>JAREIS010000294.1:0-726818 GCA_030060385.1 Muscicapa striata striata | reverse complement strand
GCCAGGGGCGAGTGGTGGATGCACCCTAGCAGCCTCAGGACTGGCTCCAGTCCACACTGGGAAGGGGACTGCGGGAGGCAGGAGGCACACACAGCTGCTGCCCAGGCATCCCCTGCTCAGGCTCCCCAGGCTGGAGGCTTCCTGTCCCCTCCCCCAGAATTCTTTTCTGTGCATTTCTAAAGCCCCCAGATTTGCATCTCAAGCAGAGGAGGGCAGGGAATGCCTCTTTCCTTCTCCCAAAGCCTTGATCCCAACAATTGCCCGAAGCAGCCCTGTTATCCTCCTTTCTTTACTCTGCCATCTTCCTTTGAACATCTCAATTTGTCTCTTTCCAAATGGCATGCTTTTTTTTTCTGAGCCCATCTTTCTTCTTTCCTCTGCCTTTTGCAGGTTCTCCCTCTGGCTTGGCCCCACGTCCCAGGACAGAGCCAGCAGCCTCTAAAGTTGTCTTTGTTTGTGGGTTGCTACAGTGAGCACTGAGGATGGCAGCAGAGCTCTGGGGAAGACAGGAATAACAGAATCCTGTGCCAAGGGAGGAGAATGAGGAAGAAAAGCCCAGGAGCACAAACTCACCCTGGGCTCTGCTGTTCTCCTCTCTGACCAGCTCCTTTTGTCTGGGACTTCATGCCACCTGTTCCAAATTTGTCAGTGACAGAAGCAGTGCAGCATGAAGCTAATTCTTGGCAGGGAGGGGATAAGCTCTGATCCTCAGTTCCAGCCCCATGCTGCCACAATGCCCCTCTGCCTGGGCTGGCAGAGCTGCCTTAGCCCTCGCCTGCCTCTCCTGAAACAGCTGTGGGGGCAACAGGGGAGCTCAGGGACTCTCCATGGGGAGAGGTGCCTGCTAGGGTGTGCTGGAGTGCTTGGTGGTGGCACTGAGAGGTGTCTCACCCACTTGCACCCCTGGGATGTGCTACAGCCTCAGCCAGGACCCTGCTGCATCCCTGGGATGTGCACAGCCCCATCCCAGCCTGCTGCATCCCTGGGATGTGCTACCCAGCCCCCAGCCAGGACCCTGCTGCATCCCTGGGATGTGCTACAGCCCCAGCCAGGACCCTGCTGCATCCCTGGGATGTGCTACAGCTACAGGCTCAGCCTGCTGTGTCTCTCTGGGATACCCTGAAGCCCCATCCCAGACCCCAGTGATGGGTGCTGGGGTGATGGGTGCTGGGGTGATGGTGGGTGCTGATGGGTGATGGGTGCTGGGGTGATGGGTGCTGGGGTGATGGGTGCTGGGGTGATGGGTGCTGGTGATGGGTGCTGGGGTGATGGGTGCTGGGTGATGGGTGCTGGGGTGATGGGTGCTGGGTGATGGGTGCTGGGTGATGGGTGCTGGGGTGATGATGGGTGCTGGGTGATGGTGGGTGCTGGGGTGATGGGTGATGGGTGCTGGGTGATGGGTGTGATGGGTGCTGGGTGATGGGTGCTGTGATGGGTGCTGGGGTGATGATGGGTGCTGGGGTGATGATGGGTGCTGGGTGATGGGTGCTGGGTGATGGGTGCTGGGTGATGGGTGCTGGGGTGATGGTGGGTGCTGGGTGATGGGTGGTGGGGTGATGGGTGCTGGGTGATGGTGCTGGGGGTGATGGGGTGATGGGGTGATGGGTGCTGGGGTGATGATGGTGCTGGGTGATGGGTGCTGGGGTGATGGGGGTGCTGGGGTGATGGTGGGTGCTGGGGTGATGGGTGCTGGGGTGATGGGTGCTGGGGGTGATGGTGGGTGCTGGGGTGATGATGGTGCTGGGGTGATGGGTGCTGGGGTGATGATGGGTGCTGGGGTGATGGGGGTGCTGGGGTGATGGGTGCTGGGGATGATGGGTGCTGGGGTGATGGGGTGCTGGGGTGATGATGGGTGCTGGGTGATGGGTGCTGGGGTGATGGGTGCTGGGGTGATGGTGGGGTGCTGGGTGCTGGGGTGATGGTGGGTGCTGGGGTGATGATGGGTGCTGGGGTGATGGGTGCTGGGGTGATGGGTGATGGGTGCTGGGGTGATGGGTGCTGGGGTGATGGTGGGTGCTGGGGTGATGATGGGTGCTGGGGTGATGGGTGCTGGGCTGGGTGCTGCTGATGGGTGCTGGGGTGATGGGTGCTGGGTGATGGGTGCTGGGGTGATGGGTGCTGGGGTGATGGGTGGGTGCTGGGGTGATGATGGGTGCTGGATGGGTGCTGGGGTGATGGGTGCTGGGGTGATGGGTGCTGGGGTGATGGTGGGTGCTGGGTGATGGGTGCTGGGTGATGGGTGCTGGGTGATGGGTGCTGGGGATGATGGGTGCTGGGGTGATGGGTGCTGGGCTGATGATGGGTGCTGGGGTGATGGTGGTTGCTGGGTGATGATGGGTGCTGGGGTGATGGGTGCTGGGCTGATGATGGGTGCTGGGGTGATGGTGGGTGCTGGGGTGATGGGTGCTGGGGTGATGGGTGCTGGGGTGATGGTGCTGGGTGATGGGTGCTGGGGTGATGGGTGCTGGGTGATGGGTGCTGGGGTGATGGGTGCTGGGGTGATGATGGGTGTGATGGGGCTGATGGGTGCTGGGGTGATGATGGGTGCTGGGTGATGGGTGCTGGGCTGATGGGTGCTGGGTGATGGTGCTGGGTGATGATGGGTGCTGGGTGATGATGGGTGCTGGGGTGATGATGGGTGCTGGGGTGATGGGTGCTGGGGTGATGGGTGGGTGATGGGTGATGATGGGTGCTGGGTGATGGTGGTGCTGGGCTGATGGGTGCTGGGGTGATGGGTGCTGGGGTGATGATGGGTGCTGGGGTGATGGGTGCTGGGTGATGGGTGCTGGGGTGATGGTGCTGGGGTGATGTGCTGGGGTGATGGGTGCTGGGGTGATGGTGGGTGATGGGTGCTGGGGTGATGGGGTGCTGGGGTGATGGGTGCTGGGGTGATGGGTGCTGGGGTGATGGGTGCTGGGGTGATGGGTGCTGGGGTGATGGTGGGTGCTGGGTGATGGGTGCTGGGGTGATGGGTGCTGGGTGCTGGGTGCTGGGGTGATGGGTGCTGGGGTGATGATGGGTGCTGGGGTGATGGGTGCTGGGGTGATGGGTGCTGGGTGATGGGTGCTGGGTGATGGTGGGTGCTGGGGTGATGATGGGTGCTGGGTGATGGGTGCTGGGGTGATTATGGGTGCTGGGTGATGGGTGCTGGGCTGATGGGTGCTGGGTGATGGGTGCTGGGGTGATGGTGGGTGCTGGGTGATGGGTGCTGGGTGATGGGTGCTGGGCTGATGGGTGCTGAGAGCAGGCTGTTGGGCAGCCTCAGCCAATCTGCCACCCCCTCCCCTTGGCAATGGGGATAAGAGAGATGCAGAAAGAAATCCTGTAACTGCCCTGGGCTCCTGCTCGTGATTAACAACATAACACTGTGATTCAAAGGAGCCAGAAAATTGTGTTGGGAATTAACAATTTAGGATTAGTTTGGGGATTTTTTTAACCACGGCTTTGTGCTGAGGAACATTCCTCAAATGTACAATCAATTCCTGCTCCAGTTTTCTAAGAAATCAGGGAAGAAAAAAGAAGTCCAAATAACTGGAAGCATTTCTGTTCCTTGGCCCTGAGCACGTGGCTTCCTCCATCACTGGGTGTGGGGCAGACATGGATGCTGTGGCTGGAAGGGATGTCAGGGCAGATGGATCCTGCCTGCACCTCCCCAAACTGCCTCTTCCTGAGCATCCTGTCCAGCTCCTGCAGGGTTTTGCCAAGGGGGGGCTCTGCTCAGGGATCTCAGCCCCCAGCCCTGATCACAATACAGCTATGTGGGAGGAGGCAGCTGATAACCAGAGCCACTGGCCTGGTGTGGGCATTCCCCTTCCCTGTGGGGGACCATTCATATGAGAGCTGGCAGGTTTGCACACCTGGTTTACTTCTCCTGTCCTTGAAAAAAAGGAATATTTTGTTCTAAGACAGACGTAACTTAATTAGGTGCTATGGCTGCCAACCTGCCCTGTTTTGCCCTCCACAAGTTTTGTAAATTCTGCTAATGGGGAACGTGGATTTTATTTCTTTCCACTAAGTGGAAAATATTTTAAGATAATAAAAATTATGAGAAGTGGATCCAGGATATTTCATCACCAAGCCAGTCAGGTGCTCAGGCACAGACATCAAAGCTGGACCTCAAAGGCTTTGGAAGATTGGAAAGGCAGGAGAAAACTGGGAAAAGTGATGCAGAAGATGGCAATGTCAGTGAAAAGCCTGGACACACCCAGGGAGTGAACCTCAGCACAGAGGAGGGTGCAGAGAGGCGGCAAGCCCAGCACCTGGGCATGGCAGCCCTGAACAATGTGCCCCCTGTTCCTGCAGCCAGCACCTGCTGCCAGAGGCAGGCAGGAGGTGGGGAAATGGGGAGAGAGAAGGTGCTTAGAGGCTGGCTGAGGTGCTGAGGGCCCCCTGAGGAGAGCCCAGCTCAGGGACAGCTGGGGGCTCCTGAGGCAGAGGGATGTAGGCTGAGGGGCATCAGGGAGCAGGCAGGGTGTGGGCAGAAAGAGCCACTGTTGGCAGCCCTGCTTGCAGGACAAGCCCACCAGGTGCAGGCAACCCTGGCAGCACCAGCCAGGGCAGCACCACCTCCTATCTCTGATCCCCCAGCAAAGGGGGCAGCAGGACCCCAGTGGGTCCCCTGATCCTCCAGTGGCACAGACTCTGGGCAGAGGCAGCTACTTTGCATCAAGGATATTTGAGCCAGAAGCCAGAAATCTTAAACCAACAAAGCCTCAGATAAACTGGAGGCAGTCTGAGGCAGACCTGCTCTGCTAAAACAGACCAAACAACCCAGCTCTCTGCCAGTGCTGTTCATCTTTGCACACCTGAACAGCTCAGACATCATTGTGAGACTGATCCTATTTATAAAGCACGGGAGGAGTCACCTTGATTAACTCTGCTCCATGCTGCACTCTCTCTTGGCAATAAAACCAGCCAAATCTCTCATTCTGCCCCTCCCACTGTTTTTCTTTTCCCAAAGACGTTCCCAGCTCCCTCCTCACAGCCAGCAGGGTGGGCAGGGCAGGTAGGAGCAGAGGTGGTGGTGGTTTGTCCTGTCCCACAGAGCTCCCCCCAGCAGTGGTACCATCACTTCAGCTCAGCATCTTCCCATGGGGCAGGATGTGCACTCCAAGTCTCATCTCTGCCCCTCTGCCACAGTGAGGAGTGAAACCTCTGCCAGGTCCAGGCAGGGCTGCTCCTCTCTGTCCTGCAAACACCCCCTCTTTTCCAGAGGCTCTAGGGGCAGGGCTGTGAGGGCTCAGCAGTCCCCATATGTGCTGCCTGGGGTGCCAGGCTGTGCAGAGGTCCCAGGCTCTGCCCCACTCCTCGGGGTCCATGTGTGCTAAGCCAGAACTTCTGGAGCTACATGTTCCTCCTGTGCATCTCCCCTCTCCATCCCCATCCACACACTTTGTTCCTGCCAGAGGAACACAGAATCATTAAGGCTGGAAAAGGCCTCCAAGGTCATTGAATCCAACCTTGAACCAAATACCACCATGCCCACTAAACCACATTGCAAAGTGCCACATCTACTTGCTTTTTGAACACTTTCAGGGATGGTGACTCCACCATTGCCCTGGGCAGCCTGGTTCACACCCTGACAACCTTTGCAGGGAAGAAATTTTCCCTGATGTCCAACCTGACCCTCCCTTGGCACAACTTGAGGCTGTTTTCTCTTGTCCTGTTCCTCATTCTCTGGGAGCAGAGCCTGATCCCTCACCTGGCTGCCCCTTCCTCTCAGGGAGTTGTGCAGAGCCAGAAGGTTCCCCCTGAGTCTCCTTTTCTCCTTTTCTGAGCACCCCCAGCTCCTTCAGCTATTCCTTATCAGACCTGTGCTCCAGACCCTTCCCCAGCTCCTTTCCCTTCTCTAGACATGCTCCACCCCCTCAGTGTCTGCCTTGTTGTGAGGGGTCTAAAATTCCATCTCTTCAACACACCTCATGCCTGTTCTCTCCTGCAGCTCGTGCCAGCAAGCTCATGCACAGGTTGCAAGGGTTGTCCTGGAAAATGTTCCCTGAGGGCTGGAGGGCACATCCCAGACACACCAGCCTGGGAAGAGGCTGCTGGCATTTTCCACTGCCAAGGAAAGGTGGCCATGGTAAGGGGAGCTGGGGAGGTGTATACAAAGAGAGCACTGGCTCTCCAAGAAGGATGTAGGCTTCCTTGGGATAGATGTACCCCAAACACAGCACAGGGAAGCTGCTCATTAAATATGGGTGTAGGGAGCTGGAGCTGTCTCCACAGGACCATGTGCCATGGCATGGAGTGGAGAATTGTTCAGGATGTCTATTCCACCACAGTGGAATGCAGGGGAAGATTGGGCTCTTGGGTCAGCAGGAAGAGAGATGGCCCAAGTTGGGAAGGGGCTACTTCTTTCCCAGCTTCTCCTCCTCCAACTGCCTTGGAATCCCTACAAGGGGATAGACCTGGGATGGCTGGAAACAGGCACACTACAGTGCTGAGAGGACTGCTGATGGGGAGGAGGGGGGGAAGGAAAGCCCTGCTACAGCCCTCTTTACCCTGCTGGGTGCATCCTGCAGCACTGGAGGGCTGGGCATGGTGGCACTGGACCCAGGGCACAGCACAGCACTGCTTAGTGCTACTGGGATGTACCATGACATGTGGGAGCTCAGGGCACTTGGGTGGGACCTGGGGCCCTGGCCAGGCTGGAAGGAGGACCCTAATCCATCAGTGCAGGGAGCATTCATGCCCCCACCCAGCAGTGCCCAGCCCCAGCCAAACCTATGCAGGAGCACAGGTGACCCTGCAGCTTGTACTGAGATGCCAACCTTTCCACTCCAGTCTGGGGAATCAGGGCAGCTCTGGAGGAGCTTTGAGGACCATGGCAGCAATGCCTCCCTTGCCTGTGCAAGGCCTGCAGTCTGCCAGTGGAGCTGTCACCTCTCTCTGGGTGACCACAGCAGTGACACTGGTCCCTCCATGGTCCCATCACCCATGGTCCCATCACTCTGCACAGCCAGGACAAGCAGCTCATACCCAGACCCTTCATTCCTGCAGACCTGGATGAGATGAGCACCGTGTCATCCACGTCCCAGGGGAGACCTGGCAGCCTGTGCCCCAGCACAGGGACCCCAGAGCCTGCCTGAGACCTTCCAGACCCCACTGTCCCAGCACCTCCCAGAGAGCTGGGGTCTTGCAAAGGCCAAGGACACTGCGGAGAAACCTCTTGCACTGGCACTGATTAAAGGAGGTTAAACAAAGCCAGCTCCCGAGCACCCACTGGTGCTATATACCACAACCCCTGCCTTAAACTGCCAAGGGATAGCCCACTGGGGTGCATCCCTGCTCCCCTCCTTGGAGGCAATGGAGAAAGCCTTCATGAAAAAGTCCATCCATTTTAATCAGCTTGTTTCCAGAAATACACAAGATTTTAAATCTCAGTCATATCTTTCACCAAAATTTTTTACCATTAATTTTTTTGCCAAATGGTTTGGTATAGAGCTCAGTTCTCCCCTGTGCTGTGCCAGGGAGAGGGAAGATGGGATCTGCCCCCAGGTCTCTGTGCAGGGCTGGGGCTATGGACTGGGCCAGGGACATGGAGCACTTACCTGCAGGTGCCTCCGTGCTGGTGACCAGGGAGGTGGGGTTGATGGCAGGAATTTCTGGAAAAGAAAGAGAGGTAGATTAAGGATGAGATCCCCAGCTCTGGGGATGACAACTGGGAAAAAGCCCTCTGAAAATGGGCCACAAGGAGATTCTGTTGGTCACAAATGAGAGATGATGGGATGAATCTGATCTGACCATTGCAGACCATTGAATAGACCTGGAGATACATACAGTTTAGTAAATTGGGCCAGGCTGCAATTTTGCAATCCCCAAGAGGCCTAAGTAGTTGTGTGAGGATGTGTGCTCCAGGGATGGATGCTCCCCAGGTGCTCAGCTCATGTGAACTCAGTTTGGACATCAAATCCTAGCTGATCTCAGCATGCTTTAGGCTGCCCAGCACAGGGATAAATGTGGGAAAAGATAACACTTTCTCAAGACTCTTGGCAGGAAAACCTGGGGAAATTTCTTTCCTAATCTCAAATTTGGGAAAGATCAGAGAGAGAGGAGCCAGCTCCACCAGTCACCTCCACTGCCACTGCTCCAGCAGCCCAGCAAATGCTGCAGGGTGGGAAGTTGTACCTCTGCCACTTGGGTCAAATTCAAACCCACTGTGACAATAAACACAGTTTTATGCTGACCACAGGGTCTGGCCCTGCCCCAGAAGTGACCACACTCAGGGCTCAGCTGGGTGAGAAGGGCATGTGCTGTACCAAGGACAGGACCCAGAAGAGCTGTTTCAGCCAGCTGGAAGCACTAGCCCAGTGGGTCATGCAGAGCCTCCTGTGCTGGGGCAGTTGAAGCCCAGGTCACCCCAGAAAGTGATCAGAGAGTCCTACTCGACCACTCCCTGGAGAACATCCATAAGGACAGACAGACTCTTGTCTGAGCCTCCCACCCACCACAAGCAATCCAGGGTGAGTGGGGGGCCAAGGGGGATCCCCTGGTGCCTGTGGGGGTCCCTGGGTGCAGGGCAAGGCGAGGCACACTCACTGATGCAGGGGGCCACGGGCGAGCGGCTCTGCTGGTAGCCCTTGGCGCAGCGGTTGCAGGTGAGGCCGGTCACGCCGTCCTTGCACGGGCACTGCCCCGTGGTCTGATTGCAGGTCTTGCCAGCTGCACCGACTGGGTGGCAGTCACAAGCTGGGTGGGAGAGAGAGAAATGGTTATGTGAGAGGGGAGACATAGCACAAACCCCAAACTGGAGCCAAGGTGCAGTCCCAGAGAGGTGGATGCCAGAGCACTGCTGGAAATCATCTGCTGAGGCTGGCACAGCACAGACCCAGCTGGACCCACAGGTCTGGACCAGCCATGACCCCACAGGTGCTGTGAGCAGCACAGGCAGGAGGGAGAGTGGACAAAGGGATTGGCCAGGGTATGGCCTTTCTGACAGGGATGCTCAGGATGAGCACCTGGAGCCTCTGCAATTCCCACAGGTGCCTGCAGCCACCAGCTCTCATTTAAGATCTTCCCCCAACTCAACTCCATGGAGATGTTTCTGTCACAGCAGTAAAAACCATTTTCTCTGCTTGCTCCCCTACCTCTGAGCTTTTCAGACCATGGAGCTGAATCAATGCTGGGTTTTTACACAAACCTTGACCTTGTCTTGGTTTTAGAATGAAGCATGTTTTCTCAATGTTTCCCAAGCTCATAAGCCTCCTGACTCCTGGAGACCCTTGGCAAAGGATGACCCCACACCTTTCTACCACAGTCTCTCTGGGGACAAGCCACACCTGAGATGGGTGAAAGCTGTCCTTGCTCTCAGAATGCTCCATCACACCACATCCCACTGGATGATGGATGATGAAGATTGTCTACATGGAGGGATGTGGGAAGGAGATGCTTGTTCAGGGGAGGACCTTCCCATCTGCTTGCGTGGAGCTGAGCTGGCTATGAGCTGGAGGAGGTTATCTTGGCCTCCATCAGTGTAAGAGTTGAACGTGATTTCAAAGCAAAACAAAAACATCTCCCCCGCCCGCCCCCGCAGCCCCCTGATGTTACCGTTTCCCTAATTTTCACCAGATGGGATTGGTGGGAGCACCATGGCACTCGAGCCCCCGCCTGCACAGCCAGAAACCAGAGCGGGCAGCCTCTAATGGGGACCAGATGCTCCATCCTTATCAGATCTTGGCTAGGACTGGAAGCGGACATCTTTCTGACAGGGATATTTTGGGGGCTCAGCTGTGATAACAAATGGCAGTGAGCAAGGGAGTCTTGGCATGACGCAGGGCTGTTGGAAACACAGGGCCTTTCTTGGGCCCCAGCGGTCTGTTCCTGGTGTAAAGTTTATGGACAGACATAAATCTCAGCCCAATCAGGATCCAGTTAATCTACGCTGATCTCTCTCCATGTGGTGGAAGGCAGATTTCAGTGACTCTGAATGTTTTACCCAGATCAGTAATTAAGGCAGCTTTGCTCATCTTAAGCGCACAACTTATCAGTGTCATGGGGGTATGAGCTTGGCCTCCGCCAGACCAGTCTCTGCCCACTTGCTCTGCCACAGTTGGATTTCCCACAGTCCCACAAAAATACACTGCTCCTTCCTGTTCCCGTGGGCAGAGCGTCCCAATCTACACTGATGGGTCCCACATTGCATCACGGCCCATTCCACCACTGTGGCTGTAGCATCTCCATCCTTCCCCACCCTGACACAACCTGCGCAGGGGCTGGCTCAGGGAGCCCATCCCAGCCCCAGGAAAGGCAGGGCTGGGGGCACGGTGCAGCTTTGCACCACTGCCCACACACGGAGCCCTGCTGCTCCCAGCCTCTGGCTGCCAGGATCTGGCCCATGGAGCTTGAATGGTGGATTAAGTCACTAGCTTGGAGCTTAACTCATCAAGCTGTGCTTGCCAGAAAGCATGTCTTGCACTTCATATTGAGGGTATTTTTGCATCTTGAGGCTTAGCTGCTACTGCTTCACCAGTTTTCATTGGAGAAAGCTCATAGTTTACAGCTTTGTTTAAACTACCGGGATTAACGGACAGCCATCCTTTATTTGACTTTTCAATTACCACCGTTGAATTAATCCTGTAGGTTGCTCTGCCTTTTCCATCCTCCCAGCTTTTCTGTGCCGCAGGGTCCAGCAGTGATGCTGGCAGTGGGAGGGAAGCACTCCCTGCTCAGCGGCCGAGGGCTCTGCTCAGTTAGACACAGCCTGCAGCCAGTGTTTTTGTGCCTACTTCAAGGATGCTGCATCCCAGCAGAGACAAACCATGGTTGAAGAGTTATTTAGTAACACATGCCGGAGTTTGTTTAAATAAGATGTAGTAGTTCCTGGCCTCTGGGTTAGTGATTTGCCTCCTGAATATTAACTGAGCCATCTGCAGGCTGGTCTAGTGGAAGGTGTTCCTGCCCATGGCAGAGGATTGGAACCAGATGATCTTCAAGGTCCCTTCCAATTCAAACCAGACTGTGATTCTATGAGCATCTGCCTTCATTGCGATGCTCAGCCTCTGCCCTGGGCTAGTGCTGTGGTAGGTGCAAATCTGTTCAAATCCACAGCACACTGCTCCCATCCACCTGCTCCATGCCTGCTCTAAACATCCACTGTCAGGGTCCTTGCTTTGCCTTTTCTTGAAGGAGTGTAGATACCTGAGCTGTAGGTATGGGACACATCTTTGGAAAAAACAGATTGTCTTGTCACGTCTCTGTGTGTTTATATGCCTCTCTGGGAGCACTAGTTCTCACCTTGCTCCTCCTCTAAGGAGCAACCAATCCCAGCAGATCCACCCCTAGATAAGGGAGGGGTGGAAATGCTTTCTGCTTTACTGAAGGAAGGGCAGCCAAAGAAACAGAAGCATCAGGGATTTTATTATTAACTCTGTTTCCTGAGGGAGAGCCAGGAACTGGCTCCCCAGACCCAGGGTACCACCGTAGCTGCCAGATCCTCCACAACATATGCCCCGTGGCAGGGGTCGGCCCCGTGCACATGTTCACCTGGCTCAGCTGAGCTTTGCAGCACTCCCAAACGACAGGGCAAACCCTGCCAGCCCTTTGGAAGCAGCATCCCCCACCCAGACTGGCAGAGCCTTGCCTGCAGCTTGGCACAGGGACAGAGGTTTGTCTGCAAGGGAGGACCTGTCCCACTCCTCTGCAGCGCAGGCATCACTGGCTGCCATTTCCCCTGGGCTGCAGCATCTGTGCTCACCCCATCCCATCAGCTCCTGGGCATCCTGGGATGCTCTGCCCATCTCGTCCTCTCCAGAAAAGCCACCTTGGATCAGAGATACCTTCCATCACTGTAATGCTGCACAATTACTGACAAATGGTGGGCACAGACAGATGGGAGCAGCTAGGCCCACTCTGCCTCCCCTATCCTTGGCCATGCAAGGAGAGGACTTGAGCCACAGCCAGGTAGGAAACACTGCAACCTGCAGCAGCCCTGCTCCCACAAACCCATGCCATATTCAGTAATCCTCCCTGGTCCCAGCCAAATCTAGCTTGCTTTATTAGGTTTTGGCATTTTTTCTATTATTGCTCCTTGGTAAGTGCTCTCTTTCCCATCTGGAGCAGAAACTGAGCCCCTCAATGCCCAGGGAAATGGTGCTGGGGGCCCTGGGGAGGTGAATGCCTCCAGGGCATCCACTTTGCTTGGAATTGTATCAGTTTTGGAGCAAAAGTAGAAGGAGCTTGTCATAGAATTACAGAATATCCCAAGCTGGAAGGGACCAAATATGAACATTGAATCCAGCCCCTGGCCCTGCACAGACACCCCAACAATCCCACCCTGTGCATCCCTGGCAGTGCTGCCCAAACACCCCTGGAGCTCGGGCAGCCTCGGGGCTGTGCCCATTCCCTGGGGAGCCTGGGCAGTGCCAGCACCCTCTGGGGAAAACCTTTCCTGAAATCCAACCTAAACCTCCATAATCCAAAGAAAAGCAGAAACCATTCCCTGGGGAGGGCTGGGAGGCAAGGTGCTGCCTGCAGGAGATGAAGGGTGAGGTGGAGGCAGAGCAGCCACTCTTAAGTGTTGGGAGAGCTTGGGCTGCCTGCCAGCCCTCAGCACCTGGCAGAATCCTCATGGAAAAGAGAATTTTGCTGCAGCTGCCCCAATTTGGTGGTGCTGCAGCAGGAGCTGGGGTCTGCTGCCATCCATCCCTGGCCTCAGCAGAGCCAGGACCCCTCCTGGGAACAGGACACTGGGATGCTGTGCCATAGACCATCAGGGTGCGTGCCTTGTCTTGTCTCCTCCTCTTCCTCTCTCCCAGTGTCTCCCTGTGTCACCCCAAGGATGCTGACACCTGGCACAATCTTTATCAACAGTGCACTGCCAGGGGCTGCCACACCCACAGCCAGAGCTGGGGCATGCTCCTCCAAGGCCATGGGGTGGGAGCAGCTTGTTGTCCCTGGGAACACAGGCTGTGAGGGGGACGTGTCAAGTCAGCTCCTTGGGTTGTTGAATATGATTAGCTAGTTTGCTAACGAGCTGGCTGCAGGTGGGGCTCCTCCTGCCCGTGCCCACTCAGCCCTGCTCCCGCTGGGACGCTCTGCAAATGCGGGAAGTTTCTCCCTTCACTCCATCCTCTCAAGCACTCCTGGCAGTAGCAAGGATGAGGAGAGGCCACAGCACAGGCAATGGAGGAACTTTTTTTATTATATCCCAACCTGAACAAGAGCACTAATGCACCTGCCAGGGGAACCCCAAAAGTCAAATCCTTCAATTCGAGTCCATTGCCACAATGTTAGTGGTCCAAAACCACTAATCCACTAATTCCTGTAGGCCCTACATAAACACACAAGCACACTTCTTGCAGAAGTGAAGGGGCCCAGTGCCCACACAACTGCAAAAGGCATTGGAGAGAGATCTGATAGGGACACTGTGCTCCCTTCCAGGAGGGACTCACAATCAAGGACAGAAAAACAGGGATCAGGGATCCCTCTAAACAGTCATGGCTGACTTCCTGCCCATCTGATGTTCCAGTCTGCATCTCAACAGTCCTTGGGGATGGGCAGGGTGTTTTCTTATCTCAAATTCTTTGGTGAAACTATTGTTTTGAAAACACTCTACAGACAGGCTGAGCAGTGAGAGGAAAGAGGAACCAGACAGGCTTGGCCAGGAGTTAAGAGGAGGGAGAGGAGTGGTACAGGTCCCATGATGTTTGGCACAGGTTAGGGACCTTGAGAGGTCAAGCTGCAGTTTGATGGCTTGGAGCCAGTGTGGCTCCTGGCCAGCTCAAGGCCAGTTACCAGGGGCCACAGTGCCCAGCATCTCCCCAAACGCAGGTCCTAAGAGCCATCCCATAGCTGAAAAACAAAATGTGGGATCTGGCTCCACAGCCCACCTGGGAGATGTGACTTCCACCGGCATCCCCAGCTCTCCAGAGCAGGGAACACACACTTCAAGCATGTTTAAATCCCAGACAACATCCATATTAGAACAGGCTACGAGCACATTTAGTCATGTCTACTTCAGCACCTCCCCAGCATCTCTCCGAACACTGACCAATGGAGATGGCAATTGCAAGCACACCAGAACCCTCCCAGGTTCCCAGCAACCTGCTCTCTCCCTTCCTGTAATCCTCCTCCACCTCGACTTGATGCTGGGCTCAAAGTGCTATCTAGCCCTGCCTTGGGGTGCCCTTGGGATCAGGGTGCTGCTGGCTGCAGCCGCCAAAGTGAGCAGAAGGACATCCCGAGGATGGGAAGGGAAAGCACGGAGACCGAGAGAGACGCTGTCACTCCTCTTCTCCCACGGAGACCCCCCAGCTCACCTTTGCAGGCCTTGCGGTCGGTGATGGCCTTGCTGAGGTCGCGGTAGAAGCCCTCCTTGCAGTAGTGGCAGTGCCTGCCCGCCGTGTTGTGCCGGCAGTTGAGGCACACGCCGCCGCTCTTGCGCCCCGACAGCTTGAACAGCTCCATGTTGAAGCGGCAGCGCCGCGCGTGCAGGTTGCAGTTGCAGGCTGTGAGGGAAGGGGAGAGGATGAGGATGAGGATGAGGATGAGGATGAGGATGAGGGCTGGAGGGGAAACTCAGGACCCTCTGGGTGGGCTGGAGCTGCCCTGGTGTCCCCCACTGCAGTGGAGGGTTGTACTGGGACTGGGATGGACACAGCACAGCACTGGTTGTCCCAGCATACCATCCAGATGTGCAGCATCCACCACGCTGTGGGGCCATGAGGTCGGGGCACAGGAGAAAGGACACATGTAGGAACTGGCACCACTCAGCTGAAGGCAAGCAAGTGTGGGATGGAGGGCTGCAGCTGGGGGGTTTGGCAGTGCCAGCTGGGCACTTGCAGCCCCACTGTCCCCCCTGCCCCTTCCCTAGCAGCTGGCTCTGGTGACAGAGCCCACCCGGCCTTCCAGCAGGACCACCCACCGCATGCCAGGCTGTGTGACAGCCCTCCTCTGCAACCAAGCCCTCAGCTCTTTGTATTTACGGCTCTACCCGGTGTGCATGAGCCACACAGGGAAACCCACACAGCAGCCCCTGTGTGCTCACACACAAGCACATGTGAACACGTGTGCACACAGACGTGCACCAAAACACCCCCAGAGCCGTACGTGTGTCCACAGGCAGGCACACACAGATATGCACAGAAACATCTGCACACCCCTACATGTGCACACACAAATTAGCCCTGGGAAGCACAGAGCCCTCCCAGCCGACTCCACGTGTGCGAGATAAAAAGGCAAAGCACTGACCATTCCAGCCTTAACACTCTTGCAAAAAGATAATGGGAACAAGATTTCCTTCGGCAAAACGTGGCGCCCTACTCCCCCAGCCCCGGCCCCCTCCCTGTGCTGGTAAATTGAGGTTGGGTGAGAGCTTTTCCAGGCGTACTGTGAAATTCATTAACGTGTCGGGCCAGATTTAACTGCCTGGGCCTGGCCTGGCGGCCGTGTGAAGTTGCCTCCCCGCAGCCAGCAGCGCCAGTGGGAGCTTCACCCGCGCAGATCAAACGCTGCCCCGGCCGCGGGCGCACTGCGGGGACACACAGCAAACCCAACCGTAAAAAAGAGGTTTTCTGAGGCTTGAGTTGAGCAGGAGGTTAGTGCCAGCACGGCCAAACCTCGGCTGCCCCCAGAGCTCCCCCGAGTTATGAGATTAGTGAGAAATCACATGGCAGGCATCAAAATAACACCCGGTGTGGCCGTAGGTACCTTCAGGGGCTTGTTCCTTTTGAGCTATTTTCTTTTTCCCTGGTGACAGTGGAAAACAGGGATTTTTAAGGCAAATTCTGGGTTATGGTGTGTGGAGGGAAAGCAGCAAATACTGCCCAAGGCCCCAGGTAGCACAGGATGCTGTTGAACTGGGGATGTTGACATTCAAACAGGCTTTGCCAGGGCTAAAAGAGATACAGTGAAGTATCCTGACAGCCAGGGTGCTCTTGCACTCTCCAAATAATGGGACAGGGACAAGACAAGGTGGTTTTTGCTACAGAACTGTGGCAAAAGAGCAGTTTTTGGGAGGAGAGGGGCCTTGTTTTCCCCTTGCAGTGGAGTCATCCCAAAAAGCAGTTCTGTGTCCCTCTTGGAATGCCCCAGCATCCTCTGGGGAAGGAGAGGGGCTGGCAGCCCGGAGGCCATGGGCAGTGGAGGAGAACAGTTGGGTAAATGATTCGCTGCCCTCGGCGCAGGGCCCTCTCTGCCTCCAGTTTAATTGGTGAGAGAGTAACTGGTGGGGCCTTTTCTGGGCATCATTGACCCTGGCACGTCCTGATCTACCCCAGGGCCACCTTTCCCTCAGAACATGCTGCAGACCCTCTGATCCTCCCAGGAGCTGGGTTTGGGGAAGAAACCTCCCCTGGCAGCCCAGCATTGTCCCCTCTCCTTCAGGCAGTGGTGCTGCCTGCTCTGGGCCAGTGTCAGTAACTGCCAGGCTGGGATTCCAGAGCCAACAGGGAGAGCTGGCTAGGCTTGGCCACCCTGGCTTGGGTGGCTGTCCCCACTCAGGGACAGGGTCACACCAACACGTATGGCAGTGCCCTCACCCCCTGGCGCAGCCATCCGGAGCTAATCGGAGCAGACAGGTCCCCCTCTTACCCAGCTAAATACTCTCACTGTTCCTCAGTACTGAGGCAGTTGTAAGCTCTGTCTGTCTCCTGTTAATCACTAATTAAAGGCTTGAATGTTCCCTGCTGTTTGGGGTATTAATAAGAATTTAATTGCACAGTTTGGGGCTAATTACCTGGTAGCTCACTTCCGCCATTGTACAGTATGCCCAATTAAACAATCATATGATCAATTAAACAATCACAAGATCTAATAATTTGCAATAATGGACTATATAAATGTTGACACCTTGCAACGGAGCAGTCTTTTGTCTCTGTTTTGATGGTGTTTGAATCCCTTCCCAAGCCATGGCCACCCCAAAATCTCTCCTCCTGCAGGCTGCTGCAGATGCAGGAGCCTGGACTGACAGCACAAGGGGCTTCGGGACAGAGACCCTGACACGGGACCGGCGGCACCGTGCGCTGAGGCACACAGAGGGGCAGGCAGGGGAGCCCGCAGGGCAGGAGTGAGGCTCACCGCCCCTACCAGTTCCCTGGGAATAATTAGGGAAGGCAGCCGGATCAGCGAAACCCTAGACTGGTTGCTGCTGCCAACCCACAGCAGATTTGAGCTACGCCCCTGCTTTGGCTGGAGGAGAGCCCGGCTGGGATACAGGGCAGGATGAGGCTGCACCTCTCGCTTCCACGGTGGCCAAGACCAGAACAGCCCCTTTTCTCTCATCCACACTGTTCCTCCATCCTGGGGAAGGTGTTGGGAGAGAAGGGCTCACTCTGCCGCTGCCAAGAAGCAGGAGGAGAAGCAAGAGAGAGCCCTCCCCAAGGAGCTGCAAGGGACAAGGCTGAAGCACTCCATCCAGCCCCATCCCGGGAGGAGCAGGACTCAGGATGGTCAGAGAAGTGTGGATCTTCTCTGCCGGGGTGGCTGCCGTGGCCTGCAGCCCAGCTCCGCTGCCATACCGCACTCGGGGGGCAGGTGGGGTGGCCGGGCAGGGCTGGCAGGGGCGTGCTGTCCGCTCGCCCATCTCCCAAAGCCATCGCCTTTCCCCTGCTCTCCCCAGGAAAGGACCACGGCCGGCGCTGCTGGGACCTCACTGGCTTCCACCACGCCTACTGGGAAGCAGGTGCAGAGAACCCTGTCAGGAAATTCCCAAGGGAAGGGAAAAATGTGCAGGAAGGGGCACAGGGCACAAGGGAATTACATGTGATCCTCCAAATCCCACCACCGCTCCGGGGATTGGTGTTTTCAGGCACCGACATCCCGGCTGGATCACCACATCCCCCCGAGCAGCCTGCGAGGTTTTCCCAGGGGAGAGCCGCCCCTTCCCCGCCGAGGCCCCGGATCAAAGCGAGCCCTGCGCATTATCCCGGTGCTCCGGAGAGCGCTCCTGCCGCGGCGGCCACAAAGGGAACAAGGGCTCCCGCATCACCAGCGAGTGCATCAATTACTTCCAGTGGCTGCCTCGTGCTAATCCGCTTCCCCTCCTTCCCCGGGCCGGGTGTTTGGGGGCCGGGCTGCCGAGGGGGCTGCCCCAGCAGCTCGTGGGTGCAGGCTGAACCGGCAGCAGTGGTGGGGAGGAGGAGGTGGAAGTCTGCAGAGATAAAGATGGAGGGTCCGCAGGATTTTGGCAATCCTGCTCCTGCCAGCCCCTCTGCTGGGATTATCCTTCACACAGCCTGTCCCAGGCTAAAAACTGGGGGATACATGGGTGGGGACACGTCCCTCTTGCCTGGCCTGGACACACCAGAGGACACACAGAGCATCCCAATACTGGCAGGGCAAGCTCCCTGCGGGACATGCAGCCCCTGGGGTGTGTCAGGAGAGCCTCCCGTGCCTGCGGACCGATGGTCTCCAACCACCAAGCACGGGGCCATGCACTCTGCGGCACAAGGCTGGCACCGTGTCCTCTTGCCAAGCCAGCAGCTTGGCAAATCCACTGTTACTGTCCTGGCTGCGACAACCCCAAACCTCCCTGCTTGCCAAACTCACGCTGACCCCCTCAACACTGCAGCACAGTGATGTCCCCAGGAACGCCACAGTTACCCTATGGCAGCCGTGGTGGGATTGTGCCCCGTGCCAGTGATCAGACCTCAGGTAGTACTTGGCTGTTTCACCTATGCATTTTCCAGAGGCAAAAATTCTGGTGAAACAACAAATTTGTCTTCACCTCCAGCTGCATGGATGGACGTTCCAGCATCGTGCCATACTGTAGGACATCAGTTTGTCCCCGTGCTGGAGCAGGCAGAGACTCCTGTGCACTGGACTGAGACAAACCCCCATGAAGAGCGCTGGGGAGCACAGAGCCAAGAGCTGGCATATCCCAACATGACCTGAAGCTGTACCAGCCCCACGGATCCATTGTCACCCCCTTTCCGGGTGCTGCGATCCCCCCACCGTGCCCCTGGGCTGTGACTGTGCTGCCACGCTCCTGCACGCACCCACTCTCCTCCTCTTCCCCCAGTCCCCAGCCACGCCTGACATCCACCAGCACGAGCCAGCATTGCCGCCGCCTGACCACAGGACAGAGTCCGAAACCCCGCAGCCCCCAGCCTGAGCAAAGGGAACTTCCCGGGCAGCCTCTCCTTTTAATTGGTGCTAATTGCTGCGTCTGTTCGTGCTGGCTGGGGAGATGTCATTGTTGAAAGGCACAGAGGGGAAGGCTCGGGGAGCTAATCCAGCTTTCAGCCGCTAAATCCTTCGAAGGCGGGTGATGGAGAAGCTCTTTCAGGTCCCTTCAGAGAGGGCACAAAGCCCGAGAGGGGAAAGGGAGAAAGAAGGGGAGCGAATCAACAGGAAAAAACTACTTTCACACGCAGCTCGGGGAAGGGTCTTTGTGTGCGGGGCTGTCGGGGGGGCTTGAAGGGATGGCGCTGCGGCCCCGCCTCCTCTTCCCTCCCTCGTTTGTCTTTTCAGCTCCATCTGCCAAAATGGTGACGCAGCTGGGGAGCAGGATGCTCAGAGCAAGGGACCCTCACCCCGCCCTGGACGAGATGGACAGAAAACCTGCAGATGCTACTCAAAAATGAGCCTCCTCTGGTTTAACCCCTTTTTTGCCACCAGAGTGAAGCCGCTATCGTGCTGCTTTACTGAAGAACATGGCAGTGAGGCAGGTGCAGAGTGGGGGTAGCCAGCGGGGTGAGGTCCTCCTTGTGTCCTGGGGGTTTCCATGGGCTCACACACCTGCTGGAGACCTCCCCTGCCTGACCTGCAGCAGCCCTGGGAGAGTGCAAAGTGAAGGGTTTCTTCTGAGCTCCAAAACTCATCTTTCTGAAACAAATGGAAAAACACAAGGGCCGACACATTCCCAAGGGCATGAGGTGGCTTAAAGCATCAGCTCCAGCACTTGCTTTGAATCCACTGCCTTTTTAGCCATTCTTAGAAGAAATCTGCTGTAACGTGTATATATTGAAGCGGACAGCTGGGTTCTCAACAAGACATCGATCACAAATACTAACAAGTCCTGCTGACCTCTGGCACATCCACTGAGCCTTTCAGAGGCTGATTAATGGTACAGCTTTCCCTTGTCTCCATCCTCCCACCGCCCCCTGAGACCTGGGCTCCTGCCCAGGCAGAGTGAAAGGCTGTTCCTCCCTCTCCCAGACCACAGGGCTCTGGCATCCCCTAGCCCCATCCCAAACCAGCACAAAAAGCAAAATTCTCCACCAAAATCCCATAAAGAATAATGAGCAGGACAGCCAACTAATACCAGTTTGATGTTTTGGAAATGTTTCATTTTAGTGACAATATTTTTAACTAAAGGAGACCTTGGCAAGGACAAACAAGCTGAAGCCACCACACGGACTGAACATGAAGGATGAAATTTTGAATTTGGGACCTCAACTTCTGCCAGGTTTTTCTGCCTGCTCCCTGTCCCCAAGCACATCTCACAGGGAACTGCTGCAATGGCCCATCCAGCCCATGGACAGCTGGTTTGCTGCCCAAGGGAAACAATCCCAGACAGGCATCCCACACTGAGGTCTGCTGACTGGCTAGAAGACACCAGGTATTTTTGGGAGGGTTTTGGTGCTTTGGCTCATGGTGGAACCACTGCATCTCTTACAGGACACCTGCAGCAGAGACAGTGTAGGTGGTTGAGCCTTTTCCAATCCTCCAGCACAGGGGATGCTCCCAAGCATCTCTGGACACTTGCCTCAGCACTCATCACTTCCTACCCTCATGACCCCTTTTAGCATTTCAGCCGCAGAAAACAAAACTGTTTAAAAACGCCTTACCCAGACACTCGTTGGCCTCACGGGCACTAGCCCGCTGCCAGGGCCGGTCGTAGTGGAAAGGCTTGCAGCGGTCGCACTCGGGTCCCTCTGTGTTGTGCTTGCAGTCACACACCAGCTTCTGCTCCTTGTCCTTAACGCAGCGCGCCGCGTGCCCATTGCACTTGCAGCGCCCGCCCACCTGCAGCTCCCCCACCGCGTAGTAGTAGGGACTGGAGCCCGCGCCCCCCTCCTCGTCGGCGGCATCCCGGCCGCCCAGGTCACGGAGGAGGTGCGGGCGGCTGAAGACCACGCGGATGTCGGTGGCTGTCACCCAGTCCTGCAGCACGGGGCTGCTGTCGAAGTCCTGCGCCGAGGGTCGCCCGTCAAGGGTGCTGAAGGCAATGAGCCCCCCGGTGAGCGGGTAGAGGTCGGTGAGGCCGTCGGTGCACAGGGCCTCCTGCTCGTTCTGCTTGGTGACCGTGGCTTTGCTGGGCTTGCCGTACATCTTACGGCACTGTGAGGAGTAGTACTGGTAGGGCACCCAGGTCTTGCCGTAGTCCATGGACTTGAGGATGGCAGTGGACTCGGGCCGGGGTGAGCAGAACTGGAGGCTGACGTAGACCACCTCAAACTTCTTGCCGAGGGAGAGGGTGAGGGTGACGTTGTGGGGTGAGTGGTGGAGGGTTTCCGAGCGCCAGCAGGTCATGTTGGAGGCGGTGTTGAGGTCGGTCAGGTAGGCGGGCGGGTGGGCTCGGCGGGGGTCGGAGGCGTTGCAGTGCCGTGTCGGAGGCTTCCCGCACGTGCTGGAGGCTTGAACCTCCTTCCCAAAGGCAGCGTTGACAAATTCAGGGATGCAGCGTCGAGGAGCACCACTTTCATCATAGCAAGGGTCTGGGGGGGTCTGCTGGGCCACAAAGGGGTTCACTGTCTGGGACAGGCCCAGCATGGCAGTGGTGAGGAGCAGGCGCAGGAGCTGCAGCACCTCCATCCTTCTGGGGAGAGGGAAGTGGCTCCTCCCTGGACAAAGAACAAGAGTTAGTGTCACCAGCAGTGTCATGGCCACAGCATCACCCAGGGAGAGCTGGTAAGGGATGGGAAACTCCCCCATGTCTGGTCCATCACCTGTACCCGTCTTCCCACCCCACTGATGCAGTATCCTGGGAGCAGGGCAGGGAGCCAATTACTTTGTGTTGCCTCATCCACACCAATCCCTCACTGCTCATCAGCAGGACTGAAATACTATAGAAATGGGAAGATGGCCTGAGCTTTGGATGGAAGAGGTTGAAATCAGGGTACAGCCCTCCCCTGGCCTCTTACAAATCATCCCATCATGACAGGAATGTTCCTGCCTGCCAGCAGCCCTGGCTGTCACACACAGTCCAGAGACCCTGTCCCTGCATGGCTGACAAGAGCTAGTGGTGGGGAAGAATTAGGGGAGATCTTCCAGATGCAACAGGAGCTGCAAACCCCAAGTTATGCACTTGTGGCACAAAATAGCTCCTGACAGAGCAGAAGAAACAGACAGCAGCAAAAACACCTTGAAGGTATATTGTGTAAGAGGCAGGAGCTCGTTGGGATGAAGACCTGGGGCTCCTGAACACACCACTTCTTTGCTGGCTATGGGCACAGTGGCTTTTCCAAGCCAGGGCCTGAATCCCTTCCAGATTCCTCTGCCACACTACCCAGTAGCAAAGGAAGTTATTCTGGCCTCACACCCAAGAAATCCAGGTCCGGGTCTGGTGTGTTTGTTGACTGGGGGAAAGGCCAGGACCAAATGCAGGACCTGGCTGGCTCCTCTCCCAGCAGCTGCAGCACAGGGCCAGGGAGCTTAGTGTCTCCCAGGGGATGTGGTTCATCTTCTGAGTTATTGGCTTGAAGAATGGAAGAGGTCTGGAGGTCGCATTCCCTCCTGCTGGCTCTGAATGCATGAAGGACCTCCCACACAACACAGATTGGTCATGTCTCATTCTTGCCATAGCAGACCCCTGAGCCTCCTGGATGGGTGGGTGGCATCAGCCCTGCCATCCCATGGGTTGTGCTCCAGGTTGTCCAGCCTCAACCAGCCCAATGCCATGACCCGGCAGGAGGAGGGGATCCCCGGATTGTCCCCTCCCCACTAGTAAATCTTTACAGGATGGATTGTGTTTCCCTCTGAGGAATGAAGCCCTGCATGCTCCAGCCCAGTATCCCCAGCTCCAGCCCCCACCTACAGCCCCAGTGCCACTCCTGCCACTCCAGTCTACTCTGGCCAAAGGAGGCTCCAGGGAACAGCCCATTTCAATGACCCAGGACCTTTTTTTTTGGTTTGTTTTTCCATTTTGCAAAGAAAAAGGAGCCATGACTGTGGAAGAAAACGGCCTCTCCAGGCTGCCAAACCACTAATGAAGGGAAGCTCCTCCCTGCCCAGCCACAGTCAGCCCAGCAGCCATAGCCTGTGCCTACCAAGGGAGCAACAGGGACAGGGGTCTCAGCCCATCCTGGGACATTTCCCCCAAGGCAAAGTTTGTCCCTGCTACTTCCGTGCTGTTTCCTGAGAGAGATGTGAAAAATTGGCATCTCCCTTGGCAGTCCCTGCGTCGCCCCAGCAGCACAGTTCCAGCTTTACCACAATGCCACAGAGCCTTTTGGGGACATGTCAGCCCATGGCTTGGTGACTTGGCTGCCAGCAAGACAAAGGATACTGTCCCTGGAGTGCCCAGAGCATTGAGAACCCACTGCTTGAGGAGTGCGGCTGCAAGATTAGAGACTGCTGGGATGTAGCAGTTACCACAGCAGAGGAGGTGCCATGCCATGAGCACCAGGGAGTGAAGAGCATCGTCCACTGCAGACAGCTGCCTCCTGGGCAGGAGATGAAGCTATGGCTGCTGCCAGATCCCTGCATCTGCTTGTTGAGCAAAGGCTTTGGCTGGTTAATCCCCCAGCACAATCCTGACAGGATGATCCCCAGCCCCTGCCTGGTGCTGAGCAGCACACAGTGGACACAAGCCCCTGCCAGCCCACTGGCAGAGCCCTGCTCCTGTATTCTCACCCAGCAAAGGGGCTGCAAGGTGCTGATGGACCCCCTTCAACATCCAGAAAGACCCAGCCAAGCACGTACTTGCAGAAGCCAGCACAGCACCTTTGGCCCTGTGGTGCTGCCCGCCCTCTTCCCCTCACTGTCCCCTCCAACTGCACATCCCACAGAGGGCACACAGTCAGGTGCTGCAGCCATCACTTCCCGTCCCACCACACCCACAGGGCAGCACTAGTAGGAAGACAACCCACAGGGATAACCTCTGCACCAGGAAGAGAGAGGAGAAATCCCCAGGGGTCCTCAGAAGCTGCATCCATCCACTCCAGGGAGAATCAGGATGTACAGAACAAGGCATCTACTAAACTTTGCCAGCAAAGAGTCTCCTCCACCCCTTATGTGCTGTGGCAGCAAGGTGACAGGAGTAGGGACATGCTCAAGCAAAGGCCTTTTAATTTCCTGTCTGGTAAGACACAAAGGTGTGGGGAAACCCTTGTCCAGGGGAAAGTGACATCAGCAGCATCTCTGGTAGCCAGGGGAGAGGCCACAGCAAAGCTGTGATGAGCACTGGAGCAGCAGGTCTAGGAGCCAGGACCAGGTTACCACTGGTGCAGGCAGGCACAGGGCCATGAGCAGCTCTTACTCATCCTCCCTGCCCCAGTGGGAAGCTTTGTCCCTCCTGCCAGCCTTACTAAGGCACAAGTCTCTGAAGTTGAGTGCCAAAGTTCTGGTGGCTCTGCTGCCGGGGAGCAGCCATGGTGGAGCCAGCGCTCGCTCAGCAGCGCATCAGCGCTGCAGAGGCAGGGCATGAGTGGATATCATTATCATCCACAGGACCACACACAGGCACGCACGCTCCGTGCTCAGCTCACCCCATTATCCCACTGAAAGAGAGCTGGGGCCAGTGGTCTCCGTGGGCCTCACCTCCGTATTGGAGAGGAGGGCAAGCTGCAATCTGCTCCCTTTTATGCATATTCAGCATGACCCTGGGACTGCCGGCAAGCTGCCAGAGAGGCTGGGGGTGGATATTTCTCTCCCTGGTCCCCATCTGCCCCTCCCTCCCCCCTTTCCACTTCCCATCTTTGCTGCTCCCGGTTCAGATCAAATGGAGACGCTGCCGATTAAGCAGAGAGAATTGGGACGACCCCTGGGTGCCAAATCCAGCCCAGCAAGTTCCTGCATCCGGCATGAGGAGGGACATAAGCGATGGAGCCCCTTTCACAGGGACAGCATCCCGAAGGTGTCCCCGAGGCTCTCGGGTGTCTGCCAGCTCCCTGCCACCAGCAGCAGCCGTGGCCCGGGGGAATGCGGCGGGGCTCACCCTTCCCGAGGAAGCGGCCACCCTCCCAGCCCCTCCCCAGAAGCGGCTGCATTTTTGAGGTGGGCGATTTCCTCACTCCTCCACTCCAGGAATGCTAACAGCCGTGCGGCTTGGAAGGAAGTCATGCTGCTGGAGTGCTTCAGAAGTGCTTTAAAAAAAGCTTAGCTTCCACATCCAACACCTCCACACCCGTTCTCTCTACAACCACACGCTTCCCAGAGCGACCAGCAGTGTTTCCCTGCCTTGAGGGAGACTTGTAAGGGTGATGCTCCGGCGCACTGTGGTCTCCTTTTCCATCACCTTTCCAGGCAGGAGGCCTGGGTGCAGATGCATGCCTGGAGCTCCAGGTCTCCCAATACTGAGGCATCAGGTAGGTGCTTGGTCCCCAAAATAAAATGGATGAGGCAAGTGCAGCAGGTAAGGCAGGGCAAGGAGAACAAACTTCCCACAACGTGGATGCTGGTGCCTACAGCAGGTCCGGGATCACCACCTGGCAGACTGGGGCCACAGCAACTTTGCTGAAGTAATTACAGGATTAGGTGGAACAACACAGGGCAGGGAGGGAAGCAGGTTATTAACCAGATTTGATCCCAGGACCTTTGCAGCACAGGAGCAGCCTCCTCCAATTAAAGTGGAGGGGAAGGCACGAGTGGTGCTCTGCTGTTGGAAAAATGTGGTCTTAGAGGGCAGGTGATGGCTGTAATGAGGGCATCTGCACTCCCTTGCCACACATGCTGTGGGAGCAGCACACTGCAGCTCTGCCCCAGCCTGTGAACAAGATCCATCCTGGTGGGCCGCCAGGGTCCCTGGACACCCAGGTTCCTCTCCACCACGCCAGTGCCAGCTCAGGGAAACTTAATTCCTCCACCCAACAAACAGAATCAGGCCTAAACTCTGCTCTGGCCATGGATAAATCATTCCATGTGTTTCTGGGATATAAAAACATAACAGAGAAGTATTTAAAGTGAAAGGAAAAACTCCATGGAGCCAAGGTACTGGTCCAGCTCAGCTTTCCAGAGGGAGGGAGTATGTGGTGGGAGAGGCTGGAGGGATGCAGAGTGGCTGGGAGTGCTAATCGCCTTCCCAGCCACTAATGGAGCAACTGGTGCCCACTTGGGACATGGCTAATGGCACAAAGGAGATGCCTCACTTTCCTTTACAAGCTCCCTCATCTCTCCTGATATTTAAGTATCAGAAGCTTCTGAGTGCTTACAGCCCCACATCTGCAGGGCTGCCCATTCCACGCAGCCCCTCGGGCTCTCAGCCCCTGCATGCACAGCTCAGGGGGGCAATTACACAGCAGCATCTTCCTGCAGCAGGCACTGCAGGTGATGGATATTGCAATGCACTCTTGGCAGGTTGGAGCCAGAATTTCCCAAGCCATATGATACCCCAGCAGTGCCAGGAGACGCGTACAAATTACACTGCACACAGGAAAGGATGGGCCAGATTCTGACCTCAGTGCTTTGGCATCAGCCCGAAGTAACTCCATTCACATCGGGCCAAACCAAGACGTAAGCAACTCCATTCAAATTTACACTGGCATACCTGTGGTCAGGATCTGGCCTGACTTGAATTAGTCGCAGCCTGGTGTTACAAAAGGCAGCAAAGGAGCCCAGATTTCCAAGGTTATCAAAAACAACCAAAAAATAAAAGAAAAAAGAAATCCACCAGAAAACAAACAGTCCCCAGGCTACTCAGCTCTGTGCATGGAGCTGTCAATTGCAGGATGCTCGGACACATCCCTGCCAACCAGTTTCAGTAACTCATAAGCATGTGCTGACCACAGGAGGGAGGGACCAACACCCAGCATGAATGTCCTGCTGGGTTCCCCATAGCCACTCTGCTCACCACTGGCCCTGGGTAGAGGTGGTCCTGCTCTGGGGAGAGGAGCCTTCAGCACAGTATCACTCATAGGATGCAGACCTGAATCCATTTTGCTTCAACGCTCTTGCATCCCCCAGCTAGTGCAAACTGGAGATCTCCTCCAAAAGTTCCCAATGCAACAGTAACTCAAGGAGACATTTGGAGCCCTTGACCTTGCAGGACAAGCAAGCACTGCCTGGATGCATTTGCACTCAATGGTCCTTGCGGGTTCCTTCCAACTCAGGGTGTTCTGTGATTTTTTTCTACCCATTTATTAACCTCTACTACATCTTGACCAGTTAGTTATTTTACCCAACTCTAACTCCACCACAATCTCCCAAACTCCTTTGCACATTCCTACCACAGTGCTTAGCTCTACTGAGTGGTCTCAGCAGCATCCCTCAAGGTGCAGAAGATTTTCTTCCCACTATTCCCAGTGGATGCAAGGGACTCAGAGTTCCAGTCCAGAAGTCCTCATTGCTTCCATCCCTTTCCACTCCATATGAGAATAAAGTGATCTGGTTTCCATAACATCCCTCATTGCATTTTCACAACATGCTGGGCACAGATGTTGAAAATAGTCTGGATGATTATTTAAAATGGTATTCAGAAATGACAACATTTGGCTGGCTTTGAAAGATCTCTCACATGGGGCAGAGGATGGCTCACAACAACGGATTGGAAACACACTGCACTTTGACATCTCTTTTTTTTTTTACCCCCTCTCTGGCTATTGGTACAATATTTCATGCCCCTGGTGTCCCAGTCTCTTATTGCTTGAGTGCCAGCCAAGCCTGCAGCATTAGGAAGAAGCTGTCACGTACGTTTTTAGACATCATGGGGCAAAGTGGAATATGGAAAATCTGTCGTGTTTCCATACCGAATGCAAGTGTCCTGCGCAGGCTCAGGGAGGGGCTCAAAGGGGCACAAAATAACTGCTTCCTTATGGAGCAGGGCCTGACTAACCAGGGTGGGGGAACAGGAGGCAGAGGTGCTGCCTCAACACCCTCGACATGGTGGGCTGCTTCTCTGCTGACAACATCTCACCTCCTTCTTCAGGGCTGGGGAAACCCCCTCTTGGAGTTACACCTACGCCAGCAGCCAGCCAAGGTGGAACCTCCATTCTGTCCAAGCCAGACTGAAGTCACTATTGTTCTGGTGCTCAGAGAGCAGTGGAAATGCTCTTCAGCCTCCACACCCAGCAGCCTGCATTTCTGCTGTACGTCCTGCACTCAGTTACATCCCTAGGCCAGGCTTCTCTCTTCCACAGCCTGCAGACACACCAGCTCCTTCCCAGCCTGGCATTACACCTGCCCTCTTCTCTGCAGGGCCCTACCTTCCTTCCGCACACAGGTAGAAGAGGAAGGCGTGTTGGGACCCTTGCAGGCCACCCTGCTCTTGAACTGTTGGATCTCCTGTCCCCTCATCAGCCTGCTCCAAACAGGTGTCAGAGCAGCACAGCAGCTCCCTCTGTTTCGTAAATGGGATATTGCAGAAAAAGAGAAAAAAAGTTGCCCTCCATCCACCCCAACACCTTGGAGGGTGTCTCCAGCACACGGCCAAAAGCACATTCCTCTCCACTGGTTACAGAGAGCTCTAGCCTCTCCTGGCTCTGAGAGACAGGCAACAGAAAACCTGGCCAGGGAAGAAGGATCTGTGGCATTTCCAGCCGTGCAGGGTGTGCATGTCCAGGTCTGCACTCAGTATTGTCTCAGCCTGGCTACTGGTCCAATACAAATGGCATGGATGGAGGTGGGGATGCTCAGTGTAGCTTACATCCCATACATTCATGGGATGAGCTCCCTGAGAGAGGAGTATTCATGCCCAAGTTCTGCCTAGATGAGCATCAAACCAGCAGGACCACTGTGCTGCCAGAGGAGCTCGTGCTCCTACCCACAGGGCCTTCCTTCCTCACCCACCCTACTTGGCGACACAGCAGACTGCCAAGCACCACGTCCCCATCACACCAGTTAGTCCTCATCCCAAGAAAGGTATTTCCACCCACCCACTCTCCAGTGGGCCAGGCAAGCTGTGGGTAGGATGGCGTTTTGAGGAAATGAGGTTTCAGCAGCTCCAAGAGAGGAAAGCAAAAGCAAACCCATCAAACGCAGCCCAGCTTCCCTTCTTCCCGTGAAGCTGCGCACTCACACATTCACTGGCCAGAGCTCTCACCCCAGCTGAGGCTTTAAGGGCCGGTGCTCGGGGTGCCAAGGGTCTTGCCCAGCCTGGCTCCAGAACTGCAATGGAGCAGAGCACATCCCACGGGAGCCGTTTCCAAAGGGAGCCGACCCTCCGAGCCCACCCTGCAGGGGAGTCTCTCGGTGCAGCCACGCTAGGAAGGGACCAGTGATGGACGCCAAGCCTGGGGTGGTGACAAGGGTGATGCCGCCCGCGCAGGTGACTTTGTGCCGGCGGAGCCCCCAGGCGGAGCAGGGCCCGCAGTGGGAGCGGCGGGCAGGGCACCACGTGCGTGCCTCGTGCCCGGTCAGCCGGGGCTGGCACCGCGGGCTCGGCCTGGCAGGGCTCTCGCCGCTGCCGCACCGCACCGCGCTGTGCGGGGCCGGGGCTCCGCCGGGCTGCGGCACTGCGGGCTCCGTACAGCGCCGAGAACCCCCGAGCCGGCTCTGCGAGGCGGCGGCGGCGAGCCGGGCCGGGCCGGGCCGGGCCAGAGTACGGAGCAGCAGCGGCCGGAGCTGCCCGGGGACGCGAACGGGACTCGGCGGCGGGCGGGCGGCCCCGCTGCGGGGAGGTCCCGTTCTCGGCGGTGAAAGGATGGAAAGGGAAATAAAGGGAGGGTGAGTGCGGGGGGAGAGGGAGGAATAAAAGGCAACCAGAGAGGAGCGGTGGGGAGGAGAGCGGGAGCCCGGAGCGCCGGGAAGTTGGGAGCGCAGCTTACCGCGGCCGGGCAGGTAGCGGGGCCGGTCTGGGCGACAGGTCCGGGAGCGGCGGCGAGAGGAGCTGGGGCCGCGGCGGGGCGGACGGCGGGCAGGGGTAGCTCCTTCCCGGTGCTGGCCGCAGCACGAAGAAAGAAAAAAAAAGTGAAGAAAAGGGTGGGGGGGGAAAAAAAAAGCAATGATAACAAATTTCCAGAGGATCGTGCGTGGGGATGAAATAAGGCGAAATAGTGGAAAGCGGGAGCGCTGCTCTCGGCGGTGCGGGCGGGTCCCAGCGCCGTGCCCGCAGCCGGCCGCGCTCCCGCCCGCTCCACCGTACCGCCCGCGGCTGCTTCGGCTGCGGGAGGGAGGAGGGAGGCAGCAGGGGAGGGCGAAAAGGAGAGGAAAGGGAAAAAAAAAAAGCCGAACAAAAACTTAAAAAAAAAAAAAAAAAAAAAAAAAAAAGAAAAGCAAGAATTGGAGAAACTGAGCCCCGACCGCCGCCTGGACGCGGAGTAAAAAGGCTCCAATAAATCCCGGGTTGAAAAGAAGGGAAAAGTCACCTCCCCGAGGAAATCAGAAGCAGATTTCGAGCCATTTAATCACATGCAGGGAGGTGTGTGCGTGTGCGCCGCCCGCCGCCGCTGCCAGCCCTGCCTCCGCCCTCCGCCCGCCGGCAGCCCAGCGGGCAGGGCCGGAGCCGCGCGGGAAGCGGGCCGCCCCGCCGCGGGCAGCCCTCCCCGCGGGGTCCCGGTGGCCGCGGTCCCACCTGCCGCCCGGGCAGCCCCGCCGCGCCCCGGGAGCTCGCTCAGCCCGCAGAGGGTCCATCCCCGCCGGGTGTGGGTGGCTGCGGGCCGTAGCCCACCGCGCCGAGGGTTCAGCGGCGCCGCAGCCAAGGCAGCTGGTTATTCTCCCTCTGCTTCCCAAAGCAAATAAGGCATTTACCAGGAGGGAGCAGCTCCTCTTATGGAGGAAGCTGGAGTCTCCGCTCCATCCCGTGAGCAGAGGCTTTTCTTGCGCTGCTGCACCAGAGTCGCCCTTGGTCTCTGATTTTTGGGCAGGGAGGGAGAGAAGCGAGACACTTCCACACCCATCGCAGCTACCCCCGAGGGGCTACCCCGCTATCCCCAGGCCACTTGCGAGTGGGGCACGAAAAAGGTGAAACTAATTTAATCAGTTTGTGTGAGGCGGTGGAGGAGAACAGGAAACCCAGACCTGGATTCTCTCCCTCACTGGGGCCGTGTTCACAACCCTGCGGCCCCCACATCTGCCAGTTTGGCCTGGGGAACATCCTCTTGTAATTGCCCTTGCAATGGATGTGAGGACTGAAGACAGCACCGGAGGTGGAATGAAGGGCAAGGTGCCAGCACGGTGCCCACCCGTTAGGTTCAAAGCTCCCACCCACCATCACCCTGCTCCCGGGGGACCCCCGGTTGCCCACATCCTGTTGCTCTGGGGCAGCAGGTTGCAGGAGCAGCCCTCCCAGCCGGCTGGCAGATGCTCACTGAAGGAGCAGACCCCAGCTGGCCGTGAGCCCCAGGGGAATTGCTGTTTGCTGCTCTCTGCCTTGTTGCAGTAAACATGTTTCCCCTCCTATTTCAGCAGCAGGGATGTGGAAAAACAAGAGTGAAGCCACCAGGTGAGAGAGAGGACAGAGGAGACCTGGGGCATGAGCAGGGGAACATCAGGGCTCTAAGTCCAATGCTACAGGTATCTTGCAGCCACCGTCTCTCTCAGGGACACTTATGCATTTAGAGAGCTGGGCAGTCAAGCCTGAAGCCACAAAAGCAGCCCTGATGCAGATCCCAGATGAGAGGCTAGTGCAGAACCAGTGTTTGCATTGTATGGAATCAGATCAGACTGTGGGGCAGAGCAAGGCCCAGGGTTGTCAGGACAGTGTGGCACCAGAGACAGGCTGGGATGATGAAGGCAATAGGGCAAAATGGGGCATGCTAGAAGATCCTGAAGTGACACAAAGCAGGGGATTGACCTGAAAGCATTTTCCTCACCAGGAAACACAAGGACAACCATGAACATGAGCTGTGATACTGAGCCAACCTGGCCTGGCTGCTCCAGGGTGGTGCTGAGCTGGGGGGTTGCATCAGCACAACCTCAGTGCTGCTGTTTTCACACCCATTGGACCCCCACCATCCTGTGACTCAAACATGATGTTAGAAGTGCTGGCCACCATATAGAAAAGTTTTGCAACTACTGTTCACAGGCCTCATATCAGTGAAAGCCCAGTTGAGACGGGCAAAAGCTGTTTCCTGAATCCCTGTTTCCCCTGTTCCCTCTTTGTAGGCTGGAGAGCCTGTGAGAAAGATGTGAATCTGGATTTGGCAAATGGCAGTGCTACAGATATCAGTAAGGATGGAACACTCACTGAGGTAGGAATCAGACTGAGATCCTGTTGCTGTTCCTCAGCATGCTGACATCACTCAGTGTTTTTGCTCTCTTCCTGGGCAGATCTGGCAGGACTGGCAGGACGAGAGGACAAGCACACTGTGTTGTTTGTCACCCTGCAGTCTGCAGGAAGCTCTGTCCATTGCATGCTCCCATTCTGCATTCATTCCTGCTCCTTGTGCCTCATGAAGGTACAGCATTTGGTGCCAGCCAGGCTTCCCAGTCAACAAAGGACTGCTGAAAGGACACAGACATCCAGAAGCTGTTGGAGCAAAAGTGCCGGCACCAAGTCAGCTGGGGCAGATACAGAATTGTCCAATGGGTCGGGGGGACCTTAAAACATCATCCAGACCAATTGCACAGCAGGGATATCTTTCACTAGGTTGAATTGCTCATTCAACCCTATCCTTGAGCACTTTCAGGCATGGGCAGCCACAGTTTCTCTGGGCATGGTGTGCCAGGCCCCCACCACCCCCACAGGGAAGAACTCCTTCCCAATTTCCCATCTAACCCTGTCCTCGGGCAGTGGGAAGCCATTCCCCCTTATCCTATCATGGCAAAGTTCCTCTCCAGCTCTGTTGGAGCCGCTTTAGGAATTGGAAGCACTCTAAAGTGCCCCTGGAGCCATCTGTCCCCCAGGCCGATGCCCTCTTCTGCCCTGTGTACCTCGCCCCCTCTGCCTCCCTTCCGCTGCAGCACATGCCCAAAGCCAGCCAAGCCCTGCAGAGGACTCCCCTGGCCATGGCCCTGAAGCCACAGAGCGGCTTGGACCCAGCACCAGACCCCGGACAGACCCCGGACTGACACTAGACACCGGACAGACCCCGGACTAACACTGGGCCCCGGACAGATCCCGGACAGAGCCCGGACTAACACTGGATCCCGGACAGATCCCGGGCAGAGCCCAGACAGATCCCGGACAGACCCCGGACTAACACTGGACCCCGGACAGAGCCCGGACAGAGCCCGGCCGTCCCTTGGGCCGCCCCGGTCGGTGCGCGGCGCTGGCGCGCCCCCTGCCGGCCCCGCGGCGCAGGGCGCACGCAGGGCACCGGGACCGGCCCGGCCCCGGCCCGGGATGCGCGGTGCCGGCGTGGCCGGGGCCTGGCGCCCCCGCTGGCTCACTCGCCACATGAGCCCGGCTGTAACCCCGTGCCCAACCCCGCCGAGGAAGGAGAACATGTCACAGTGGGCAGCCCCAGCCCCATCCCGGCGCGTCGGGACAGCTCCTTGAGGTGGAGGCTCAAGCAGGGAAGGAACCCTACCTACTGCCTCGCCACATCCTCCTTTAACCTCCTCACTGGAGAAGGAAGAGGTTTACTGCCAGAAGGGAGGACTCCTTCCTTTGACTGGTTCCACAGGCCCCTCTCCCAGTGCAGTAGGAGAGGAAGATCCCGTTTCAGCCACTGGGTCATCTTCAGGATTCCGTAAGAAATGTTCTGGATCTTCAGGACTCCATAATTCTCCTGTTTCCCTTCTTTCTAAGCTACTTAAACTTCCAAGGGCACCTTATCTGCCTCCCTTTTGGGACTATCAGTCTTCTAACAGACATATCTACCTTCCCATCCTGTGCTCAGTCTGTCCCCACACATGGTATCTTCTGGAGCACAGGTCGCAGCAGCTGCTGCCAGGAACTGAAATGTGACCTTGCAGGGAGGTACAGACACCCTCCTCATGGGGTGTGATTTGCCCAAGGCATCCCGCCATGCTCCCACACCAGTGGCTTGGCACTCACCTGAGGCTCAGCAGCCCTTGGGAGTCTGCTCCCTCCACCCTGACTCTCTTCACCACCAGCCTTCCTGCAGGCCCAGTGCATCCACGGTTAATTTGGGTCCTTCCTCTTGCTCTGCACTGCTGGGGAACAGAGATGTCCTGGGCTGCCTGCCTAGCCTGGGGTCCAGGTTCTGGCAGCACCCTGGGTTTGAGCACTGTGGGGATATGGAGGCAGCTCCAATAGGCTCTCTATGGGGACCACAGCCCTGCTCTGGGCCACAACAGCTTTCTCTGCCATTCAGAAAGGTCATTTCACCCTGGTGGAGACAGGGCTTGTTTGTTGAAAGGTGTGCAGTGAGTGTGGCTTGGGGGAAAGGAATCCTGTGCAATATCACCAACAAACCCAGCATATAATTCCATATAACACAAATAACCACTGCAGTGACATTACGTGAACTTTGCCCTGCCCTGCCCCTGCTCACCCCGGCATGAACACTGCACAGTGCTGGAGCTTCTGCTCACAGCCCCAGGTCAAGCTGGGGCAGCCCAAGGGGCTGCAGTCTGCTAGCAAGGCTGGAGAGATGTTGAACCTGCAGCAGTGTGTGCTGAGGCCATGTTTGGTGCCATTGCCATTCCAGGTCTTGGACTGGGGGATGCTGTGGAAAGGTGCTCCAGGGGCTGGGGACAATGTGCAACACAGCCCTCAAACACTCTCCATGTCCCTAGGAGGTGGCAGTTCTGCAGGCACTCCCGGTCCTGCTCTTCTAGCACATCTTTAGCTCTTTGTTATCTTGCTGTGGCTACTTTTAGCCCATGTCAAAGGCACTTCCGTGGCCCTGCTCACAGTGAAAACATTCCTGGAGAACGCTGAATGTGATGAGTCTCAGGTCCCCCTATTCAGCAAGCAGCTGGGGTCAGGAGGTGATTTTGTGCTTCTTTCTCGTCAGCTTCCTGAGCTGCAAGACCTATGCCTGGTTCTTTCCTGGACGCGCTTTGGTTCATCTTTAACTAATTCCATCCCTGCCTGACTGTTTGTGCAGACCACTCAAGGATGCCACCCCCACACCTTACAGTCCTGTCTGCGTCCCCCTGCTCCACAGCGACCGCTATGGCACCGGCACGTTCTTTCTGCATGGCAGGCAAAGGGACACGCAGGTTCCCAAGGGGCGCGTTCGCAGCAGCCGCGGGTCCCTCCAGCCCCGCGGAGAGCGGCGGGAGCGAGCCCGGCCCGGCCCGGCTCGATGGCCACGAGATGGAGCCGTTCCCCCGCAGCTCGGAGTGTGCCCGAACAGGCTCCGGCAGCTGGAGCGGGCGGGATAAACCAGGCACTGACCGGAGCGTGTGCTCCCATCGGCAGGAGGATGCTGCGCCTGTCCTCTTGCCATCACAAGGGAAAGGCGCTGTAATTGTAACAAGTGGGAGGACGCTGTGCGTGTCTTGCACCCCTTGAGCCACGGCGGGAGCCTCGGGATGCTCTCTGGGCAACGGGGGCCTCTGGAGGATGCACAGCTGCCTGCCAGCGGCATCTCTGCTGAGCAGGATTATGTGGATGCAGTGAGGGTTTCTCCTGGGAAACGTCTCACTTGAATTTTAAGAGCTTTATTCCAAACGCTGTTCACGGACCTGAAGTCAGAAGCAAAGCTTAGCTTTAGCACAAGGGGCTCTTTCAATAAACCTCATCAGCTCCCTCAGCATCTTCGTGTGCTGGGGATGCCACTCCGGTCTGCTCTGGTTTCCCTGCGCCAAGCCTTGTGCAGGGATGGGAAGGAGGCGGGCGGTGCTCTCTCGCCCCGGAGGAATGTGAGCCCTGCGGGCTGGCAGATAACACCTCGTCCGCAGCGCTGGAGGAGCAGGCGGCCACTGCAGGACGATGTTGCAATCGGAGCACAGCATGTGCCTGGTGCTCCAGGAGTGTTCCCAGCGAGACCACAAACCTGCCTGGCAGATGGAGGCTGTCCTGTGTGAGCCGGGAGCAGCTTGCTAGGCTGCCTCTGGCATGGCTGGGGTTGAGGTTTGGCTTGTGTTGTGTTTGCTCCAAACCAATTCCGTGTTTGGGTAGATTTGGGTTGGGATTCCAGAGAGCCTCAGCAGCTTGGGCAGTGCCTGTGCTGCTTAGCTGGGTACTGTACAGGGGGCCTTGGTTGCCCAAGGGTTGGGGGCCCCAGTCCCATCTCTGTGCTGCTGGGACCAGGAGCTGCAGCACAGAGATGCCAGCCCAGGTCTCCAAGGCAGCAGGGCCTGTTGCTGCTCAAACTTCCTCGAGCAGCTCCTGTGGCTCCAGAGCCTGCTCAGTTGCAAGCAGCAGCAGCTACTGTGATACAAAGAAATCTCTGGTTTTTGAAGTGGTGGTGGGATTGAAGCACCTGATTCCTTGTCCCCTTCAGGAATGCTGGTGCATGAGCAGGCCTGTAGGGATGAAGGCAATTCACAGCCCCAGAACTTGCCAGAGCTCCAGAAGTGTTTGGACAATGCGCTCGGCCACATGGTGGGAATATTGGGGTGTCCTGTGCAAGGCCAGGAGTTGGGCTCAATGTTTGGGGGCCACTTCCAGCTCGGGAGAGTCTGTGAACTCCTGTGAGACAGCAGAAGTGTGAGCATATGGTCAAAGGCATGCAGCCACACTTCTCCAGTCCTCCAGAGTGTCTGGGGAGGTCATCCCTCCACTGCCTCTGCTGATGGTCTGGGGCTGAGCTCCCAGTGAGGGATGAAACTGGGGAGTCCCTTGGTGAAGCCCTGTCAGACCAAGCAGCTGGCATGAGCCTTGCTGAATCAACTAAAGAGATTTGTCTGAAGTTATCCTGAAAATGAGCCTTTCTGAAAGGTGATGGTGGCACATGGCTGGCAGCCAGATGGTTGGGGAAGAAGTGATACTGAGAGGAAGGGCTGGGCCTAAGGGCTGGGCCTAAGGAGGCACCAGGGTGAGCAGCAAGAGAAGGAAGGCAGGAGAGGAGAGGTAGCAGGGAGGGAAGGGAAAGAAGCTCATAGGAAAACATGGTGTGAAGAGGGAGAGAAGAAAGACGGTTTGGGGGGTTGGGGGAAAGAGAAACACACAGAGAGTTTTGTAACAACTTAAATTCATTCCAGACAATGTCCAAGGAGCCCTGGCAGCACGGGTTGAAACTAACCCTGCCTTTGATTTTATGAGTTCATTATATGTTGTTTGGGACAGTGATTCATGCATCTTGGCTGCTTCACATTTTCCCTTGTGTCACAAATGAAGAGGGGACCACGAGATGGATTCTTTGGATGGAAAGTATTCCCTCAATTGTTAGGTAGATGTCTCTGTGCCATGCAGAGATCCCAGGAGAGTGGTCTCCTGGGCTGCCCCAGCTCCCTGCACAGCACACACAACCTCTGTGTCTTGTTCCCTCTTAAAGGGAAAGCACTGGGAATGGCTGGGCAGAAGGATGCCCAGTGGTGGCCACATGTGTTCTGTGCCTGCCCTTCACTGCAAAGTCCAGGATGGGCCAGAAGATGGACAAATGGGAGAACTCAGGCTGCTGTGGGGACCATATCCAGCCACCAAGGATGGTCCTATGACCAGTGTCCCAGAGCCCATCTCTGCAGATGGTGAGAGAGGGGGGCCCCAAGGTCACAGTCCCAGCTTGGGGACCATGCTGAGATCATACTGCAGCACTGCCCCGGGTGTTCCTCACCCCCATCCCCACCCCAAGAGCATCACTGCACTTACAAGTTACTGCTCAGAGGTGCGAGGTGCTGCATGAACTGCACGAAAAAACATTCAGGAACAGGTTGGTGGCTTCCAAACCATCTCGATTGGGAATATTTACAATCCTAATAACAGGCCCTGGTCAGAAAAGTAACAAAACCTGCTCAAGACAAGCATCAGTTAGCATCAGAGTTTACTGAAAAACACCAAGGATTTGGTTTGGTATTGTTGCTATTTTTAGCTTTCTGTGTCACTTCAGACTTTCCAGTGAAAGGAAGAAAAAAGTCTCACAGATTTTTAAAACCCATTGGTAGAGAAAATACAGGCCTCTAAAACTGGACACCAAAAGCTCTTTGCCTGGCATTTTCTGGTTTTGATTTAAAATTTCTCTTCCAAATGAGACAAAGTTCAGTAAACTGTTATATTTTGCCTTTTGAAATGCATTTTTCAATGTGGTTGGTCCTAGCCTAAGCCCTATGAATGACAGTGCTGCTACACTGGGAAGCTGTGAGCAGCCTGCAGAGCTCCCCATGCTGCTGTACCTTACAGTGAGCAGTGGGAAAGTGCCTTGAAGATCCACACTTCCTGGGTCATGGAAACCTCTGCAAAGGCCTGAAGTAGCTCAGAAGGAGAGCTGAGACTTTCTTACAAGCTTGCACTAGTGCCAGATGAGCTTCATGAGGACTTTCAGGTAGAATCATCACACAGAAACCCATCTTGAGATGGGCTGTGGTGAAGAGGACAAGGAGCACTGAAGTGGGGTGGCTGAAAGCTCAGGGTCTGGCGGGGGGGATCAACAGTCCAGCCCTGCAAGCCCCAATCTGCCCTGCTCCAACTGAGCTCTAGAGACCCAGGTAGCCCATACTCCTCCTTCCTTCAGGCCTGGGCTCAAGCACTGCTGCTCTGCAGGGAGTCTCTTCTGAGTATACAGTGCACTCCTTATTCTGCTGGGATTGCAGGCCAGCATCTTTCCCCAGCACAAGCTTCACTTCAGGAAAATGAGGGGTTTTTTTTTTGTTTGAATGTTGTTTTTTTAAAGAGAATTCTTAGGAAAAACACTGCTGAGACGATCAGCTCATTTTCGAAGCTATCCTGAGGCAAAAGGCAGAGGGTGTGGGCTGTGATACACACCCACATCTGTACAATGAGGAAGGCAACGGCGCAAAGCAAAAACAATTGCATGAAAAGCTTTCCAACAACAAAGTTTGCAAACCCGCAGAGCCCAGGCTATTTCTTGTGGTCGGTGGGTAAGAGTTCCCAGATAATAGGGCCTGACAATGGAACAATGGGGGCCGAAAGACGTGGTTCATGATTAGGAGTTATATAACAGTGGCTGGCATTTATTAATAACACTCATGTTGGGCTTCATTTTCTTAGTTAGCACTTTTCAGGTTCAGAGCACTTTACAACCTCTGGCTATTCCATACTGGATGCCTGGCATGAGGTGACCTGGAGAAGAAGGAAGAACCTTCATGCCAGTTTCTCTTGCAGACCTTAAAGGGGAAAAAGGAGAATGCCAAGCAATGGGCTTTCACTGGCTATTTGGGACCTCTCCTGTACTCCACAGTCATGGGGTGGTGTAAGATCACAAAGGAATATCATTTGGGAAAACAGTGTTTTCTGGGATGTGTTACTGAACCTTAATGTTTACAAAGTGCTCCTTTTCCTGGAGAACAAGAAAAACTGGGACTTTCACTGGGTCTCCGGAATAAGTTTGGGTGTGATCCCAAAACGAACCAGCCCTGGAGGGACAGCACACAGCCAGCCTGCACTGATGGCATCTGCCTTCTAGCACAGTTCTGGGAGCAGGAGTGTCCACACAGACAGCCCCGATGGCTGCCTCCCATGTCCTGGGGCACGCTGGCTGGAGCAGAGGGCAGGGGGGATCCTGGGGGATGCACTGGGGCAGGCTGGGCTGCTCCCTGTGCCCGGCTCTCATCAGCCCGTGACGCAGAGCAGGAGTCATCCCGCCAGCACAGGGCATGAGCGGTCCAGGCTGAACAGGTTGTCTCCTTCTGGTCTGGCTATTTATTGCTCCTCTGACTGTTGCTCATGGTATGTGCTGACCGCTCAGCCTGCTCGTGAAAAACAAGAGAATTCCCGTCCAAGCTCTTGTGCCAAGCAGGCAGCGACGCTTTCCTTCTGAGCAGCCCTGAGAACCTCTCCTCAGCCCTGGGAGGCAGATGTCTCAAAAGCGGCTCAGACCTGGGAAAGTCGTGATCCAGGATCAGGCTTTGGCCTCCAATGCCCAAACAGCTCAGCAGACAGTCCCCAATCTGCTCCAGAGGCAGAACCAGTGCAGGCAGGAGAAGAGCCTGCCTGTTCATGGAGGTGGAAGCAAAAGACCCCATGGCCCCACAACTCTACTCCTAAGCAGGAGGCATGGGAGAGCTGCAGATTCCCACAGGAGAGCACTGCAAGGAGGTGGAAGGGTTTGCACCTGCAAGGGATAGGACCTTGTGCCTTTTTACAATGGTTCTAGAAGTTCATATGCTCCAGTGGGCAGTCCTGAGGCATGGAAATTCACACTTCCAGTGGTTCCTCTTATAGGAGAGGCCCAGAGATGCTAAGCAAAGCCAAGGACAAAGAGCCACTCCAGGGACAGGCCATGACAAGCCCCAGGAGTCCAGGGGAGGCGCCTGAGCCTGACTGGAGACACAGGGCTGTGATGCTGAAGTGATTCCCAGAGCCCACTGAGCAGTAGCCAAGATGATGCATCCCATAGGAGGAAATCTCTTTGTTTGGTGAGATCAAAATCATTCACATCTGTCTGGATGTACCTGCCTGCACAGGACAGATCTTAAGATACTGTGACCCTGCTTTTTTTTTCACCTGGTCTATTAGAGATGCTGGCAGCACCTGGAGCAATTTTAGCACTTATAAACCATCTTCTCACATGGGGAAAAAACTCCCACACCATCAGCTAATGCTGTACTACAGCACTACAAATGCCAGAAGCATTGATGGTTCAGGGACTGTGCTCACTGGCAACCATCTGCCAGTCGATGGCTTATCAGCTCTTCTTCCTCCAAAGGGTTTGGGGTCTTACCCTGCAGACTGGTCCCTGCACATCTTCCCTGCCTGCATGCCAAGTGGCCTGTAGGACAGAGACAATGGTGCCAGTGGCTCAGCATCCTCTGTGGTGCAGCCAAGGACAGACAGGGCTGCTAGCAGAGGTCACTGGGGACACACAGATGGGGCTGGGGTGCCCTCAGGTCTTCGGCTGCAGAATGTATTGCTGGTGGTGTCAGAGGAAACCAGGGTGTTTCCTGGGGTTCATGTCTCCTCATGGGTCTGGCTCAGGCTTGGGAGAGTCAGTCCTGGGGCTTCCTGCTCCTCCTGTGTGCCTTCCTGCACAGCTGGGGTGAATGACAGCCAGGCTGGATCAGGGGGACCGTGGTCATGCAATGTGACACGGGGACTAGTGCCCCTCAAGCCCCCAGCCCAGGACATCTGGCCCTGATGATCACTGGTGGACTGCCAGGACAGCCCAGCATATGGGATCCAGCTGCCTGTGCCTGGCTCCAGGTGAGGTGGGATGAGGTGAGACTGGCTGGATGAGACAAGCATCCAGGGGAGATGATGAGAGTAATTTCAGACCTTTTAAATCAAGACTTAGATGTGCCCTTTGCTGCTGAGATTGAAATCAGGACTCTCCTAGCTTCAAAGACAGTGAGCATAAAAGGTCAGATTTCTTTACTGTACGTCCCAGGTGAGAGCTATAGCCAGATCTGTCTAACAGCCCAGTGTTCCAGCCAGGAAAATCCTTTTGTTATGTGCCCTGAAGTACTGAACAGAAAAGGCTTAAATACAAATTATTTTTTTGCAGGGAGAAATACATACTGACCCAGGCAAGCTGACGAAGATTAAAACATTCTCCTCACACTTACTGGAAAAAGGATAACATTCACCATCTGGTTGAAAGGAACTTCTGGTTGTTTTTTGGCAACCTAATCTGAATGCACAGAGTCAATGGGTTCAAACTCGGTCAAGACTCTGGTGCTGTCTGGGTGAAACCTCTAAAATCCCCATCGTGACTTTTCCCCTGCAATTTAATTTGTTGGGAAATTGCATAGCCAGAAAAATAATACAGTTTCGAGGTAAGTTTGGTCTAAAAAAGTTTCCTGCCAATACCAAATGCAGCTCCTGGGGCTGTTTCCTTCTGGCATTTGTCTCTGCAGCCATCTTTCATGCCTTCTCACCTCCAGATGTGGTACATTCAACAGTATGGCACTGGCTAAATGACAGGTGGTGCCAAAGCTAGTCTCTCTGGATCCTAGTGGCAACTACTCAATGGCTCCTCTTTGTGCATTTCTCCATCTGCTCTGCCTTGTTTGAGGTTTTACCTTGTTGGAGGCTGGGTTTTTTTGTACTTGTCCTTCTGATCATGGTCTGTACCTCAGATCAAATTGAAGAGCTTTTAAGAGAGGAGAAGGAACTCCATATTCTCTGAATCCTTGTCCTGGGATTCCCTGGCAGTGCTCCAACAGCTCTCTGGGCAGGGCAGAGCCATCCTCCCCCTTGGAGCTCCGTGTCACAGAAGAGGAAAGGAAGAAGCAGGGAAGCCATGACTGGAAATACAAGTCCACAGGGCTTGTTTGCAGGAATTAGTGCCTTAAATTACCAGTGCACTCCTCTGTGCCCGGGATGAAGTCCTCTCATCCCATGTTTCAGCAGGCTTGCCCAGAGCACATGAACAAGAGCTCCTATTCTCCTATGTAGGCATCCACAGAGTCACCTCCTGCCCGTGCTAAATGGAGGGAGAGGTTTGCAAATGGTCCTTCTTAGGCAGATGTGCCACATAGTCCTTGCCAGCACAATTTGATGAAAAATGGCATAAAAATATAATTTTTTGATGAAGAAGAGAGGGAAAAAAACCTGACTGAATTTTCACAATTCCTTTCCTGATTCCTGTCTCACTACAGTTGGTTGAATGTTTCTAAATTCAGCTACGCTTCAAAAATTTCTGACCAAAAAACATAAGGATGTTTTTAGAAAAACGTTTCTCAATTTTTCCCTTCTGGTTTGGCCATGTGTTTGACTCACTGAGAGGAGACTCCAGTTGGTTTTTCTGACTAGAACCAAACTTTAAAGAGAACAGCCATTCCCTTAATTGGGGCTGATAAATCTCGTGGGCACAAATGAAGATAAATCACATTTTGAACCCATAGTACAAATTCTCAGAGTTTAAACATTTGTGTGGTATTTGTTAAGCAATTTGAAGTCTTATTGAAGTAACTGAGCTGGACAACAGGATTGGATCTGGCCCAGGACAACAACTGTGCACAGACACTAGGCCTGTATGGAACAGGGATCGAGGGGCCTGGATGAATCCCACTTCATTTGGAACACTCATGGAGGATATGTCCTTTCTTCTATGCAGGATATCTTTGGTTCTTCTTCCACTGCTCCCTTTGGGAGGATGGAGGGATGCTCTGTCAGCCCCCGTGGGCAGCCTTTATATTCCTGGCATGCTAAAACTCCCCATGAAGAACAAATTTGCTTCAGCCCAGAGGAGAGTCATGGAGGACTTTGGACTTCTTGTGTCTGTCTGCTGCTGCTGCAGCCTCCAGAGGAAAAAGGGGCTCCTGCCATGCTGGGATGGCCTGAACGGGACCCCAGGGTCAGCAGTGGCTGATGTGAAGCTGGAATTCCTGGAAAGCCACTGCATGCCCAACACGTGCCGTTCGGGACTGCAAGCCCCGGCTGCTCCCCAGGATGGCCCCGCTCCCTCGGGGGGACGAACTCCTCCCCGGCACCAGCACGCTGCGACTGCTGCAGGGCACTTGGCAGAGGCTCTTCCATGTCCCATGGCCCGATGCTTTAGGTGGTGCATTCCCCGCCTCCTATGGGGACACCACGAGGTGTTCTGGGCCCTGTTGGGGTTCCGGGACCCTCGGGGCTCCGAGCCCTGTTGGGGTACCGGGACCCTCGGGCTCCGAGCCCTGCAGCGGTACCGGGACCCTCGGGCCTGAGCCCTGCAGCGGTACCGGGACCCTCGGGCTCCGAGCCCTGCAGCGGTACCGGGACTCCGCCGGGCCCACCGGGTCGCGCCTGCCCCGCGCCGCCGCCAGGTGGCGCCGCCCTCCCGAGTCAGCGCGGGGCCGGAGCGGGAGCGGCACCGGGACAGCGAGGACAGCCCCACCGTGGGGCTCCGTGAGGACAGAGGACACTGTCGTGCCGTGTCTGGCCAGCGGTCCCTTCCCCAGCCCTCGCTGGGACAGCCAGAGCAGTGCCCGGGTGCAGACAGAGCTCCCGTGGTCCTGCTGAGAAGCCACGTCCCGGCCCGGTCCAGCTGCCTGGGCAGGGCGCACCTCCCGGTACGATTCTGCCCAGGGCTCTCTTGGGTGCCACGACATCACAAACACATCACCACGTCCTTTCTTAGTGTCCTTCTTTATCCAGCTTCATGGCTACGCATTGACCCACACGCTGCCTTTGCTGGCCCAAAGAGCTGTCCAAGAGGATTGCTGGCAGCAGTTCCTGGGTGGGAAGGGGGGAGACAAATGCAGGCTCTTTCCTAAAATATGGTCGAAGAGCAGAACACCAAGTGCAGCTAGTATCTCAGCTCCAGGATGAAATATGGTCTCTGTCCCAATAAAGTAGATAAACTTAGCCAAGGCTGGAGGCCCAGTCCTTTGTTAGTACCACCTCCTGGAGAGAGAGTGTCTTTTGGCAGCAAATGTGATGGAAAAAGACTGGACAATGCTTTAGGACACAGCCAGCCTCAGAGGGGATCTGATGGCTTTTGCACGACCCTCCAAGAAGCTTACAGACTCAAACACCTGTACATGACCCAGCATCATGACAAGGAACTTTTTTCTCTGGCTCTGTTGCTCCATTTCCCACCCCAGACTCAGAGCAGGCTCTCCAAAGGCTGTCCTGCCACAGCAGCCAGGGATACAGACTTTACTTCCCTTCTCAGCCTTCCTCTGCTTCACTCTGCCTCCTGCTACCTCCTCAAAAGCTGCCTCCAAAGCATCCGATGCTGAGATGGAGGAGCTACAAGTAGCACTGGACATGCTGCTGCTCAGCGGGTGGAATCCACATCCTGGCTACTCCAGGGTCCCTGCTGTGGACCCCCAGCAGCTCTGGCAGCACTGGCTCCAAAGCCTCAGCTTCTTTTAGTGGCATGCAAGACACTCCCCTGGGGAAAGGTCCAGATCTTACCAAAAATGGGGGGATAAGTTAGCTTGGCTGGGCACCTTGCTCTCATTCTCCAGAACAGGGAGATCACTGGTTTCCATGGGCCTTGTTCACAGGTGACAAAGCACAGGGCATGGCTGACCTAGTCAGGTGGTCTATAAGCAACCATGTCCCATATCTGGCTACCCTTCACTCCCAGATTCCAGTACAAGAAAGAACCTTTCCCCATTACATGCTGTGTCATACTGCTGGGACCATGGGCTTCTCTGAGGACTGCTCTCCCTTTTTAGGATATCAGTGTGATGCTGGAGAGCAGGGTCTCTCCCACCATATCCTAGCAGTGGTCCACGGGCCCCTGGTGGTCTGTATCCCGCTCCAGGGTGCCCAGTAGAAGGCCAAGATTCTTTGGGCAGGTCATTGAAACTTCTTGGGAGGAAAGAAGAGGCCTGCAAAAAGATGGGCAGCATCAGTGCACTGAAATCCACTGATGCGCTTGAATATGGCTGCAACAGTCACATCCCACACATCTGTTTCAGGGTTTGGGTCAGACTCATCTAGACGAAAAAAGTAAAATATGTAGACTGTTTTGCTGTTTGCAAACAGGCCCTGCTTTTTTTTTTTTTTTTTTTTTTTTTTGAATGGATTCATTCACCGTCCTCCTGAAAGGGCCGTTTTAGCCAATGGCCGGTTCGCAGGCACTGCCTCCCAGCTCCCCGTGATTTGCTCTTCATGGCTCTGCCTCTCTGATTGGGCTCCCAGTGCCATATGACACTGTCCCTTCTCCTTGATGGCGTGTCTGACACTTTTAGGCAGAATACCAAATAGCTAACACCGAAGAGCAGCCATGTCCCTGGGATGCTGCTGCTTGGTTTTAATCACTGAGGGGGAGGGGAGGCTCTTGCAGATGAGCCAGCAGCCCTTCTGACACCTCTGGGGTGTCAGTGAGTAAAACCTTACCCTCCCTCCTGGAGAGGGGTTGGGGTCCTGCCCTGCCGAGCAGCAGCTGGGCACGTGGTGGGGTTTGCTGTGCATGGACACAGTGAAGGAGAACTGCCCAGGAGTGGAAAAGCATCCTGGGGCATTCCTTGTGCAGAGAAAGCAGAACGCACACCCTTGTACCCAGTAGATCTGTGGAGATGGTGAGATGAGCCCATCTCTGCCCACCCTGCAGGGCATACCTGTGGTCAGCACAGGATCACTGAGGTTGGAAACGACCTGAGATCACTGAGCATAGTACACCCTGGCACCCTGGCACTGTTAACCTCAGCAGTGTGGCTTGATTTTCATTGAGGTGATGAACGAGGAGCTGGGGGTGCCTGAGGAAGTGGGTTCAGCTCAGCTGGAGCTCCTGACCAGCAGTGGTCAGCAGGATGAGCTCACCAGGGACCTGCTGCTAGACCAAGCAGGGTTTCAGAGAGACTGGCTTTCAATAGCTCCTGGTTGCCATGACAGGCTGTGAAGGCAATGCTCGGGCTGGAGGAGGAGGAGATAAACATGATTTTGCATGTTGGGAAAACATTTAGCCTGGGCTTTAAAGTTTGAGGAGGGCAATTACTTCCTCCAGTCCATTCATCTGCCTTTCTAGGAATGATGAGTGATGGGCTTAGGTCATGCCCTGGGCCTGAGTCAGGTATCTCAAGAGCTGGCACTAAACATCTGTGAGCTCTGGCCCCGAGAATCTGAGTTACCCTGGCAGAGCAGGCATGCTGACAGAAACTGATTTCCTGGGCACTGGCCTTAGCTGAGGGGACATGAGCTAAACAGGGAGAGGCAGAGCAGAAAATGGGGATGAAATACCATTTGCATATGAGACAGAAGAGTTAACCTGCTACTGGTGTCAAAACCAAACTGGGATGTGAAAGAGGAATGGAAAGGTGACTTCATCCCATCAAGTCCAATGTCAGAAGCCATCCTGAGCTCATTCTCTCTCCCAAGAGAAACAGGATAATCTAAATCTGGGCTTCATGCATGGGAAAGCAATTCACTGAGTGATAAAAGGGCCTTAACATGCAAAAGGAAGAGAAGGAGATCTCTGCAGACCTGAGAGAGGGGCTCTTTGCTTCAGTCGGGTTTTGTAGGGACTACAAGGAAGAGATCCAGCTGTGATCTAGCAAACGGAGCTGCCTCTGAGCAGCACATGGTGTTGGAGCAGGTAAGCTCTGGCCAGTGCTGGCTGTGGAGAGGAAAGCTGCTTTTGCTTTCCTGTCATGTCAAGGGAGATGTGCCTGCAGGGCACGGAACATCCATTGGCTCCTGTGGAACTTCCTCTGCCCTGCCTGAAGGAAGAAGTGGTTAAAGGGCTGATCCTCCAGGTAACCACCTTCTGCTTAAGTGTGGAGACTCAGGGTGGAGAAGGGACACTGCAAAGCGTGGGGCTCACTGCAGCTCCACAGGGCATGGGCATGGTTCCCCTGCCAGCTCCGGGCAAGCTGGGTGCCTGGGAACAGGGGTGCACAGGCAGGATCCGGGTTAGGGCATGGCACCCACCCTCAGTGCTCCAGCCCTTTTCCCAGGCCATGACCCCAGAACACACTGGGAAAGGCCCATGTCTTCAGAAGCTGGCACCCACCACATCTCGGGGTTCTGCCCGTTCTGCCCCTTTCCCCCTGCAGCTCATTCCTTAATCACAAGCAGCTTGGGGAGACAATGCAACAACCGCACCAAAGAACCAGGCTTGTTCCCCTTTGTCTTCTTCTCCTTGGAGGCTCGGCAGTTGAGGCGAGCCATCACGCCCACGGCCCTGCCGTCACACATCCTGCTCACCCCTCCCGGGGCAGCCAGGCTCCTCGGCACGAGGGCACTGCACATCAGCACCAGGCACACAGCAGCACCAGGTACACAGCAGCACCAGGCACACAGCAGCACCAGGCACACATCAGCACCAGGCACACAGCAGCACCAGGCACACAACAGCACCTGGCACACAGCAGCACCAGGTGCACATCAGCACCAGGCACACAGCAGCACCAGGCACACATCAGCACCTGGCGCACAGCAGCACCAGGCACACAGCAGCACCAGGCACACGGCAGCACCAGGCACACATCAGCACCAGGCACACAGCAGCACCAGGCACACAGCAGCACCAGGCACACATCAGCACCAGGCACACAGCAGCACCAGGCACACAGCAGCACCAGGCACACAGCAGCACCAGGCACACATCAGCACCAGGTGCACATCAGCACCAGGCACACAGCAGCACCAGGCACACAGCAGCACCAGGCACACAGCAGCACCAGGCACACATCAGCACCAGGCACACAGCAGCACCAGGCACACAGCAGCACCAGGCACACATCAGCACCAGGTGCACATCAGCACCAGGCACACAGCAGCACGAGGTGCCCGTGGTCCAGCACTGTGGCAGATTGCCAAGGCAGGGCCGGGCAGGCTGGCACACACCCCACGGGGCTGCCCTCTGCTCCCCAGCCCTGGCCCTCACCAAGTACCTTGGCTCTCAGCTCTCATGGTTTCACCTCCAGACAAGCCATCATCTCAAGCAGGACCACTGAGTTCTCCCCAGAGATGGAGGCAGCCCCCCTCCTCCCTCTAGCACATGGCATGGAGGCTTTTAGGCTGGTTTTCGCTGAGTTCACACAAATCTCGCCTTCCCCCTTCCCAACCCCCCCCTTCCCCGCACAACTGAACTCAGCCATTGAGCCCAGCGAATGGTTTATTTCCCAGGTTAGCACAAAGCAGGGGTCTCTGTGTGCCCCTGGAACCAGCAGAACAAAACGCACAAAGACGTTAGAGGGCCATTTGTAACCAAATCCCAACACACCAGATACTGTTGGGATTATGTCAGAAATATTTTCCCAGAATGCCTTCCCCCCATGCTCCCTCCTACAGATGTTCGGCCCCCACACCACAGATGTTGTTCCTCTTGCAAAATGAGCTTTCCCCTTTCTCTCTGAAATGCCCCTGATGTTTTGCACATTGTCTTCATTGAAGTCTCGTTTTCACCCTGCCCTCTGCATCCCTCATTTTCCCGATCCCTCACTGACAAATGTGTGGAAAGGTCAACCTGCCTCCTCACACGGGGATGAGGGGACGGCTGCCTGGCTCTGCAGGGATCTGGGCTACTGGGTGTCACTGTCCCTCTTGCCTTGCCGCCACTGTGCCCGTCTCAATAACTCTCTCCCTGTTTAAGCTTCAGTCTGTGACCTCCAGGCTCTGCAGGCCTGCTTCATGGGACTTGCTGAACCTCAGTCCCCTCAGATGATGATGGAGGGATACAAGCCAGACCCCTTGGAGGGTCCGGGTGCCTTTCCATGGGCTTGATGTAATGCTGCTCTCCTGTGCTGCATGCCAAGCTGAAGCGGGGCAGGGTCTCCTTGCTGCTCCACGGCTGCCTTGGAGGAGAGCATCTCCTTGCTGGCCAGGGCCTTTGGCAGCAGTTTGTTCCTCAGGGATGCTGGGCAGGTTTTACCAGCGGCAGTGGCGAGACCTTCCCCTCACCAGCAGCCCACGCAGAATACACAGGAAAATGGCCTGGCAGCCCGTCAGGACTGTGCTCCAAGCCCTGTGACCCACCGACAGACAGACAGACAGACAGATCTCCGTCGGCAGCGGGTTCGCACTGCCCGTGCCCTCGCTGTCCGGTGTCGGTGCCTGCCCGTGCGGAGCCGTCCCGTTTCTGCCTTGCCCTGGCCCCATGGGAGGCGGGGATGGGCCTGGCCCCGGCACAGGAGCTGCGGGCACCCCGCGCACACCCGGGCAGGGACGCGGGACCCGGGGCTCTGCTGAGCCCCGCGCACACCCGGGCAGGGATGCGGGACCCGGGGCTCTGCTGAGCCCCGCGCACACCCGGGCAGGGATGCGGGACCCGGGGCTCTGCTGAGCCCCGCGCACACCCGGGCAGGGATGCGGGACACGGGGCTTTGCTGAGCCCCGCGCACACCCGGGCAGGGATGCGGGACCCGGGGCTCCGGCGTGGCAGGGCAGGGCAGGGCAGGGCAGGGCAGGGCGCAGGGCTCGTCTCCATCCTTCCCTCCTTTGCTAGTAGCGGCAGCCGAGAAAAAACATTTGTTCCGACACACGCGGGGTTGCTAAGCTGTGTCAGGCGCTTGGATGGCCGGGGCAGTAACCTCGACCGCTTCCTCTGCCAGCGGGAGAGCCGAATCCAAGAGCCGCAGAGCACGGAATCTCCCAAGGACTTCAGATGACACCTCTAGCCCCGGACATCGCAGCTCTTTTATGCATTACGAGACATTTCTCTCCCGTCGGTGTTTTTCTCTTTCCCCAACAGGTTATACAAAGAAGTCCCAAAGATTTCGGGAATTTTGGGATCCCGGACAGACAGAAACCGGTGGAGCTGTTCCGACTTTTGGGGCATCTCGTGATTTACACCAGCGTGGCCCAGACAAAGCCCTTTACTCATCACCTGCTCTGAGCAAGAATCCGAGTCTCCGATGGTCTCCCAGGCAGCTGGAGTGCAGCACAGGGATTTTTCTTCAACGATAGAGTTTATTGCTAAAAATGTTTTGATCAGTGATAGCTCATATTTACATTGATATGTTTTAAAAGGAATATTCAAGTAAACATTTCCAATAGTTTCTGGCATAATCTCTAGCATTTTTTTTCCTATACACAAACGATAAAAATAAATAAACTGTACACAGAAAATTTCCTTTAACATCTCTACACGACTATATGTATTCCCACACAACAAAGCAATTCCACTCTTTCATAGATTTGTACTTTTCTTTAAAATTTCCTTCTTAATTAATTGTTATACACTTTTAAAAAAACCCTAGAGATCTTGGTAAATTAGTTCAAACATCAGTGACAAGGTCTGAAAAAGACAAAAAAAAAAAAAAATACAGCACAGAGAAACAACCGTTCAGGGATGCTGCAGTTCTTGTTTTTTCTTTTTTACACCCCCCGCCCCTCCTCTCCTTTTGATAAAAACATCTTTACAAGAAATTTCTGCCCTTCCCTTCGGCAGGGAAGTGCTTGGGTTCTGTGGGGATGGGTTTAAAATGTGGTCCTATGTCTTTAAAATAATAATAATAACAATAATAATTATAATAATAATAAAAAAACAGCTGCAATCTCCCCCACCCACCCACCCCTTTTCCTTTAAAATCTCTCTATTTACACGGCTGGTAATTTTTTTTCTTTTTTTTTAAGTTTTTTTTTTTTTTTATTTTCCTTTTGTTAGAAGGCTATATACGTATAAAAATAGACATCTGATTGTAGTGCTTTACTGTGCCTTTGGCCTGCCCTGCAGTTCCTGGGTTCGCTTTTCCCCCTTTTGAATAAAATAACATTAAAAGAAGTCCAAAGAAAAGAAATTAACAACAACAAAAAAAAATCAAACAACCCCCCAAAAATTAACAAAAAACCACCCCGAAACAACAACAAAAAAGATCCCAGCAAAACCCCAAAGCGGTTCATCTTCTCCCACTTCGCTCTGGGGTGGGTGTGGGGGGGGTCGTGGAGAAAAAAAATTCCCCCAAAAAACTATCACAAAAAACCCCACCCCCCTCCAAAAAAACCCACCCGAAAAACCTGCCCCCCCAAAGTGATCCAGAGGAGGAGGGCGGCAGTGCAAGGGGCCGGGGAGGCTTAGCAGGAGCACTTGCACTCGGAGATGAGCGGGTACTGCACGGGGATCCAGGTGCAGTACTTCTGACTGGACCAGCCCTGGCAGTGCCAGCGCAGGAAGGTCTTGGTGACCGACTTGACGGGCTTGCAGAACATGCCCTCGGGCAGCGAGCAGGACTTCTCGGCCAGGCAGTTGCCCTCCTTGATGTAGCGCGGCCAGAAGCGCACCCCAGGTCCTTCCAGGCGTAGAGCACGGGGCAGTGGGTGTGCGCCCAGAGCCACTGCAGCACCTTCCGCCGCGCCTTCTTGCCCAGCCGCAGGCGCGGGCCCCGGGCGGCCCCAGCTCCAGCCGCCGCAGCTCGGCCGGCAGCGCCGCCCGCCCCGCCCCGCCGCCGCCGCGGCGCCGAGGCGTTGGCCGGCCCCGGCACGGCCACGGCCATGAAGCCGGGGTCGAAATGGCTGCCCAGCTTCTTCCTCAGCGTCCTCTCGTCCAGGTCCTGCTCCTTGGGGTCGTACTCGGGGTCCGGGTGCTCCACGATGTCCTTGACGGGCAGGTTGTCACTGGGCGAGGGTCGCAGGCGCAGGAAGGGCTGCCCGCCCGCCCGCAGCCCCAGGCAGAGGCAGAGCAGCAGCGCCCGGATCGCCGTCATGCTCCGGGCGGGCCCCGGCGCTGCTCCCGGCGGCCTCGGCTCCTAGCGCTGCCCGGCGGCGCCCGCCGGCTCCCGGGGGCTCATAAATAGGCAGAGACACCAGTGTCCGGCGGGGCCCGTTACTTTAAATAGCCCGGCCGGGGTTGTGTGACAGCCGCATCTGAGGCTCGCCCCGCGCCCGCGGCCGCTGGCTCCCGGGGCTCCCCGCCGGGCCGGCTCCAGCCGCGGTCGGCAGCGCCGGGGGTCCGAGCCTCCCCCGCGGGGAGGGCAGGGCACGGCGGCGGCCGAGCCTTCCTCCTCCTCCTCCTCTGCCGCCGCCGCCGCCGCTCTCGCTCGCTCGCTCCCCCAAAATTCACAGCGGACTCGTCTCCATCGCCATGGTGACAGCTGGGCCGAGCCCCACGACAGCTCGTCTAGACGGTGTGACAGGGTTTGGCGTGAGACCGGAGCCCGAGAATAAAACCCTCCTTTATAGCCGGGCGCGCCGGGCGAGGGGCGGGAGGAGGGTCACGGCGCCGGGGCGCTCGGGTGGCCCCTGCACGGGCACGGCCGGGGCACGGGGCTCAGGCGGCGGCGGGCGGCGGCGGCAGCGCCCGCGGCCCGGCCGGGCTCTTCCTCATGGCGAGCGGCGGGGGCGGCCCGCGGGCCCCCGGGGCATCCTCGGCGTGATGGGGCTGGGGGCCGGAGGGTGTCCCCGGCACCGGCGTGTCCCGATTCCTTGGCGACTCCTCGGCGGGGACGGGCAGGGGCGGGCTCGGCCGCCGCTCAGCAGCCCCGGCAACCCATACCGCTGCCGCTGCTGCTGCCGCTGCCGCTGCTGCCGGTGCTCGGGGAGCCGGTCGTCCCCACCGCGCTCAGCGCATCCAGCCGCGGCTCCGCTCCCTGCCCTGCCCTCCGCTGCCGGCTCGACTCGGCTCGGCTCGGCTCGGTGCAGCCCGGCCCGGAGGGGCTCGGCTCGGTGTCGCCGGTGATCGCCCGCTGTCGCGCCGTCCCGCCCGCCGCCGCCCGCCCGCCGCGCTCTGCCGCGCCGCCGCTGCCGCCCAAGTTAAATACGCGCCCGGCGCGGCCGCCCCGCCCCCTGTCACTTTCACGGCGCGCTGAGTGACAGCCGGGTCCTGCCACCACCCCCGGAGCCGCCCACCCCCCTCCGCGGAGCCGCGTCCGTCCCACCTGCGGCCCCGGGCCCGCCGGGGGCCGTCACTCCAGCAGCGGGCACGGCACGGGGCCGGAGGCCACGGCCCCGGAGCAGCGGGGCACTGCACTGCACCAGCCACGGTCCGGGCATTGCACGGGGAGCGGGACCCTCACTCTGCCTCTGCCTTCCACAGCTGCTTTGCTGCCCCGTGTCTGCTTCTCCACAGGAGCCCAGCCGCCATCAAACCACCTTCCAGCTTTCCACAGAGCTTTAGTAGAACAGGGTACCATGTCCTAGGAGCCCCTCTGGGACAGCACACCGGGGTGGGACTGCTCCATCATCTCGGCATCCTCTGCAAGAGAGCCTGCAGTCTTCCAGGAGCACCACTCTCACTTGAGAGGAAGCGTCTCTTCATCCCTCAGTGCAACATGGTGTGATAACCAGCCAGGTTAAAACACTGGCTCTTCCCTCACCTTCTCAGTGGGGCTGCATTTTTTTTTTTTTTTTTTTTTTTTTTTTTTTGAGAAGAGCTGGACCCACAGCCTTTGAGGCACAGAGACTGGTGTGTGTCAACAGTGCGAAACCTCAAACCCTCCTCACCTCCTTTACCTCCACATTACTGAGCACTGAGCTCACACTTGAACCATATCCAGAAATTGGACACACAGCTGGTTCCTCCAGGCTGTCAGTGTGTAAGAACATTCCTGCCCATGCCAGTCACTCTCTCCCAAAGCCATGAGATAACCAGTTATCCACTGGAGCCAAGGCAGGGTGCAGAGGAACTGAGGTGGATCGTGGGGCCAGTTTCTTACCGTGTACTTCTCACCTGGCAAAGTGAGGGGCTGCAGTGACAGGTTAGCCCAGAGCATCCCTCTAGAACATGCAGGGGGTTGTACAGAGCTGGCTTCACTTACTAGACTAAGTAACAGAGCATCTCCCCTGGCTTCTGTCTCTTCATCATCCCAGAAACACCAAATGTTGGGTTCAGACAGGAATCAAAACCAAACCCCCCTAAAACAGGGACATCCACCCGAGTCTGCATAGTCAGAGCATCTGCTGGACATTGCGGAGACAGAGCTGCAGCGACAGCGCGGGAGCTGATCCCAGTGCATCCCAGTAATTTACTGTGTGTAGGGGTTTAAATGCATCTAGCCTTTCTTCCCTCGCTCTGTATTTCCGCTTTCATGGTCCCAACTTGTTTTGCTGAACTTGGAGCTTTTCTTCATTCATTTGGCTCACACATACTCTGCAATTAGACCCATGAAACTACCATTTCCCAGCTTTTTCAGCATTAGCGCTCAACAATTTGCAAAAGAGACGGGTATTACTATCCCCTGAGGCTGGATATTATCCGTAAAACGTTCTCATTAGCTATTTTCTGACCCCGATGCACATGCAGTGCTTGAAGCAAAGGCAACCTGAATGTGCAAGATGTGCTCTGCTGTCACTCACTGCTGGGTGGGAAAATGCAGTGCTCTCAGCACTGTCAGAACTAAAGCAAACACAGAAATGAGAAGCAGCTCAGGGCAGAGACACCCAAGAGTCAGGAAGGGGGCAATTACTCAGCAAGATGTACTGCTGTTGGCACTGCTGCCTGAGTAAATCCTGGTGGGGTGATTAACATCTGACTGTAATTGTAATAATAAAATCCGACATGTATACAGCATTTTTCACCCTGAAGGATCCCAAAGCACTCAAGTAACTTAACTCCTTCAGCTGTCTCCTGGACTTTATAAACATGCTTCTTAATCATCTCTCGCCGGGCAAAGATGTTTTTGCTCTGGCCACCCTCACCTTGCTTCGACAGGTCCCCTGTGGGAGAGAAGAGGCTCTCCAGGGTGGGCTGGAGAAGCTTTCCCCTTCTGAAGGCAAGAAAAAGACAAGCCCCTAGGCAGGCAATTTAAGGCTTCATTCTGTCTTCAAGGCCCACCACAAGAGGCAAAGGCTTTTTCACTCTTCTTCTCTTCTCTTCTCTTCTCTTCTCTCTTCTCTCTTCTCTTCTCTTCTCTTCTCTTCTCTTCTCTTCTCTTCTCTTCTCTTCTCTTCTCTTCTCTTCTCTTCTCTTCTCTTCTCTTCTCTTCTCTTCTCTTCTCTTCTCTTCTCTTCTCTTCTCTTCTCTTCTCTTCTCTTCTCTTCTCTTCTCTTCTCTTCTCTTCTCTCTCCTCTCTTCTCTTCTCTCTCTTCTCCTCTCTTCTCCTCTCCCTCCTATGGCTACCTGCATGGACCAAGAGGCAGAGCAGCATTCACATACACCTTCCCTCTTACTGCTCCCTGTGAGCACACAGCCCTGCTCCCAGTCTAGCCCTTAATTAAAGGATTTCAAGTTGGAAAGGGTACATATTCTATACAGAAAAACATTATCAAAATAATTCTATGTAAGAAGGAAGATGTGATGTTAAAGGCACTTTCTGAAAGGTTAAAATGGTTACCAGCTGCTTATTTTTGCTTCTTTTCCTTATCTGGCATCCTTTTGCCAGCTAAAGAAGACATGGAGAATTTTGTGACTAAGTGTCATGGTTTGACTTGGATTTGCCAATTCTAGTATATTTAATTTCTTTTAGAGATAGGATTTAGGAGCAAAAACAAGGCAGGCCTAAAACTTAAAAGGGTAAAAAAAGAAATCTATTAATAATACAAAAAAAAAAAAAAATTCATAATAAGATTTCCAGATCATTCCCTCCTCCCCTCTCCATCACATGTTTCTCAACAACAACATACAGAGAACACTTCAGTCAGTTTTCCACTTAAATAATCATTTCAGTTCACTCTAGAGAGAAAAGTTCCTTTTTTGGTTTAGGTTTAGGGGGTGTCTTCACTTTCACAATCCGTATCTGCCCAGGAAAAAATTGCAAATTGTGGAATTTCCTCCCATTTTCACAGTCTTTTTAGAGCTGTTATGGGTTATGCCACACACTTGGGGGTATTACTTTTGAAGGCAAGCTGCTTAAACACAAAATCCTCTTCATCTCTTTTCCTATTAAATGTCTCTGTCCATATTTCCAGTCCCAAAACAGAGAGCCTCATTCCCTCAGGTCACAAGATTTTTCTTCCTCAAGCACTCTAACCTCTCCCAAGTATTTTCACAGTTTAAAGGAATTTCAGTGTAGTCACAGTTCCCTCATAGCCCACAAAAAAGGTTTTCAGCTACTTATCAGTGGCATCTCTTCAATCTCTTCCCATCTGGAAACTTAATCTTCATTTCACTGACTTCAGTAGACTCCTTGCTTTATTCCTCTCATTCAGGGAGCTCAGGAGACCTAGAATATTATCCAGGCATTAAAAGAGTTAAAATTGCATCCAGAAAGTGAAAGGAGCTGGGCCAAACCATGCTGGAAAACTCTGGGCCATGTGGAGAAGGCAGGACAAAACTCCAAAGCTCAGCTGCACCTCCCCACACAGCACGGTCAGCCAAGGCCTCCCCCCCGGCCACCAGGGCTCCCCAGCCAAAAAACAGGGGAGGGGAGCTTCAGTGGGCTCCCCCACCCCTGCCCCAGCCAGGCCACATGGAGATGTAAAAAACACGGGTCACTGTCCTGGGAGAATTAAAAGATTTAATAAAAAGACAAGAGGAGACAAAACATAAAGCAAAGGGTTAAAAGGGCCGGGTGCTTGGCATGCTGCCAGGAGCACACCGCTGCTTCGGGAACAGCCCTTTAAATACGTTTAACAATCCATCCATTTGTTACATATTCATAGACATTTATGCATAGTCAACTGTTTCTGGGAACTGTTTAGCATGGCCACTCCTTGGGTCCACCTTTTTAGAGCATGTGTGTTTCTTGGCTTGTAGTTTTATTCTTCTCCTTATCCTTTTAATTTGGGTGGTGGTCTAGGCCTTTTGCAGCCAGTGAGTGTTGATAATTGTTGTGTCAGCTGCGGGGCCCCCATCACCTGTTCACGGGCTGTTATCTTGACTAGGCAGGGAGTTTAAGCATACTGTCTCTAAAAAACTTATGTTTAACCTTTACTATTAACCAAGACTATATCCATATAGAAATGCTATTTTAACACTATACATACAGCATTTATCCTGATACTTGCAAAGAGCCAACAACGTCATACATTTATAACAGGGAGGAGGGGGCTGGCCGAGCCGGGCTGAGCCGGGGCCCCGCTGACTGTTACCTGTGCCACCAACAGAAGGGAAAAGAGGACAGATCAGCTTTACCAGTGTAATTTATGAAAGCGAAATAACTTTTAATTGGTTACTCAGTTTGTCAACCACTAAGTCAGCTCTCTGATTGGTCCTTGTAGCTCACAGAGGAAGCTCTGCATGGAAAACAGCCCTCCTCTATTTCCAGGCCCGGTGCTCTTCCTCTCAGACCCTTCTCAGGCAACTTCCCTCCATGCGAAACCAGTGCACTAAGTAAAAGGACATTTTTAGTTCATGTTTGAAACTTTCTTTTCACTGGAAAAATGTAAGTTACCTGCTTACAGTAGCAGCTCCAAGTAGCAGCAAAGTATCAGTGATGGTCTCTATACCAACAAAGTTTTTCATCTGACAAAGTGTTTTATCTTTTAGCTTTAGTGCTGTCGGACAGCACTAATGGAACTCAAAGCCAGATGTAAAGATACTGAGCGAAACTGTGTTTGTTACAAAGGTGTTCCTATTCCTTCAGCTGTAGGCACAGAAGCTTCATATCTACACCTGAAACCTTGGAAAAGTCTCTTGCCAAAAGCAGTACAGGAAGCCCACACTTGGGAAGATGAGACTGAGAGGAGAGAATTGCAGAGAATTGAAGAGAGGGAGAGGAGAAGAGAAAAAGAGAAGAAGAAAAGAGAAGAGGGAAATAGAAGAGGAGAACACAACTCCCAATCAAATGAATTTTGTCTCTTTTGGTTGTATTTTTCATGCTGCTTTCTGTATGCTTAAATTTTCCAGGATCTCTTTATGCTTGAGAAATAGTGGTGATGGGCTGGCATGGCAAGTATGAGGAAAGGCTTGGGTGTGACAAGACAAAAGCCCTAATTTTCACTTAAAGAACCAAAAAACTCCCACCCCAGTGGTGCACTAGGTTTTCATTAGAGATATGTTTATTTTCCCGTAGATATACATTACCCTGCTCTCGTCAGTGAGTCTAAAGGAGCAGTTCTCCAAGTCTGCCATGGCAAGTGGCTGGCAGGCTCCATGGGCAGCCTCGGAAGCAGCTCAGGGGCTGGCTGGCTCCTGCTGTCTGCTGTGAGCAGGACACATTCAGGGCCTGAGAGCAGCTGGCTGGCCCCAGATCCTGGTGAAGGTGACAGGGACAGCAAAGGCCACACAGCCTCTGGGGCTGGTGGTCACTTGGCACCTCTGCGCAATGTGTCTTTAACTGGCCAAATTCTCCTGGGGAAAAAGGTCACCATAAGGGTCAGATGAATGAGACATGGACACACAGACACAGTGTCCCTCTGTTCATCACAGAGCTACTGAAGTTTATTTCATGTAAGTAGTTCAATAATCCTGGTTTTAATGAACTTACCAGCTCCCATGTTTCTCTTCAGAAGAAGGGGATGGGATAAGATATGGGATAGCAAGAAGGTGGCCCCAGACACCTGCTAAAATCTATATAGGTCTGGACCTGGTCTGTTCACCCCCACTGTCTGATCCTCAGCATTAGGTCACCAGGTCCAGCAATTCCCCCTGGCTGCTCAGTGCTGCCCTTCCCTAGTGGGACCAGGAAGGGGCATCTGGCAAAGGTGTCCTCTGAAAGTCAAGCCAACAGTGTCCCAATGGAACCCTCCAGCTGTGCCTGGGAGGTCAGCACTCACCCTGCGCTGAGTTCAGATGTTCCAAAAAGATCATGGGAAAAAAAAAAAAAACACCCCTAAAGTTCCAAGGAAGAGATTACTTGGAAGTTAGGGGATTAACCCTCACACTAACCCTCAGAAATACATTTTCTCTATATCAAGTAGGGTGTTTTTGCTGTTCTGAGCTTCCTGGCATCATTTTTTGCCCCTATCATGACACATTTTTCTGTTTTCCAAGTTCCTTGTTACTTTCTCCCTCTTGGCATCATGGTTTTGTGCCCCATCCCTCTCTGCTTCACCCCTTTCCAGTAGTCATTATCCATGGAAATGTTCAAAAGATGTATGGATATGGCACTTGGGGACATGGTTTAGTGGTGGCCTTGGCAGTGCTGGGGTAATGGCTGGACTCGATTATCCTAGCTTTTCCAACCTAAAGGAATCGATGATTGTGTCACTTCTGTCCAAACTTATTTCTTGCCATACACCAGGCCTGGTATCTCCCTTTTTTCTGTGGAGATAGACCTTCCATTTCCCTTCAGCCACCTTGAGCTGGTCCTTCAGCATTCACACTGTGATTTCCCCTCTCTGCACTGGCTGCAGCACCTGCATCCACCATACCAAATTTCTGACACAATTTTAGTAGTAATAAATGATGTTATAAATGCTTTTTAAAAACCTGCCCTATCACCATTACACAGGAAGAAGTCCAAGGTGGTGGTTTCCTCCCTCCTCTCAGAGCTTGGAGTTGGTTACATCCAATTGACTATGGTCTGTATCCTGGACAACCAGCAGAAAACTGCTCTGAGCTAAAGCTTTGGTTGCTCTCGAGCCCATTCCTAGTGATTACAACACTCTCCAGCTGCTGGGCTATATTGACCAGGCTGGTGCCTGCACAGCAGGCAGGAAGAAGGAGGTTTTTTTGTGCAGTCATCAGCAGGTTTGCACTGTCATTGCAGCAGTCATTTGCACTGTGAATATTCACACACATCAGTCGTCGTGGTCCAGTGCTAGTAGAAAGCAGATCTTACCCTCCAATAAGGGAATCTGCAGAAGGAAAGTCCCTGGTGCAGCAGTTTGATCTTCTTGATCCCCACTCAGCCCAAAGCATCCATCTCACATCCTTGTGATGGAAGGCTTGGAAAAAGCTGAGATATTGGGATGGATCCCTCTAAAACTCCTCTCCCAGGGGACCTGGAGGAACACTGCTCAGTGTAGAGATCAGGAATGATCCCTGGACATCTGCCAACATTAAAAAACACCAACATGGAGCTCTGAGTTTTCTGCCCGCTTGGCATACATCTGTCACCACATGTGTTGACACAGAGTCATGTTGTACATGGCAGTTGCTGTCAACACCAGTTCAGGGCAGACAGAACTGCTCAGGGCAGCTATTTTTTGAAAATGTCCTGAATAAAGGACTGGACCAAGCCTTGGGGACACAGCCTGCCACTAAAGGTGGCCACAGGAGCTCGGGGACTCCTGAGACACGGCCCAGGGAGAATGTGTGTAAACCAAAGACAAATGATCAGCCTCAGGCCAACCTGGTGACACCAGGCTTTAAAAAGTTTGCAACCCCTTCCTTTCTACTCAGACAAGCCTTTTGCCACTCTGGAATACAGGAAGACCTGGTGGCCGGTGTGGGGAACTCTTGCCAGGCAGATAAACAGGGCATAGGATGACAGAATCATTAAGGTTGAAAAACACCTCAAAGATCATTGAGTTCAACCATTAACCTGGCACTTCCAGGTCCACTGACAAGCCACAGCCCTGCACAGCACATCCAGCCATTGCCCAACACGAATGGGAATCTATAAAGAATATGCTGGGGTGCTTCCTGTGGGAATGCCTTGCCAGCTGACACAGTGGGTGACTTGTGCTCCTTGCTCCAGGACATTCTGGGGTCTCAGAGCACCTTGATCCAAGCTCACACACATGCACAGCCTTTGCTGGGTCCTTCCAACAGAGCCACTCCAACCTACTGACTAGCTTTGGGAAGCTACATCCCAGAGATTCTCTCAAGGAGAGGCATCTCCTTCCAAACAGTGCTCCTCTCCATCATCAGAGCATCAGAGAAGGGCAGGGTTTGGAGGGTCTGGCAGCTTAAATCACCAGGAGTAAGGGAACCTTAGTGACTTTGAGGAGCTGGCCCCAGTGCCCACTCAATCAAAATCTGTGGAGTAATTCTAGGAGAGTGTGTTCAGGGGTTACTCCTGCAAATCCCTCTCCTGTACAAGGGACAAAGGTCAGTTCTGGGGTACCTGCGTTTGCGTCCTCCTGTTTCATGTAGCTCCAGGAGAGACATTTCTCACTGCAGTGACATGGGTCCCTGCCCAGGAGAAGCTAATGGAAAGCAGCAGGAGGCATGAGCTGACACAGGATGGAAAACAGGATCCTATGTCAGCATGTGACCTCGTGCTGTCCCTGAGGAGGTCACTTTTCATAGAATCATGGAATCTCCTGAATGGGAAGAGACCCATAGGGATCATCCAGTCCAACCCCTGGCCCTGCACAGACACCCCACCCTGGGCATCCCTGGCAGTGCTGCCCAAACACTCCTGGAGCTCTGGCAGCCTCGGGGCTGTGCCCATTCCCTGGGGAGCCTGGGCAGTGCCAGCACCCTCTGGGGGAAGAACCTTTCCCTGATCTCCAGTCATGTCTCCCTCTGGTCCTTTCCTTCTGCTCTACAATGCTGGCAGAGTCAACTCCACACTAGCAGCTGGAGGGAAAATTCCTTTTATGTTTAAATCCCAGGGAATCTGACTGTGCCTCCAAGAGTGATTAGCACTGAACCACCTCATCCCTCAACAAAGCCCATCCCAAAGCCAGGAGGAGCAGAGCATGACTACTGGTGTTCAGGAGATTCTCGTTGTAGAAGAGATTTCTTTTCACCCTTTTTGCAGCCTAAGGAGGGAAACTGGTACCAACTCAGAGCACCCTCTGCAGCCCAGTGCTGGGGGTCACACCAGCTCTGAGTAACCTCCTACCTTTTGTTTTCTCCCACAGTCTTGTTCCCAGAAAAAGAACAGGAATCTTGCCTGTTGCTGGTGGTTCATCTGGAATTTTTTTCCTTCAATTTGAAAATTCAATTTATTTCAGCTGCAGGACACAAGGTTATACATTTGACAAAGATCATTCTAACTCAAGACACAGAGCAGCATCCCAGTTTTCCTGTGTGCAGGCTGGAAGTCCTGCTACCTGCTTTGAAATCTGTGGGAATGACAGCTTTCTAGATTTCCTTGGGCTTTGGTCAAATCACTGGGGGAGTTTATATTGCACCCATGCAGCCTCCTCTCAGCTGTGTTCTGCCACTCTATTTGTCTTCTTTTGATTCAGCTCCAGCTTTACTTGTTGTCATGGTTTAACCAGCACACTTGTCCGTGAGATGCTGTGGAGATGTAGGGAGATAAACACCGAGCCAGGTGACTCAGGGACGTGGCACAGCTTGGGGGTGGGTGCCAAATCGTCCCTAAATGCCTGCTTGAGAAAGCCTGCCTGTGAATAACAATTCCATGCAATAACGTCATCTCTGAGTGGTTCTAGCTGTCCCTTAGAGCCCGAGGAGCGGAGCAGAGCAGCTGTTGTGAGCAGGGAATGGGCATCCCGGAGCACGGCCAGAGCAGGCGGCGAGCGCTGGCAGCCGCACATCCCAGTGCCCACCAGGTGCTCCTTGTTCCACCTGCATGGGAGGGAGCTCCAGCTCTGCATGCAGACCTGTTGACCTGGCAGTGCTCAGGGTTTGGGCTGTGCCTTGGGTGCTGCCCAGCCTGAGCTGGACTTCGTTGGCCTCCCCTGGGACAGCCGGCGTAGCTCACACGGCCAGAACCTGAGAAGGCATTTGCATTTTAGCCCAGATTTTCCCAGTTAATCGGAACCCTTCAGTCTAGTCACTTGCTTTTTTAAAGCAATGAAAGAGATTTCCCAAATCCAGGCGGCTCTAAGATTACACACAGGCAGAGACACCATCAGTCTCTGTCAGTCATTCTCTCTGGCTGGGAAGTTGGCGGCAGAGCAGTTCAGTTGCAGGAGCAGCGAAGCTGAGCCTGGCTCCAGCCCTTGGTGGGTGCTGCTGCTCTGCCCTGTGACATCTCGCTCCTCCTCAGCCCATGCACATGGTTGCAGAAGATGATGATTCACACCCAGGAGCTCGTGGGTCCTTGACATGGTCTTTGTCCTGATGTACATTTCAGAGGGCATCAGCAAAGGAGGAGCGGAGGGAGGGAATAACATGAGAAGGAACAACATCAAGCTGGGGAGAGCTGTGAAATGTTTGCTTCAATGTGAGAATGGACTCTTCAGCGCCTTCCCACCCAGGAGAGAAATCCCTTCTGTTCATGCCACCCTGAATGGCCCCTCCGTGGGCTGTGGGGTCTTCCAGGAGGAACAGTGAGCTTTTCACAAAACGCTGCATCATCTCCCTCAGAGCCCTCTGAGCCCAGGGCTGTCTGGGGACAGACACTGTCAGGCACAGAGGGCAGTGCCTGCCTGTAGGGTGGCCAGAGGAGGGGAGAAGTCCCAGCACTGGCTGGATCCTGCTGAATTCCTTGGCAGGCAAGGCTTCCTCTGCACCCCCTGTTTCAGCAAGCAGTGGGAGTGACTCTTGAGCAGCCCCTGCACATGGAACCAGCCACTGAGGGATGCCATGGGGGCAGGACAGGTGCTACAGGAGAGAGGACACAGGCACTGGTTGCAACAGGTTGGAAGTGAACTGGAGACAGACAACTGCACCTGCAGCTTTGAAACTGGGCTTTTCCTTGGCATGTGCATGGAGTCCCTAGCTCTGCTTCCCCAACTGGTCAGGAACAGAGGAAACTCTTTCCTTAATTTGTTCTAAATTCAGGACAAGTCTTGATTGCCCGAACCTGCATTTAGAAAAAAAAAGTGATATAATATTCCTCTAAAAATTTTGATTCAGCACTGTCCAGACTTTCCTGCTCCAGCTCTGGGCGCCTACAGGGAATATGATTTGGAGAGTGGAGATGAGGAAGGGATATGAAAGGTGACCCCTTGCAGCATGTGGCATCTGAGGGCTTGGAAGGCAGGGTGGTGCAGACAGAGAGGATGTGAGTTCCTTGCTCAAGAAGAGTGAGGAAGGCAACACTAGCTGCAGGAGCACGTCCTGCCCTTCCCTCCATTCTGATACACAGCTCAGACTTGAAGCTGCTCCAGGTCGCAGCAGGGGGTTGGCAGGTTTTTTTCCAGTGAGAAGTCATTTGTTGATGTTCTGCACCAAAGGAAATTGCTTGTTATTCAAGCCAACTTCAATTAACCAAGTCAAACTTACAGTCTTGCTTCTCAGTGCCTTCAGACATCCAGTTCTCATCCCATCCCCTCCTGGTCACCACCAGGGTTCCTGCTGTGTTCTTGCACTCTTGACAGGTGCACCAAGCCAGAAGCAATAGTAGCACAAGTAAGAGACAGCATAAACCTGATGTTTGTTCCCATGCCAGGAGCACTGACTGGACCTGGCTAGAGACCGGCTGTGCTGGAGCTGGCTGGAGCCAGGCTTTGTGGGTGTGTTGAATGGGATAATCTACTAAATTAAGTATCTTATTCTGCAGTTCATCACCTTGTCTGTGTCGTTTTGTGACTCTCCAGCTTAGCTGGGAAGATTTGGATGCTGGTTATTCCAGCAGCACTGTTTGAATATTGGCATGTCCCCTTGGCTCATGAGAAATTACAGTTAGATACACCAGTAGTGATGTTAAGGAGGGGTGTTTACATCTGTGCTAATCATAGAATCACTTCCAGCCCAGACTGGCTTGGGTTGGAAGGAGCCTTAAAACTCATCTTGTCTCATCCCCTGTCACGGACATGGACACCTTCCACTATCCCAGGTTGCTTTGAGCCCCATCCAACCTGATGAACACTCCCAGGGATGGGGCAGCCCCAGCTTCTCTGGTTCTCAGCTATCAACAATCAATCTCATATGAACACATGCACTATCTGGAGGTCCCAAAGCAATCACCTGGACCAGACCATCAGCAATGGCAGAACAAGCCCTGAGGGTACACATTGCTGCCCTCTTCCAGGCAGCTGCACTCCAGGAAAGCATGGCAGCAGATACTGCAGGTTTTGCTGAGCTCTGCTCAGCTCCAGCCCAGCCACAGCCCGTCTGCCTGTCTTCTTTCTGTGATCCTGCTTTGCCCAAGGCCTCACTCTGGTGTCACACACCAACTGACTCCTTGCTCCAAGCTTCCCATCTCCAACTGGTGACACAAGCTGCCACAGGAAGCTCAGTGAATCACAAAACTCTTGATTTCACATTTCTAGACCTCATACAGGTCTCCCAGATCCACTCTCTGCTGCAGCAGGTTGGCAAGTAGTGTCACCCAGCCCAGGCCCTCCAAGACCATCCATCTGCATTGAGCACAAGCATCCTGTTCACTTTCAACTTGAGGGAATGGCTGGAGCTGTGCCAGGGGAGGTTTAGGTTGGATTTCAGGAAAGGCTCTTCCCCAGAGGGTGCTGGCACTGCCCAGGCTCCCCAGGGAATGGGCACAGCCCCGAGGCTGCCAGAGCTCCAGGAGTGTTTGGGCAGCACTGCCAGGGATGCCCAGGGTGGGGTGTCTTGGCAGGGTCAGGGGTTGGACTCAGTGATTCCTGTGGGTCCCTTCAGACCCTGGAGATTCTGTAACTCCCCATGTGTTCCACCGAGGTCAGCCCTGGCTGCCTGCCTCCAAAGACTCCTCCAGCTAAAAGGGTGCCAGTCACAGGAGTCCCAGCATTTTGCTGACTAATTTCCAGTGGAATCAGGAAGCTGGGGTTACAGGGAGAAGTTATGAATGAAAGGAGCGGCGCTGGGTTCCACGCAGACCAAGGGCATTACTATCCTACGCCATGTGTAATTAAATTGTGGAGCTCATGGCCACAGGATGCCACACGGGCTAAAAATACACATGGCTTTGAAATGAGATTAGACAAATTCACCGAGGGCAGGCTCGTGGTGGCTGTTACACGCATACCACTCCTGGCTCAGGAAGTTGCTAAGGCATCAATTGCTGGAAGATGGAAGGGTATCACAAGGGCAGATCTCCTGCCTCTATCCGCCTGCAATTTGTCGCTGTCGCTGGCTGGGACTGAGTAACCCTGGCTGACCCAGCCCACATTGCTGCTCTCCCTGTGCAAAAATTGGCAGTGGCAGTTTTGGGGGTCTTGGCACTCTGCCTGAACCCATCTGTGTGCTCTCCTGCACTACCTCAGAGCTGCCTCCCTCTGAAACCAGGGCTCAAATCCCTCCTGTTGCATACAACCACCCAGAGATGCTGCTGCTGCTCTGCTGCTGCTGCTGCTGCAAGGTGAGGAGTTCCTGGCCCTCTGTGCCTTGATAAATCCATAAGCCCATGAACCCTTTGGGCTTGTCCAATCCTTATATCATGGGGAGCTCTTGGGATGGATGAGCACCAACTCAAATCCCTGCCTGTCCCACTGAAACTGGAACTGCTGGGTATGTGCTCTTCCCAAATCCCAGAAATAAAAATCTCTGTCTCTGCAGGTGTCTCTCCAGCATCCTTGGGGTGCTGCTGGTGCAGAACTGATCCTTGTGCTCTGTCAGTCTGGCTGGGACCATATCCCATCCTGGTAGGCTCCCAGGGCAGGTGATCCAGATGTGCCATGGGGCTAACAGCAGGGTTCTGGTCCCAGCAGTGGGAAGCCACCTCACACCACACACCATGTGCTCCTTTCCATCTCCACTGGGCTCAGTCTTTGCACACCCCAGGGATTTCTCCAGGGTCTCTCATCTCTCTTCTTTCTTGTCCTCTGTCCTCTTTCATCCACTGCAGAGGTTTTTCAGGTTCACAGGACTGCAGTTGATGACTTTCAGGAATCTTGCTCTGCTGTCACTTCTTTAGGCTGGAGTCTCCACTCCTGATGCCTTCTTGTCTGTGTCTCTACAGCATCCCTTGGCCTGAATGCACAGACACACTGGAGCGTGTCCAGGGAAGGGAACAGAGCTGGGGAAGGGCTGGAGCACCAGGAGGGGCTGAGGGAGCTGGGAAAGGGGCTCAGCCTGGAGAAAAGGAGGCTCAGGGGGAACCTTCTGGCTCTGCACAACTCCCTGACAGGAGGGGAAGGGCCCTGTTCCCAGGGAACAGGGACAGGAGGAGAGGGGATGGCCTCAGGTTGTGCCAGGGTAGATTCAGATTGAATTATAGGAAAAAATTTCCTCACTGGAAGTGTGGCCAGGCATTAGAGCAAGCTGTCTACAGGAGTGGTGGACTCACCATTCCTGGAAGTTGTCAAAAAATTATGTAGATATTGGGACCTGGAGACACAGTCAGTGGTGGCTTTGGCAGTGGCAGGGTCAGTGGTTGGACTCAGTGGTCTTAGAGGACTTTTCCAGCCTTAGTGATTCTGTGATTCTGTGAAGGAGTCCACAACCAAGGCCCATGCTATCTCAGACAGCAATGCCTTGTTAATGTTTCCATCCCTCCATGATCCAGATCTGCTCTGGTGCCTCAGTCTCCTCTGCTTACCTGGTTGTACCCTGTAGCCTGACCCCTGGTCTGGTTTAGAATGCTGGGCAGGGAGCACAGAAATGCTGGGCTGGCCATGGTGCCATGCATGTGGACAGGCTGGTGCAGGGATGGGGCACCATGTGCAGCCTCCTCTCCCCCGAGTTTCCTTCACCCTCCCTGGCACAGGCATGAAGGGCTGGATCCTCGATGGACAGCGAAGGAATCAAATTCTGATAAAGACTTTGGCTTTGGGATTTGTTTTTAGTTTTTGATAGATCATCAGGAAAAAGAAAGATTTAAAATTAATAAGACAGTCTCTTGAGGAATTAGGCCCAAAGCTTGGAGCAGCTAAGGAGAAACTGTATCTTTTTATAAAACAGGAGAGGAGCCATGAACATGCCAAATCTGAGTTTGTGTGAATTATTTTGGAGACATGAAATGTTGTCACCTTAAAGAGAGGGTGGTTAGAGAGGTATGGCTTGAGAGTATTTGTGAAACATCCAGTACTGAAGAAAGTGAGAAAAGACACAAGTGACAGGACGGCCTCATGTGCTCACAGGCTCGTGCTCCAGTGCTGCCCCGACAACTCTGCCTGAAAACAGCCAGCCTGCCCACAGGGAGGACACAGCAGCTGCATGAAGGAGTTTGAAGCAGGAAGGGTGCAGGTAGTGTAAGCACAGGAGTAGCACTGGCAACTTGCAGTGGATCTGGGACTGGTCCCCCCTCCACAAACCTGGCTTGTACATGCTAGGTAGGTGGCCAAGCCTCAGGGACTGAGCTCAGCACATCGGCTGGCACCTCCCCACCCTCTCCCCTGCCCAATGGCAGCACAGGCAGCCTGGACTTTGGGAAACCTTGAGCTGGAGGGAAGCAGGAGCACAGCAGCTGGAGCAGCCAGTGACCCATGACAGAGCAATGGCAGAGGACACACAGCCATTCCTGGGCTCCCTGCTCTTGTCTTTGGAGTAAGGCTCACCCATGTTATTTTGAGGTGGGAGAGGTAAGTCTGCAGCACCCAAGGGACAGGAGAGCAGCAGCAAAGCCATAGTAAGAAAGCAGCTGCTGGGATGGGAGCAGGGCCATGCAGACACACCCATGGCTCAGGGACATCTCAGTCCCTGGATGCTCCTGGGACAGGTGGGGATTACAGGGCCTTGGTTGCATTATCAGACCAGATGGAGGTCAGGAAAAGTGGCTTACACTTTTTATGCTGTTGCTTTTCCCCTTACACTCTTTAATTGTTCACTTTTTATTTTTCCCTTTACAAAGCAGTAACTTTCAATTAACTTCTAAAAACCTGAATTTTCTGCCTGCTCACCTCCTCCACAAACATTTTTATGACTCTTCTCACCCCTCTTCTGCCTCATCTCCATCCTGCCTTTCCCCATTACACGCTTCCCCCTCGTCCCTCCTCCCACGGCTCCATCTCTCCTCCCTCACCCGCCCCTGCCCCCTTCCCAGGCCCGGAGGTACAAATGATTAGATTTTCAGCCCAATTAAGGCAGGCTGTCTCCTGGCTGGGACAGAAAAGGTTGGCTCTGGAAGGTGGGAAACAAGCTTTGACAGGTCCTGGCGTCCCCAGCGCCCTCCGATGGCTCTGCCCGCTGAGCCCCTTTGTGCTGCTGCAGCAGCGGGACCAGAGCTCAGCTGGGGGCTGGGGTCTCCCCTGCCCCTCCTCTTCCCCAGCCCTGCGAAAAGAATAGCTAATTAAGAGGTCTAAACGCAGGCAAAGCTAATTCCCTATTCAGAGCTGTGAGGGGCAGCGGAGAGGGAGGGGAAGGCAGCAGGCGGTGAGCTGGGGAGCGTGGCAGCATCTTCGGCGGGAGCGAGGAGCCGGGGCAGGGTTAAATTAACCCTCTCCTCGCTGCCCCCGGGGCCGTGAGCCGGGGCAGGGTTAAATTAACCCTCTCCTCGCTGCCCTCGGGGCCGTGAGCCGGGGCAGGGTTAAATTAACCCTCTCCTCGCTGCCCCGGGGCCGTGAGCCGGGGCAGGGTTAAATTAACCCTCTCCTCGCTGCCCTCGGGGCCGTGAGCCGGGGCAGGGTTAAATTAACCCTCTCCTCGCTGCCCCCGGGGCCGTGAGCCGGGCCAGAGCCATCGTGCCACGTCCCCCTGCAGCAGGGATGCCCAGCCACGAGTGCTGCCGCTGCTGCCTCCACCCAGGGCTGCCCCCATCCTAGACAGGCTCTGTGAGATGTGCCACAGCTTTTCCCCTCTTTCCCTCCCCTGTTTGCTGTTTCCCTTCCCTACCACACATGGGCAGTATCAAAGGCCTCGCACTGTGCTCCCCGTGCTTTCCCCTGGCCCAGCGCTGTGTTTGTGAGCCCCCTGCTACCTATGGCCCAAGCCTTGGGCCATAAGCCACGTCCCAAGGCAGCTGGGGACAGGCCTGAAGAGCTCAGCACCTGCTTGTGACTGGATCCTGGAACACAGGGTTCAGCCCCCTGGGATGCTGCAATAGCCCAGGGAGGCTGCTCCTCACCGTGCCCAGCACAGGGCATGCTGCCTTCCCCTGCTTCTCACAGCCTGGCCTGAGCCTGCCATGGGATCTCCTACCTGGAGCTGAAGGGTTGAAGATTCCCTGGAAGAGGAGCCAGGAATTTTAGCCAACCCAAAGGGATTCTGCTGGGATTTAATTTGCTTTGGATAAAAGGAACCATATCCACCCAGGTGACATCAAAGTGCATGAGGTGAAATGCAGCACTCCTGAGCACCTGTGCAGGGAATTCCATGAGTGTTCCTTCAGGCAGGATACATGCACAAACCATCCTGTCTCTCCAAAGCCAACTTCCCACCCAGCCCCAAGGCTGGATTGCTGAGCCATGGCCCAGGCACAGCACTAGGCAAAGTTGGGAGCTGCTCCTGGGTCCCCATGCAGAGGTAAAGGGCATGGAGAGGAGCAGGATTTCTCATAATGCTTAAGAAACTCTTCCAGAAGTCTGTCCCTTTGGGGTTCTTGTGGAAGCTGAGCATCCTGTAGACTCAGGTCCTCATTGCACTAAGAGTGTTTCCAGGGTGAGAGAGGAAATAGCAGGTAGTGATGTCTGTCTGCAGTGCCAGTCTCCTTCCCTGCCTCCAGCTCCTGGAGGGTTCATACCCTGGGTATGAACACGTCTGGGTTCACATTTGAGTGAGGACATTCCCATTCCAGGTATCCCTGTCCTTATCCATCTGACCTCCCACTCCAGAGGCTGGACACTTACCCACAATGAACCAGCAAAACTTTGCTCTATCCAGGACAGAGCAATTCATGCCAAAAAGCTGGTTAGGTATTCCCAAACTCCACCCACTTTTTCCATCTCTGCCATGCATGGCACACCCAGAAGTGCCCAGTTCTCCTGCCACCTGCGCTGGATTGCATCCCATGGGTGATGGCAGGTGATGAATGGGCAGCCCCTGTCCATCCCAAAGGATTTCTGTGGAGGGATAGGGGTATCCAACAAAAATGAGCCTCCCAGCATGAATCACTGCCCTGCTGAGAGCGATGAATGGTGCCAGACAGCAAACCAAAAGCTTTTTCCTGACAGAGAGCTGGGAATATTCAGGCCAAACTGTGGTTAGGAGGAGACTGGAATCTCCAGAGTTTCTCAGCCCTGCTTGGAAGCAGCCATGCTCCATCTCCCTGGCCCTGGGTCTTCAGAGGAGCTGGAAGCAGCCACAGGCTGGTGCAAAAGGCATGAAGATTTGTTCCTAGTGCTCTTCACCACCCTAAGATATGGTGGGAACAGGACTGTGCTCTGAGCAGCAGGCAGGGCTCCAGCAGCTGTTTCCATCACAAACCTCCTCCTGCTTCCCAGCACCTTGAGGCTGCTGCAGACTTTGCTTCTGCCCAGCTTTACTCTGCTCTAGGAAGAGTTTGCCCCATGAGTTTCCAGTAGATTTCTGGGGTATTTTATTTAAAAAAAGCTCAACATGCCTTCAAGTGAAGCATGGATTGCACTTGCACTTTCTTTTTCTGAAAGAAGACCTTGCTCCTGGAAGTGTCCAAGGCCAGGTTGGACAGGACTTGGAGCAACTTGGGACAGTGGAAGGTGTCCCTGCCAATGGCAGGGGGGGTGGAAAAACATGGTCCCTAAGGTCCCTTCCAGCACAAACCATTCCAGGACTCTGTGATGAGTCTCTCACTCCATGACCTGGGGAGTGTGGAGCTATCAGGTCTCACAGCACCATCCATCTCTGTTTCCTGTCCATGGCTTGGATTCACTGGCACTACCCAAGACAATGCCCACACTGGGCCACATGCCCCACACACTCACTGATGGTAAATCTCCTTCAGCCAAAGGGCTGAGACAGAGGGTTGCAGGGGAAAACACAGGTCTCCTCCTCTCTATTTTTCTTTAAAACTGAATTATTTTCTTTAGAATAAGCTGGAGGGAAAGAGTCAAGAAAAATCTAGAGAATTTCCATGAGGTTTTACAATGTCAAGTCTTTCAAAGGAATTCCATGGAAAATAACATCAGCCAAGTGCCTCCATACTGTGGAGAGTTGGGGGAGATGGGTGATGTTGGTTGATGTTCCATCTTGAAATCTTTGGGTGACTTCACCTAAAGCAGGGAGAGGAATTTAGAGAAGAAGCAGAAATGCCAACCAGCATCTCTAGCCCAACTTTCCTCAGCCCAGGGTGCCCACATGGCCGAGGTGAGCTGGGTGCTCCCATCCCTGGCCCAAGTGTGCATCTGCCAAAGGGGGTCGTGTGAGCTGGGGCAGTGGGAGGGGATGCTCAGGGCCCCTCAGGAGAACCAGCCCTCTTCCTGCTCAGGCTCTGTGGTGTGGCCATTTCCTTGGTCTGGGCCCCAATTAAAAGAGCCAAATGGAAATTGCTGCAGAGAAAGAGTGAAAGAAACAACATTTCCTGCCTGAGGAGATTAACTCTCCAAATTACATGTGAACAGAGGGGGGAGGCAAGAGGGGAAAAGGAAACCCAGTTTCCACCCCAGTAAAAGCCAGTTCATTTAATAAAGGAGGAGCAAGGAGGGGGAAGGTGGCTGAAAGAAAATGAGGCTGGGGGGTGTGGAATTAGCCTTGTCAAACAAGGGGCTTTGCTGTCCCAGAACTACTTCTTTATTGTTCCAATTTTTCATGCTTACTTAGCTCTCAATGCTGCACAAGACAACAGCTCATTATTGGGGGGTGAGGGGGGGGCACAGGACGGGGACAGACACGGCTGTGGCAGTACTGAGAAATGGAAGGAAAATGCAATTTTTAAAAAAAGACTCGTTTCCCTGGGCCTTCAGCCTCTCCCCCGCTTGTGGAGGAGCTGCAGACATTGTGGCTGGGAGGAGTAGGGCATTGCCAAGACAGGAAAAAGGGTTTTCCACAACCTTTGGCACCAGCACTGAGACAGAAGCAGCTGACCCTGAAATGCCATCTTATGGCCTGTTGAGGAGGAAGAGGGTGACACAGGGGGCTCCCCCATCTCCTTGATACTCCTGAAGCCTGTCCCAGTGGCTGCTGAGGGAAGATGGGCTGAAACAAGGCCTGGGCAGGCAAGACCACAGGGACAAAGCCCCCTCTGCCCTGTGGCCAGGCTGCTGAGCCCTTGCAGATCAGCCAGCCAAGGCACATCTGTGGCATCACTGTCTACTAAACAACATCTGCTCTGACTCTGGAAAGCGACTTCCAGCCTCCTCCCCGGGCTCCTTGTTTGTTTTCTCCCCAGGATTTTCCTGATCAGATCGGCTTGGCTTACAAAGCCAAACTCACACCAGAAAGGCTATCAGGATGTTTGTGGGTAGGGAGGTTATGCTCCATATTAGTGATGCTGCCTTATAAAGCCCTGTTTGCACAGGCTCATAACTCTCCAAAAAATGCTCCCTTTTAGGATCAGGCACAGGGACAGGTCTAGGAGGCAGAACTGTGCAGCTGATGCTTCCCACTGAGTCACCTCCTACCCCCCATGAGATCAGCACTGGGGAGAGGACAAGCTGGAAGGCCAGCAGGAGACTGGGGGACATAGGAGCACAGATCAGGGAGAGGAGCAGTTGTGGCCAGGCTGGGTGGTTTTCTGTGGTCCTTGGTAGAAACCCAGTAAACGAGAGTGCAGACAGACCTTCCAGGCAAAGAGCCATTCAGAGATGTCAGCCCCCAGAGGTGACAGTCCAAGCGGATCAGTTAGGGGCACTCCTGGCCCACAAGGAGCACTGATAGCTCCAGTCAGAACTTGCTTGGCTCTGGCAATGGGTGGAGGGATTACATTCTGTTTTCAAATGGGTTTTGATACTTAGTTGCTATCCACAACTTAATCCATCATGGGATGCCCAAGTGCTCCTATGCGGAAGCTGTTCATGAGCACCGAGACCCAGCTGTGCTGTTGTCCCCAGTAAAATTTGTGGAAGGCTTCCACAGATGAAGATATTGGACTTGGAGATGACATGTACCCACATTCACATGCTACAAAGTCGAGTTGCCATTTCTAAGTGGAAGATGGTCAACCCTTCCAAAGCAGAAGCCCTGGACATTCTCTAAGAGTGGAGCCAAAATACAGCCCCATTCTCCTCAGTCTGGTTGAGTTTTCCAGTTACTGGATGCAGCTCCCATTTGGGAAGCTGGAAGTCCAGTGGGGTCTGTTCTGGAGGCAGGAGAGGTGAGGGTCCCTCAGGACACCCTTAAGCTTCAGGGCTTTTTCCCTTCACCAGTCTGGGCAGAGACATGCTGCCACCAGTGAGAGAGAAGTCATGGAGCAGGCACATTGCTTTTGGTGCCCGAGGAACCTTTGTAGCCCAAGAAGCTCCTGATGCACTGGACCCAAATCCACTCTGGGTATGGCAGAGGGTGCACCCAAGCTGTGGACACCCCTGTGTCCCTTTGCTCTGTGACAAGAGCTGGCTCTGGCTGCCTGGTCCAGAGCGAGCCCTGCTCTCACAGCACTGTGATATAAATGCTGGAAACTTCTCAGCTATTCAGAAACAGCTCCTTTTCTCCAAAAATGTGAGGCATGCCTCACTTAGAGAGCTACATTCCATCTCTCCCACCGTGGCAGTGGCAACATGTGGCAGCTTGGGCTGCAAGCCTGGGGAAAGCACACCTGAGGGGGAGGCTGCAGCCCATGGATCCCTGCTGCCGCTGCTCTTCTGGAAGTGTCCCAGGTCCTTTAATGCTTGGGAATACTACCCCAGCACCCTCCCAAACCTCTGCAGCTGCAAAACCTTTTTTGAGACAGGAGATGGAGGATAAACTGGACAATGCATGCCACGATGCCGTGTGCTGGAGTACCCTGCTGGCATTTTGCACTGATCCCTGAGCCTGCTTGGCTTATGGCAGCAGCAGGATGACAGTGCATGGGATAGATGACAAACAGGTTCAAAATGCTGGAGCTGAACTTATACCTGGCAGAGATTGGTTTGGTCTCCCTCACCTGCCTGCAGCAAGGCACAGCAGCAATGGGGGAGGCTGGGCCTCTCTCAGCCCTTGCACAGGACAAGGGCTTTTGTGGGCAGCAGTCACTGTGTTCCCACTGCCTGTCCTGCCTGCAGCCTTCACAGCCTCTGAGGGTGTCCCAGTTCCTGGAGGACACCCCTGGCCTGATGCTCTGCTGCTCCCAGCAGCAGGTGCTCAGTGGGACCAAAGCTCAACCCCTTGTCAGATGTTTTCAAGGCAGGATGGACAGACAGACAGCAGGAACCTAAAGCCAGGCTGACACCTTGCATCACTGCTCAAAACTTTGCAGGATGGTAACCCCAGCCTCTGCATGAAAAACTGCTTCTCTGAGAATTTTCCCATCCCTGCTTAAGTGCGAGCTCCAGAGACGCACATCCACCTGGGGCACAGTTAGGGTTTCTGCCCATCTTCCTTGGGGACTGACTCCTTCTTTTCTTCCCTCTCTCTTCTCTGCACTCTCCTCCCTCATCTCTGCCTTCACACAGTAAGGAACAAATTCCAGGGATTTTGCCTGGGGCCCATGGAGCAGGGATGCGAGCTGGGCTCCATCTGACTGCGACCGAGTCTCTCCCCCTCACTGGAAATTGAAAGCAGAAGCTGTGGAGCGGTGACAAAAATCTGCATTACGTTATGGCAACTGGATTTCTTTTTTTTTTTTTTTTTTTTTTTAAGATTTTATAATACATCGTTTTGAAACTCTGCCAGTGATCATCATCAAAGCGAGAGGAGCGCCTTGGAAAGAACAATGGTGGCAGAGGGTGGGGAGCAGGGTGCTGGAGTATTGATGTGTAATCTTTTTTAAAGCTGGTTCTAGAGACAGCACAGATTTCTTTTTGTGTTTTCCTGAAGTGCAGATACAATTCAGTCTGGTAAGGGCAGGCAGCAATGCCAGAGCTCTAGATTAAGGTACTGGATTGCATTAGGGCTATGGAGCAGTGAATCTCCCCACACTGCCTCTGGCCCCAGGAGGGTGGGGAGTGAGCAGGCAGGACAGGAAACACAGAAAGGTCCAAAACAGGAGGAGAGGAGAGAGGAGAGAGAGAACTACTGCTAATGTAGAAGGGCCAGGGCTCTGGATATTGCTGGGAATCACAACCCAGAGACATCATCACCTCATAGGGCAGCAGCTTGTGTTCTGCCAGCAGTCTCTTGGGTTCTGCCAGTGCCCCTGGCCACCCATCTGCCCCTCCATCAAAGCCCAGCCAAGCTGGGGAAAGACTCCCATAGCCCCTAGTGCTTTGACATCAGGTCCTTGACCTGTGTGCCACCCTCTGTGCTCAAGCAGTCATTCCACCACTCTCATTCCCCTCACTACAAGGCCTCCTTCTTCAAGCCAAGCAAAACAAGGGACTTCTCCCAGCCCCTGCATGCTAAACTCCTGCTGCACAGAACAGAGGGGAATGACACAGCACAGCACATGTCCCAGTGAGAGCAAATGCTGAGAAACCCCAGTGGCTCAGAAAGACAGCGTGTCAGGGCTGCTCAGGTGCTCCCCAGAGTCTAAGTCCCACTTATGTTCTTCTGGCTTGAAAAAAAAGGAAGGCAAGTCCCCAGAAATCAGCCATTCACAGTAATTTTCTCACAGAAGCCGTATCAGAAGCCTGTAAATTTGTACAAACTCGTGAGGATAAAGCTCATTATTTTGGCATCTTTGCAACATCAGATCACCAGCCATGCCAGTTGTCCAGTTGTCTCATGGGAGACTGCTGACCAGGTGGGAAGAGCCCACACTGTCATGGGACCATTTTGCATCAGCTGCTGCTGCTCTTGATTCCAGTGACCTACAAAGCCCTGGCCTGGCTCATGCTGACCCAGACATACTCATTCAGGCTGCTAGGCCTGGCCCATGCTTGACCTTGTTCCAGACTGGGTCTTCAAAAGCTGTTCCTTGCTGCTGCCATGGTAAATCAGGCTGGAAGTTTTCCTCTGTGCCTTTACCAGCAGGGTCCAGCCCTAAGGCGTCTCACTCAGGCTCTCATGTTCCTGTCACTGAAGGGTCCCCACATCTTCATAGCCTTGTTTCCTTTGAGGAAGGACAGAAAAAATGCTTCCTTCCTCCAAGCAACTCACAGAAAGTCCCTGTCCCAGGGAGCCCAGTGCCAAGCTTGGTGCTCCAGCTTGTGTCCCTTGCTGTGTCCCACAGACTCATAGCTGGGAGCAGACCTCATCCCGTGCACGCCAGGATGGAGCAGAGCTGGGGGAGCAGGCAAAAGGCTGCAGCAGGTCCAAGGCAATGGTTCAAAGCTTCTGAGACTCTCAGGCCAGGCCTTCAGAAGATGACAAATCACCTGGCTCACTGTTGGTCTGTGCCCAGAGAATGCAGATGAGGCCACCAGTGGGAAACGGTGTTCACACAGCCCACTTCCTCCAGGATGGGCACTGCCAAGGCCACCACCAACCCATATCCCCCAAGTGCCACATCCACACAGCTTTTAAATACCTTCAGGGATGGGGACACCACCACTGTCCTGGGCAGCTGTGCCAGTGCCTGACCACCCTTTTCATGAAGAAATTTCCCTGACACCTAAATCTAAACCTTCCCTGGCACAGCTTGAGGCTCTTTCCTCTTGTCCTGTCCCTGTTCCCTGGCAGCAGAACCTGACTTCACCCCTGCTGTCCCCTCCTGTCAGGGAGTTGTGCAGAGCCACAAGGTCCCCCCTGAGCCTCCTTTCCTCCGGGCTCATCCTCCCCAGCTCCCTCAGCTGCTCCTTATCAAACTCATGCTCCAGACCCTTCCCCAGCTCTGTTCCCTTCCCTGGACAATGCACATTAAGCCCAGATCACCTCCTACGTGCCACAGCCTCTCCATTGCCACATTCAGGTGCCCTCTCTTTTCCTTGCCAAATCACCTAACAGCAATTGCTCAATTCCTTCACACCATGGAGAATTACACTGCCCATCAGAAACTGTAAATCTTTAATCTCCAGCCCATCTTGTTAGAAGTGCCCGATGGCAGCAGCTCGGTGCTTCCCAGCTGAGGAGACAGCTTGCCAGCTAACGATGGGCTGATAATTAAGTCCAGTCCTTTCCCAATCAGCTTCCCCTAGCAGTTAATCCCAACAGCAAATAATGCTGATTGACTTTGCCTTGGTCTGTAAATGCAGGGCTGCTCTGTTCCAAGAGCTCCCTGCTGTCCTCTAACGAGGGGTCCCCCTGCACCCCGGGGTCTGCCTGGGTGGGGAGTAGGTGCAAAATGCCTCAGTGAGGCGCAAGCTCAGCTGGGCTTGGGCCACCCCTCACAAGGTGGCAGCTGGGGGAGCAGCCCCAGCTCAGCATGTGGGTGCAAAGTGTGTTTTGGGATGGTCCAGGAAGGCAGACCCAGGGCGGAAGATCAGAGGCCCCAGCCTGTGTCCTGCTCTCAGCAAGCACTGATGGGAGAGACTGGCCAGGGCAGCAATTCAGCTCCTGCCACCCTGCTCTGCTCCTTCATCACTGGGCACCGGGGTGAAGAGGTGTCCTCAGGTCAGCCCTGGTGCCCACAGGAGATGGCCTTGGTCATTATCATTAATCCCATAATTATGTGTTTATGGCTTAGTGTCAAGGGGAGTTTTGATCCAAAGACAGCCAAAGCCTGACCGCATCTTCCTGCCCTCAGTGAAGATGCTGTGGCAAGTCAGGCAGGGCAAATGGGGAAAGGTACCAGCAGTGGTAGCAGGTGTTTAAGGATGGTCCCAGATAACCATGGCAAGAACAGGAATCCCTTTGCATTGGCGATTTTGACCCACTGTCCTCACCTTTTCATCCATCTCCTCATGTGCACCCATTTTAACAACAGAACCTGGGGCTCTTGCCCAGAGCAGATCCCAGCCCCACTACTTGTTCTTTGCTTTGGGTGGATGGGGACAGTGTCCTGAGATGCTGTGTGTGCTGTCTGTCCCCATTTTGCACAGCACAGTCCCACAGCCAGCAGGGCCTCGGTGGGTACGAGGGGGCATTTGGCTCTGCCCTATTAGTGGGGGGCCTTCACCACCCAGCATCTTCAGGAGGCAGACAGCACCAGTGACTTGTCCCTGGCTCCAACCTCGGTGACAAATGTTCTCCTGGAGACACCTTCTGCATTTGTATCAGAAAGGGTGAGGACAGGAGTGTCTCACTACGGCCAGAGATGTGCTATGCAAAGCCCCAGGCACAAACACGGGCAGGGATTCATGGTTGCCTTGAAAGGTTCTCCCTCTCCTTGGGGCTGTGGAGCACAAAAGAGGAGTGCTGTGACATTGTAGGAAAGTTCTTGTCACCAGCTGCCCGCTGCTAGCTGCACCTGGGTGGGAGCCTCCAGGGCACCAGGAAGCCCAGTTCCATCCCCTCCTCACTCTCTTTGCTCAACATTAGGACTGGTTGGCATCACTGGGTGCTCTGCTCAGCATCACTGGGTGCCCTGCTCTCAGGGGTGTGGTCCCTGCCCCAACACCTTCCAGGCACTGCACGGGTGTCGTTGTGTCTCTGTTCAGCTGGGTGATGATGGGCCCGTCCTGGCCACCTGCTCCCTGTGAGCTGTCAGTGGGGAACGGCCAAGGAAAGGGCCAGGCATTAAAAAGGCACTTTGCCTGTGTCTCGCTGGTGCCTTGCTGGGCCGTGGCTGTCACCAAGGTGTGGGAAGGCATCGTGTGTGTGTCCTCTCCTCCTGTCTGTGGGGCAGAGAGTGCTTGTTGCCATCCAGTCTCGGGATCCAGCCTTCTCTCTGGCAGGCTGGGAAGGTGCCAGTATACTGGATGTGGGATGCAGGCAGCATGGCCACCTCCTCCCTTTCCCCCTTGGCTAACTCGGAGGCTCTCATGTCCCTGTGTGCCTGCGATGGCTCCCAGCCCCAGCTGCCTCCCGCCCTCCTTCTCTGCGGGTGCTGCTGCAGGGGGTGGCCAGCACACCCCACAGCCCTGTCCGAGAAGGTCGGGCTCTCTTTAAATGATAACAACAGATGGGTATAGCTGGCAAGTGCGAGCTTGCAGGGCAGGGCCGTTTAATGATGTCTTTAAACATTGTGAGCGTGTCTGTCTCTCACTCATGTCCCTTCTGCTGTGCAGTGGGGACGCCTCTCCCCAGGCCGGTGCCTTGGGAAGAGCGCTCTCGCCAGCGGGGCAGGTCAGGGAGATGAAAGCATGCCTGCGAGCCCCAGCTCCCACCTCCATGGAGACGGACATCGCCTCCCAGCCCGGGGACAATGGCGGGGCCTGGTCCCCCCGCGTCGTCTCTAGGTGATGTCACATCGATCAGAGCAGCCGTGCCGAGGGGAGGGGAACAAACACGCACACACACAAAGGAGCCCGCTTTGAAGTCCCGCAGAGGAGCGTGCCTGCGCCTCCAGGCTGCCCCAACCTCCCAGCGCTCGGGCCACGGCCGTGGGCGAACGGGCACGGCATGGCACGGCACAGCATGGCACGGTCTGACATGGCACGACATGGCCTGGCCCCGCCCAGCACAGCATGGCATGGCATGGCACAGCATGGCACGGTATAGCACGGCCCAGCCTGGCATGGCATGGTATAGCACAGTCCGGCATGGCATGACATGGCCTGGCCCTGCCCAGCACAGCAGGGCATGGCATGGCATGACATGGCACAGCCCATCATGGCATGGCCTGACATGGCACGACATGGCCTGGCCCAGCCCAGCACAGCAGGGCACGGCCTGGCCTGGCACAGCACAGTACGGCACAGCCCGGCATGGCACAGCATTGCACGGCCCGGCATGCGCAGCCCAGCCTGGCATGGCAGGGCACGGCCCGCCACGGCCCAGCACAGCCTGGCATGGCACAGCACAGCCCAGCACAGCACAGCCTTGCCTGGCATGGCTCAGCCCGGCATGGCCTGGCATGGCACAGCACGGCACAGGCAGCGTGGGGTCACTGGGGTGGCCACACTGGCCTCGGAGCCCCTGAGCACTCGCTGTGCTCCTGGGATGCAGAGGGAATGGAGGGAATGGAGGGAATGGAGGCCTCAGCTCCCTGCTCTCGCCACAGCCCGGCTCGTGGCTGAGCTCTGCAGTCCATGCCTGGGGCTGTGGAAGCCAAGCCGGCCTTTCCATGGCCCAGGGGATGTTCAGGGACCCCCAGCATTACCACAGCAGCCATACTGGGTTTTGGGAGTTGTTCTGGGCTGGTGGGGGAGCTACCAGCAGTGACAGGGATTCACTTGACAACGCAGAAACAGGGCTCCAGTTTTAGGCAGTAATTAACCACCCTTGGGTTCTGTGCATTTCTTTCCTGATGAACCAGTACTCTGGTACTGGCGGGCCTGAGAGATGATCCAGTGAAAGCAGAAGTGGCTGTTGCATCACAGGATCACAGAATCACAGACTGACAGGATGGGCCAGGTTGGAAGGGCCCACAGTGTCTCGTCGGTCCCACCTCCCTGCTCAAGCAGGGTCATCCCAGAGCACATGGCACAGCATTGTGTCCAGGTGGTTCTGGAACCTCTGGGCAGCCTCTTCAGTGCTTGGTCAGTGCAAAGTTCTTCCTCATGCTCAGGTGAATCTTCCCATGCATCAGTTTGTGCCTTTGCCTCTGGCAGCATTGCTGGGCCCCGGAGCAGAGCCTGGTCCCTGCCCAGAGCCCTCCCTGCAGACAGGGACGGACAGGGATGAGGGCCCTCTCAGACATCTCTTCTTGAGGCTTCTCCAGCCTTTCCTTGTGAGAGCAGAGGATTTGGTGGGAAGACATCACTCTGAGTGCTGCCTATGCTCACTGCTGCCATAACCAAGCCTGGTGTGTGACCAGCCTTCAGCAACTTATGAAGAATATGGAAATATTAAAATGCTATGGACTATATGTACCAGTGACTGGCTTTGCCAGTAAATTTTCTCCCTGGCTGTGCAGAGCAGCAGTTCCCACCCACAAAAGGAACATGTAGCACCCATCACCCGATAGCACATCTGCCTTTCTCTCACTTCAAGCCAACATTGCTGCATGGATGGCATTACTGGAGTCACCAGGATCCTTCCAGCTGGCTACTGCAAGAGGAAAAACACATGAAATCCCCATGGGGCAGCTAGGGCCAGACCTCTTGGTACCCCAAAGCAGTAAGATGAGCTGTGGTGCCTCAGAAAGCTGAGCAGAAGAGCAGTGAGGAGCTGCTCAGGCCTGCAAGAGGAGCACATGGAGCAGGAGCAGTGACTGCAGGCTGGACAAGCTCTCATGCATCGAGAGCTCTGCCCCCAGCAGAGTCCAGTGCTGGTGGGATGGACAGCATTTCCTATTGACTTCAGAGCTCATCTCAGAGGCTGCACCTCCTCCTCAGAGAATAACTCACTGATTGGTATAATTTTCACTCATTTTACACACCCACTAAATGCCACATCAGTGCCAACCACCCTGGTTTCCAACCTCCACCCAGAGCATAACTTCTGGCCTTGGTCACATCACAACTGAACAAAGCAAAAGAAACTGTTGGCTCCAATTTTTAAAAAGTGAGTAATTGTTTTCAGCATCTTCTTTTTAATTAAAAAATTAGGGATCAACCCAAAAACACACAAGAATAATTCAGTTTTTAGAGAGAGCAATGCACTTGTAATCCAGAAAAATGAGACAGCAGGCAGCTAAAAATAGTGTTCTCCTGAACTTTGAAAATCTGTGCCCACTTGTGCTGGTTTTCCTCTGCTCCAGCTACACGTGAATCCATCAAAACCTTTTCTGGGCTGCTCTGTTTGGGCAGCAGTTTAATCCCAGAGCCCAGGAGCAGGGTGCTGGCAGCTGCTGGGGGGGCTGGCAGCCGAGCCCCACTGGCAAGCAGCCTCTGCAAACCCTGGCTGCAGAGTTTGTTCACAGTGTTAAACACCCATGAAAGTGGCAGTGATATTTAAAAATAAGGATTTTTCATCATCTTCTGAAGAAAGTCCTGGCCTGGCCTGTGTTGTTGCAGCCCCTCATGAGCCGGGTGATGCTGCAGCAGCTCCTGCAATGGGGGAGGATGATGTTCATGCCAGGAGCTTCTCCTGGCTGTGCCAAGCCAGCAGCAGACCCACTGTGACCTGACAACATCCCTGCTCTTCCAAACCTCTCTGGACAAAGGATATACCTCAGCATCAGGTGGGCTGAGCATACCTTGGGTTTGGTGGCACCCACAGTTTGCCCATGCTGCCATCCTTGCTGATGGAGACAGGAGGGTGCAGCACCTGGGGGTGCAGCTCTTCCTGCACTCACAGTGTTGGCAGATGTGCCCACATAGCATAGCACACTTTTCATTTGTAGAGCATCTTCCAGAGCATCTCCGCCTTTAAAAGAATCCCCCTGGAAGCCCAACTTGACATTCTTTGCAGCCAACCAAACAGAAGTCCCATCTTTTGTGTTAGGTCTGCTGCCTCACATTTGGAGGAGATGAGACACCAAATACAAGAACCAAATCATGCAAAGGAAAACACCAACACCACTATGTACACCTGTGGCCTCAGAGGATAGGAGGGAAGAGAAAAGACATGAAAGAATAATCAAACATTTAAGCAAAAGTTGTAGGGCATCTGAAAAGGAAATCTTCAGGTACCCTCACATCTTCTTCCAGAGTTCCTCTCTGGTAACAGCACAGAGCATAATTGCCCCTATACATTGGCAAGCACCCACTAACCCACTGGTGGAAAACCCCCGGGCTTTCATTTTCCACCCAGCGGGTACATTTCTTTAGCATCTTGGATGTCAAACATTCTTGAGGCAACATAGTGAAAACTCACTCAGCTCACAAATGGGGGATGTTTTGGGGCTGCAGCAAACACCAGTGCTACTCCCTTTCGGGGACTTCTCCTCCCCTCTCCGTAACCCAGACTGCACCACAAAGCAGCAGATGCTGGCGCTGCTGCAATTTATTTTAATTCCAACCCCTGCATCTTTTTCTTCCTTTTTTTTTTTTTTTTTTTTTTTTCATTTTGCGTGTGTCTGGGTAAATTTAGTTCCCATAAAAGTGAAGGACTGTCAACACCAGCTTTGGAGCCAACCATGCTGTCGGCAGCTGTTGTGCGGGCTGTGCACACAAAGCCCCTGAGAGCACCTCGGGCTGTCCCCCCAGCCCCCACACAGCCCCTCAGCAGCTCCAGCTCATGACCCCTTGGCTCTGTCCTGTGGACCAGAGCCCCTGCTCAGCTCGGATCACACAGCCCTGCCTCCATCCCATCCCTTCAGCCCGCTCTGTCCCTCCTGATCCCCCTCACCCCACAGCCAGGCTGCTCCTCCCGAGCTCCCCGTCCTCTCCCATTTCCCACAGCCTTCCAAGGGGACAGCCAGCCAGAGACACCATCCCTTTGGCGAAGGCAGTGCTGCAAGGCAGCTGGGGAGGGACAGGACATGGGACTGCTGAGGGAGCTCTCCTTGCACAGGGATGTCACCAAGGGAGCTGCACATGGCCCAGATGGAGGAGAGTCCTGCAGCACTCTCCATTCCACCCCTCTGCCCTGATCCTCCCCTGTGCATCCCTTGGCTCCCTCTGGGCGCCAGAGGAAGCTCAGGGGGTTTTCCTCCCACCTGGATCTCTGCCACTGTGGGGTTCCCATGTAAAGCCTCCTGCAGGCAGGGGCTGAGGAGCTCTGCAGGCAGCAGCCCTTTGACACCTGCTCTTCCATCAGCAAAATTCAAGTATTTTCTTGGAGTTTCCTGTGAAATGATGTCTGGAGACATTTGGGAGGAACGTGCCCTCTGCACGTGGGGCCAGCCCAGGCTGTCACCACCTGACACCTCAGAGCATAGAGCAGCAGCTCTTGGGCTTGGGGTCACTTCTGCTCCCCAAGCAGCACCACCTCCAGAGCCCCTTGGAAGCAGATTGCTTGTTATTCGGATGCTGAGGGACCCCATCCCCACCGTGGCAATCCAAGGGGGACCTAAGGGCTGAGATCCTCTCTCCACCTACTCACAGCTCCAGGATGACAAGGGGATCTGTTCTTCTCCCCTGAATCACGGAAAGAGAGTTTCCCCCTCTTCAAAGCCTGATGGAACACTTTGTTTACACACTGCTCTTCAAATGGAGAAGTTTGGAATTGATGTTGGATGTGTTTTGTGTGTTGATGGACCTTTGCTGGTTCCTTCCTGCTCCTCTCTGTGCAGGAGACCCCTGAGCATGGCACTGCTGGCATTGCCCACACGTCCTGCTGCATCCCTCTGCCCCTGGGGTGCCAGTTCCTCTGACTGCCCCTTGGCCTTGCTTACCCATGGCATTGCATCATCTCGTCCCTCCTGTGCAGCTTCTGGCATTGCCTGATGTTGGTGTCCCCATCTTGGCTGGGGTTAAACCACACCACCAGGGCTGCAGGCCCTGCAGCACAGCCTGCAAGGGTCTGGACATCTGGGCTTCCTCCATGCATGGAAACCTAGTTGTCCGAGGCCAGGGATCCTTGTTGGAGGCTCTTCTACAGGTGGCAGACTGAATGTCCAGCAGAGAGTTGAAATTTCTTGGGGTATGGCCAGAGGGACTCTGAGACCCCAGCGAGCAGCACAACCTTTGCTTGTGGACTTGTACCAGTAAGCACTGAACACAGAGCATCCAAGCCTGCTCTGCACCCCACATCCCTTCTCAAGCTCCTAAGCACATCCAACCAGAGTCTGTCTCAGGGTTTACTGTGTGGGTGAGGAGGCCACAGAGGAGCCCCCAGACTGGAGCAGGTCCCTGGCACCTGCAGGGGGTTTGTCCTTCCAGTGCACTGCAGTCCCACAAGGACATGGTCTGCTGGTCTCCAGTCCCTCTGAGCTGCTCATGGGCTGTCCTGGCCAAGGACTCATCCTGCTCCTGATCCACTGGGACATCAGCTGCTCAGACAGCCAGGCTGAGCTCCATCACCCTCTCCTGCTCTGCTGGAGCCTTCTCCATCCAGCACCTCCAGCCACCCGCGCCTGGAGCCCCATGGCTGTGGCTGTGACACCAGCCCCTCCATCTCCATCCATCCCCTCGGGAACAGGGGCTGATTCAGGAGCCAGAGGGCAGCTCGGGGGTGTGGCAAGGTGCCATGCTTGCCAGAGACCAGCACTACTTCACCTTGCTTGGAGACGGCTGGGAAGCAGTTAACACTTTGGTACTGAATTGATTTCTCCTGGAAGGAAGGAAGTGTCCTCACACAGAAAAAATGCAGAAATAACAGGGTTTGGGTGGGTGGTTTTTTTGTTGGTTTTTTCCTATGTTTTATTTTTTTGGGGGGGGAGTGGGTTTGTTTCTTTGTTTTTTTAAATAACTATTCTTTTTTTCCAGCCGTCTGTGCCATTTGCAGCTGATGGGAGAGAGGACAATGCTGGATGGGGGGAATCACTGGGTTTGGGACCAGTACTGCATTTGCAGTGTACAAAACAAGGGAGGACATCTGTCCCCAGTGGAGTATTACGCACAGGTCCAGGATTTTAGCACTGTGCTCATGTCCAGTGCTGTCATTACAGATGCACAAAGCAGGGATGGTCATGCACAGCCCCATGTTCCTTCCTCCTTGCTGTCTGCCTTGTCTACATCCACCATCCCACTGCCCATGGTCCTGCTATTCCCGAATCTTTGAGTGCTTTCCAGCCTCCTCCAGCCTTCTCCCATCCCTTTTCCTGCCCATGGATGCTTTGGGGAAGCTACAGGCAGGAGCCAAAGGCTGGTCCTTCACACCTCTCCAAAGCTAGCCATGGAGAACACCTTCCTGGGCCGAATGAGAGTCTCCAAGCCTGATTCAAGGACAGCCCTCAAAGGCTGTCTAGATAAAATGTGATCACAGACAGGGTCCTGCCAAGGGCTAGATGTGTGTGGTGCTGCAGCTTGCCTCTTTGGTGAGCTGGCTGTGCTCCCTGATAGCAGCAAAAGGGTATTTTTTGTCACAGCTCAGTGACAAACAGGCCAGGCTTGTCTGCAGAAGAGAATCTGGGTGCTCTGCTGATGTTTCCACAGGGACGACTCAAACTCCCAGAGCAGCAGAGCCACTGGCTTGGGCATGGCTGCTGAGAACATCCCTAGGGAGCTTGTGGAGGCCAGGAGGCTGTTCCTGCCAAGACCCAGCCCAGCCAGGAAGATGGAAATGTTGTACTGTGCCTTCTAATAGGATGTCCTTGGGCACAGTCCTGTCACTCAGATGACGGGCCCTCATTAGCCCTGTCACACACCTGGGGGTCCCTGGGTGGGTCTGGCTGTGGCCAGTGTGGCTTTACCAAGAGCTTTTCAACTAACCTGACTCCAACTTCTACTTTTGGCATGCCCCTCCCCTGCCTTTCCAGGTTATTTCCTATGGAGCAATCACCCATGCAGTATTTTCAATCCCACCAAAAGAGGTAATTTGAATTGTTGGTGAATATTCTAATGAAGAGAGATGCTGTTCTGTTCACTTGAATGAAACAGGAAATGTTTGTGTGCAATGTGCAACGTGTGAGAACTTTGATAAAAAAGCAACCTGGGGAATTTGGAGCTGTTGGAGAGGTCCCAGGTGCCCTGCTCCTGCCCTTGACTTTGGAAGGTGGAAAGAGGGAATTGGAGGAGCAGAGCAGCCCATGTTAATTTTATTATCTGTATATATACATGAAGGTTTGCACATGCCAACTGGAGGTTTGCAGCTGGGAGGAGAGGCAGTGGTGATAGGGCAGGGAGGGCTACCAGTGGTCAGGACAACCTGCTCTGAGAGCAGGGAAGTGAGCACGTGCCCCACTGCTCTGTACGGCTGCTCAGACAATTAATCTCCCTTGCCTTGGGACCCTGGAGCAGAGAAGCAGCAGACTGGTGGCTGTGTCCTGTGATTTACAATCCATCTGATAGTTCTAGCCCATTAATAAAACATGCAGTTGGCCATGAAAGGCACATCTGCCTATTTTAAAGACTATAATAATGGATAAAGCTCTGACACATGGATTTCTGTAAGAAAACTAGCACTGTAAATAGCATTCCAAAATTATGTATTCCATCAAATTCAATGGGACAGTTATTGTATGCTAATTAAATACTACTGAACTATTTGACGTTTGGATGGTGAATAGAGACACGATTTCAGAAATGCACAGTCCCTCAGAACACCCACAGACTCCCAAGATTTTACTGTCATTCCCAGCCTGCAATCCATTCTGATAATGGGCTGCAGGCAGGACAGGGATTCACAGCTCCAGTGACCTGTCTGTGAGGAGCCCTGGCAATATAGGAACATGGTTTAGTGGTTTAGACTTGGCAGTGCTGGGTTGAGGGCTGGACTTGATGATCTCACAGGGCTTTTCCCATCTTAACACTTCTATGATTCTCTGAGCACAGATGTAATTCGCTGTCCAGGTGGGTAATGATGGTAAACAAAGATTACTTGTCCTGTCTCCTGGAATCAGACCAGGCCAGAGCAAAACCTGCTCCACTGCTGCTCTCTCTCTCTGGAGAGAAGAGCTCCACATGCTCCTCACTCATAACTCTTCCCCCTTCCTGGTGAAATTTCCTGACCACACTGCTTTCTGAGACTTCCTTCACTTTAATTCACCTGGGTCTGTTGGGTGTATGTCTTGGGCCCTCCATGCAGTGCAGACCCATTTCCACACAGGTTACAAACAAGCAAAGACATGAGAAAGGGCTGACTTAAAAGGCACATCCAGTGTTTGCAATGGGAAGGGAAGCTGGATAAAAGAAAAGCCTTGTGCCAGCTCTGAACTGACCTGCTCCAGGCTTGGGTTGTTCCCTGGCAGGGATGGAGAAACCAGGGAGGTTTCCAGGAGTGATGCCATGCTCCATGATCCCACGGGAGACCCTTGTCCAAAATCCTGGGCTGCAGCACACCACCTCTCACCCACCTCCCCCTGCTGAGGCTTCCTCCCTGCCTCCTCCACATCCCTTTCCAGAAACAGCCAGACCAGAAGCTGATGAAGCAGAGACAGGCAGACAGAGAGACTTAGAAACTTTCATGGATGTCTCACATTATAGCCCAATACATGAGGTCTGAATAGGATCTCATTCCACCCAGTCCCTTGGTCCGGGAGCTTTCGCACGACCCAGGACTGCCAAGCTCTCTGCACCAGAGCTGGATATTGATAAGGCCTGTGGACACTTCCAAGTCTGCTAAAAAGATGTTCTGAGGTGACAGATCTTAAGCAACACACAGAGCTGAGCGCTGCTCTGCTCTCCACACCCTTCACTGCTGCAAGGGAAAAGCAGCCACTATCAGTGATAGCTGGATCCAATTTATTAGGCGCTTCGAGGAGACATTCATCAGGCAGGGAGATAAATAATCTTCAGATGGAACAATTAAATTTAATTGCCTGAAGATTATTTGTCTCCTTCCCTGATGATTGTCTCTGCTGAGCGCCTTATAAATTGGATCCAGCTATCAGCAATATTAAAGGCGCTTCCCCTCAGGACTGGCCCAGCTGCCCAGACCAAAACATTGGGCTCAGAATGAACTTTCACTGTTATCGAAACTGATGCTGCCTCAAGACTCGTGGGTGTTTTTTTCTTGCAGTTAGACAGGGCTGTGCTCAAGGTCCCTGGTGGTGTATCCTGAGCTCCAACTCCGGTGGCCCTGTGGCAGTGATGTCCTGCTTGGCAAAGGTTTGAGGAGGGATTTGGTGAGCCCCAAGGTGGACTGTGCAAGGTTTCAGTGTGCTGGATTTTGTTGTGGCTGCAGAAATGAGAAACTGAAAATGTGGGGTCCACAGCACACTATGGAGCAGCGATGGCATTTTGTGCTGACCATGCTTGTGCTGGCCATGAGAGACCCACAGCTCAGCCTGAAGAGACCTTCAGGATGTGTGGGCTCACACTGGCCTGCCCCAGCCAGTCTGTCAGCTCAAGGGCCAGCACACTGCAGGAGCATGGCTTTTCCATGAAGAGACAGCCACCTTATTCCTGTTACTCCAGGCCAGGACCAAAGCTGGAACCTCTTCAACAACCCAGGAGCCATCAACTCCCTCCTCTGTATATGTCTGAAGTCTGGAAAATATCTTAAATATGAGAGAGGAAAGGGAGGGGTTTGATCCTCAGCTGGTGTAAATCAACGGAGCTCCATTGACGTTGTTGGATGATTACTGAGACTTATGTCCTCTGACCCCAAAAATTTCTAGGGAGGGAGGTAATGACTGCAGAGCATTCCAGTGTTGCAAGAGATCTTCCTCCAGCCTAGCTTCAGAGAAGCTGTTAACTCCAGGGGCTGGGAAGCACAGGGATAAGTATCTGGGTGAAAGAAAGGAGAAGGAAAGCCCCAAGGTACCCAGCTGAGTCCAGCTGGAAGGCAAACTGGAATCCAGAGAGGCTGGGTTGTAGGGACCATACACCATGAGGACATCTCATCCTCCTGCATCTTTCTGAGTGTGGAGGGCTCTGGATACCAACACCATGATGTTCTCAGCCTGTTCTGGGCAGTGGTGGAGTCTAATGCTTCTGGTCCAGCCCCACCGGTGCCCACCCTGCAGCCAGGGTACCCCGGAGCAGTCAGTGACTCACCCTGCCTGCCTTGAGGACGATTTGGGTTGTTGGCAGTTGCCGAGAGCCACGGTAACACATGCTCTGCTCCAGCACTGCCTCCGACAGCTCATCCTCGCACAGATGAGCTGTGTCCAGGCGTCCCTGAGCAAGAGGCAGCGTTTGGAGGTGCGGGCCAGGCGCCAGCGCTGTGCTCCTTTCCTAGAGCAGCGCCGAAAAGACCCTGGAATCAACATGTTTACTGACAGACTCCTGCGCTGTTGGCCTGCTTTTCTAAGGAAATGAAGCTTGTGCAATCACATTGTCTGGGGGTGTCTGTTCCTAATAACTTCTCAGTCCACCAGCCAATTCCAATCCAATTTGTCGGATGGGGAGAGGTCTCAAAATATTGCATCCTGCCCAGTCTCCCTACAGTGTGCTGGGTGGCAAAATGGGGTGTAGGAAACTCAGACCAGGTGAGGAGAAGGAGCACCTTCTACACAAAGTCATGGAGAAGAGCAGTAAGGTCACAGTTGGTGGCAGCCCCAGCCCTCTTGGGAAGAGGATCTCTCTAGCTGTGGCCAGAGCCAGATGAGCACCCTCAGCTGAGGGAAAGTGTGTGTCTGGAAGGATGGAGTTCCAGCTCCTTCCCACACTTCCAGGCAGAGAGGACGGAGTCTGCACCAGCCATGGCTGCCAGAACACGTGGGGCTGGGTGCTGAGCAGCCTCCAGCTCCCCCAAGGGGCTGAGGGTCCTCAGCTGGAAGGCAAAGGCTTCCACTGGGCAGAATGTCCTTCTGGACATTTCCAGGAGTGGGCCCCTGGCCAAGCAGAGTAGGACCTCTGGTTGTGCTGTGTCTTGCTGCAGTCTGGACAGGGTCTGGACAGCAGTGCTTTGTTTCTCCTTTGGATGCTGGTTTGATTTGCTGAAGGCATTCAATGGCCCACATGGTCTCTCCAGTTCAGCCCTGCCAGTAACATGAGCTTAACAGAGCTGGAGAGGACTATTTTTTTAAGCTCCTATACAAACATGATTTGTTTTGTAATAACTCTTCTTCTGTTCTGTTTTGAAGGGGATGATGGGTCTGGGATCTGAGGAGCTCCGAGACAGCTCAGAGCAGCTCAAATTCCTCCCCACGTGCTTTCAATTAACATCTTCATTAAACACCCATTCAAGGCCACTTCCAGCCAGAGCATGACAGCGCAACAGAGCTCGGCTTCGTGAAGTCACCCAGAATCGATGACAAATCAAAAAGGGCTTGGTTTGCCCTGTACCAGCCACACGTGCAAATGGGAGATAGCTGCCAAGGGAGGGAGTGAGTGTCCCTGCTCAGCTCCTCATCACCATCCAGACCTGAAAACAGCACCCAAGCCATGGGAGGGACCTGCTGCCTGTGCACTTACTGGGAGAGGAATTGGCTGCAGTGGCAAATCACCTCCCCTGGCCTGGCAGCTCGCTCCCAGGCCACAGCCCTGGTCCCACCAGTGCCAAGGGCAACTCTCCAGTTGACTTTGTTGGGACTTGACCTTCAGTTAACCCCGCAAAGCAGGAAGGTTGGGAAAGCCATCTGGAAGGAAACACCACTACAAAATTGTCCAGATTGGTGTTTCTTAGAGACTCTCCATTGTATGTTCTCCCTCTACTTTACCTTACCTGTGGGCATCCAGGAATCCCAGCCGCCGGCAGTGTACGAACTGCCTGTCTGCACCCCCATGAGCAGCCTTGTGTCCCCAGGGGTGACCAGAAGGGACCACAGCCTTCTGCTAGCAGGGCTCCACCTCTTCTTGCACAGCAGTAATGGCACCAGCCAATCCCACAGCCCGGACTCGGTACAAATATTTGCATTTCAGCCTGGGGCAAAAAGGTATATTTCCATTTTCAGTCAAAACAATGAAATTTGGGATTGAAATCCCTGTGAGAATTTGGGTGCACGGATAATCCATGCTGAGTGCTCAGCCTAGACTGCTGACCCCACCACAGGCTCTTCCCCTTTGTTAGACATCAGGAAACCTGAATCCACTGGTGAAACCTGGCAGCAGTGGGTCCCACCATGCAGGCAGCCCATCCACCTCTCTTTTCCCATCCTCCTTCCTGGTCAGGGTGTACTGGGCACCAGAACCTCACCGTGGTTTCTCACTTGGTGCCTGCAACAGCCAGGGTGGCAGGACCAGGCAGCTGCTGCGAGAGGATAAATTGGGAATGGCCAGAGGCTGTGTGCCAGCCTGGGAGTGGGATCCACAGTCCTGTTTTACAGGGATAACAGGGAATATTCTCCCTCCCTTGGTTCTGTGCCCAAACACACACGGTATTTGGGGCTGTTCTAAATGTCACCCAAGGGCCCTATTCTTTAAAGATACCGTGGAACCACAGATAGGTTAGGGTTGAAAGGGACCTTAAAGCTCACTCTGTTCCACCCCCCTGCCATGGGCAGGGACACCTCCCACTATCCCAGGTTGCTCCAAACCTTGTTCAACCCAGCCTTGGACACTTCCAGGGATCCAGGAGCAGACAGAGCTTCTCTGGGCAACCTGTGGCAGGGCTTCAGCACAGATCCAGATACATGGATCTAGAGTTAGCAGTTGATTTCCCGCATCCTTTAAGATAAATTTAGCAGAATTTGGCTCCTGGTTCCAGTTTGATGGTGACATTGCAGGGCAAACCTTTGTGAGAGTGACAAACCAGCATGGATCTCACCTCTGCCGTGTTCTTTGTACGAAACCTCCATCTGTGACCTGCTGAGCTTTGCACCAGTGGATGGCTCCAGGCCAGGTTTGTTCTTAATAGGGATCATTTACTGAGTGTGCTGCTCATGGAGGAGCAAGAACAGCAGTGCTGGACTGGGAGTAGAGAATATCAGAACACTTGGGGCCGTAACAGCTCCCAGTACTCTGTCCCACCCCATCCCTTGCCTGTGAAGCACAGCACACACTCTAATCCTTTCCAGAACTCTTCACCTTTCTCTGCCTCCGTCTCCATGCAGTGTGGTCAAGTGCTAAGTGGGATAGATTTCCATGACCTGGCACCCAGTGCAGTTGTTTTCCAATGCTGAGGCATGGTTGGAAACCAGCTGTGTTAAGGGAGAACACCAGGAGTCACCAGGAGTTAACTGAGACCAGCAAGGTGATGGGTTCTGTACAGCTGCAGGCAGGAGTGGTGACATTTGCAGCATGCTCTGTTGTGGTTTGGCTGTGGCTGGCTCCACACGGGGCTCTGCTGAGGAGAGCACCAAAGGAGGGTCCAGAGCAGCATGCACAGCTATTCCTGCCACAGCAGCCTGGGCAGCCACTTCCAGCCTGGGATGTCCTGGGGGCTGAGACAGCTGCAAGGTGGGGAAACTGGTGAATGAGAGGCTGGACATGTGCTCACAGCCCAGAAAGTCATCTGTGTCCTGGGCTGCATCTTCAGCTCCATTCAGGTGAGACCCCACCTACAGGGCTGCCAACAGATCTGGGGTCCTTGGCATAAGGACATGGAGCTGCTGGAACAACTCCAGAGGAGGCCACAGAGATGCTCCAGGGGCTGGATTCCCTCTGCTATGGAGCCAGGCTGGGAGAGCTGAGGGTGCTCACCTGGAGAAGAGAAGGCTCCAGGGACACCTCAGAGCCCCTGCCAGGGCCTAAAGGGGCTCCAGGAGAGCTGGAGAGGGACTGGGGACAAGGGATGGAGGGACAGGACACAGGGAATGGCTTCCACTGCCAGAGGGCAGGGCTGGATGGGATATTGGGAAGGAATTGTTCCCTGGGAGGGTGGGCAGGCCCTGGCACAGGGTGCCCAGAGCAGCTGTGGCTGCCCTTGGATCCCTGGCAGTGCCCAAGGCCAGGCTGGACATTGGGGCTTGGAGCAGCCTGGGACAGGGGAAGGTGTCCCTGCCCATGGCTGGGGGTGGAGGGGTGTGATCTTGCAGGTTCCTTCCAACCCAAACCATTCTGTGAGTCTGTGAAGTCGAGGACTGCAGTCCATCCACTTAAAAACTATCAAAGAAAGAAGAGCAGAATCATAATTTGTTGCTATCTTCATGTGCAAATCAAATTAAACTTGTTCAGGACAAGCACATTTGCATCTTCAAATGTTCTTTGAAGCCTGAGACAGCAAAGTGCACACTCAGCTTTGAGCATGTGGTTTATGATCTATGGCATTAAGCTAGGCCTTGAGGGAATACTGATATAAAAACATTGTCTTAACACATCATCTGTTGTGTTTGTTTTTTTTCTTCCCACCAAAAAATGCAATTTTATCCATAATATAAATGTTCATAAAGGATTCCTGATTTCAACAGAAGATTTCCTCCAAAATTTCTGAGTTTGAATAAACTTGTAGATAATCACTGGTTTGATTCTGTGTTTTTGTTTTTCAATGAAAGTGAGTTTGGTTTAAAAAACCATCCATTTGCTTGTCCTTTTTAAGTGGAAATAAAATAAAATAAAATAAAATAATGCACTGCCACTTCCTCATGAATTTGTATCTTTGTATTCTCAGTTCCTGTTTTCATAATATTTTATTTTTCAGGTTGCTTTGGGAACAGAAGACTTCCCTGTGTCCCAGGAATTTTCTTGGGATGGAAAGAGCTGTTTCCTGCCTGGTCGGTACATGGGTTTGGAGAACCTCAAGCCAAAAAATCCTAGACACACCAAAGTCATCCGGAGCTTCCTGATGGTGCTAATGTTACCCAGACTCTCATCTCCTCCAGCCCAAGTGTCTTTGTGGTTGGGAAATTGCAATCTTGCTCTAAAATCCATGCTGTCCAGCCTGCTTGCACATGGGAAGTGGTTTTGCCCACAGTGCACAGAGCAGAGCAGTGTGTGGTTTCCCAGGAAGACTGGGATCCTGAGCAAAGGCTCCTGGACACCAGCCTCAGGCCAACAGGGTTTTGCTCAGCAGAGCTGCATCTCTTGTGGGCATCTGGGCAGGGGATGGAAAGTGTGGGCACCCCTCCACTGAGCAGCATGAACCCCATCACACCCCTTTCAATTACACAGCAGCACTATTCATAAGCTCCTTGGGTAAACAGTCCCTGTCACTGCACTGTGTGCCACAGAGCTCCTACAGATGACAGAGAACTAATTAACTTTGTAATTGCATGTGCTGGGATAGCCCTGGAACTTCCATGCTGTTTTGGATGGCTGGGGTGGGTCTTGCTTGTGTTCTCACCTCCTGCTTGAGCAGAGAAAGGCTTTCACTGCCTTCAATGGGGCAGGCTCAGAGCATCTCACCTCTGTGGCCATTGCAGCAGCTCCTCAGCCATCCCTGAGAGCCAGAACTAAGGAAAGAAGTGTCCCATGGAAAAAAAAAGGAAAAAAAAAAAAAAAAGAAAAGAAAAAAAGAGGTGAGGAGAAAATAAGAAGGAAAAAAAGCTTCAAAACAAACTAAAAAAGGCCCAAACAAAACACCTCCCTGTCCAAGACTCAGAGAGCAAACTTTATGAAGCAAAACTGAGCAACTCCCTTTGAACAGGAGAAAATACATAAAAAAGTACTTCAGAATTGCCACTAACAAGCTCCTGATTTGGGGGAGGAAATTCAGTGTCACGATTCAGGTTTATTTCTATGAATTCACACGATGTGAGCAGAATACCACTGAGGCATGGCTCCTTTGGCAATGGAAATGAACACATTCCCATGAAGCTGCATGGAAGTACTCTGGTTTTCCCCTGCTGTGATTCTGGACCCGGGCCCACCTCCAAGCGAAGGGAGAAGACCTGTTTGTCCACCCAGACAGGTTCACACTTTGCTTCACTGTGCCCAGGAGCAAAAACCAATACACTGATCTGCATTTTTATGCCGTTAGTGATGAAATTACAAGGACAAAGAGACAAAAAACCCTCTGAAAGTATAAATTGTTCTGCAGCATTGTCTCCTGGTGCTCCACAGCACCTGGAAGAGTAGAATGTCAACTGCCTCCAAGGGAAGCTGGCATCCCCCTGTGGTGTCCTCTGCTGCCCTCAAATCCTGCTTCTTCCACCTCCCAGATGAGCACTGCTCATACCTTCCCCAGCCCAGACAGGATTTTTACAGACACACATCTCCAGGATGTGGGATTGTCCAAGGGGAGTTGGTACCAAACCCAGGTGGGGATGGTGTGTGCAGGTGTTGGGGTAGTGTCAGTGTGTGGGACCCAGGTGGTGACAATGTCTCTGTGCTGGGCCACTACTGAGGCCACTGTGAGTGCTGGGGTCAGCTCTGAGCCCCTCATGACAGAAGGACAGGCCCCTGCCCCTTCCCTCTCCCTCTCCCAGGCAAGGGGAGGAAGTCACATATTGTTCCCTGCAGCCAAGTGATCCAAGCTGCTGCGTGGCCAGAGCAGCTCCTGCAGAAAAGCTCTGCAGGGCAAAGCTCTGCAGGGCCAGTGAGACCCTCCCAGGGGCAGAGCTCTGCATAGAGGTGTGGGCAACCAGCTCCCAGCTGCAGAAGGTCCCAGCTCCAGCTGCAGGCATTGTCCCAGCTCCACCCCAAAGACCAGTGTCTGGCTTTGGGTCATGGCTCTGTCTCTCTTGATGGAACAGGGCTTCTAGGAAGGGAGAACAAAATCTTAAGGAAAGAATTCCTTTTTCCCTTCTGGGGTCAAATAAAAGGGCATCAGAAGTTGCACGGCTCCATGCTGAGGAGCATCAGGGACACAGATGTAGCTTTCTGTACACAGCCCTGATCTAACACTGAATTCACTCTTTGACTTCCAAAAAGGCACTTAGTTTTCCACCAGTTGTGCCTTCCCTCTGCCTTGCCTCAGGCTCTGAGCATCGGTAAGTGACACATGCAAAGGGAAGGGCCACCTTGCAGCTCCTGCCTCTTTGGGATGTCAATGCCTGTGGACGCCCAACAAGGACAAGCACCATGGGAGCCTCTGCACTTACCAACCCACTTCTTCCTTAACCTGGGAGAGTGGGGTTGGTTTTAACTTGAGGCAGAAGACAAGCAAAGGAGAGAGGAGATGGGAGAAGTGCCTTTTAAAAAGTTCCTTTGCCGCTGGCCTGCACGTGCCATGGCGGTGCCTGCACTGACGTCAGTGCGGTGCTGGTTGATTTGCACCAGCTGAGGGGCTGGCACAGGATCCTCCCCTCCACAGTGGCTCTGACGTGGGGCAGGAAGGGTTCGTGCTGGGATATATTCCTGCCTGTGCCACACTGGCTGCCGCAAGGCGACGAATAAGGAACCTCTGTGGAGACACAGTGGCTGCCCAGAGAGCGCCTCCTGCACCCTGGCACCAAGCCATGGGGGGCTGCTGCCTGCCCTCATCCCTCTGTGCCAAGGGAAGGGCAGTGAGGTGGCTGCTGCAGGTGCAGCAGCATTGGGAGCCTTGCCTTGCCAAGGGGTGCCAGACTGGCACCTTGCTGGCAGTGTTTGTGCCAGCTGTGATACAGGGATGAGCTCTTGCTTCCATCCCTGCTCGTCTGCAGGTGTTCTTCCCTCAGTGGAGGCTGCAGCACCAGACCTAGGCATCCAGCCCTATAGCTCTGGGATTTCACCACCCTGTGGAGGTGATGCCTTGGCACGCCCAAGCTTATCTTGCTGTCTTCCAGAGCAATGAATCCCAAAGAGCATTTTTGACTTGCACTTTGCTCCCACACGTGTGATTTGTGTGTTAATGTAATGCTGCACAGCGTGGAAAGCATCCCACTGAACACTCCTGGGAAAGAGGAGCCCAGCCCTCGGAATCAGGGCTGGTTTGGGAGATGGATGGACAATGGAATGCTACGCACCAAGCCCAAGAAGGACAAGTGACATGCAGTCAGCAGCAGTCGTCTTTACTATGGACCACAGGAGATCAGAAAAGTAACCTTGTTAACAGGAGACCTAGTGGCTAACAAAATGTCATGCTGTAGGATGTACTAGAGAAGCACAATCACCAGAACAAAACGGCACCCAGGGGAGACAGGGAAGCCCAGGGGGTTGCAGGAGATGCCCTATAGCAAACCTCTAGTGTGGTATTGACACGTCTGCGAGTGCAGGGAGCTGGCTGCATGGGTTCCTTTAGTCTTGGACACAAGTCAAAAGGTCTTCACCTTTACCCAACTCCAGTGGCTCTGGCACAATGATTATTGACTTTTTTTCAGAATAAAAATACTAATATAATTTTGTTCCACAAACTGTGTGCAAGAATCATTTCTCCAGGTGCAGTGAAAGGAGGACAGATAGGAAAACACACCCTTCCCAGGGTTGTCCTTGTGGCTCTTGCCCTCTCTTCACTGACACCACAGCCCTTCCCAGCAATCCTCTGTGGCTTTGCCTTCAGTGAATCCCAAACAAGGCTTTTCAGAAAAAAAAAAAAAAAAAAAAAAAAAAAAAGGGGAAAAAAAAGTATTGCTGCTTCTTCTTGTAATATTTTTCCTCTCTCTCTCTCCCCCCTCTTTCTCCTTAAAAATGTTTACTTTCAAAAATTCCATTCCTGCAGAGATTCCTCCTGAGCTCTGAGGTCTCTGGACTCCACCCTCCTCTTCTCCAGTCAGAAAAACTGAGTCTCGATGTCTCTTTGGTTAAAAAAAAAAAAAAAAAAAAATCTAAAAAAATAGCACAAACAAATAACACACAACCCAATATGATCCCATCCCACCCCGCGGACGGCTGATGAGAGGGTGTCTGTGGAAGAAGGAAGCATCAGAGACGAGCTGTCTGCGCTCTGGAAGCCGAGGTCTCCGCTCTCATACGGTGGTCGCTGGCCCGAACTGGAGCACCAGCGGGGACGTCTCCTTGATGCGGACGTAGAAGCGCCCCTCGGGCTGGCTGGTGTGCAGGGACAGAGGCAGGAAGTCATCGGGGAGCCACCGCTCGCTCTGCTCGGCTGCGAACACCAGTCCGAAGTGCTCCAGCTGCTCCTCGCCGTAGCAGACGGCGGCCGAGCCGCCCAGCACGTCCTGCGAGAGGCTGTTCATCTCCAGCACCACCAGCTTCACCACCTCCCTGGCGGGCGTCTGGCTGGTGATGTGCAGCTGTGGAGAGAGAGAGGCGGGAGAGATGGACGGTAAGGGGGAGGAACAAGGAGGAACAGGGCCGGAGGCAGCACACGGCGTGGAGGAATGGTGAGGGTGGAGGAATGGCCAGGGTGCAGGAATGGCCAGGATGGAGGAATGGCAAGGGTGGAGGAATGGCAAGGGTGGAGGAATGGCCAGGATGGAGGAATGGCAAGGGTGGAGGAATGGTGAGGGTGGAGGAATGGTGAGGGTGGAGGAACGACTGCCCCAGTGGTGCCTGTGAGCAGGTGGCAGCAGCCTGGCACAGAGCCATGGGCACACTGTGCCCAGGGAATGCCCAAGGGGTGCCCCAGCATGCCAGGGCCCAAACTCATGAGCTTCTTTCCTGCCTCCATTCCTCTCTCCAAGCCCTTGCCACTCAACCCTCGTACGTGTCACCTACAGTTCTGCTGAGGCTGCCCCACCATCTCATCCCCTGTAGCTGGAGAGGCATAGTCCCTGTCCTGCTCCTGGTACCATGGAGGGATCTGTGTGAAGTCCCTCCTGTGAGTGGGGTGCACACCCTCAGACCAGCTGGACCACAACATCTCTGCCAAACTACAACTGAAACCTCTTTGGAACATGGCACTAAATTTCATCCCATGCACAAGCTTGGGGTTCTCCCACCAGCAGCTCCCCTGGGGACAGCCCTGTGAATCCCAAATCCTATCAAGAAAATGAGCTCATCAGGGCTCTGTCTGCTAAGACCGAGAGGCGCTGCTTGGCTTCAAAGGCCCAAAGGCAGGACATCCATCCTCACCCCGGCAAGGCAACATTTCCTTTGGCACATCTGTGAGGGCTTGCGGAGCACCAGGAGTGCTGCCTTGGCAGGGTGGCCCCAGCCTTGGGCCCACGTGAGCACTGCCAGCCCTGAACAGCCGTGGCAGGGCTCAGCTGATTTACACCAGCCGAGGAGCCGTGCCTTTGAACTCGCCTTTCTTTGAGGAGAACATTGTAAAACGCTTTCAAGCAGGCGTGTCCAGAGCTTTGCAACTTCAAAAGCCACATGGCAGCCTGCCAAGAACCTGAGCGCTGTGCTTCAGTTCCATAGAAATCTATGGACATTCCTCAAATGGAAAATAATCTGGTGAGGCAGAGTTGTCTCTGCTAGGATGTCCTGGCTGGGTGCAGACACTGGTTATCAAACCTCCCTAGCAATAAACCAATCAGCCAGTTGGCTCTGTTCTTCCTCTGCCATTCCCTTAGGGTCGCTTTCAACCCAAACCAGTCCATGATTCAGTGATTTTCTGCTCCATCATCCTCAGTCCTGGGCACCAGAAATGTCTCAGAAGGAGAATTTCAACATGGGAAGGCTCTCCATGGCTGGTACCAAAGGAGGCCACAAAGCCAGAAGGGGACCTGCCCAAGATGTGTGTCCTGGGGGATGTCCTCTGTGGGGATCCCACCTGGAGCAGGTGTGAGTGATCAGAGCTGGGAAGAGCTCTTAGCAGCAAAGCCCTCATGGAGAGGAGTCAGGTCACACATCTGCTCCAGCATAGTCTGAAGGAGCATGGAAGGAGCTCTGCCTGCTGCCCCAGCTGGAACTGGAGTGGGTTCTGTCACTGGAATTGCCACAGGCTGGAGACAAAAGGCTCCTGCTCTCCCTTCCCTAATAGGGAAGGCTGGAGGAGAGATCACACACCTGGGAAGGGGAGGCTGTAGGATGAGCATGGCCAGGGCAGGGGTGGTGGCTGAATTTTGGCCCAGAAGGATGATGTGTTTGAACACCAGGACGTGGCAAGGATGTGGCAAGGACGTGGCAATGTGTCCTTTGCGCTGCCTGCCCACACTGGGTGGCAGCAACCTACTGTCACCTGCTGAACTACACACCAAAAGCCGGACTTCAGCCCCACCACCTTGTCCCCAGAATTCACTATGTGTGGCCCTGGCTCACTTCTTCTGCAGCAGTAGCCATTGCTGCTGCAGAAACACCCTGTTCTACCATGACCCTCATCACTACAGCAGGGACAGCGGGACTCCAGGGACCTCACCCCTGGGACGGCGGAGGATGGGGAGGGCACTGCCAGGTATGGGGCACATGAGTCCTGCTGCCTGTGTCCTCATCCTGCTGCCTGTGTCCTCATCCTGCCAGCCCTGTCCCTCCAGGCACGGCAGAGCCGCTCTGCCACCTGTTACAGGCTCTGGTACCTTGACACTGGTCTCTTTGGAGAGTCCCGTTTCATAATGAGGGCAAACCCTCAAGGTGACAGAGCCCGGCTTCTTCCCTTGGTCGGCCAAGCCCCCGGGCTGCTCTGGCTGCTGCTCCGGCAAGTTCTGAGTCCACTCATCCGAGCGTGTCCGGCAGACGGGATCTGAGTCCTGCCCGCCCCGGTGGCGCTCGGGGCTGGCTGTCGAGCCAGTCCCCAGCCTGAGCTGGCCGCAGTGGCCCGCGGTCCTGCTCTCGATCGGGGAGCTGTCCACAGAGCCGGGGCAGGACTTTCTCGGGGCGGGGCAGTGGGGCTTGGGGAAGTCCAGGCTGCTGGTGCGGACGCAGTACGCCTGCCGCTTCTCCGTGATGCGCAGCAGCTCGATCTGCCGGCTGGGCAGGACAAAGTCGCTGTCGTAGAGCGCGGGCGGTGGCCGCGGCTCCTCGGGCGCTGGCGGCACTGGCGATGGCGTCTTGAGCTCGTGGCTCTGCAGGACATCGGGGGCACTGTCCCGCAAGGTGCGGGCCGCCCTCCGGCTGCAGCGCTCGGGCCCCGAGGAGGAGTACACCAGGTCGAGCTCCTTCGGGCTCTGCGCCCGGCTCGAGTCGTAGTCGCTGTCGGTGGCCAGGAACACCTCCGAGGAGCCTTCCTCATCCGACAGCCCGTGCGAGTCTGCGAGGGATGGGAGGAGCAAAGAGGGGCTCAGCCTGAGCGTGAACGACCCTCGCTGAGGCGGAATCCAAGGAAGTCTCTGAGGTTTAGCCCCTTGTCGCACACCCGAGCTGCTCTTGCCACAGCTCAGGCGGAGCGAGTCTTGCCTCGGCCGAGCCCGACTGCCCTGCCGGTCCCCCCGGCCCCAGCCCTGACCCACCGGGCAGGGCAGCCCCTGAGCCCCCCGAGCAGCAGCCTGGCACAGCCGGGTCCTTACCAGAGTTGAGCTTGCGGCTGGTCTCTGGGGAGGGCACTGGGGATGGAAGGTAGTCAAGGTGGGACGAGGAGGATCGGGTTTTGTCCTTCATTGGCCCCCCAGGCTCGCTGAGGAAGCCACTGAGAGAGACCCCACAGGAGGGCTGCTTGTAGCGGGCGTGCTGCAGGACATCCATGATCCAGCGCATCTCTCGCCAGATCTCCTCCATTTGCTGCCAACAGAGGAAATGGAGGAGCCCTTTCACACAGCAAACGACAGCAACAAGAGAGTCCCACGGCAAAACACAGAGTCTGCACGCACACCTCTCCCCAGAGCTTTGGGGGAATCCCTGAGCCGGGAAATGCAAAGAAAGTGCTCTCAGGTAGGAGGAGGATGCAGCTGCTGGTTCAGCAGGGGTGCTGGGGACAGGGCAGTGTGGGAAGCTCTTTTGCAAGTCCATCCCAGAATGCACTTGCAGGCCCTTTTCTAGCTAGGAGGGCATGTCCACTGCAGAAGCCTTTGGGTGTCTCCTGGGATTTTTAAGGTGATCATTGCAGTAAGGAGTTGCTTGATGAAGCAACTGCAGGCTGGAGAAGAAAAGGCCCCAGGGAGACCTCAGCCACTTCCAGTGCCTAAAAGGGCTCCAAGAGAGATGAAGAGGGACTTGGGACAAGGGCCAAGAGTGGTGGGACAAGGGCCTGCTGGATGGGCAGGACAAGGGGCTGGATGACAGGACAAGAGTGAATTGCTTCTAACTGCCAGAGGGCAGGGTTAGATGGGATATGGGTAAGGAATTCTTGGCTGTGAGAGTGCTGAGGCCCTGGCACAGGGTGCCCAGAGCAGCTGTGGCTGCCCCTGGATCCCTGGCAGTGTCCAAGGCCAGGCTGGATGGGGCTGGATGGAACAACCTGTGATAGTGGAAGGTGGAACTGGATGAGGTTTAATGTCTGTTTCAATCCAAACCATTCCATGAATCTATGAAAAAGCAGCCTGCTGCTGCCCACTGGCCACATCAAAGGAACCCCCCGGGACCACCAAGACCAGGGAACAGCCCTGGTGCAGATGCTGCTGCCTGAGTCCTGGCACATCAGGGGCACTGTCGAGCCTGGCTCCCACCAGGAGCCATCCCATACCTGGATGTAGTCCTGAACCTGCTGGTGCCTCTGCTTGGCAGTGGAGAGCTCGGCATCAGAGAAAGCCTCCCTGAGGCTCTGCTGGGAGAGGAGTGACTCCAGCTCCAGCAGGGCAGACACCTGGCAGTACTGCGTGATGAACTCCCGGTCGTACGTGAAGAAGTGAACTGGGAGAGGAAACAAGATGGGGTGAGGGGGGATGAAAAACATGAGGTCTCATGCTGTGGATGCCCTACAGGCTCCTCCCTATCACCCAAGATGAGGAGGCAACACTGTCCACCTGGACAGCCCTCAGTACACCCCTCCATCCCTTCTCCCCAGGGAGTGAGGGAACTCTAGCCATCCCACTGCCCAGCCCAGATCTCAGGAGGCCTCAGAGGACAAGGGGACCAGCAGGGCTGGGTTTTGGCATTGCCTGTCCTCACCCAGCTCGAAGATCTGCAGTGGCAGTGTGAGGAAGCCAGAGCGAGGGGTGTAGGGGTTGTTCTGGCCTGGAGCAGTGCAGACGTCGTCTGATGGAGGCAGCAGCAGCAGGAAGGAGACCTGATCCCCAAAGTCCAGCACCTCTTGGCTGTACAGACGGAAGTCTTTGGCCTGCAAGAAGACAGTGCAGGTAACAGCTGCACACATGACCTAGTGGGGCCTCTGCCCAGTCCTCACACACAGAACAGTCCTCAGGGACCACCTGCAGCCAGGGGACACTGCAGCCTCAGCACACAACCATAGGCTCCTTGCTTCTGGCATCATCTGCATCATCTCATCACTTCTTCTCTCATTTTTCCTAAAAGTCTCAAAACTTCTGGTCAAAGTCACCATGGCAGGGTGTCAAAAACGTGCCACCAGTGATGGCTCAGCGATGGGCAGGGAGGTGCCCTCCCAGCTGCCCAGCCAGAAGCAATGCCTGTGGGCAATGGCTGGTGGGTTGCTTCCCAGCAGACACTTGGTGTGGTGGAAGAAGGTTTGTCCCCATGCAGTGTGGCCCCAGGGGCTGCAGCTCCAGCCCAGCACTGGCCAGGGACCAGCCTGCTTTGGAGGGGCAGAGTTGGGCTGGTCCCCTGCTGCCTGGGACCGAACCACTGCACCACTGGCAGCGGTAACAAACCCAGATTTGCTGTTGTTGCTTTGGGGCTACAGTGTGGGAAGGACAGACAACTCCTGTGGACACTGCCCCTTGGGCAGGCAGACTCACCACTCACCTTCTGTTTGCACAGCACTAAAATCTGGGTGTTCCAGCCCCACAAGGAGGGCCAGACATGCAGTTCCCTGCCTGCTGCAACCACCAGCACCGTACTCACAGCCCCATCCCCCCCTCCACCCCAGACCTTGGCTCCTGCCTCTACCTCCTGCAACGGGATGTTCACCAGGGTCATCAGCTCCTTGATGGCCACTTGGAGTTCCTGGAAAAAGGAGTTCTGGGACCTGTCAGCCTCTGTCTCTGTGGGAACAGGCTCCTCCACACTGGCCATCTTCTGCAGCCACTCCCATTCCTCCCTGCAGAAGGCCAGAGACAGACAGGTGAAGGAGGGAGCAGCTCAGGTGGACATGGACACAATTACTCTGAGAGCTGTGTTTGCTTGGCTGTTCCTCTCCCAGACATTGCAGAATCCTCAGAGATGTGGGAGAGGTGGAGGTAGAGAGTGAACTTAGTTTGCTCTAGGTTGAATCAGAATCACAGAATATGCTGAGTTGGATGGGACCCACAAGGATTGTCCAGCTCAGTCCTGACCCCACACACCCCAACAATCCCACCCTGTTCCTGAGAGTGCTGCATGGCAGGGATAAGAGGGAATATTATGCTGCTGCTGAAGCAGGAGGTGGTGGATGCTGTTAGCCTGGGTGGGACAGAGCAGCCTGGCTGCCCTGGCTGAGCAGCCCTGCAAATCCCACCTGGAGATGTTGGGGTTGGAGCGAATCTTGACGTGGCACAGGATGTTGGGGAGCTGCTCTGGCACTAGCACTCGGATCTGATCCACAGCACTGCACAGCTTCAAGTAGCCCAGGTAGAGGCCCGGGGAGAGGGCATGGCTGCTCCGCTGGTGGTAAGCCAGCTTGTCCTGGGGACAAAGGCACTGCTGCACTGAGCAAGTCCTCACAGCAGAGCTCGTGCTGGTGCTGTAGCACAGCCAGACCAGCTGGAGAAGGGGAGCAGCACAGGAAGACAACCTGGTGCTGCCAGGGTGAATCTGGCACCAACTCGATGCCTCCCCTTGAAACAACAGGATTTTTGGAGGCTTGCTGGGCTCTGCTCCCCCTCTGCTGTAACCTTTCCAGGCCGAGGGGGAGCAGGGAGCACTGGTGTTTCCCAGGGGAGCCCAGTGCAATCCCTGCCCCGAGAGCCCCAGCACAGACCTGGACAGAGATGAGCAGCATGTCCAGAGCAGTGGGCTCCTCTGGGGATGACACGGACTTGCGGCTGCTCTGCAGCTTGCAGATGGGGACCCAGCGGACGCTCTCAAAGGTCTGGTTGGTCTTCACCTCCTTCAGGGTGACGATGAGGATGTTGCCCTGTTTGTCTTTGATGGGCTCGAAGAAGACCTGCCCCAGGTCCTGGATGCCCAGCAGGCCCTGTGCGACAGGGTGGGAAGGCAGGAGAAAGCAGAGGGTCGCGGGATATCCTGATGGGTCTGGGCAGCTGGGATGTGCCTGCAGCTGCCTGCTGGAAAGCAATCTGCCCAGAAAAGCACCCTGATGGTCCCCAGCCCTCTGCATGAGACTGCCATGACACCTGGCACCTCACTGTCCCATGGCCAGAGTCCTGCCAGGGAGGATGAGGCAGGGACACACAGTCATGGCCAGCAGATCCTGGGTTTATCCTGACTGTGGTACGTCTGCATGCTGCTCCCAAGGGAGCTCAGCCCCCAACATCGCACTTAAGGTGTTTGTTCCCCTTCCAGGCTGCCCCTCACCTGCATCTGCGAGATGGCCAGCAGCATCTTGAAGCGTGTCTGCAGGATGCAGGAGCAGGAGGACTGGGACACGGTGACACACTGCCGCAGCCACAGGATCTCATCCCACATACATGACACCTGCACACACCAAGGAGTGTCACTACTGCTGCAGCTGGGTCACACGAGGGGCTTTTGGGGAAATGGTTTGCCTTTCTGAGCTGGGTTAGGGATGTGTGTGGGCATGCAGCACCTCTCAGCTGGGTGCAAACAAATCCTGTACCACAGGCACTGAGATGCCTCCAGAATCTGTACCTGAGGGCAGCCCTGAGCCTGTCCACTCAGACATCCATCTTCATCTAGGACTGAAACCTTAAGTTTGAATACAAGTTGATCAAGGTAGGGAGGGAGAAGAAAGCACTCTCCATCAGTAGGTAAGGAGCACCCAGCAAATTATTTTGGCCCTGAGCTGCCCACTTGCCCTTTCCCTAAGTCTGCTGGCACTAGAGGAGCTGGCAGCACCTCCCTGTGCATTCTACAGCAGAAGCAGATGTGCCATGGCAGGATGCTGAGGGGAAGCAGTTCAACAGCCACTGACATCCCTGTGGAAAGGCAGTGCCCACTCACCCTGGCACACAGCCTGCCCAGCGTGACACTGGTCTGTCATCTGTCTTTGGGCTTCCAGGGGTTGGGATGAAATGCCATTCTCTGGAAGTTTCCTGGTTCATGCTGAACCCCAACAAGCAGCAAGTCCACGGGCTGCCTGCACTGCCAAGCCCCAGTGTCTGGGCTGAAGGGGCAGTGGTGTTTCCTGATGCCTGCCTCGGTCACCCTGGCACTCTTAGCCCACTCCTTGGGCCCTCTGCCCAAGCCCAGGGTCCTTCAGCCACCCACCTTGGTAAGCCAGAGGAAATCCTGCATGAGCAGGCAGGAGTAGGTGTCATCAATCTCCACCACAGGGATCTGGTCTTCGTGGGTGACCAGGATGTTGTCATCCTTGTAGAAGATGGCTGTCAGGTAGAGGCCCCTGCATGGGAGGGAAAACAGACTTCAGTGCTACACCCAGCTGCCAGCTCCATCTCCCCAAGGGTCTCTTTCCTGAGTGAACAGGAGATGCCCTGCCCCAGATCTCCACTTGTCTCCAACAGCCCGTGGCAAAAGAGGCTTGTGGCTGGTACGGGAAGCAGGAACAGGAAGCCAGCGTGTCCCAGCAGATACCATGGCCCATGACCCTGCAGCACACGGGACAGAGATGGGGCAGACTGTGCAGGGGACACTCTGGTCTGGACAAGATGGGGTGCCAGGTGATTCTCAAAGGTGGTGCAGGGATCTGGGAACCAGCACAGCTTGGGCAGTCCAAATGGAGACACCAAGAGAACCTTTTATCTCTGGAACATGGGACTCATCTCCACTGACACCATCAGCTCACTCCTGGTGCAGACCCTGCTCTGAGCACCCCCAGCCCCCAGTGTGCACCCCTAGCTCTCGGGATGGGCAGCCCTGCTGGGACAGGGGCTCTCACCAACCCCATGCACCAGCCTCTCACCGCTTCAGTGTCTTGAGAAACTTGCTGCCAGGGTGGAAGAGGTGCTTGAGGCTCTTGGAGACTGAATGCTTTCTGCTCTGGGGCTGGTTCTTGCAGGGTTCTGTGGAGCAGAGAGCAGAGGATGCTGCAGCAGGAGATGAAGAGGTGATGCCAACCCATTGGGAAGGCTCTGCTGAGGTCTCCACTGCCTGAGCTGCTTCCCTGCTCCGCTCATCCATGGCACAGCCCTGTTCCTGCACACCATCCCAGCTCTGTGGATCACACTACAACCCTGGGGGACTCAGCTGTCCCCCACCCAGCCTCCCTGGAGCACTGTGCTGTGGGCTCACCGTGGCAAATGCAGTGCTGGTGGACAGTCTTCACCTGGCCCAGCAGATGGTCCAGAGCCTCAGCCTGTCCCCTCCGCCGCGGCGCCCGACCGTCGTACTCCCGCCAGTCTGTGGGACACACCAGCATCACCCCTGCACCCCTGGCCTGGGGAAAAGGGGTTCCCAGCCCCTCCTCCCACATCACCTGGGTGTCCCTCCTGTGCCACAGCCTGGCAGCAGTTGTGGGTGCTGGGCACCTCTGGGTGTGCCGGGAGATGCCTGCTTTTGTGCCACTCTTCCCAGGAACACGCAGCTCCGCTGAGCGCCCCATGGCCACCCCACAGCGTGGCAGGGACACACCAGAGGGAAGGAACAAGGTTCTGTCTGTTGCTGCTGCACTTCACTGGCCTTAAAAAATAAAATTCTTTCCAGTCTCTTCCTCCAGGTCTTCCCCAGTTACTCCAGATGAGCGCTGGGAGCTAGGCTTACCTCGACAAACACATAAATAAACTCCTGCCAGCTCCACCCGCTGTGGGACAGCAGCAGGACCATGAACAGGGCTGGAGACCTGCAGGCTCTTCTCCCTCAGCTTTATATTAATTGCTTTAAACACCCCGTGTCCTGCCTGCTGCTGTTTTCCATGGAAAGTTCAGCTCTGTTAACTTTGGCTAGAACTTGCCGCTATTTTTAGTAGCTTTAAAAACACCCAGGGAGGTGCCTGACTATATTCTGCTGGGCCAGGGAGGGATCTCTACTGAAGGGAGAAATATTACTGGCAATAAAAATAAATAAACTACACTCCTGTCTGATTCACTTCAGCCACACTCAATTGATGCCACCTGGATCTTGGTCACAGGGAATGTGACCTCTGTGAGATGGCAAATGAGCTTTAAAGTGGGTGCAAACATGACAGGGACAAGATAAAGCCAGGGTAGTGGACGGCTGTGCCCTTGCTATGTGCATTCCTAGACATGAAAATGGATTTTTGATGCTTTCAGTGCTCTGTGGATCTGCAGCCAGAGCTCTGCATGGTGCTGCACATCTCTGACCCATCACTGATCACCTCTGCCTGTCCTTGGTGCCCTCGCTGCTCCTGGGAGCAGCAGCCCTGCTCCCTGGGTGCCTGCAGCATGGTGGTACAGCATGTGCTTCCATGGCCTGATCCTTGGGACAAGCTCAGCCTCCCATGGGGCTGCTCCTTACTCATTCACAGCACCAATCCCAAGGGACACCACACAGGCACCTGTTTTGGGACTGGTGACAAGTGGCAGAAGCCATTCTGGAGCCCCCTCAGTCCTGAACTTCACCCTTTGGGCTGCTCCTTCCAGCCTAGTCCTCCTGGCCCTTCTCCACCCAGTACCCCGGGGTGCCATGTGTGACATTGGGCAGCTGTTTCCTGACACTTTTCCTGGGGCCAGCATGGGGATGAGAGTGCTGACAGCCCAGAGCTGGTCTCTGCTGAGGCTCATGACCCTGTCCCAGCTCCATGCCAGGGAATGCAGGTCCTTGGGTCTGGGCTGGATGGAAGAGACCATGTGGTGGCACAGTTGGTGGCCACCCAGGACCACTCTGAGTCCTGGCTCTTGGCCACATCCCAGTTTCCTCCATGGGATGAGCTGATCCAGGTAGCCTCAAATGGCTCAGCCTTTCCCAGGTGGCAAGGATAATTCAAGTCTGAAAAATCTCTATTGGCAAAGCAGCATCTCTATTGGCTGGAGGCAGCATCACAGACTCCCAGGCACAGCCTCCCTGCCTGGCCTGAGACTCCAAATTCTGCCTCTGCCCCTGGGTCCTCTTGCTCCCATGCCAGCAGTGAGAGGGACCCCTGGATGGCACAGGTTGCCCACCTGCCCTGTGCTGGCTGCTGTGGCAGTGGTCCTGGGGGTACTCACTGGAAGGGATGGCGAAGAGGGGCGTGGAGGCTTGTGGGGGACCCCAGCCCTTCATGTTGTAGGCAGACACTCGGACATGGTACGCCGTGCCCTGCAAGGAGACAGCACACTCAGCACGCCCCTGCCTCTCCTGGTGTGGCAGATGAGGCAAGGAGGATTCCCCCCAGGCCACTGCTCCAGTACACCATGAGGAACACTCAACTGGGAGCCCACAGCCCGGGTCACTGGCTCTTACCCTCCCTCCTGTACAAAGTCCTTGTTGTGAGATACTAGAGAATCCCTGTGGCTCTGCTGGGTGGGTTTGGGGCACTCAGAGGAAGGACTGGACATTGCAAATGCCCATCACCAGAGATGTTCCAGCCTGAAAGACTCAGTGCTTCTGTGGTTTGGGATGCTGGTGATTCCCTGGAGACAGGGAGCTGGCCCAGCACTGTCAAGGGCTTGCAGCACAGTGACAGTGATTAAAGCCTCTGATTAAAGCTCAGTCAAGCTGACAGATGTTGCCAGGCCTCCAGGCACTTATGAAGGTGACAGGAGCCTCTGAAGCAGCTCTGAGAGTGTGACTGATGGGCTTGGAGCAGTTCCTTGCAGCAATGCTGCTCCAGGCTCTGCTTGAGCCCCTCCTGCCACACTGAGCACAGCTCCTGCCCCGACAGTGCTCCTGGGCTCAGCACTGCTGCTGTGTCTAAGCCCCTCTCACCTCATCAAGGGTGTTCTCTGCTCCTCAAATCAGTGCTCCCTGCCTGCCTACCCCTGGTAAGGGTGACCCACTTATCCCAGCATCTGCCCATGTTCCCATGCTGAGCTCCATCCCACCACAGTCCCTGTGTCCCCAGCTGGCCCAGGCATAGCTCTTGTGGTTCTCAGGGAGATAAACCAGCAGGGAGCCACAGTCCCACCAGCTATGACCTTGCCAAGCTGCCGAAGATGAGATGGGGCTGGTCCCCCTCCAGCATTGGGGCCGGGGCTGTGCATTGGGGTTGGACTGTGCAGGTGGCAGAGGAATGAGCCACTGATTTATTGCCCAGGAAGAGCCTGGGTGGAGACAGGCATTGGTGAATGAGCCTGTTCTGCCTGTCCCAGGGAGGCTCCCTGTCAGTGGCTGTGGCTGTGCAGGGACAGACAGATGCCTCTCCCAGCCCCACGCTCTTGGCCCTGCCCAGGCTGTGCCCATGGCACGCAGCGTGGCACAGTCCTATTGTTCCTGCTCAGAATGACCACAGAAACAAAGAATCATTAAAGCTGGAAAAGGCGTCTAAGATCACTGAGTCCAACCACTGCCAAGGCCATCACTAAATCACGTCCTCAAGTACCAAATGCACATCTTTTGAACATTTCCAGAGATGATGACTCCACCACTGCCCTGCACAGCCTGTGCTAGTGCCTGATCCCTTCCCCATGGGCTGCACTATGGCCTGTGGCTTTTCCCAGCTGTGGATTCTCCCTGCTGAGCCCTGCCCACTGTGGGCACCCCCGGCACTCACCGACACCAGCCCCTGGATGGTGAAGTGCAGCTCCTTCAGCTTGTCGATCACAGCTTCTCCCAGCAGTGGCGAGAAGCTGGGAGAGCAGCTCCACTCCACTGCAAGGAGAGAGACCCCAAGGTGCCATGAGGCCCTGCACTGGGGACAGGCCACCAGGGCTGAGGCAACATGTCACAGACAGCAGCTGCAGGGGGACTGCAGACAGCACAGGAGGCAGTGCAGTGAAGGCAGGGGAAAAGGTGATTCATAGTGGGGGGAAGGTCACAGGGAGTCGCTGTCCTCACCAAGCCACATAAGATGGGGTCAGCACCTTTAACTGGCAGCTCAGAAGTGGAGGATGGAAGAAATTCTTCCAGAAGTCAAAAATATTTAGTTTAAGTGGGTGAGGGGTGCAGGACAACAAAGTCTTCCCAGTGTGCAGGATGTGGGGGCAGCCAACAAATGACACCCCAAGTTTTGCCTTGGTGGAGGATGATGTCTGGTCTAGCTCAGAGCATTTGAGTGGTGGCCAGGGTGTCCAGCAGCCCGGGCTTCTTCTGTGCTCCAGTATAAAAGTGGCCTGGCAGAGACTTGGCAGCACTGCCCATGGCTCTGTTGTGTTGACATGGGGTGCAAGGGGTGCAAGGCATCTGCTGTGGCTGTGTGACGCTGCCCTGCTGCAAGGATCCTGGTCCTTACCCTTGTACTTGGTGACAACGGCCGAGTTGACACTCAGGGGCTCCCAGAAGGTCACCTGCAATGAGGAGTTGCTGGCCACAGAGAGGTGGACGCTGCTGGGGGCATCTGGCACTCCTGGGGACAGAGAGTGCAGGGACTGCTACAGTGAAGACGGTTGCTCTGAAACCTCCCCATGTCCCTCTTGGGCCCTTCCCCGGCCCCAGGGCCATATTCCCTGATGGAACAGGCACCCATACTGCAAGCCCTGGCCACAGGGTGCAGGGACCCTCTGAGGGGTGCTGGTGCAATGCAGAGCCCCTCTCCTTCCCCGGCGCAGGGCCAGCCCCCAGCCCTCCTGCGGTCACTCACGGGCATGCTCAAACCCTGCCTTCATGCGCTTGTAAAGCCGGAATCGCCACTCCCAGGCCTTGAGCTGCTTCTCCTTCTCGGAGCAGTCAGCGTTGGGCGCCTCGTTCACCACCTGCGCCATCAGCTCGTTGACGCGCTGCTCCGCTTCCCGCACCAGCGTGGAGAGGTGCAGCGAGCGGCTCTCCAGGCTCACGACTGGCAGGGTGGCGTGGGGAAAGGGAGCAGAAGGAGGTTAGGGTAAGCTCTAAGATTCAAGATTCATTGCCACAATGAATCCCTGCCCTGAGACCCCATCCTTTCCTCCACGTCCTGGTCCTGGGCTCCACTGGAGTCCACAATTCCCCTCGCGCCCTGCTGCAGCCTGCACCAGTGTCCCAGTGTCAGCGAGCGCCTCCCCACCTGCATCCAAAGCGTGTGCTGCCCCATTCTGCCACGCCCAGGTGACGGGCACAGCACAGTCCCTGTCCCAACTCACAGTGTGGGCTCTCCTTCGCTCCCGCCTGCAGCAGGGCCCTGGCGATGGGAGCGTTGTTGGTCATGATGGCGATGTCCAGGGGCAGGAGCCCCTCGCTGTTGGGGGTGTTGAGGTCCAGCTCCTCAGGGCTGTAGTGCTTCAGCATCTCCTGCACCCTGTCAAGATCCTGCAGCTCCACGGCCTCAAAGAGGGCAGCATTGCTCTGGAACTGGGTGCAAGGAGAAATGCAGCTGGGCTGAGCGCAGGGCACCCTCCTCCATTCCACCAACCACCCCGGACCCCCACGAGCACCCAATGAACCCAATCAGGGAGACAGTGCCCTCATTCCAAAGGCATGGGAGCATCAGCTCTTTGCAGACACATCTGGATGATGCCAAGCAAACACCTGGACCAGCTCTATATGAATGTGCTACAGCTTTACTTTACACACTCTTGTGCTCCCACTCAGGTTCCAGCACCACCCATACAGGGACCCTCAGCCCACACAGACCCTCTGTCCCCATCTGGGCAGGGCCAGCAGCACTGACCAGGTCCGTCTGTCCCCACCTGGGCAGGGCCAGCAGCACTGACCATGTCCCTCTGTCCCCACCTGGGCAGGGCCAGGAGGCACTGACCAGGTCCCTCTGTCCCCACCTGGGCAGGGCCAGCAGCACTGACCATGTCCCTCTGTCCCCACCTGGGCAGGGCCAGCAGCACTGACCATGTCCCTCTGTCCCCATCTGGGCAGGGCCAGCAGCACTGACCAGGTCCCTCTGTCCCTGTCTGGGCAGGGCCAGCAGCACTGACCAGGTCCCTCTGTCCCCACCTGGGCAGGGCCAGCAGCACTGACCATGTCCTTCTGTCCCCACCCGGGCAGGGCCAGCAGCACTGACCAGGTCCCTCTGTCCCCACGTGGGCAGGGCCAGCAGCACTGACCAGGTCCCTCTGTCCCCACCTGGGCAGGGCCAGCAGCACTGACCATGTCCCTCTGTCCCCACCTGGGCAGGGCCAGCAGCACTGACCAGGTCCCTCTGTCCCCACCTGGGCAGGGCCAGCAGCACTGACCATGTCCCTCTGTCCCCACCTGGGCAGGGCCAGCAGCACTGACCATGTCCCTCTGTCCCCATCTGGGCAGGGCCAGCAGCACTGACCAGGTCCCTCTGTCCCCACCTGGGCAGGGCCAGCAGCACTGACCAGGTCCCTCTGTCCCTGTCTGGGCAGGGCCAGCAGCACTGACCAGGTCCCTCTGTCCCCACCTGGGCAGGGCCAGCAGCACTGACCAGGTAAGACTTGCGGAGCTTCTCCTTCTCAGCCCGTCCCACCAGGCTGCCCTCGTCGAAGGAGGTGTAGTTGACGCGGAATTTCCCGGACAGGTTTCGGTAGAGCCTCTTGGCTGCATTTGGTGAGGAAGGGCCTGGTGGCTTCCTGGCCTGCGCCAGCTGCAGGTCCCGCATCTGCTGCGTCATTTTAGGGGAGGATGACCTGGGAAAAAGTCAGGAGGGAAATGAGGCACATGTGTATTGTCAGGACCAAGACAGGAATCAGAAGAACCAGAGCGCTCCTGGGCAGCACCAATCAAAGTGGCTGCAAGGTGGAAGCCAGTGCCAGCAATGCCCTCACCCATCTGTTTTCAGCTGAGGCACATCTGTTCCTTCTCCTCACCACTGCTGCTGGCACTGCAGGGGTGCCAAGGGACTCGTGTGATCCCTACAGGTAAGTAACTTCCTTCCAGACACAAGCTGGGATGCCCAAAGCAACCTCAGGCTGCTCAGCTCTACAACTGGTCTGGATCCATCTCACCAGGGCAATCTCTCCACACCAGTCTCCACCATCCAGCCCCTACAGAGCTGGGCTGCCCCATCCAGGGATGCCCAGCCCCCTCAGCAGTGCAGGCTGCAGGGCCTGGCAGCCCCCAGAGCCGTGCTGGGCGAGTGCTGTCCATCACTGCTGGCTTGGGACAGCCTCATGTACCCTCTCCACACCCACCCTTCTACAGGAACCCGTGTCCTGCACTTACCACCATCCCTCAGCACCTTTTGGTACGTGACTTTTCTCAGAGCTGCCATTGCAGCAAAGGCCATTCTCTGGAAGTAAAGTGGGAGCAGGGAACATTAAGGGCCATTTCTAAGGGATCCAGACAATGCCAGGTCCTGATGGGGACCAGTGACCCCAGTCTTCTGCTCACCAAGAGATCCAGGCTCTACAGCTACTCCTTACCTTCTCCATCCATTAACCTACAAAATCTTTTCTCTTCTCTGATTATAACACCACAGACTGGTTTGGGTTGGAAGGGACCTTGAAGACCATCTAGTTCCAATGCCCTGCCTTTGGGACATGATTTTGATTCTTATTTTCAATATCTACAAGTCACAAGGAAAGCTGGTGTCTTTGCTGGGGCCCTCCAGAGTGGGAGCTGTCCCTCTCCCTGCAGCCAGGTCCTTATTGTGGCCTTACTGCTGTGGGGCTTTTGCCCATGAGTCATCCCCTATCGCATTGGGGGTTTCCACTGTGTCAAACATCTGATCCCCTTCTTGCTGGAGCTCTGGCACAGTTCCCAGAGAGGAGCACCAGGTCTAAGGAGAATTCAGCATGGCTACACTTAACACAGTTTCTCTCAGTTCTGACTCCATCCCCCTGTGTATAAGGTCAGGTATTTAGGGGCAAGGTCTCCCTCCCTTGCTTTATTGGTTAAATAGCAAGTGTGATAAAAGCATGGCATTTGGCTGAAGGTCATGCCCAAACACTGCAGCGAGGCTGTGCCTGTGGTAAGGATGTTTATGAAGCCATAATTGGGAGACAGGATATTAATAACCCCTCGCTCTGCGCTCTTTGTCGTCCTCATTTCAGATGAGGCACAGTGGGCTGCAGAAGGATTGTAATGATTTTACCTTTTATTACTGTGAAATTTAAGAGTGGAAAATGCTGTGGAGGTTGGCTCCTGGCAATCATTCATCTCACCAGTTTCAGCCTGTGCATTTAGAGGTCTCCAGCATGGCCCAAGCCACGGTGTCAAGTTGCTGCCCTGGCTGCTCCAGGAATGGACATTATCTGAACACAGGGTTTCATGGGTCAGACACTGAGCACCGAGCACACCAACCAAAGGCCCATTTGCAAAAGCAGACAGGGGTTTAGTCACTTCAGGTGGCAAAATACCCCTGAGCAGCCATGTGGGTGTGGGTGAGTTTTGAGCAGCAGAGTCGTACTGGTTCTGGTGGGGATGAAGGGATCTGCACCCAGGAATGTCACCATGCTGGGAGAGACCTGCTCAACTCAAGGAAGGGCTGGAACACCAGTCCTGCGCTCCCCAGGACCTGCCTGGCTCTGCAGAGCTCCATGGTGTGCTCCAGGCTCAGGAGTCCCCAGCCTCTGCTCACCAAGTGTCATCATGGACAGGGAGCAGCTCCTGGCACAGCCTCTCCTGAGAGCTCCTCACACCAAGGGCTCACACACAGCACACACAGCCCTCTGCAGAGGGCAGGGACAGCATCCCAGAGGGCACAGGGGCACAACAGCAGAGCTCTGCTGTCACTGCTGCCCAGAGAGGAGAGAAAAGCCACCTGTGCCTGAGCTGAGCTGGTCTGGCAGGAAGAGACAGGGAGGCAGGTCCTGACCCTCAGGCCAAGCCTGATGCAAAGCACTGCCTGGCATATGTAGGATAGAGAACTCACTCAAGAGGTTCTCCACCAAAACCCTGCCCTTTCCCTTGTGTTTAGGAGTTCCCTGCTGCCCAAGTTCTCCTCTCTCCTCTCCACCTCCAGCTGCTGCTCAGAAGTGAAGGTGGCTCTTTCAGCAGGCTCATCAACAAGATGTGGAAATTCCACTGCAGCTCCCCTTCTTCAAAGGAGGCAACAATGCCCTCCCACACAGAATGCTCTTCCCTCTACAGAAGCTGGAGCAGACCCTGTTGTAACTGATCCCTGCTCCATTTGTGCCGGCAGAATCAGGGTTTAAAATGGAGTGGTGCTTTGGAGAGAAAGTCCTTTGTTCTGCCAATTAAAATACACAACAAATGACCCAGTGCAGGCAGACTGCACAGCTGGGAGGAAGCTCTCTCAGAGATGGCAGAAACAGAGACAGGGAGAAATTTCTCACTGTTTTCCCTTCTCTGATTTGCTTTTAATGAGAAGTAAAGAGATGGAAATTATTCAGTGCTCAGGAGTGAACATCTATGTATATTAAACCAGCTGCCCCCAAGATAAAAGAGTTTCCTGCCCTGTGGTTATGAGTCATCTGGACTCAGTGAAATGGTCTTGATTTATCTAGAGCTAAACTTTGCCCTGCAGCAACTGATAGCTGAAAACAACACCTACAGATGTCCTGCCCTCAGGGGCTGACCAGCCAACACCAGCTCACCCATGGCAAAGCCCCATCCTGCAGGGAGGTGTGGGAGGAGATCCCACCTCCTCTGCCTGAAGAGTCTCAGTGCAGCCAAACTAAATTTATCCCAGCCACAATTGGTTCTTGTTGCTAATTATTGTCCTGCAGTTTGCAGGAGGGGATGAGTGCTTTGCCTGCCCCAGGAGTTCAACTCTCTGGCCATGGGGGATGTGTTTGTGACCATCAGGAGGACAATGTGGACATCAGGTTTGCAGTGCCATAAACCCACACACCAGCAAACCCCATCAGCCCCTTCATGGAAGAGACTGAGGTTCTGTGGAAGGATGAGCTGGGACTGGTCAGATCTGTCTGGGTCAGCTCCAGGCCTCCCATGACAAGAAAAGCCTTGAGGGGCTGGAGCATGTCCAGGGAAGGGAACAGAGCTGGGAAGGGGCTGGAGCACCAGGAGAGGCTGAGGGAGCTGGGAAAGGGGCTCAGCCTGGAGAGAAGGAGGCTCAGGGGGAACTTTCTGGCTCTGCACAACTCCCTGACAGGAGGGGACAGCCGGGGGACATTGGGCTCTGCTCCAGGGAACAGGGACAGGACAAGGGGAAATGGCCTCAAGCTGTGCCAGGGGAGGCTTACATTGGATACTGGGGAAATTTCACCCCTCAGAGGGTGGTCAGGCACTGGCACAGCTGTCCAGGGCAGTGGTGGAGTCACCATCTCTTGAGGGACTTAAAAGCCATGTGGATGTGGCACTTGGGGACATTGTTTAGTGGTGGCCTTGGCAGTGCTGGGTTAATTGTTTGATTTAATGATCTTAAATGTTTTTTCCAACCTTAGTGATTCTAACTATGATTTTGTCTCAGGAAACCAATGCAATAGAGGTGGTTTTCTTTTTTTTTTTTTTTAAAAGCACATGAGGATGGATGAGCATAAGGCACATTCATTTTTTCCCTTCAGCATCAAACACAAACAAATCCACTGGGTAGTTTATAATGTGGTTTATGGATATTCTGAATGCTAATGTTTGCAACACTGCAGATCTTGGCCTAGTAAAAAGTGTTAATAATTGTTGCAATTCCTTCATTTTAAGTGCATTTTGTTGAAGGGCATAGCCCCTTGTGTTAGGCTGATGTGGCCAGAAATGTGTCTTCTATCACCATCTGTTAAACCAGGTGGGGCAGTGACCCTTATCTCCGTGGCACACATTATCTGCTCATGGGCCAGCTTTAAACCAGCTGGGGCAATCACTTTTATCTTTTCCACAGCCCATCCTCCCTCTGCTGCTGGGCCATTCAGTCCCACTGCATGACTGATAAAATTCCATCATCCCACTGAGAGATGCTCCAGCCAGGGGAGGAGCCAAGCCTTTCCTACCCAGATAAAAACTGAGCTGTTGGACAGCAAGTTACCTTCTTTCCACTGGATTCCAGAGGAGAAGCCGCCATCTGCATCATTTCTACATCATCCCTGGACTTTTGGAGGAAGGCTGCACCCTTGTACAGGAGCACTGCTTCAGCTCCATCACATCTGCCACTGCAGGGGGACTGCAGCCACCATTTTGATCAGACTGCTACCAACACCCCGACTGACTGATGGGGTGTCAGGCTGTATTCTGACTCTGTCAGGGCTGGGATTGTTTTTTGTATTACTGTATTTCTATTTTAATCTTTCCAGTAAAGAACTGTTATTCCTAGTTCCCATATCTTTGCCTGAGAGCCCCTTAATTTCAAATTTATAATAATTTGGAGGGAGGGTGTTTACATTCTCCATTTCAAAGAGAAGCTCTGCCTTTACTGGCAGATACCTGTCCTTAAAACCAGCACACCCCTCTAAATCTGCAGCTGAGAAGCAGTTCCTGACAGACAGGGCTGCTGTGCCCACGACAGAGCCCAGAGCCCACCCTGAGCCCAGCAGGTATCTGGGAATTACCTCCCTGCCAACAGGTCAGACATAAGGAAGAAATTTTTTGCCATGAGGGTGAGCAGGCGTGCCCAGAGAAGGGTGCCCAGAGAAGCTGTGGCTGCCCCTGGATCCCAAGGCCAGGTTGGACAGAGCTTGGAGCAGCCTGAGATAGCAGAAGGTGTCCCTGCCCATGGCAGGGGTGGAATTGGTTGGGCTTTAGGGTTTCTTCCAACCTGAGCTGTTCCATGACTATGATCCTAAGAAATCGAGTGGCAAGATCAACACACAGGTGCTTCCTGAGTGAAAAAATCTGAGTGTGAGAGGTGTCTCCACACCTGAACACACTTGACCCAAGTCCAGGGACACGCTCAGCTCCATGCAGCAGCAATTCACAACTATGGCCATGGACAGACGGACACCAACACTCTACAGCAGACACCAACACTGAGCAGCTCCTCTACAGCCATGGGGACAGGAAAAAGAAGTACACATCTGAAATGAAGAGGAGCTGCTGATGCATTTGCATTTTCCACGCTTTTTGCCCAAGCATAAGCGATTTTTCATGACTGGCAAAATAGAGGCTGGATTAAAAATGGAACATGAGTAGTGGAGCCCTTCCAAAGAGTGGGATTTCATAACCCACCAAAAAGCATGCTCAGGACTAGGACCAAATGGTGAGCACCCCTGCAAGGCAGCAGGGCTCATGGAGCAGCAGGCACAGCAGTTACTCACCCTGGGCTGTGCAGACCACCAAGGCATTTAGGTGCTGTGCAGTGACCTGGCCATGTAGACACGGAGCAAAACACTCCTGCTCCATGGAAACATCTGTGTGCCTAGAAAATGCACTTGCTTATTGAAACCTGGCTCCAGGGAAAGGCACCAAAGCAGATTTTGTTTGTTTGTTTGTTTGTTTGTTTCCTCCAGCTTTTCTCTTTTCTCCCCACTTGGCAAACCTGCTGGGTTTTGTTTTGAGTGGAGCTGAAGCGAGCATGCCTCTTTTGTTTAGCAATAACAACTAACTTATATAGATGCTGCTCCTGCCAGGACATTTTTATTGGTGCTCCAGAAGCCCAGTGCTGTTAGACCCCAATGCTCAGAGGAGCTCAGGCCCCTGGGTCAGTGCAGAACTTCCTGAGCATTGATGGCAGCACATGGTCCCTGCTGTCCCCATGCCAGGCACACTGTGGTGTGTCTGTGCTGCCCGAGGAGCTCATGGCCCATGGCAGCAGAGAACATCCCCTGGACACAGAGCCCACCCTGGTGCAGCAGGGCTCTGAAGTGGAGAGCTGACTCCCAGCAGCTCGGTGCCCACATGAAAGCACATCCTGGGTCAGATCTGCAATACCCAGCAGTGCCCAGCGCCCTGCAGCTCTCCAGGGGATGAAAAGGAGCATTCCCCCTTGGACCACTTTCCCTGTGAGCATTCCCCCTGCGCCATCCAGGCTACTCCCCAAATCAGAAGGGTTTTGCACCCTTTGGGGAGCACTTGTGCTGGGAGCACACGGCAAGGAACTCCCCCCCCCCATTCCCCCTCCGGGGTCCAGTCCTCACTCAGCCATGGCAGAAGAGACTCACACAGGCTGGACACATGAGATCCCACACCACAGGGCCAGCTGGGGGTCAGCAGTGTTCTCCTGAGGCACAGCCATGTCCCCTGGCACAGCACAAAAGAGCCTGCCCAAATGTCTCACCCCCACTGCATCTCCCTCTTAAATCACAGGCTGGGTTTGGGAAAGACGGAGACTTCAGGGCTCCAAGAGAAGCTCAGAGCCAACCAAGTAGATCACTTGCTGACAGTGTCCCATAAAACACCCCACTGCTGCAGGCCCAGCAGTGCCTTTGCGGAGGAAGGGATCAGAGATGCTTGAGTCAACTCTGCTGCAACACAACAATGCTGCCGCTTCTTGCTTTTCTTTATTTTTTTAATTAGACCTCCCGATCGCTGCTTAAAAGTGAGACCAGAAGGATCTTGTGGTTCAATGCCCATGGAAATGTACCCCAAATCACTTTCACTTGCAGTGTCCCTGTGACCTCTGCCATCATGGCCAGGACTGCTGCCAGGGGGGTGCTGCCATCACAAAGTGCCACTGTCCCGGCTGTGCCATGCACGGGCACCCCCTCACCCCCAGCTCAGGCAGCACTGCCAGGGGGCAGTGCATGGGGGCATGGGGGCATGGGGGCACCTCTCCCTGGGGCTGAGCTCAGGGACATGGCACAATGACTGCCTCACCAGCCCAACAACAGCAGCCCATGAGCACCACCTCGGGCTGCAGTGAAGGGGGCACCAATGGGCATAGTCTGGGTCTTGGCATCCTAGCCTGGCTCCAGGCACCCCAAACCATCCCTCGAGGGAGGACATTCAACATTTCAGTCTCCATCCACACATCTGTGTCAGGAAGGAGATGCTGGAAGCTTCTACACCCGGTCCACTCTGCTGATTTTGCTGTTTTCACAAGGATTTACCCCAGCAGAGCTCCTGCATGTCCTGCCCAGAGGGTCCTACCTAGAAAATCCACAGAAAATTCACTTTTCTGCTTCTGTGCTGCCAGACCTCTGTGGGGATGGAGCTGAGTGGGTCTGTGCATTAGGGACTGAGGGAATCCCTGACTGGAGGGGCTCGGGAGCTGCTGCTCGGGATGCAGCATCCCCGTGTGACCCGCCCGTGTCCCCGGGGCCCCTCCCAGTGCCAAAAGCGGTCCCTCCCCACCGGCACAGGCACCGGGGATGGCCCAGCCCTGGGCTCCTATCTCCCGGCCAGGGCAAACCTTCCCCGCTGCCTCGCCACAAAGCCAGCCTTTAATTGCTGCTTGACATTAAGTATCTGAGCAAGGAAGTCTTGGGCAAATGTTCTTGCTATGGGAACACACAGTGCTGAGTCTCTTTAATTACATTGTTTTTGTTTGGCTTTTTTTATTAGTTGTGCTGCGGCTTCCCCTCCCTGACAGGCCAGCGAGGCTCACGCTAAATAAGGCCGGGTTTAAAGCCCGCCGTGAAACCCGAACCGCGGCACCAGACTGGCTGGACGCGGTGCAAGCCAGGGTTACGCGGGACACGCATTCCAGCCGCCGGTCCCCCCGCCCTGCTCACACATCGGAGCCTCTCTGGAACAGCCACCACGTCCAAAACACCTCTACAGCCTCCTCTTCCTCGCCCTGTGAAATCCTCCTGTGAACAGCCCACCCTGGGCCCCAGGCTGCCCCATTTCTGCCGTGCTCATCACTTCCAGGCTGGCCCACGTCTCCATGGTACCCATCGAGCCTGTGTCCATCCCACCCGTCACCTCTGTGCTCTCCCCATCCCAAACCGCCCTGCCCCACACCTGCTCAGCCCACCTCCAGGCTGCCCCTCAGGGTCAAAGAGCCTTCTTCCCACTGGCCACACTGCTTTCATCTTCCTCTGCCCTCCTTGTTATTTTAAAGGCATTCCAGAGGATGCTGTCAGGCTTGGATGTGGTTTGCTTGGGTTGTTTGTTTTCGTACTGGAGGTTTTATGATCGCATTGGGAACAAGCCCTAATTGAGCTGCAATTCGAATTGCAGTCCGTGGGTATTTGTTTCATTTTTGGAAGGGCTCAAACGGCTGTGCAGCTTAGGCTGGAGAATGCATTTGGTTTTAACTGGAACCTGATGGAGACAGGACAGAGCAGGACAGGCTGCCCTGAGTCATGATCAAAGTTCCTGGGGAAGTCCAGTGTGGTCAGCCCGGTGCCAGGTACCCACGACACAACAGGCAGTGTTGGCTGTGATCACAGCCCTGTGACCACCCAAAAACCCTGGCACTGGCAGGGAGGAGGCAGAAAGAGCCAGAACTCTGGTGCCAAGAGCCAAGCACACAGCCCTGGGGCCTGGCTTGGTGGAAGCTTGCAGCCACCCTGCAAACCCCTGTCCCCTACAAACCCATGTTCTACAAATATCCGTGCCCAGCAAACCCCTGCACTTTGTAAACCCCTGTTTCCTGCAAACCTCTGCAGGGGTTTGTGACCTTGTGCTTGCCTGGCCCCCTAAGAAAAGGAGCCCAGCACCCCAGAGGGAGCTCAGCACCACTGCTGACTGCTCCTTGCTGACAGGAGCTGCTCCAGACCGGAGCTGCTCGCACGGAACAGGCAGCAAGAAGGGGCAGGACCTAAAGGTCAGTGTCCAGACTACCCCTCATGGGAACTGTGTGGTATCACCTTCCACTGACCGTGTCCCACACTCCAGTGTGTTCAGCCCCACACCCAAATGCGCCTGATGCTTCCAGCACCAGCAACCAGCCAGACCTTCACAGGCAGGGATGGGTGCACAGGCAGACAGAGGCTCCAGAGAGCACCTGCTCTGCTCCACTCCTGTCCTGCCAGCATCTCACAAGCCCAGGTCAGCAGAACTCTCAGAGATACCTCCAAGCCACTGCCACCACTCTGGTTAAATGAGACTTCCACATGGGGAAGCAGATGAGCCGTGGGGACTCGCTGCCCCTCTGTCAGGAGGAAACCCTATCCCGCCTGGATATTCCTGCCAGGAATCAGCAGCGCCCCTGCCACAGCTGCAGGAGTGCAAACCTGCTCCAGGGGATCAAATGCAGGAGCTGAGTCATACCACAACTGAAATCAAAGATCACTGAAGGCAAATGAAGGGAGACAAAGTAACCCTGCGGGTTCACAGGGGGCCACTTTGGATCCAACAGGAAGAGGAGGGAGATGCTCAGCACAGAGATGCCCAGGGCACAGCTGGCATACCAGGAGGAGTGAGAAGGGATGTAAGGTCACAGGCACCCAAGCCTAGTCCTGTCCCCTTCCTTGGGTCCTGACACACACTTTTGGGGAGGAAGCAGGGCAGGGGACTGGCAGAGCTCATGGGGCCAGTGGCTGTTCCAATGGCAGAAGGAAAGGGGCTAGGGTGGCAGTGTCCCAGCTGCTGTGAGGGCTGCTGCCATGTACCTGCCCCCCACCAAAATGCCCAGGACCTTCCAGAAGCCAGGAAGAAGCACTGTCTGTGCCCAAGCTTGAGCTTGTGCCAGAGGGATATCAGGTGTTTTGTCATGGCCTCACTCCAGGGTAAGGTTCCACTGCCTCCTCACTCCCCTGACACCACCAGGGCTGTCCCTCCAAGTGTGGCTCCTCTGCATCACTGAGCCTTTTCCTGGCATGGTGGGGTCCACACTCAGAGCCCCCACTACGGTTCAAAGGTTGGGTCAGCTCCTGGTCCTGCTGGAAACAGGGCTCCAGAGAGCCCCACTGCCACTGCCTTGCCCCGGGGCTGAGGCTGGCCTGGCGTGGGGGCACAGCTCTGCATGCTGGGGGCTGAGACCTGCAGACTCATCACAGCAGTGGGAGGCAATCCATCTGCACCCAGCCCTGCAGAGAACCAAATCCTTTAACTCCTGCGCCACCTGGTGCCCCCGGCAAGGACGTGCCACCGGGATGCGCCACACGGCGGGAACCACCTCTTCTCCAGAACCATCAAATGGTAGAAAAATGGCCCAAGAAGGTCTTCTGGAGGTCCCCTGAGCTCGCTCCCCCATGCCTATGGCCAGGCTCCATCCTCAGCCACCTACATCCCACCTGTACTTCCCAGTCCTCCAGGCCATCACTGGGATGTTTCTTCTGGTGGAAACCCACCTCCATTCCATTGTCCCACACAAGACATCCAGTCAGATGGGACCAGTGCTCTGATGGAATCCAGGCTGAAGACTTCCAGAGCTGCACCCAAAGGGGTTACAAAAGGGAGCCCACAGCCATTGATCTCGGCAGGGAGGAGGAGACATCGGCCAAGTCACAATGGAAGAGCAGACAAATGCACACACCCGGCTCCAGAGCTGCTGCCCAGCTGGTAAATGTTACTGGAGTCAGAAACCCGCTTCCTGCTGGAAGGCACCCAGCAGGAGCCAGCCAGCAGGGCTGAGCACGCTGGCCACTGCCCACAGACTGTCCTGGCACGGCTGCCAAGGACAGACACCCCCCTGGGATCTCCCTGGACCGGCGTGTCCCAGCCCAGCAAACCCCTTGGCTGGCACAGCTTCGTGCCAGGCTTTGCTCCCAGCCTGCTCCAGATCAGCTCCCTGCCCAGCACCCACCAGGATCTTCTCTGACCACCCCACCACGCTGCCCTGGGGCTGGTCTCATGCCAGCACCACCCAACTCATGAGCAACACCAGAGGGGCTGGGCCACTGCCACCCAACTACAGCAGCATCTCCATGGAGCCAGGGTCCAAAGCCTGCAGCCCAAGAGCAGAAGCCAGTTGGTTTTTTTCCCACCATTTTGCTAGAAAACACCCTATGAGTGCCCAAGCACTCTTGTAACCACACTAACAGGGTACAGCAACCACCAGCAGGGCCTCCTTCCAGCTGGGGCTTGCCTGCTCCTTCATCAGACCAGAGATTTCCCAGCTCATGTGTCATTCTTCTCTCTGCAGAAAGCTCTGAGGTACCATCAAGTAGAGAAACCCCAGCTGAAGATAAGGAAGTCTGTGGAGGAATTTCCAAAGCCCCCAGGACAACAATTAGAAAAAGTTTCCACTCTAATATAAAAGAGCAACTTTGAAAACCATAGAGATCACCAGGTCAAACCTCTAGCTACCAGGACCAGCTCAGCCTGGACTTGATGGCCTTGAAGGTCTTTCCCAGCTGTAATGATCCTGTGATTCTGTCCCCCCATGCATGGATGTGATGCTGCTGAGCTCACCCACGGGGCAGGCAGGCCTACAAACACCCTTTCACACGGCAGGAGCGTTTCCTCAGCATCTCCTCCCCTCACAAGGCACTGCCCAAGCTGGCCTGAGCTCTGCTCCTTCTCTCTGCTGAGGGTGAGAGGCAGGTGATACCCACAGTGAGTGCCTTGCATGGGAAATGGGCACAAGGACAGCACTGGTTTGGGTAAACTGCTTTTGAGACTTGTTATTGGGAAACAGCTCCTCCAGCCACCATGCCTGACCTGGACTTGTGTGGGCAAGGAGGTGTCCCTAGAGAAAGGGACAGGAGGACACAGAGTGGCCAGAGTCCCTTTGCAGCTGGCCCCTGAAGAGCTCCTCCAGGCATGCCCAGCCATGATTTCCAGTAGCTAACAATTTGACCAAATGCATGTTGATCTCCAGCAGGAATGCATCATCTCTGCCAAATTTCACGTCTCTTTTTCAAAGAGTGGAGACACCAGAAGCCCTTAAACAAAGAGACAGGAGGAAAAAAAAAGAAAATTGGCAAACCTACCATTTCCCCCCAACCTTCTGCTGAAAAATGGGATAAATAGAGGGAAAAGAAAAAAAAGGAGAAAGTTCAGCCTGAGGCAGAAAAGCATGGAACAATCCAGCCCAAACAGTTAAAGCCTGGCAAAGGTTAAAGCAAACAAATTTCCACTGGGAAGTGCTGTAGAGCCCTGCCAAGGGAAAGCTGTGGTGCCCTCCTTGCCCCTCCATGCAGCTCACAGGGATGACTCCCCTGCAGCTCAAAAGAGCAAGGATGGCAGGGGCCAATGGCTGCAGGTGCTCCTGGAGATGGGAGGTGGTGCGGGGCGAGAGGAGACAGCACCTCCAGGACCTCCCAAAGCCTTGGGACATCCCTGCTCACACAGTTACACCAAGCAGGACCTTTGAGCCAGCTTGGGTCTCTCCAGCACCAAGAGGCTGGGAAACATCTCCAGAGCTGGTGGCCTCAACCATGGTGGGTGTTGCTGCCTCCTTCCTCCCCCTCCTCATCCCCTGAGCAGTGAGGTGAGGGGTGGGGATACCCTCGTGCTCCTCAGACATCCAGCTCTTCCCACCTTGCTCCACTGTGCTTTTCACACTGGCTGCCAGAGCTTCCTCAGGACCAGGATGCTCAGGGATCTGGGAAACCCCCCAGGCTGGCCTGGGGTGCCACAGCTTGTCCCTGTGCTCACACTGCAGTCACACCTTCCCCTCACTGGCCCAAGAAGCCCTCAGCCCTGAGGGCCTCCCTTGCTCCATTACCTCAATTTTCCTGTGGTCTGAATGCAGACAAGGGAGGTAGCAAGAGTGATCTCCAGGTAAAGTGTGGGAGCATCATGAGGAGGGGGATTTAACTCTATCACAGACCACCAGGGTGACCCTGAGCAGGGTGCCCACCCCTGGGACCAGGGAGAGCAAAAGTTACAACAGCACAGTCCCACTGTAACACAGGAACAGCTCCACCTGTCTGCTCCTGTTCCTGCCTGGACACCAAGAATTACAGAATCCTGCAGTTGCCAGAGCTGGAAGGGACCCACAAAGGTCACAAGTCCAACTCTGTCCTTGCACAGACACTCCCACAATCCCACCCTGTGCCTGAGATCATTGTCCAAACACTCCTGGAGCTCTGGCAGCCTCGGGGCTGTGCCCATTCCCTGGGGAGCCTGGGCAGTGCCAGCACCCTCTGGGGAAGAGCCTTTGTGAGAGATCCAGCCTAACCCTGCTTGGCACAGCTCCAGCCATTCCCTGGGTCCTGTCCCTGGTCACAGAGAGCAGGGGCTGAAGCTGCCCCTGTCCTTTGGAAGGATGAGGTGATCATGCTGGTGCACGAGGAAGGCAGCCTTGGGTCCCTGTGCAGTGCAGGATCCCCATCCTGACCTGCCTGCATCATCAGGAAAGAAAACAGCCAGGGAAACTTCAAGTTCATGTGAAGTTCACCCGGTTGAGCTCTGCTCCATAAGCAAAACTTTCCTGCCTGCCACGAGCCTTCCAGAGCTCATGACCGGGGCAGAGCAGGGCCAGGACTGTGCTGGAGGATGGGATCTCCTGGCAGAATCCCTCTCCCACTTGCAGAGATCAGGCAGGAGTTCCAGCTCCCAGAGCTCCAGGAGCGTGCTCACTGCTGAGAGCCCAGCTGGACAGCAGCAGGACACCAGGCACAGACAGGGAAAGCAGGAGCACGGACTAAATGCCACAGGAGCAATGTGTGTGGGATTTCAGGGCACAGCAAACCCAGCCCGGGTCGCCTGCCCCTGCAGACCCGTGGGCACAGCAGGACTTGGCTCTGGAGCCTGGCTCGTGCAGGGAGGATGGAGCAGGAGGATGGGGGCAAGGGCAGAGACAAAGCACATGGCAGAGCTCAAAGAACCTGCACCAGCAAACCCTTGCCTTTGCCTGCTCCCTCTTCCCAAGGAGACCCAGAGGCAGAGCAGTCTGCTCTGGGGGGAACCACAACCCAGCCCAGCCTCCCCCGGTGCCTCTGCACTTGGGGCTGGTCCCTGGCATGGGACAGCAGGGACTGATCCCCCAGGAGTCTCTGATGGGTCACTCCTTCAGGACTTGTGTCCTCTGAGACAAGCCAGGCTTGCAGAGGCTGATGGCTCCAGCACACAGGGGGAGTGAGCACCCTGCGACTCCAGGGGCTGGTGCACAGTGACATTTAAACCCCAAAGAATCCAGGTTAAGATCATACCTGCCTGGATCTCCCCAGATTACCTCTGCTCCTGCCACTGCCTCTGACCACAGTAACTGTCCTCTCCCCCGCAGTGAAGATGCTTAGGAATGAGAATGCTGCTTGGGAATGAAAAAAAAAGACTTTTTTTAGACCCTGTTCCCTGGGGAGAAGTTTCAGCCTCTCTGGACACCACTTCCAGTACACAAACCCTGACCTTGGCTGTCTTAGCTACAGTGCCAGCACAAGCTGATGTACAAAGACTACCAGGAACACTTGGCCTGCCAGCCTGGAGCTCAGAGCATGCCCACAAGTCAGCCATGGCTCTGGGGGATGGCCAGCACCAGATGCCAGGTGTCCTAGAGCAACAGCAGCTCCTTCACCAGCAGCTCTCACAGAATCCTGGATCCTGGAATGGTTTGGGTTGGAAAGGACCTGAAAGATCATCTTGTTCCAGCCCCTCTCCATGAGCCGCAATGCCTGAAAAAGGAGGTCAGCATTGCCATGCTCCTTTTAAAGAGTGAGAAGCTGAGGGGCAAGGAGGCCCAGCTCTTGTCCTCAGCTGCTCAGTGGGCCAGGAGAAGCCACAGGCACCACAGGTACCCCAGTGCTCTCTGCAGTGGGTGAAGCTCAGAACCTCTGGTAAGTCAGTTTGGGTTCTGACCTTAAATGTGGAGTCTGGGGGTGGAGAGGAGAAGCAAGACCAGGGAAAGAGGTCAGTAACCATAGTGCCAGGTCAGCCTGACCTCCCAGGGGCTCTCAACAACCCTGCATGGGGAAACCTGCAGGGTCTGTATGGAGACCACAGCCCAACAAGCCAGAGTCCCACCCAAGGTGACTGTGGCTCCTTTTGGGGCATGAGTCAGAGCCCATCCTGACAACACCAAGAAGAGATGTTCCTCAGAGCTCTGCTCACCTCAGCAGCTGTTCTGTAGCCATGCTTAACAAACCCTATGTAATGTCACATGTTCATTTTTCAAAGCTCACAAAAACCAGCTTTTTACAGCAAATCAAGAACTCAGCACAAGAAAGATGCAGACTTGCTGGAGAGATTCCATCTTCAGAGACCATGAAGATGCTCCAAGGGCTGAAGCCCCTCTGCCCTGGAGACTGAGAGAGCTGAGAGTGCTCAGCCTGGAGAAGACTCCTGGGAGACCTCTGCTGCAGAGGCAATTTTTAGAAGGGCAGGCAGTGATAGGACAAGGAGGAATGGCTTTAGGCTGAAGGAGGGCAAATTTAGATTGGGTATTGGGAGGAATTTCTTCACTGCAATGGAGGTGAGGCCCTGGCACAGGGTGTCCAGAGAAGCTGTGGCTGCCCCTGGATCACTGGAAGTGTCCAAGGCCAGGTTGGATGGGTTGGAATAGGGGAAGCTGTCCCTGCCCATGGCAGGGGGTGGACTGAGGTGATCTTGAAGGCCCCTTCCAACTCAAACCATTCCATGATTTTATGACTGAAGGCTAAGGAGAGCTCAGACCTCAGGGAAGGGATGGGCAAAACAAAGCCCACTCCATGATTCTGTGACTGTATGAAACCATTAGTAGGAACCTTGCCCTGACTACAGGCAGGAGATTTGTCTCCCAGTTACTGCCTGATGAGCCCTGGCAGGCCCTGCTGGGACACTGCTTGGATGGAAACCAGACTCTGAACAGACCTGGAGAGGGCTCTGGTGAACCTCTGCACTGTGGGCAGGGTGAAGACCACATGCAGGTCCTCAGGGTGACACTGGCAGCTGCTGCCAAGTGTACACTTCCACTTTGGACACAGCCAAGCATGAACTTTGCCTTTTCCTGGCCTGAAATCTATCAGATCTGCACTATCTGGCACTGCCTATGTGGAAAATTCTCGTCCACATTGCCCAACAGTTCCTTGTGGCAGAAGATCTTCATCCATGTCTGACCTTCTCTGTTACCAGAAAAATAAAGGCAGCAAAGGACAGAGAGGAATGTCTCTGGGGAGGGAACTGCTGGGGTAGATGGATGAATAGTTTAATTTTGAGGAGAGGGAGGAAATGTGGAAGTCAGGAATGGAAAGGAACATAACTGCCCTCTCTGACCTCCATCAGGAATAAGGCTCAGCAGATGTGGAGGCCACTTGGGCTCACAACTTCCATGAAAAGATGCAGTCCACACAGGAAGGGTGAGTATGAGAGATGGGGAAGAGTCAGTGTTCAGTAAGACTCCATCAAAGGTGGAAAGAGGTCCCAGCACATCCAAGGACATGGTCCTCCTTGTCCCAGTGTCCTGGGCTAACTGCTCCCTCCCATTTGGCCTCCCCACAGAGCGCTGCCCACCCTGCCAGCCTCCAAGCCAGTAGATCCAATATCAACCTGGCACTGTGAGACACTCTCCAGGAAGATAAACAGGAGGTTCCTGAAGCCCTGGCAGGCAGAATTGTCTCTGCCAGAGGAAACTATCCAAGAGCAGAGGAATCCTGCCTAACAGTGACTGCCACTGCTCAAGGGACAAGGAAGGATTGTAAGTGCTGGAATACCTTGGAAGTGCCAGTTGTCAGGACTATCTGCATATGTCCATGTTTCTGGGTTTCCTGACCCAGTGTCTCCAGAAGCATTAGCAGCAGTACCAGTGACCCCTTCTGCTCCCAGGGATGGAGGGAGTGCAGCCTGGCATTCCAGAACAGGAGTGAGCTGCTGCCCTTGCTGGAGCTGCTCTAGACATGCAGCTCCTCCACACTGCTCTTCCCCAAGTCCAAACTGGCTCAGGGAGAAGGAAGTCCATGTCTGGAGAGCTTAAGACCCAACCAGTAGTAGGAAACCAAGACTATTATGGATATTCCCATTAAAAGAAACATACTGAGATACTTTTGTGTGCTGGATAAGGGGACTGGGAGAGCAGAGACCTTCCAAATCTAGCACAGTGGCACTATGCAGTGATGAATAAGGGGGGATGGCTTCACACCAAAAGGTTTAGGCTGGATATTGGGAAGGAATTGTTCCCTGGGAGGGTGGGCAGGCCCTGGCACAGGGTGCCCAGAGCAGCTGTGGCTGCCCCTGGATCCTTGGAAGTGTCCAAGGTCAGGTTGGATGGGGTTGGAGCAGCCTGGGACAGTGGAAGGTGTCCCTGCCATGGCAGGGGATGGAACAAAATGAGCTTTAAGGTCTGTTCAAACCTAGACCTTCCTATGATTCCATGGGAATACCAGGTGATGTGGAAAGGCTTGACTTGCACTGAGATTTAGACACCCATGAGGTTTCCTCTTCATACCAAGGATTGTGACATCTCTGCAATTTCTCCAGTATATCCATGGGGCTTGGGTTGCCTACTGTGGAAATCCACTGGCACCTTCCAGGCAGAGGCATGTACATGGAGAAGAACCAGTGGAGATCCTGCAGAGCATCCTCCACACTCTTCATCAGGGACCAAGCATTCATCTTGCTTTGCAGATCCTGGCCATGGGAAATGGCAGAGGGATGATGACAATAAAACAAAACAAATCAGGCAATTGGGCTATTTGAGAGAAATTAAAGTGTGCTGAGGGTAATGGACTGAGAAATAATCTCATTGGAGGTATCAGCCACTAGCAGTGGGAAGCGGCCAGAGCACCAAATCAGCACAATATTTTATATTTGTCTTTTAAATGTTATTTGTTGCCTGTGCTCTCAGAGAGGAAGGGATCTGGCTGAGGGCTCAGGTCCCAGACAGAGAGAACCTGGACATCAGTCTTCCCTGAATATTTTCCTTCTGTTGCTTCCCCAGAGGGCTCAATTTCTCCCACTGCAGTGACATGAGAAACAAATGGAGATGAGAGTGCTGGACCTGCTGGAGCCTGCGGCAGCACAGAGAGGGTCCAGGCCTCACTCTGCTCTCCAGTCGCATTGTAATCACAAGCTGAGCTGCCTTGCCTGAGAAGAGGAGAAAAACTGGGCTCCCAGAGGCTTTTGCCATCAGGAGGGGAGGCACAAAATCTCTCCTTTCCATCTGCACCCATAGGTGAGGATGCTCCCAGCTCCCTGCTGGCAGCATCAGGCAGCAGAAGCAGAGCTGCAGGACCTGGCTCCTCTGCCAAAGCTGCCTCTGGCTAAGGACTGGCTGTAGCACCATGTCAGCTGCCCTCCAGCCCTGCCTGCCTGCAGGCAACTCAGAAAATGAGGATAAAAGTGATCGTTCACAAGTACCCTATTCCTTTGCAAAGCCTTCCAGAGATTATCCCGACTTCCAGGGAGATGTTTGGAGGGCTCGCTCCTCCCCACCCCCATCGGCATGTCCCTCACAGTCACTGTTCAATCACTGTCCCTCCAGCTCTGGGGAGGGGGATGCGAGCCCCTGCTCTCCCAGTACATCCAGAGGCACTGGCCATGGCCATTCCCAGGCTGCTGGGGACACCAGCAAGCTCTCGAACCGCACTGCCTCACGTGTATTCAACACCTCTTGACCACGTTTATTGCCTCTAAACCAACTGTGCAGCGTCCTGCTGATGGCAAGCTCCGTGTGCCACACGGGGGAAGCTCCGGGCACGGCGCCCTGCCGCGGGCCGGCCCCGGGAGCACGGACACACGGACACACCGGGAGCACGGACACACCGGACACACGGACACACGGACACCCCGGCAGAGCCCGGCGCGGGGTGCAAGTCCAGCTCCCATCCGGCTAATTCAATAAGTCACAGATACCATGACTTCATAAGGCACAGAGGCTCCACAGCTATTAGGGGAATTGGGAGCAGGGGGAGGAGGAGCTGAAATGGAGAAGGGATGGAGACGGGGAGGGTGGAGAGGGGGAAGCTAAAACAAGCAGCAGAACAAAACATCCCATAAATCATGAGGAGCTGCTGAAATACCAGAACAAATGACCCCATAGCTTGGCCATTGCTCCCGAGCGAGGGCTTAAAGCGCTCCCACTTGAGACAAAGCGCCTCGCGTTTCGTTTCAGCGCCGCGATGGCCCGGCCGGGACCTGCGCTCGGCACGCCCGGGCTGGGGCTGTGCTTCATCCACCTGGGATCATACCTGGGATGGGGCTGTGCTTCATCCACCTGGGATCACACCTGGCATGGGGCTGTGCTTCATCCACCTGGGATCACACCTGGGCTGGGGCTGTGCTTCATCCACCTGGGATCACACCCGGGCTGGGGCTGTGCTTCATCCACCTGGCATGGGGCTGTGCTTCATTCACCTGGGATCACACCCAGACTGGGGCTGTGCTTCACCTCGGGGCTCGTCACCCACAGAACCGCTGCCAACGCGGTGCCCACTGCTCAGCCTGCTCAGAGCATCTCCTCCTCCCACACAAGCCCCAGCTCCCAGGCTCTCCTCCCCTTCCTCTGCAAGGCTCATTGTCCTTGTTTTCCCTCACTCAGGCTAAGAGCTTCCTGGTCTGGGAAGAGAAAGAGCTCCAAGATTCTCTGGAGTGAGACAATTCGAGTAGGGGTGTGAAACCTGAAGGAGCTCTGAGTCCATCGTCTTCATGGTGCTGCTACTCTTTGCCTCCCAAAAAACTGATGACAACTCACTTTGTGCTGGCTGGCTGACAAAGGGACAGATATCACACAGAGAGTCCTGGGGACAGTCCCACATGACCGTGGACAGCTGTGGGAACAGCACCAGGCTCTCAGTGAGCTGTGCAACAGCAGCACTGCCATGCACTGGATCAGGAACAGTGAGAGCTCCACCAGCACCACAGTACTTGGTGCCAGAGGTGAGGACCCCACGGATGGGGACAGCTCACCTGGCTGCTAGCCCACAGCAGCAACAGCACCAATGTTAGGAGGCACTTCTACAGCAGGGACTCCATGCCCAGCCACACAGGGAGACCCTCCACACTACCTGAGACAACTTAAAGGCGGAACAAACACTACGACACTTTAAATAACGTTCATGAAAACAATTCCCTCAAAAAACTTTATAACCAAACCGAAGCATGGGACAGAGTTCAGCAGCATCACAGGTGCCACCTCCACCAAGCAGATGGTGCCATCAAAGTTGCTCCTGCTCACCTGGCACCTTTTGCCCTGGCCTGTGTGGTCTGCACAGTGGCTGCTGGGCAGGCAGCTCCAGCACCTCTTTGGGCAGCGAGGAGCTGGGATCCAGTGCCGTGCCAGGGGTCAGGCAGCAAAACAAGCTGCAGGCAGGGCTGAGCCCGAGGCAGCAGCCTGTGGCCAAGAACAGACACGCTGCTGCCAGCACGGCTTCAGCCTTGTGGTGGGCAGCCAAGGAGCAGAACCAAGATAACGGCATGGGGAGAGACAGGAATGTGCTGCATTCTTCCTGAGCTGCCATGGGAATAGGCTATTCTGACCATGGATCACAAGGAGGCTGTCTGACAGGGAAAACGAGAGGAGCCCAAAGAGAAAAAGCAGTGAGTAAGCAATGAAGAAGAAAACAGAGAGAAATCAGAGCGAACAAGTGGTGAGTATGGGAAAAGGAGTGTGGGGGGAAAATCAAACCCAACAACAAACAGAAGAAGGAAAACCAGAGCTAGACCTAGAAAGGAAAAGGAAAAGGAAAAGGAAAAGGAAAAGGAAAAGGAAAAGGAAAAGGAAAAGGAAAAGATAAAAGGATTTCAGAAGGACAAATCTGCCAGGGCTGAAGGTCCCAGTGAGCAATGGAGCTGAGAGAATGAGAGGGAACAGAAGCTCCCAGCCCTGCTCACACAAGACCAAACCAGCTATTGCAGCCCTTCCACTGGATTAAGCTCCTCTTAAGAGGGAAGATAGATGTGGTGCATATCTTAGGTAACTGGAGGAGAGGAGGCCTCAGCTCACTCTACGTGCAGAGAACAGGGATTGCTGGGGTTTTGGCATTGCTGTAGGACAGTGTGAGGTCTCCATGGGAATCACCAGCTTTCACCTTCTTTATCCCAACAGCAGAATGTGGTGGGCTTCAAGTCAAGAGTGCTTTAGTAGCCTTGTGCTGTTTAGGCTTGGGAGCTGGACTAGGACCAGAGACCACAGAAAGCAGAGCTTTAATCTAAACGAAATTCCAAACCCTTCTTTGCCTCAGTCATCAGGTTTTGCCTCATTTGGAGCACAAGCTGCCTTGATGACCCAGCACACGCCATCCACCAAAGAGAAGAAGGGAATCAGCAAACCTGGGCAAAACCAGAGCTGTGCAGCCCCTCAGGTTTCTCCCAAAGACTGAGAAAGCTCCTCTCCAGCACCTCCCAGCAGCAGGACACCGGCACAGGGAGCCATGGGCTGAGGTGATCCAGCACATTCACAGGCCCAAACACTGGGGACTTTGTGGTGCTGGCTTTAAAAAAAATACCCTAAAAAAGGCCTAATAATGAAGTATTTATTTCAGTAAACAACGTATGAATGAAAGAAGTGTTTTCTCAATACTTCACTTTTTCTCTGCCTTCTCTCCCTTCCCCCAGCAATTTTGTTTTTAATAAGTGGAACTAACAGGGCTTCGCTCGCTGCTGGCCTGGCAGGGGAGCAGGACCATGCTGCTGCTGCTCCTGCAGCACAGGAACACGTGCCATGGGAATAGAGCTGCCTTGTGCCTGGGGGAGCACGACCCATCAGCGTGTCCCAGCCACCAAGCCAGGGAGATGTGCTCTGATGGACACACACACAGTGAGACCTGCCCTGGGAGCATCCCTGTGCTTGGCAGCAGCACGGGACATGCAGCCCCTCATTCACCATGGCACAGAGAACTGCACCTCCTGGCTCTGGAGAAGGGCCCAGTGGAGGTGAAGGTATCTGTGTCCTGTCCTGCCTGGCTGTGCTCAGTGCAGGAACACAGTATCAAGCAGACTGTGTGACCCTGTGCAGCTTCTTCTTTTCTACCTCGGCTTCATCCACCCCTGGGCACCTGAATAACTGGGAACAGGGAAAACTGCCTCAGCTTGCCCTGTGTTGTACCAACAATGCTTTGGTAAGAATTTCAAGCAGGAAACTCTAATCCCTGCCCCACACTGACACCCAGCTTTTCAAAACAAAGAGCACAGATGATGTCATGCTTTTCTACCTCCTGCTTGGCAACAGGCAACAGCAGGTTGAGAAGCTGTCCTTTGCCTTCAAGCCTTGGAGTCAAGATGGGCAGGATTCTCAGAAGCTGCTGATTTGGGAAAACATGGTCCATTCTCTTCCATGCCACTCCTACCCATGAGGGATGAGCTGGACCCATCACACACAGTGTGGGTGTCACCTCTGTGCAGAGGCAGGTGAAAGGATGCAGTGGTAACCCTGGGCTGTAAATACAGACAGATTTGATGCAGGTAAGTATTTGCTCTGGAAGACAAATTAGGCATCTGTAGATTTGCCAGAACATGAGCCAAGTTTCCCATCAGCCAGAGCACTGAGGAGCAGCCTCACCTGCAGCCTGGGATGGTTTGGAGTGACTGAGGGTGCTGATCCTGCTGTGACGAGCAGAGATCCCTGGTGATGTACAGGGAACACACAGAAAAGCTGTTTCACACCAAGGAAAAGGCCAGGAGATCCCTTAGCAGGTCATGGTCGCAGACAAGGCTGGAAAAATCTCCAAATGCCTCTCTGAGGACCTGTGCATGTGAGATGGATGGGAGCAGGCAGCAGGCAGGGTCCTCAGCCCACTGCCACCCCTCATCATTGCGACCCTCTGTGCCCTGCCAGCACCTGAGCTCCAGCAGCCCAACCCACCCAGCCTTGGCTGCCAGGGTGATGCCCCATCCAGCCCAAGACATCTCCAAGCCATGGACAGAACCCCCAGTACAGAGTGGGAGTCCTGCCTGGCCATGCCTGTGTCCCTGCAGGATGGGGACATTAGGTCTGTCTCCCTCAGCCTCACAGCCTGAGCTCATGGCAAACCAAAGGCAAAGGCAGTTCCTCCTCCAGAGCTCCTTCCCAGGCTGCTCCACAAAATCCCTCTAAAAGAGCATCGTCTGCCACTGCTGCGAGTCGCTGCTGCACAAGGTGGTTTGCCAAATGCAAGACAGATGGTTTCCCCCAGGAAAACGCTATGGAGTGGGGGAAAATGTACCACAAATATCCCCCAACAGGGCTAAACTGGGACCCGGGGGCTTCAAAGACACATTTAGAGAGGAAAGAGATTTGCTGGCTTCTCATGCTTCTTTGTCATGAATAAAGACAAACTCTGATTGTTTTTAATGAGCTCTTTGTTGTTTCCCTATTTGCTACATTACAAATTCACGTATTTGTCTCCTTGGGAGATTGAGAGTAATTGCAAACCTGGTTTCCTCAATACATCGTCTTAGCAAAGGGAAGAAAGTTGTGTAAGTGGACAGGAAAGCAGTCTGTCCCCAAATATCCAGAATTCTTTGTCTGGTTCATTAATACCTGGTGAGCTTTGATGCTCAAGGAACCTCACAGATAGAGGAAGCCTTTGGGGAGGGTTCCACAGCCTCACACTGAAGTGTTAGAACACAAAATAAATGCCAGAAAGACCTCCAAAAAAAGCAGGGAAATTGGAAACCAAACTCAACATTCTTGCAATTTCTAAGCATTTTTCTCTTTTATTTTGTTCTTTATTTGAGTTTTACCCTCCTTTATCCATCTAAGGAAGCAGAAAGCAGTGCAATTTCCAGCTCTTTTAAATATCCTTAGCAGGTCACCTCTAATGCTGCGATGGCTGGCTGTGATCTGCTTCCAAGACTGTTGCATCAGAGCTCAGAAGCCCAGCATGAATGGCTCCCTGCTCGAGTGGGGACAGCCCCTTGAGATGTGTGCTCACACTAGGGGCCCCAGGCAGGGCAGCAGGGGGAAGGAGGGAGCACTGTGTCCCTCTGGGCCATGGGGCTGCCCCCAGGGTGGCTCAGGCTGGAACAGCCTGGGATCCTCTCACTGCTCACTCTGGGTGTGGGGACACAGGGCACCCCTCAAAGTGTCCCTGCAGATCCCAGAGATTCCACAGTGGCTGAAACCACCCCAGCATAGCTCTCAGCTCTGGCTGATCCCATAGAGGACCACTGGCTAGTGAGGGACCATGGGATGCATCCTCCAGCACCTTCCCTTATTCCTGCTCCTGGAGGAATGGAATGGAATGGAATGGAATGGAAGGGAAGGGAAGGGAAGGGAAGGGAAGGGAAGGGAAGGGAAGGGAAGGGAAGGAAGGGAAAGGGAAGGGAAGGGAAGGAAGGGAAGGGAAGGGGAAGGGAAGGGAAGGGAAGGGAAGGGAAGGGAAGGGAAGGGAAGGAAGGGGAAGGGAAGGGAAGGGAAGGGAAGGAAGGGAAGGGAAGGGAAGGGAAGGGAAGGGAAGGGAAGGGAAGGGAAGGGAAGGGAAGGGAAGGGAAGGGAAGGGAAGGGAAGGGAAGGGAAGGGAGCAGGCAGTGGGGGTTGCCAGAGGCTGTGTGCTCATGTGCCCCAGCTCAGCAGACACTCCCATTACCCACATGAGCCCTGACAGACCTTCAGCTGGGGGATGCTCTGGTTTGACACCTCAGGGGAGCCTCTGCAGCAGGTGGAGAGGTTTGCAGGGGTGCAGTCCCACAGGACATCGCTTCGACAATGGCAGCAATGGGAAAAGGGGACAGGAGGGCAACTGGAGAGGCAGAAGCTTCATCCCCCAGGCCTGTCCTGCAGCTCTTACCATTCAATGCTCAGAGACCTGGGCCGGAAGGCAGACAGCTCGGCCGAGCCATACTCAGCTTTCCTTCTCTTCTCCTGCTTCTGCTTCACCGACAAGCGGTGGGCAAACCTAGCGAGGCTGCTCTCCGACCTGGGGAGGGGAGAGGAAAGGTGTTAATGGCACTGCAGCCCTGGCTCCAGCAGCACACAGCTGGGGCACAGCGCCACGAGTGCTGAAAGGAGGGGGCTCCCAGCAGGGCAGGACCACCAGTCCTGGGGCTGGCAAGTGGAGGAGCAGCAGCAGGTTTGGTATTGCTCAGCAGGCCAGGACCAGCACAGGTCCATGTCGGCCAAACTGGAGCTGCAGCCTGGAAGGTTGAGACAGCCAGGTCCTGCTCCCTGTGCAGCAAAATCTCCTCCCCAAACTCCAACTGGTGACAGCCAGCACTGAAGAAACAGGGACACAGTGGAGGGAACTAAAGCAGTCTGAATCAAAGGCCACACACTTCTTCAGACAAACCCTGGAGCCCCTGTGGCCTCCCAGCTGGGGCTCCCAAACACTGGAACCACTTCCCTGAGAAGGATGGACATGGAAATCAGCCCATATTGGAGAGCTTTTGGAGAAGGAAACAGAAATGAGTGGGAGAAAACGGATTCAACTGAAGGACCCGTTTATGCTGACAAAGCCCCTCCCCACCAGGTGGGGGGCTCCAGTGTTGCTCCCAGCCCCTGGGATGGAGAAAAGCACAGCCAAAGGCTCTGGGAATGTGCTGCACATTCCAATCCATCCCAACCCTGTCCAGGGGAGAGCTGCTGGCAGGGGCACACCTGCCCTGTCTGCAAGCCCAGTGACACACGGGCACACAGGCTGAGACTGGCTGAGGAGACCCTCAGCCCTCTGCCCCAGAGCCCCCTGTGCCCAGGCTGGACATGGCACCACAGCCTGTCCCTGCTGCCAGCACGGGGAGCTGGGACACCCAGACTTGGGCACACAACCAGGCACTGGGGCCATGTGCCAGCCCTGCCACACACACTGTCACAGCCACTGCCTCTCGTCCTCCTTCAACATGCCAGCACAACCTGCTCCCACTGCTCAGCCAGCCCCGGGCTGGGCATGGAAGGGCACAGCAGGGCTTTGACAGAGGTCCTAGGGGATGAAGGACAGAGTTGGGGGCAACTTTGAACCTACACATATTACTAAAGCAAATCCTCTCCTCTCCTCTCCTCTCCTCTCCTCTCCTCCCCTCCTCCTCTCCTCTCCTCTCCTCCTCTCTCCTCCCTCCCTCTCCCTCTCCTCTCTCCTCTCTCCTCCTCTCCTCTCTCCTCTCTCCTCTCTCCTCTCTCCTCTCTCCTCTCTCCTCTCTCCTGCCTCAACCGAACAAAATATCTCCAAGAGAAAAAGAAGAAAAAGAGAAAAGAGAAAAAGAGAAGCTGTTTCCCAGAACTGAGAGCTCCTTGCCTTTCCTCACAGTAATTAGGCCAGCCCCAACCAGCTAACAGTTTTTTCCCCCGATACATTTTAAACACAGACATCTTCAATTCATTAACTGGTTATTGATTTATTTTTCGGTTTATGAATTGCTGTTGCTGGGCATGGGGTGGAGACAGCTTTCTGGAGAGGGCTCTCGTCTCTCCAGTCCCCGACAGCAAAGAGCTGTTCAGACCTTCCAGGGCCATTCTTTACATTCTTGAGAAAAAATCCTACTTTGATGTAAAGGATGAGGTTTGCCTTAAAAGAAACCCAACAAGAAACCCAAACCCCAGCTTTCCCTCACCCACAGCCGGAGGAAGAGGCGAAGAAGAGGAGTGATCCTGGTGCCCACAGAGCAGAGCCCGGCACCAACACCTTCCCCACCACCTCACTCTCCTTTGATCTGGTGTCAAAGCTCAGCTGCAATGGAGAAGATCCCATTTAGGGAGGGGTGAGAGGTGGGCATTGACAGCCAGTGCTCTGCAGCAGCCCCAGGCATGGTGTGGACACCAGGATGAGCAGAGCTGACCCCAGAATGGGGCTGGGCAGTGGGAACAGGTGCTGCTGGTTCCTTATAGCACCTCCTCAGTGGCATCTGGCTGTTCCTGCCCCTTCCCACCTGCCCAGGAGAAGCTCCTGCCACCCTGCAAGAAGGAGGGCTCCAGCCCCAGCTGAAAGGATGCTGGGGGTGCTCATCTGAGATCTGGGGACTGCCTGGAGAATCCTGTCCTGTCTGCTGTGCCGACCCCTCCTCCACCACACTCCCTGCACCATTACAGCCACCCCTCCCAAACTGGTCCCCAGCAGGGATGAGGGGCTGGGAAATCCTAGATGCTCTGCACAGATGCAGGAAGGCAGCAGCCCCTGTGACAAGAGCCTCTGTGGTGTCAGTACGTGGCCTTTGCAATGACCACCACAGGGACAATTTCACACCCAGGAGCTTTACCTGGACACATGCACCTTCCCAAGCAGGGCAGGAACAGCCACTGCATCCTTCAGATTGGATAAAGCCAACAGCATTTGTCAAGAACAGCTGGTGGGTGAAAACAGGGTAATGTGCCACATGTCATCAGGGTTAGGGATGAAGGAGAGTTAGTCCTGGGAGAGGGTGGGCTGGAGAAGCCACCTGGGTGCTCAGGAACTTGTGGCCTTGCTGTGAGTCGCTAGACAAGGCATCAGGGGAAAGGCACAGGGAGACAGGAGATGGATGCTCTCCAGGCCAAGGCAGGGCTGCTCAGATCTGCCTGATGCAGGACAGACAAGCCAAAGCCAGTCCACGTATGAGTCAAAAGTTGACCAACAATCTTGGGGTGCTGATTTCACCCCCCAGACCTGCTGGCCACAACCACCAGCTGCTACAGCCCAGGTAAAGGAATGGCTGTGACAGCTCTGACAGCCCGACACCTCCCCCCTGAGAGCTGTCAGCAGCTTATCCAGCCATGAACCAGCCTCCCTCACCTCTGCCAGACCCCAAACCTCAGCAGAAGCACCAGTAATTAGAAGATAGGAGCACATTACAGATCATCTGGTGATTTATCCAGAGCTGCTTTACATAAACCATGCTGCAGAAGGGGGAATGAATCATACCTACTCTGCCATGGCTGCGCTGGGAGCACAGCTGAGCCACTGCCCTCACCCCAGCAGGGCCCTGCTGCTGCCTCAGCTCCTCCTGTGCTGAGCTGCTCCAGTGCCCCGGGCTCAGAGTGCTCCCAGGGCTGGGGATGCTCTCCCAGGGCTGGGGATGCTCTCCCAGGGCTGGGGTGCTCCCCCAGGCACTGTGTGACCAGGGCTGGGCACTGTACCGAGTCTGGGCTCTGCAGGTGGCACTGGGGATGAGCCTCTAGCACAGGGAGGAGGATGCTGTCAAGACCACACTGTTACTTCCCAACTGCTCTCTAAACAATAATAGATGTCCCTGCCCCTTATGAAGGATCAGTGTTAGGGATTTTACGGTAGAAGCAGGGAAACTGAGGCACAGAGAGGACATGCAGGTACAACAGACTCTGTGGTTGTCAGCATCCTTCCCCTCGTGCACTCATCTGATGGGTATGATTTCAGTGCCTTCCCCCATCAACACTGCACACTCAGCCCCACAAGTGCTGGTCTGGGGAACAGGCAGCTCTAGGTGCCACTGTCATCTTGTGCCAGCTCCATCCCAGCCATGGGATGGGGACAAGGCCAGCACTGCTCCCCCAGCCCTGCCACTGGACAGCACTGCTCCAGGTCCATCTGGGCAGGATCTGGGCTCACCTGCCCAGCCCTCCAGCAGAGGCAGCATCTCTGCAGCAGCTCACTGGAACAGTCTGGGCTGGCACCTGCCAAAGCAGTCCCCACACACCAAGGGGACACGTGGGAAAAGCCATCAATTGGAATGTCAACCGCAGCACTGAGAAGAATTGTCTCCTGACAACCAGAGAAGGTTGTTCAGCTACTGTGCTGTATCATAAATCACACCTCTATGACTTGCCATCTGTCAGCCAGATTACACGTGTTCAGAGTCCCATGTCAGCATTTAAGTCAGAACACGGCATCTTTTCCCAGAAATAATTATCAGTGCTGAAGGCTCCTGCAGCAGTATCCATCCTCAGCCCTTCCCTCCAAAGCTCTGGACAGAAGAGAGCTGGCATTCCCAGAGGGCAGGACCACCACTGTGGCACAGCCATGCACAGCCTCCATGTGACCTGTTCCCCCTTCCCACTGCTTCAGGCACAGGGAAGGGCTGGGTCTGGCATGGCAAATTCCCCCCCACCATCAGCCATAGCACCCAGCACCCTAAACAGAGCAGACAGGGATAGGCAGAGGCAGAGGCTGCTGCTAAAGGGAGACAGGGACAGTGGTGTCCCCAGCCTGGTGTGTGCTGAGAGCCCAGGAGTGCCCAACCAGGATGAGCAGAGTGCCCAGAGCAGCACTCAGACCCAGCCTGGCCAAGGGGAAAGAGTCCAGCTAAGCACAGGGCACAGCTCCCACTTCCCTGATGTGCTGTGTGACACGAGTCTGTACCCATCCCTTCACCCCACAAGTTTTCTGGGAGCCCAACCCCACAGGGGTGCCTGCCAAAGCCCCCAGCCTGCTGAGGCAGTGGGGAGGCAGGCAGAGCATGGATGTGGTGGGCTGGCAGCCTGTCCCCATCCTGCCTGTGCCTCCGGCAGCTCGCTGAGGCAGCACCAGCCATGGCACCCCAGCACACAAATCCCTCAGCTGCCCTGGGATGAGGACAAGAGGCTGAAGCACCACTCTCCACCCCCTCACTGGCCAGGCAGGCGGATGAGCAGTGACATTTCCCAGAGCTCAGGACAGAAATACACAGGCACTGGATTCATCCCTCCGGCTTCACCTGCCACACACAGGTGTGAATCCGGCCGGGGGTTTGCAATCACCACCGCATTCCCACACCACAACTGGGAAGTGATGACAAGCAAAACCCTGATCTCTCCCTCCCTCTCTCCCCTGTGGTGATCTGCTAAAAGCCTTTTGGCAGTTTGCAGCCGCCGCGGTGAGCGTGTGCCGGAGGAGCCAGGGTGCCTCAGCCCTGCTAGCACAGCACCACTGTGCCATGGCCAGAGCTGCAGGGGCACCAGAGCCACAGCAGAGGGATGGGCAAGGTCACCAGAGTGCCAGCCCAGGCACCAGCATGGGATGACCAGCACCAGCAACACCAAAGCCCTCACCACCTCACGCACCAGCCATCCATCCCACACCGTATCACACCCAGGCACAAAAAGCTCCCACTTGTTGCACACTCCTTAGCCTGAGACTCGGGAGCCAGCACGTGCCTGTGGCTCTGAACTAACCCAGTCGTGGGCAGGCAGCCCTCAGCCTCTTCCAGCAGCACAGGCAACAGTCCCAGGATGAGCCATGGGCTGCGGGCAGCCCGGGCAAACAAGCAGTGTTTCAGCTGGTCCTCCCTCCTTGGGGAGCAGCCCCTGCACGAACAGCTTTGAGCCGGGCTTATCCCCAGCAGCATGCTGGGGCACACAGCCGCTCTGGGAAGGTGGCAGTGCCTGGGGTGAGCAGTGCTGGGGGCACACAGCTGCTCTGGGAAGGTGGCAGTGCCCGGGGTGAGCAGTGCTGGGGTGCTGGGAGCACACAGCCTCTCTGGGAAGGTGGCAGTGCCCGGGGTGAGCAGTGCTGGGGGCACACAGCCCTGCACTCCCTGCAGCTGCGGGGCTCGCTTGCTGCCAGTGGCTTATTTGCACAGGTACAGACAGGATAAAATAGAGGGAAAATAACCAAATCTGGCAAGGCTCGTCCCAAGCAGGGAACATCTTTTGGGAGAGAGAGGGTTTGGAAAGGACAGATTCATGGCCACGAACACGCAGGCAGCCTCCAGGCAAGCGCTGGCTGCGCACACGGCTCCGGCAAGCCCCGCTCACCGGCGGCACCACGGTCCCAGGCACCAGAGTGTCTCCAAAGCAGCAGCCTGTCCCTGCAGGGCAGGACCCCAGTGAGCCTGCCCAGCTGTGCCCGGCAGGGACAGGGACAGGGACAGGAGCCCGCGAGCCGCGCGAGCGATGCTCACTCACCTGCACAGCCTCTGCTCCCTGTGCTCCTGGTGCTCGGCTCACCCACTGCCACAGCAGCAGCTCATCCCAGAGTGTCTCTTCAGGAGAGTCCCTGTCCCCTCTGTGCACGCTCCCATCCTCAGCGGGGTCCCCTGCTCCCATCCACGTCGCCTGACCTCCTCAGCTGCCACCTCCGCTTCCCTCACCCATCACCTCAGGTTTCTCGTTTGCTCTGTGCTTGGCTCTTTTTTTCTTTTATTTTTTTTTCCTCCCAATCTTGTTTCTATAGAAACGAGATTAGCAGAGGGGGAAATAAAACAGCCCCATGTGACTCAGATTCCGACACAGAAGAGATCTCCTGGTTGTGCTTGCTGGGGCTTTACATAACCAGGAGCCTGTGTGGGCTCTGACGGCGGTACCGGGCTCGGGACACAGGGCTCAGCCAGGGAGAACCAGGCTCAGGAGAGTGGGATCAGGCTCTGGTGAGGTGTACGAGGCTCAGCTCTGAAAGCACTACCAGGCAGAAGGCAGTGATGCCTCACCTCCACTTGCTTTGGGTTTGCTGTGACACCCCTGATGCAATGACATGACACCAAACCCTGGTGGCACCCCCATGAGCCCCACCTGAATGGCCCTGCCTCACAAGGAGACAAAATAGAGGCAGGGGTGCTGAAAACTACTCTGAGTCCCACCAAAATCTCTGGAGTCCCCACATGAGCCTTGGAGGAGGAAGCCCCAAGACCCCCCAGGCCGCCAGGCTGTCCTGCCCCTGCCCTCAGCACTCAGCAAAATGCTTTGGGCTGCTGGTCCCCAACCTTCATGGGCTCATGGGTGACCATGCAGGCAATCTGGTGAGCTGCAGGCAGCCACATATTCCTCTGCTGACATTCCTCCTACTCAATCTCCCAAATCTGTGAGCAGTGCCCATGGCTGGGGCACACAAACCATGGACTGAACTCTTCCATCACTGTTTTGGGGATGGACACAGGACACTGCCCAAAGGGACTTGCCAAGCCCAAACCTTAGCTCCAGGTGAACTGGGAAGTGCTGAGCACCCTGCCTCAGGACCCCCATGTGTTTCCTTAGCTTGGGGACAGATGCTGATTGCACATGGCCTGCACATTGCTGCCTGCCAGGGTGACTTACCCAGGGCTTCTGCTGATGAACTCCCATGTCTGCAGGACACTGCCCTTCTGCTGCACCTCCGGAGGCTGAGCCCCCACTCACCTCCCACAGTCCCTCAGGTACCGCCCAGGACTGAAAAAGAGGCAGCATGCCCTTTTACTTGGGTACTTTTTATAGTGATAGGACACGGAGAAACAGTTTTAAAGAGGGGAGATTTAGATTAGATGTTTGGAAGAAATTCTTTGCCTACACTGTGATGAGACCCTGGCACAGGGTGCCCAGAGCAGCTGTGGCTGCCCCTGGATCCCTGGCAGTGTCCAAGGCCAGGCTGGATGGAGCTTGGAGCAACCTGGGACAGTGGAAAGTGTCCCTGCCCATAGTAGAGGGGTGGAATAAGATTATCATGAAGGTCCCTTCCAACCCAAACCATTTCATGATTTCTAGGATTCTATGAAATGGGAATCTAGGATGATGTCCTGCCAGAACACAGCAGTGAGGTGCCTTTCCCACGGGACAGCACAGGAGCTCAGCTGATCTAACAAGGCAGCAGAACATCTCAGGAGGTTTGGCTCCTACCCAAAGGACTGGGCATTGACTTACCCAGTTTCCCCAAGTTCCTGATTTTCCTTTGGGATTTCAGTGTCCCACTTCTCAGGCTGACTCAGCTGTGATTAGCTGGTGAGCTCTGCTGCTTTTCCAGCCCCAGGCCTGCCTGCAGCATATGACATTAGGAAGCCTCTCGCCTCCCCAGGGCACACTGGTGTTCAAGGGGGTCTCAGTTCCCTCCCTGACAAGCTCAGGACAGATCAGACATGTCAGAGCAGCTGAGAGCAAGAGATGAATTCAGGTAGATTCACCCAACCAAACATTTCCATCCCAAGAGAGCTGTGGATCTGTGTGATGTGCCAAGGCTGGGAGGTGCTGCAGAGAAGGAGCCAAAGGCTCATGCAGTGCTGAGGGGATGAGCTCAGTGAGGGCCCTGGCTCACCCACCTGCTGAGGACAGCTTCACACCCAAACCACCCTGGCTGCTGGGAGCCAGCAGAGCTGGGGATGCCTGTTGTGACCCAGAGAGGAGGGTGCTCAAGGACAGGATGGCTGGGCAGCAGCCCGAGGCTTCCCAAGGCCAGGGAGAGGGACCCTGGGATGCTGCAGATGGGGAAGGAGTGACAGGACTTGCACGAGAGAGCAGAGAAAGAATGTAGAGGGTTCATCAAAAGGGAACAAGGAGAGATGTCTGACAGCCCTGGGATACAAGGCTGCAACTCCAGGCAAGTTGATCCTGAGAGCTCGAACAGGGGTTCCTACCCCTGCCACAGCTCACCCCAACATGAGCCATTGCTTTGATTACCCTAAAAGAGTAAGGGAAAGATGGGTCAGAGTGCAACCCCTGAAACTCACAGTCCAGGCAGCCCCTTTCATTGGCCCAACACAGCCGTGGTCACTGGGGACTTGAGGAAGGGATTTTTGTAACAACAAAAATCTCAGTGGTCACTGACATTTGCCAGATATTGGGGGGCATAATAAGTGCTTAAAGCCTGCCAGTGAGTACTGCTGTGCCAAGCCTGGCTCTTCACAAGCCAAGCAGATGCAGGCACCAGGACTGATGCTGGGCTGGCTTCCCTTGGAAGGACCAAGCTGGACTCTGCAGGACCTGGCTCTGCAGTCAGAAGCCAGGCAGAGCAGACGGGATCCTCTATTTAAAGTATGATAACAGGGTCACAGAAATGTCTGCCAGCAAAAGCACTTGGATACCTTGATCTAATTATAGCTGGCATTATCAGGCTGCATTACAATTAGCAAGTCAGTGGCCAGTCTCTATTTCTGGTCTGCAACACGAGGCAGGTTGGTATTCCAAGGAAGAAGGAGAAGGGAAGCAGGGGGAGCAGGATGGAGATACCTCAAAGTGTGTTTAAATAAGAAGCACAGCTGCTTCCGAGTGCTATGGAAAGATGAGTTTTATTTGAGAGTGTTTATAAGGAAAGCCAAGGAGAGAAACACAAGCCTTCCCTTCAGCACAGCCTCCATCAGTCATCTGCAGGCAGCTCCTGCCCCTGCACCCTGTTCTCCCCAAAGGTGAGGGCTGTCTGCACCTCCAGCTGAGCTCTGGGTCCCACCACACCTCTGGGCTCCTGGCCCAGCTCTTCATGGAATTGTTAGGGTTGAGAAAGTCCTCTCAGATGATGAAATTCAATCATTCCCCCAGCACTGCCAAGGCAACCACTGAACCATGACCCCAGGTGACACATCCACACAATTTTTAAATCCTTCTGGAAATGGTGACTCCACCCCTGCCCTGGGGCAGCATTTGCCAGTGTCTGACCACCCCTCCAATGTCTGACCACCCCTCCATTTCTTCCAGTGAAGAAATATTCCTCAACATCCAATCTTTTCTAAGCTATTTAGAAGCCAGATTAAAGCAGCATCTAGGAGGGAACCCAACCACACATCCTATTTGAACTCCACAAAGTCTATTCCCATCAGCCTGTCCAGTGTTCAGCACCAGACCAGTAACTTAAGGACAGCAGCCAGAATCCCTGGAAATGGCTGGCATTTTTAGAACATCTTTTTGTTTTCTTTGAAAACCAGAGTTTTGTCAAACTTAGAGCATTTGATGCAAAGTATATGATGCTAATCGAAGCAGAAGGAACCATCTGATGAGTCCCAAATTAAAATGTTCCTTTGTTTTGGCTTTCAAACATTGCATTTTAATACTAATGCACAATCTGAATGGAAGGCAAATTTGCATGTCCTTCCCCTAAAAATCCTCTCTCAAAACAATAATTTTACTCATTTGCATTTTGACAATAACAATTGTCCCCTCTCTGACCAACATCTGTGCTGTGACAGAGATGCTGGGCACATCTGCCACAGCCTGGTGAGTCATTCTGCACCCCAGCGTGCCTGTGCCACTTGGGGGGCTGGACCTGCAGCAGCATCATCTCCCCCTGGAGCAGACACCTTCCAGCTGGAAACCCATCCCTCAGGAAGCATGCCAAGGGTGGACACAGCAAGAAGGCAGCAGGATGTGCTGCTGAGAGCCCAGGGGTATGAATGCAGTCTGGAAAGGGACCACAGGACCTTGGGAGAGGTGGGATCCTGAAGACATTGTAAGACAATCAGGAAGTTTCCTCTCTCTCCAGATTCTAAGCAATATTTAGGCTGGGATCTGCACATTTGTGCCACTGTCACATGAAAATCCTGTTGTCACATTTGGGGAAGGGTTTGGGGGTGCTGCTGGCTGAGAGCTGGAGATGCCCTGGCCGTGTGCATTAGGAACCCCCCTGTGCTGGGCTGAGCCCCAGTTTGGGCAGCAGGAGGGGGGATTCTGGCCCCTCAGGTGAGACCCCACCTGCAGAGCTGCCCCAGCCCTGGGGCCCAGCACAGCAAGGACATGGAGCTGCTGGAGAGAGTCCAGGGGAGCCAGGGAGATGCTCCAAGGGCTGGAGCCCCTCTGCTCTGGAGCCAGGCTGGGAGAGCTGGGGGTGCTCACCTGGAGAAGAGAAGGCTCCAGGGACACCTCAGAGCCCCTGCCAGGGCCTAAAGGGGCTCCAGGAGAGATGGAGAGGGACTGGGGACAAGGGATGGAGGGACAGGACACAGGGAATGGCTTCCACTGCCAGAGGGCAGGGCTGGATGGGATACTGGGAAGGAATTGTTCCCTGGGAGGGTGGGCAGACCCTGGCACAGGGTGCCCAGAGCAGCTGTGGCTGCCCCTGCATCCCTGGAAGTGTTCCAGGCCAGGTTGAATTTGGAGAATTTGGAGAACCTGGGCTAGTGGAAGGTGTCCCTGCCTATGACAGGGGTGGGGCAAGAAGAACTTTAAGGTCCTTTTCAATGCAAACTGTTCCATGGTCCTATGACTGTATGCAAGCAAAGATCTTTTTCTGACTCCCAACCATGAACCACATCCTTGACAAGGATCATCTCATGATTGGCACATGCCAGAGTGCTTCGCTCTGAAAATTACATTTGGTTCTACTTTAAACCCAAAAATCCATCCATATACTGACAACAAATAAATAAAACCTACAAAATAGCACGGTCAAAAATTCCTTTCCTTGGGCAAAATCCCCATCACTTCATTTGTTTTTAAGAATTCTGTCATTTCCCTCTGTGATTGTTTTTAATGAAGATATCTATCACTTCTTCCTGAGCAGCAGGATGGAGCACTTGGGCTCTTCCAAGCGGGCTGTGTGAGCATGATGGATTGTCCACGTGCCAAGTCAGAGGAACGTGCAGACTTGCTCCTGTCTTGCCAGGAGCCAGGTTTTCAGAATTGCCCTACTACCAATTACAGTTTTTATTCTAATTAAAAAGATACCAGGGAAAACACAGAAAAGAACGAAATCCAACACGTGCAATCAGCAAGGATGGGTGGGGCAGTTCTTGAGGGGCTCAGGCCTCCTGAGACCTTCAGCTCCCTCCAGTCCCGCCATGGTGAGCAGCCCCTCGGTGCCAGCGCAGCCCCCAGGCCCCCCAGCAGCCCGTGTGTGCCTGCTCTCCCTGTGCAGAGTGCGGGACAGGCGCCCGGGGACGGGCCATTGTTTAGTCTGGGCGCAGCCCTGGCGCTGCAGCCGCCTCTTGTTTTCCATGGCCCCGCGTCCCACACTGCACACTGCAATGGAAAACCTTGTTATTCTGGGCTGCTGGGCTGCCAGGCCCTTCCAAGAGCACGGAGCACTGATGTGGTCATGGTGAGGCGGCCGCAGAGCTGCACGGGCTCAGCTGCTGGCTGGCACCCATTGCAGAGCAGAGCAGAGCAGAGCAGAGCAGAGCAGAGGAGAGGAGAGCAGAGCAGAGCAGAGCAGAGCACACCGCGCGCGCCGCGCCACGGGCGGGTGGCACCAGCTGGGCACACCCGGGGGCTCTCTTGTCCAGGGGTGCCTGCAGGGAGAGGGAAGGATGGCAGAAGGGTAACAGATGTCATAAATGTATGACATGTTGTTGGCTCTTTGCAAGTATTGGGATAAATGCTGTATGTATAATGTTAAAATAGCATTTCTATGTGGATATAGTCTTCGTTAATAGTAAAAGTTAGACATAAGTTTTTTAGAGACGGTATGCTTAAACTACCTGCCTAGTCAAGATAACAGCCCGTGAACAGGTGATGGGGACCCTGCAGCTGACACAACAATTATCAACATTCAACCGGCTGCAAAAGGCCTGGACCACCACCCAAATTAAAAGGGATAAGGAGAAGAATAAAACCACAAGCCAAGAAACACGCCTGCTCTAAAAGGCAGACCTGAGGAGTGGCCATGCTAAACAGTTCCCAGAAGCAGTTGACTATGCATGAAGGTCTATGAACATGTAACAAATACATGGATTGTAAAACTTATTTAAAGGGCTGTTTGGTGTGCTCTTGGCAGCATGCCAAGCACCCGGCCGTTTTAACCCTTTGCTTTATGTTTTGTCTCCTATTGTCTTTTTATTAAACCTTTTAATTCTCCCAAGACAGTGAACCGTGTTTTTCAAACAGAGAACAAGCCCAGACCCCAAAGGCACCAGACAGCTGCCCAGAAATGGACCCCTCAGCATCCCACTGGCCTCAGTGCTCAGGAATGGTACAAAGCAGGGCCAGGACATGTCTCTTCAGGTGCTGGAGCACTGCAACAGCCTGTCTGGGGTGCTGGGGAGTCTCCTTCCCTGAATATATCAAAACCACACCTGGGCACGATCCTGAGCCACCTGCTGTAGGTGACGCTGTGCTTTAGCAGGGGTTGGACAAGATGATCTCCAGAACTGCCTTTCAACCCCAACCACTCTCTGATCCCATGGAACACACAGCCTCACCCATGGCTCTGCTGCCTGTGCAAGATCTGGGTAGCTGGGGGTTCTGAAACCCAGTACACCTCTGTGTTTCACTCACAAACTTCCTCAAACTGGTAAAGACCTATCAAAAAATTAAGACCTATTAAATCCCAGCCTGTGGAGGATAATGGGCAATCAAAGGGAAAAGGGAGAATAGCAAAATTCCACAAGTCTGATTATGAGATGCAACACTGGTGTTCACCAGCACCAAAGAGGAAAAATTCATTGAAGTATTTTAATGGTCAGAAGAACACAACCATAAAACACCACTGTATTACCACAGCACTATTCTGCCCTCTAAGGCTCCTCTCTTACAGACAGTAAGTGATTATTAGGGACAGCTGGGCCCACACCACAGAACCCACTCTGCTGCCAGCACCTCCTGGTCCCAGGATGGGCTGCAGGAAGATGCAGAGCTGGGGCACCCGTGGAGCTTGTGCCCTGGCCCTTGGGTGGATGTGGCTGGGGGCTGGGAGATGGTGACCCTCCAGGCCACAGCTCCAACCACATCTGTCCATGCTAAACAAAAACTTCCCTCTCTGGTTTTCCCTCAGGACTTGTAAGCATGTCAGGAATTAAACTCCACTCTTCTGGGCTCATTGCACTGCTGCAGGAATCAGCATCTTTTTCTCTTCCCTGTGTCCCAATTCTTACAAATTCAGTGAAAACCCCTCCACACCTTTCCCAAGGCACTTTGACACACACAGGGGCACAGGACGCGCTTAGCAGCCCTTGAAATAACGGGGACCAGGAGAATGAGAAACACATCCCTACAGGCATTCTTCAAACTTCCTCCCAGTCCAAAATTTCCCTTGAAAAGGCATGGCAGGGAGTTACAAAGGTCCCTCTTGCAGGAAGGGGGGAAATGCAGGAGAGAAAAGCCCTTGGCGTGCCTCCCTCGCAGCCGGCTCCGGCCCCGCCGCTGCCACGGACGCTCCAGGGACTTGAAGGGATTTGCGACGCAATAAAAACATTCCTGCTTGCAAAGCATGAAACCCCAAAAGTTTATGGGAAACCACTGTCTTCAGGATGTCTGCATATCTTCAGGCATCCTGGGAGCTGTAGTTCAAAGAAACCAAGGAAAAGCAAGCAGCCGATAATGACGGTTTCTGGATGGAGGTTGTGTGACTGTTGGCTCCCGCACGAAAGCCTGAATTTCTGGGATGCTGAGCCCATTTCTGCAGCCAAGTGAGAGGAGAGCTCCTTGGAGCCTGGGGCACAAGGGACTCCAGCACACAGTGAGGGAGAGTGAGAGGCACTCAGGGAAGGGCAACCCAAAAACCAGGCATTGATGCCTGGGAAGAGGGATGCACTACAGCACATGCCAAGAGCGACAGACCAAAGCCATTTCCAGGGCTGGGAACCTGGCTGGAGCATGGCCTCACCTGTGAGCTAAAACTTCTGTGCCTCAGTTTCCCCACAAACTCTTAGTATCCCCCCTATTCCCAAGGGCTGCGGGGATTGGCCCTTGCTGTTTGAATACTCATGGGGAGCTGAACTCCTCAGAAGCCAGCTGTTCACACTGCACCAGCAGCATTAAATCACCTCCAGGCCTATTTCCTCTTAGCCCATGAAGGACAGCTGTACCAGCCAGGCTGCTGAACTTATTCCCACACAAGACACTCATCATGCAAGAGTCACCTCCCAGCAGGAGAACCAGCAGCACATGATGTGACACCCTCCAGATGAGGCAGTGCCCATCAGCAGAACTGCCACACCTGAAATGCCCTGGGGTGCAGGGGCAATGGCAGGGGGACAGAGATGTGAGAGGCTGTGTATCATCCTGGACTGAGCACAGAGTGATGCAGGAAATACTTTCATTTCCAGCCAAGCAGAAGACCACAACCTGGGTAAAGCCAGGACTGGAGACATGAGCCAGGCAGGTGACCTTCTCACTACCTGCATTTTATTGTGGGCTTGAGCTTCACAGGCAGAGCATGAGACTGGCCAGTAGCTGTGCAAGGCCCTCTCTGACAGAGGACAACACTTGCCCACCAATGCACCATGACACAGAACTACAGAGACAAACCCACAGCGTCAGACTTTGCACCAGCTGACACAACCAGCTGACACAACAGCCTGGTGTGCTCTGCTGCCTGCTGTGAACCTGAAGGCCTCAAAAGTGATTGCCAACACTTGGAAAGCAAAGATAAACCACAGGAGAGTTTGTCCTTGGGGAAAACCTGTAGCCCTGAAGAACAAAGAAGAGGAGGAGCATTCACACTGGCAACAGCAGCATGGATGCTATTCCATGGATGCCATTCCATGGATGCTATTCCATGGATGCTATTCCATGGATGCTATTCCATGGACGCCATTCCATGGATGCTATTCCATGGATGCCATTCCATGGATGCCATTCCATGGACGCCATTCAATGGATGCCATTCTATGGATGCCATTCCATGGATGCTATTCCATGGATGCTATTCCATGGATGCCATTCCATGGATGTTATTCCATGGATGTTATTCCATGGATGCCATTCCATGGATGCCATTCCATGGACGCCATTCCATGGATGTTATTCCATGGATGTTATTCCATGGACGCTATTCCATGGATGCCATTCCATGGATGCCATTCCATGGATGCTATTCCATGATGCTATTCCATGGATGCCATTCCATGGATGCTATTCCATGGATGCCATTCCATGGATGCTATTCTGTGGATGCTATTCTATGGATGCTATTCCATGGATGCCATTCCATGGATGCTATTCCATGGATGCTATTCTATGGATGCCATTCCATGGATGCCATTCCATGGATGCTATTCCATGGATGCTATTCCATGATGCTATTCCATGGATGCTATTCCATGGATGCTATTCCATGGATGCCATTCCATGATGCTATTCCATGGATGCCATTCCATGGATGCTATTCCATGGATGCTATTCCATGGATGCTATTCCATGGATGCCATTCCATGGATGCCATTCCATGGACAGTCTCCAGCTGTGGCATCCTCCCGCTCCAGAGCAGAACATGGTGCACGTTGCTGCCAAAACCACACGTTGGTGCTCACCAAACACTGCCCAGGGGCAGGAACACCACAGGAGGCAGGTCCCCAGAACACAACACTCTTCACACCTCACTGCCACTCCATCCAGGCTGTCACACAGCAAGGGCTTTCAACTCCTCAGCACCGGTCTGGTGTGACAAGGCAGCAGGTCCACAGGCCACTGCAGCCCAGAGTTGAGTTTCTGGAGGCTCTGCAGACAGACACCTCGGTTTTGCAGAGCTGAGCCCTCTGCTCAGGAGAAGAGTGGCTGGAATTGTTTCTGGGCCAGCTGTGCCTTCACAGGCACTGGAAAGGGCACACTGAAATGGTCATAGCCAGGGCACATAAGCTGAAAACCTATCAAGATTTAGGACATGATGCTGGTGCCTCTTGCTTCCTTTTCCTTGATGCCAAACTCACACAGCAACCCTGATCTCCCCTGGAACTAAATCCAAATGGACTGAATCAGGCCAGTGGACACAGCCAGTTCCCAAACTCCAGGCAATACCCACAGGCTGTGGGCCAATGTCTGCTCCATCTCTCCCAAGGCAGGAAATCTGCACTGTGGTCTTGCAATGGTTGTCCCTGCTCACTTCAAATCTCAGTTTGGAGCCGTCATCCTGCTCCTCTGAGCTGAACTCAGGAAGACTGAGGAAGATAATGGGGGCTGAAGGAGCCAAGCAGGTGCTCAGAAACCAGGACTAGCCCCCAGCCAAACCCAGCCAAAGCCCAGCATGTGCCTCCTACTCTTGCACTGCAGGTCTTCTCCTGCACTGCCCAACCCTGACTGAGCCTTTTCATTGCACCACGAGCCTCAGGAATGGACATCTTCAAAGCAGAACCTCAGGGAGAGAAGGGAGGAGCAGGAAGCTGCTGTTACAGGCCATTCTTGAAAGGAAAAGCAAGCATCTGGGTTCAGAGCACCTCTCAGCAGCGGGAGGAGCACACAGGCACTGCCGTGGTTTGAGACAGGTTGGCTCAGTGCTCCCCAACATGTACCCCAGGCCTTCTGCAGTCTTCCCTTTGAATTAACTCTGCTTTTCATATCTGACTGACAATGCTGACGTCTGTCTATTATGCCAGAAGTCGTTCCCAAAGCTCCTGTATCTTTTTCCAAAGAAGCCAAAGCAGCAAAGGGTTATTAACCGGGGAGACAGTGAGCACAGGGAGGGAACGTGCTGTTCTTTGACAGGAACTGTGCTAATGAACATTATAGAATTAAAGATCAGAAAAACCTCAATGACAACTTCAGCCCTAGAAAAGCTGCCATTCAACCCTAAGGAAAACAGTCAAGAAAGAAGAAAGTTCATTGTGGATTCTGCGTCCACATTCCAGAACTTTCACCTCCAGCACCAGGTTGCTCCATTAAAGCAGAGTCTGGCATTAGGCTCGTCACAGAGGTATCCCAAGGCCTCTGCTAATTCTGGGTATGATTCCACCAGCCACCTGATGGAAAGCAGTTAGGTGATAGCTGAAGCATGGCTTTGCAAGCCACTAAGAGCACCATGCAGGCAGGTATCCTGTCTTTTCTTCAGCACATTCCTTGGGGACGAGTGGAGCAGCCCTGCTGTACTCCCTCCTCATGCCTCCTTGGAGCTAGTTAATCCACAGAGAGGAAGAGGAACTGCCACACCATGATGTTTGTGGCCTAGCAAGGGGATTTCAGGTTTGCTTGAAAACTTGAGTGGTTTTCAGGCTTCGTCTCATTGGCCACTGCTCCTTGGACTGCTTTTACAGAAGCAAGTCCAACAAAACATTACAGCATGTGCTCATCTCCCAGGTGAGAGGAGCCTGTGGAGATCAGTGCTCCTGAAAAACACTTTCCTGGATGTGATGGAGATGCCACCACCAAAGCCCTACCTGAGTGAGACCTCTCAGGGCTGCCTCTCCCTAGGAAAAACAGCAAACCTATATTCAGTATCAATCTACACTTTAGGTGTTTGAAAACAAGCACAACTTACTCTGCTCTACAAAATAACAAAAATCCTGGAAAGAACAGAGCACAAACTGTACCTTCACACATGCCCCACCAAGTGTCAACACATGGTGAGCAGAAGCATCTGAGTCCAAAGAGAGTCACATTTTCTAGGGAACATTAATGCAGCCCTGGAGCTGGTGGTGACAGGTGAGCCCCAGGCTCCTGGCTGTGCTGGGCTCAGTGGGAGACAGAGCTGGACCCCCATGGGATGGATGCTCTAAATTAGGAATGCAAACATTGCCCCCCTGCTCAGCAGAAGGGCACACTCAAAGTGAGCCCTTGTCTGGGACAGCCAGCGGGCAAAGCAAGGCGACAACAACAGCCTGCCAGAGTCCAAAATACACCCGCAACTTGTTTTGAATTATTTTGTGCTGGGCTTTAAAATATGCTGAAAAATTTCCATCCAGCCTGGCTGTGGAGCGGCAGGAGGAGCCTGGGGTTTGTTTCCACGTACAGTGATGCTGATCTGAATTTCTCCCCATGGGTGGTGAAAAGAGAGAACTCTCAGGGAGGGCAGTGCTGAGAGGAGCAAGGGAACAAGCAGCCACCCAGTGTGCTCTGGCAGTGATTTTGGGTGGGGACTGCACAGTACCCACACCAGTGGCTGTAGTGGGGAGTGAGGCTCCTTCCCAGCACAGGGAAGCACCCCATGGACACCAAAGCTGAGTTAAAGTACAGAGAGAGATCTGCTCCCTAAGCACCCCATGGACACAAAAAAAGCTGAGTTAAAGCACAGAGGGAGATCTGCTCCCTAAGCACCCCATGGACACAAAAAAAGCTGAGTTAAAGCACAGAGGGAGATCTGCTCCCTAAGCACCTCATGGACACAAAAAAAGCTGAGTTAAAGCACAGAGGGAGATCTGCTCCCTAAGCACCCCATGGACACAAAAAAAGCTGAGCTAAAGCACAGAGGGAGATCTGCTCCCTGGGCACAGCAGCACAGCCCCTGCTGTGCTGGAACCTCTTGTTTGTGGCTCAAATCAATGTGGCTCCATTACAAACAAACCTGTGGGAGGGAGAGGCAAAGAAAGAATCCCTCGAGGAATCTGCAAGGCACTGGAGGAGCTAAAAATAGCCACCACCAACAAATCAATCTAGAAACAGAAAGCCAAAATCCCTAATAATAGAGGGTTGCCAGGTGGAGGAGGGAGATGCCTGGCACCCTGCACCCTGGCTCTGCCTACCAAGGATCCTGCAGAGAGCAGGGGCACAGGAATGTGGGACTGAGGGCCTCTGCCTCCAACAGGCACCAGCTCCCATACAGGGAAGCGTGGCATGGTTTCCCTGTTGTTTCTTACCTTTGTGTTTTCAAATTGTCCCTTGATATGGGCCAGCTGACTCCAAAGAACCAAGGTGCTCCAGCCAAACTCCCCAGTCCCTCTTCCACTCCATTCCAAGCTCCAGAAATGGAGCCAAATCTCGTGTCCTTTCCAGTTCTGGTCAACATCTTTCCCACATCCCTCTGGTAAGATCAATCTGATCTTAGGACTCATCTCTGTATCTATCAGTGCTTGACTGCTATTTTCCACCTCCCAGACCCCTCCAAGGATGCACATCCCAATCCAGGCCTCCCATGGCTGAACATGTGCCATCACAGACAGAAACCTCAGAGTGTGGGTCACAGATGATCTCACAGCTGTAAAGTAACAGAAACACTCTTGGAAAGTGGGTAGAAGGCTACTCAATTGCAATGTGAAATTCAAATGTTAATTTTAGGACTTCACAGGATCAGAAGAATCTGGCCTGGTAAGTGAGGTTGATGTGGCCAGAAATGTGTATTCTATCACCATCTGTTAAAACCGGGTGGGGCAGTGATTCCTTATCTCCGCTAATGGGCCATCTTTAAGAAAAGATGGGGCAATCACCTTTATCTTTTCCACAACCCATCCTCCCTCCAGGAAGTCCCACTGCATGACTGATAAAATTCCATCATCCCATTGGGAGATTCTCCAGCCAGGGGAGGAGCCAAGCCTTTCCTACCCAGATAAAAACTGAGCTGTTGGACAGCAAGTTACCTTCTTTCCACTGGATTCCAGAGGAGAAGCTGCCATCTGCATCATTTCTACATCATCCCTGGACTTTTGGAGGAAGGCTGCACCCTTGTACAGGAGCACTGCTTCAGCTCAATCACATCTGCCACTGCAGGGGGACTGCAGCCACCATTTTGATCAGACTGCTATCAACACCCTGACTGACTGATGGGGTGTCAGGCAGTATTCTGACTCTGTCAGGGCTGGGATTGTTTTTTGTATTACTGTATTTCTATTTTAATCTTTCCAGTAAAGAACTGTTATTCCTAATTCCCATATCTTTCCTGAGAGCCCCTTAATTTCACATTTATAATAATTTGGAGGGAGGGGGTTTACATTCTCCATTTCAAAGAAAAGCCTCTGCCTTTATTGGCAGATACCTGTCCTTAAAACCAGGACAGGGTGGAAGAGCCCTGGGTTTGTTCATCAGGCACACAAGAGAATTCCCAGCCTGCTGGAAGGTCCCAGCACTTGGGCAGAGAGCTGCTCCTGTACTCCAGATCCCCAAGGCCAGCAGGGAAGAATGGCTCCCAAGGGGCATAGGAAGAGCCCCTCATGCTGGTGCCATCCCCAGCCCCACTCTGCCATCCACAGCAGGACAGCATGTCTGTGTCCACAGCCAGGCAGAGATGTGCTGGGGGGCTGCACCCATCCATGCTCTGGGACAATGTCCTCGCTCTGTCCCCACCCCAGCCACGGCACAGCTGCCCTGGATCCCAAGGGGGGACCCGAGGCAAGGACAGGCCACCCAGGAGCAGGGACAGGAGCCTGGGAGGAGGTAATCTGATGTCTTGCCCTTGCCTTGGCCAGCCTGGCTCAGCTCGGGTGACAAGTGCTGCAGGAAAGGGGACGCTGCTCTGCTGACACGGTACCCGCTGCTAATCCCACGGCTCGATCTGTCACATCCTGCCTGGCTCCGGCTCCAGCTCCGCTCCCCATTGTGATATATATATATACCATATTGTAATTCGTGTTTTATATAAAATAAGTCTGCAAAATAAAAATAAACTAGCCACAAGTAAAGGCAGTGATTGCCTCAGAGCTAGGTAAATTAACATATCTACAGGCCGGACTGCTACCAATAAGCACCTATCTCCTAGGGAAGCCTAGAAACTCACAGGGGAGGAGCATTTCCCGAAAATCCCATCACCCCCCAGGACTGAATTCCCCGACTCTGGTTCCCGTAAAGATGAAGTCCACCACCTAACAGCAATACACAACGGACACAAAATCTCCTCAAACAGCAGGAAGGACTTTGTCTTGTGTGGACACCAGAGCTGGAATTTGAAAGAAACAAAGGACTGTCTCGCTCCAGGCTATGAAAAACAGTATAAAAAGGGAGCCAACCAAGACAGCAGTGTGAACACCAGGAGACCCAGTGCGACAGAGTCTGGGTAACATCGTGTGTTCACCCAACACCGACCCCGGGCTCGTTGTTGTTCTTTCCAGTTGTGGCTTTCCAGGACCGTATTTTCGGTCGCGAAAATAAAATTTGCCAATTTAACCTTTTAATTCGGTTTGATTCGTTTATTACCTATAACACCATCCCAGCTCCTCGCTCCCTCCTTTGCCGTAAAAACTCCGCCAGGGGAAAAATGGTGTTGACAGGGTGTTTGCTAAATCAAATGAGCTGGGAATGAGTGGGAGCCTCATCAGGCACTGCTCCCAGCTCTCCTGCCACAAAGTACCTTCCTGGGCTTGAAATGGATAAACCTAGAAAAACCCCAGTCTGTGGCACTTACCTGGTTGAGTACTATGTGTGGCATTGTTAAGAGTGTTACTTACGTTTGATCTTGTTGAATCTGTACTCCCTAGTTCCAGTCTTTTGTGTTCTGAGTTGTACTCTTCCCTGCAATTCCTGTATCCTCCATTTCCCCGTCACCTTCTGTCAGGCGAGGCCTCTGCTGCTTCCCACCTGCCCATCAAACCGCTGACTCCGCCCAACAATTAGCAAATTGAGGGACTCCCATGATGCATCGCTCCAAGGCGGAAGTTTAGCTAGTACCAAAAACTCCTAAAAGCAACGAGCAGGCACGAAGTCTAAATCTACAAGAGACACCACTAGGTTGGCAGAACATCAAGCTACGTGTGGATAGTCTCCATCTTCCCACAATCAGCTCACTATCACCTAAAGAGCACTATGGCAGGATGACACCCCTAGACACAAGCTGACCTAAGTCCCTGGGAAACCCCATGAGGCTGGACCCCCTGACTCTGCAGATTTGACTTGGGCCTCTCCTCAGCGGTGTCCAGTGGGAGCAGCAGCTGCATGCACAGCCCCTTGAGCTCCACTCCCACAACTGTGTAACTGAGGCATTTGAAAAGGGGATTTGTCTCCTGGCCGTGTTTTTGACAGGCTGGGAGGTGAGAGCAGGGCTGGGGACTCGCCTGTGGGGTCGATGCTGACAGGGCACCCCTGTGAGGATGCAGCAGGTTTAGTGCTGGGCAAGGAACTGTGCAAGCACAGGAGCAAAGCTTCCAGTGGCCACCAGCCCCTGCTCTCCTGGGTGCCTCCCCACCCCATTGTTCCCTGCAGAGACCCCACATCCCTCACATTCCCAACCTGCAGGGACCAGCAGCTCGCCCTGACATTCCCATCCAGCACCTCTCTGTGAAGCAAGAGCCCTGGACAGGCCTGGAGGGATCTGCCCAGGGACACAGAGCCCAGCCCAGGGGTCCCCATGGCAGTGCCCAGCCGGGCCAGTGGAGCCCCAGAGGCAGATAACCTGCACTGTGCAAGTGCTGGGGCATGCAGCTCGGCAATAGCCCAGCTTTCCAGCTCAGGAATGTCCAAATAAATACAGAAATACATAAAAAGGCCATAAATAAGGTTGCCTGAGATGGCTGTTTGTCTCCCGCCTGGCCAGGACCCCCGCTCCCCCGCTGCTGTTTGCCTTGGCAGATGACAGCTGGGTAATTTGTTTCCATTGCAATGAAGTCCCAATTAACTGGAATAAACTTTTTACACTAAGTGTGTTTGTTTAACAAACTGGCTCTTTCAGAGCCTCACCGAGACCTGATTGATGCATTTGAGGGGAGTGGAAACATGCTGGGTGCTCGGACATTAAAGCTGCAGTGTCTGAGCAGGCTGGGGCTGAAAGGGCTCTCTCTATGTTTGGGAAATCAAAACTGACACCTCTGATGTCTGGACTGGGACAGGGATTTCAGCGTGGCCTTTGTGTACAAATATTGACAGTGTCTCATTGGTTGTGGCTGACACCCCCTCCAGTGTCCCTGTGGGGCAGGAGATCCTCCAGGGCCATGCTCCGCTCTGCTGGGAGAAGGTGGGATCCATCACGCTGCAAGGATGCAAGTGCTCCCTCCTGGGGACAGCACTGGGGGCTCCAGCCAGCCAACAAAATCCCAAAGAAAGGTGGGATTGACTGCACAGGGCACTGTTAATGAAGCAGGGCCAATGTCTGCAGAAGCAGCCATGCTCCTCCTCCCAGCCTTCAGAGATCAGCTTCATGGCTCATGAAACCATTGATTTACAGCAGCAAAACCAAGATGGTGAGAGACCAGTCTGAGATGTCTAGAAACAGTCTGAGATAGCTAGAAAGTGGTTGGGAGACTGAGTCTGGTTTCTGGTTCACACCAGAGTTTTCAGCAACACACTCCAGCTGAGGGGAGGTGAGAGAACAGAGAAACCTGATAGAAGCCCAGAAGCAGAGTCCTCCTCATCCTCAGCTGGGATGGAAATGGCCAAACCAAGTGGACAAATGGCACAATAGGGATCTGGCACAACTGAGACCCAAGGTAGGCAGTGAAGGGGCTGCCTGGGCATATCTGGAGACAGCAGCTCTTGTGCTGTGCCTCCTTCGGGAACACCTCTGCTGGGAACACCCTCGGGACCAGCAAAACTAAGCCCCCACATCTGCCAGATGATGGCCTGGGATGCAGAGGGACAAAAGAGGAACACCATGGGGAAAAGATGACCCAGCCACCCCTAGCAGTGGTGTCAAAGACAGGTACCAAGCACCACTGTTGGCTCTGGTGGGATGTCCCTCGAGGAGGGAAAAGCCACAGCACAGCTCCATGGCAGAGCCCATGCCAGCACCAGCCCCACGCTGGAGCTGTGTTCCAGCTGCCTGGTGAGACACTTCATGAATAATAAGCACTTCTGGAAAACAAAGCACTTCTGACATCCGAGGGGACAATGAGTGCAGCTGAGCTTTCTCTCCCTGAGTGCTTTTTCCTTCCTACCTCAAACTGCAAAGGAAAATCTCCAACAAGCTCCGCTGGAGAACTGTCAGCTCCAGAGGTGTTCTTGAAGCATTCACTGGGAAGGCGTTTCTATCTCAACTCTAAAAATGAGAATTTGCATGTCTTAGAGTTCCTTTCATATGCTTCTCCAGCCCATTTCCTCAGAGCACCACACACATTTCCATTTACTGTGGGACAAGGTAGTGTTTTCCTGCAGCTGAGGGTTAAGCTGATCTCCCACAATCCCTTAGTAAAATGCTCCAAAGTCTGCCTGAAGTCAGCCTGCCTGGGCTGTCCACAGCTTGATTCAGTCAAGTCTTTAATTGAGGTGTAAATGCCATTATTCATTGTGGCTGTGGCTGCCCCTGGATCCCTGGCAGTGTCCAAGGCCAGGTTGGATGGGGCTTGGAGCAACCTGGGACAGTGGAAGGTGTCCCTGCCCATGGCAGGGGGTGGAATGAGATGAGATTTAGGGCCCTTTCCAACCCAAAGCATTCTGGGATTCCATGATTCTTCAGTGATTATTACCAGCTTATCCTACGTTCAGGATATGTTGAAGCCACCAGTGGCAGCACTGATGGCAGAGCTCTGCACTGTCTGCCCAGGCTCCCTGGGCAGTCCATGGGGAGATAAGAATTCATTTCCTCATAAATTAGATGGGATGCTGGTCGTGATGCCCTTTCACATGATTCCTAAGCCTGAAGAGACAAATAAGCACCCTCACCCTCATCTCTTCTGCTGCACAGCCACCACACTACCCTGAATCTTATGTCTGTCAGTGGCAGAAACGTGTAAGAAAGCTGAAATCCTTGGATCAGCCTCCATGCACATGGCTTTGTCAGGATGCAGGAAGGACACTGCATTTCCTCCTTTAACACCCTTAGTGGCACTTTTCCCTGAGCAAATCACACCATCTCCATGTGTCCCCACAGCCTGCCAAGCACAGCCCAATCCCACTGATCATCCCTCCCAGAGAGAGCCAGAGGAGCTCCCGGAGATCCGGCTGATTGCTCACAGAACCTGGGGCTGCCCTATCCCTGAAGAGCTCCAAGAATGGGGCTTGGAGCACCCTGGGACAGTGGAAGATTCCCTGCCCATGGCAGAGGGGTAGAACTACATGCATAGAACCCTTGTGTGGTTCTCCAGTGCCATAGCCCAGCTGCCAATCTGGCACTGCAGGTGGGAGCACGGAGAGAAAATACCACAACAGCATTTGAATAAAAATCCAGATTAATCTGTAGCTGTTCCAAGAAACCGTACCAGAGCTCTGCCTGTGCTGCTGAGGGACAAAGCTCTTGAGATGTTGTGAGGTGGAGAATGGAGAATGAGGAATGGGAAATTGTCCCTCACGAGCAGAGACTGAAGGCACTCCACACTCGTGGAACTGCTCCGCTGCTGTACGTGATCGGCAGTGCCTGCGTGGGAGGGTGGCAGGGAGTGAAGAGGAGGGCACTGCACACTTACAATACACACCATTATATGTTTTTCTTTGCAATTACAGTTCTTTTAGCAGCCAGTGCTTGAATAAACATGTATTTACCTTCCCACCAAGTACTGGGACAAGGCACAGCACATCATACCTAAGCCAGCTGCAGGAGCTCAGCCTTAAATGCATGTTCCCAATGGATAAGGAATAATGTGTTAGCACACTGGGAGACTCACAGAGCCAGCAGTATAACATGGAGTCATGGGAGGGGTTGGGTTCCATCTAGCTCCAACCTCCTGCCATGGAGTGCAGAATAGAGTGGTCAGTATAAATGAAATATTACAATATATAGGAAAATTATTAGGGAAACTAAAGAAGGGGAAAATGCATGGCTGGACATGGAAAATCTGCTATTGGGAGCCAAACAAAGGCTAGCAATAGGTCTGGTTTTAAGGAACACTGGGGCTACGTTAAATGGATGCTCGAATGATGCAGAAAAAGAAAACACAGTCCATATTTATTCTGTGTTTGGGAAGTATATGTGAGTAAACTAATTCCTAGGAGAGATGAAGCTCTCCTAAATCATTAGCATCCATGTGTATCAAATGTGGCCAAATAGCACCCATCAGCCAGCAAAGCCAACACGTACCCAAAGGCTGGGGAGAGGTTTTTGGGCTCTTCTGCTTGTTCTGAGCAAAGTTCAGGTTTCCACATCCAGATGGAAATGGCTCCTTTCCCCCAACATTCCCACTCAGCAGCAAGGTTGACCTAGTTAAAAACCAAATGGTCAGCCTGATAGAGGACCCAGAAGGCAGGGCTCATCTGGAATTAAATTAAGAAATAATTAAAGGATGTAAGTTCTAATTAAAGTCAGTTGCTGTGTCTTGGTGGAAGAGATCTTATCTAATGAGCCTGGTGTCACTCTGTAATGAACACTCGCTTGCAGGAAAAGGCCCTGTGCACATCCTGGCTGCACAGGCACAGCTCTCAGTGCTCCTTGATGTTTTGATCTCAGAAGATGGGGCTGTGCAGCCCAAACCAAGTACTTCAAATAGATTTAGAGCCAGCTGACAGGTCTCACACAGGAGGTGTCAATGGGGAGTCATTAGTCAGGCTCCATAGGGAACATGCCAGTCGATATTTCCATCAATGATCACGATGAAAATACAAAATCCTCATTCAAAAAATTAGTGGATGACAGGAAGATTGATGCAATGGCAAATATTGATGAGGGGAGAGGGAAATGTGGGCTGCCTGGTAATGCAGAGCCCATTCAAACACGGTACATGATAACACAGCTCCAGAGAGGGATTACAGGCCATATTTTTGAACAGGGACTGGATCCCAGACAAGAGGGAGCCTCCAGAACGGGTCAGGGGTCACCACGGGTGAGCAGCCCAGCACAAGGCTCTGATGTGATGCTGTGATGAAAAAAGCTGATGCAGTTCTTGGGGGAGAGCAGGAGAGCTGCACGTACTGCACTGCTGGGACTGCCAATGCCAGTCCTGCAATTAAGGTGTCCACGTTTAAAGGGGACACTAAAACAGCAGACCCTCAAGGGATGAGTCACAAAATTGACCTGATGGCTGGAGAAAATATCATGCTGAAAAAGATTTGAGCTATATTGAGTTTATTGATAAAAATCTGCCACCCACCAAAAACCAGAGTGGTGCCAACTGCGTTTATCAGTGAGACCTGCCAGGAGGCAGGGACTGGGAAGTGGAGCCCAGCAAATTCCAGCAAGTTTTGGGTCAGGATTAGATACATCTCAGGGAATGCTCAGAGGATTAGGTAACTCTCAGAAGGCAATCGAAACCTCTCCAGGAGCTTGTGGGCAATTCATATCCCTGCAGCAGATAGAGTGATCTAATGGACCCAAATCCCATCCAAAGGAATCCCAGCAGACAGCTGGAGCTCCAGGGCTGACTCCTGCCATGCACAGGAGGAAGGGTCAGGAGGGGTGTTTCATGGCTTTAAACTGCAGAGAGCAGGTTTGGAGTAAATGCCAGGAAGGAATTGTTCCCTGTGAGGGGGATGAGACCCTGGCACAGGGTGCCCAGAGCAGCTGTGGCTGCCTCATCCCTGGAAATTCCAAGGCCAGGTTGGACAGAGCTTGAAGCAACCTGGGACAGGGGGAGGTGTCCCTGCCCATGGCAGAGGGTGGAACAGGATGGGTTTTCAAGTTCCTTCCAACCCAAACCACTCTGAGATCCTATGAGATAGTCCTGGCCTTGGAGCAATGAAGAGCTGGGGTGGCACCAAGCTCCTAAAAGCAGTTCTGAGTTACAAGTCCAGCCACCTCTGAGGAGTCCCCATCAAGTCTTGTACCAGAAGCAAAGCATGAGGGAAAGGATCCCTCTGTCTTGGAGAAAGCCCAGCAGAGATTGCTGGCTCTGCAGCTCAGGAACCAGGTCTCGCCATCTGTCCCTTTTGTACCCGGCTGTCTTTGGGACCGATGGCTGTGGTGGGCAGGAGCAGTGGCTCCCATGGCTAAAGCACCTCTGTGTTGACTCACTGCAGCAAACGTTTTGCTCTCTTGCTTAGGGGAGAATGCAGGCTTGGTTATTTGTTAAAAGATGTCCACCTTCCTACGCTCAATTCCCTTTCCATGATTAATGGTGCCAGGGCTGCAGCTGGTGCTGAGGTGCTCCTGTGCCAGCCTGAGTGCTGAGCTGGCAGCATCATCCTCGCAGCACCCGAGGGCAAGGCAGCCCAGGGCTCAGAGCACCAGGGCAGGCAGATGCCATCCCAGTGTCCCCACCAGTGGCCCAGGGAGTCCCAGTGCCCGGGCACGGAGGGGCTGTGCCCACTCTGCTCCCTCCTTCTGGAAGAAGCAGCAAGGAGAGGGACCCCATGGTGAGCCAGGAGTCTTGTGCTGCCCAGAGGCACTGCAGGGGGACAACGGCTGAGCCCCAATCCCTGCTGGCATTTCATGGGGTCAGAATCCCCTCAGTGCACAGTGCAGGAGAACACATGCCCTTCAGCTGGGACAACAGGAAGCATGACAGAAAGACTTTGAGTCCTTGTGTGGCAATGCTGGAGACAGGGAATCAGGCCCAGGCAGGTCTTTAATTGGAAAGGAATTGAAATTACGGGGGGGGGGGGACACAAAATCCAGCCCTGCTTTGGTGTAAAGAAAGGGGCTGGGGGGGATCAGGGAAAAAAGTCCTTCAAGTTTCTATGACAACTGGCACAGTAAGAGCCTACACTGCAACCTCACTTAACACGTTAAAAGCTGCAGAGAAACAATGAAACCCAAAACTTTATTTTATACCAGGTGCAGGAGAGTGGGTACAGGGCCTGGGGTTGGTCCAGTGGTCCTGTGGCTTGTGCACCCAGTGCAGGGTGAAAAGAGCTCAGCCAGCTCCAACAACTCTTCCTGCTGTCCTTTGGGCTCCAGGGACCACTAAAACCAAATCCTTGTCCAAACCTTTCTTGGGCCAACATATTTAATTCTGGTTATCAAGGGTCCTGATCCCATCCAGGGCATCTGTGTCCTGAAAACCATGGATCCAGAATGGTTTGGGTTGGAAGAGACCTTAAAGCTCATCCAGCTCCACCCTCTGCCTTGGGCAGGGACACCTTCCACTGTCCCAGGCTGCTCCAAGCCCCAATGTCCAGCCTGGCCTTGGGCACTGCCAGGGATCCAGGGGCAGCCACAGCTGCTCTGGGCACCCTGTGCCAGGGCCTGCCCACCCTCTCAGGAAAGAATTTCTCCCCAGTACCAAATCAAAGTCTCTTATTTTACTTTAAAACCATTCCCCTTTGTCCTATCACTGTCTATCCATGTAAAAAAAGTCACTCTCCCTCTTTTAATAAGCTCCTTTAAGTAGTGGGAGGCTGAAATGAGGTGCCACTTGAAGCCTTCTCTTCTCCAGGTGAACACCCCCAGCTCTCCCAGCCTGGCTCCAGAGCAGAAGGCCCTGCCCTGGAAGCATCTTTGTGGCCTCCTCTGGACCCATTCTGTGTGCAGAGCATCCCACCATGATCCTCCAGGCCCAGAGGGCACAGAAGCCCAGGGCAAGCACTCTCACCCAAGGAGCAATAAAAGAAGAAGTGAGTAAGAGCTGTGTTCATGCAGACTTCACCAGAACCATGGTCTGCAGCCAGGCACACATTGCAGTGCTGCCAGTGCTCCCAGGCTGCTGTGGGGAGGGGACAGGAGCAGGACAGCCAGCCCAGGAGCAGGGGGCCCTGCTCTCATCCCCAGGTACAAACTGGTACCAGTTTCCAGCTTCCCAAGCAAACAGCAATGTTAGCCTGGGCAGGGAGCCCAGAGGCTTCAGTGCAAACCAGCAGGGTGATGGCTCCTCCACGCCTGAGCTCCTGTCAGATCCCTGCCAGCACCACTGCTCCTCAGGGCCCTGTCCATGCCCTCCACAGCCCAGAGGAACAGCCTGTCCCCCCTGTAATTTCAATTCTGAACTGGCAGGAGATCAGCTGAACTCCTGCACCCACCGCAAAGATCCAGAGTAATCCTCTGCCATGCCATGAGAAACCCCCCAGTTCATTCCCACCTCTGCTAATTCCCAGGCTGCTCAGGGTCAGCTCTGCTCTCCATCCTCAAACTGGCATTTGTTGAATGACTACATTTGTCTGAAGTGCCTTTCCAGGATTCCCTTCCTTTCTCTGCACTCCAGGGCAGAGAAAGCCCCTCCACCTGTCTGGAGCTCTGACTGAATCCATTGACCAAACTCCAGGGGAAATATTTTATAAGTTTCCTGTGCAGTTTCAATGGCTCAGCTCCACTGCCAGGATAGCCCAACCAGCACCAGAATCTTCTTTAATTATGCTGTGTGTAAAGGAGATCACTCCTCGACTCTCTGCCTTGGCCAGGATCTGGGGTTGGAAGGGAGGAGACCGTGTTCAGGATCCCTTCTGGAGGGCTACACTCCCCTTCAGCTTCAGCCCAAAGAGCACCCACCCCACAGCCCCCAACACTGCTCTTCCACCCTCCACAGCTCTGCATCCCCCTGCCACCAGAGATGTTGGTGAGGGTGCTTCATCCTTTCCTACAACCAAAGCTGGGAGCATTCTCCAAACCAGTGCAGGTGGTTTGGGGACAGTTTCTTGTATCATTGAGTACCCCAGTGAGTATCCTTCAGTACAGAGAGATGGTCTTGGCATTGCTTCTCCTACCCACCGCTCCCTGGTGTCACCTGGTGTGGCCTCCTCCCCCTGCTCAGCACTTGGAGCCTGAGCTCCCAGCTGAACAACTCTCAGCCACCACGGAAGAAGTCAAGCACAGCCTGTATGTGTGTGATTATCATCATTACTACAGCACTAATGTCTGAGGCAAGGAGGTACTGAAATGAAAACCTGGCTTAGGAACACATTGCGCTTATTATGATGGTCCTTAATGCTTCCAAAATGTAAATACTGATTTCCAGAGCCCTAAAACCACCAACGTTTTATGAGATAATGATTCAGCAAGGAAATACTTTCATCTGAGTGCTTGCATGGCAAGATTGGAATCTGAGAGATGAAATGTTCTGCTGTAAGGGCCAGGTGACAAAGAATTAGCTGCGGAGACAGCTCCGTGTAATGACTTTGAGGCAAAACAAACAGGAGCTGCTGCTTTCTGGGAGGAGGTTTCAAAGGTTCCTCGTGTGTTTGCACATCTGAGGCTGGAGGAAGAGGCGGGGGCAGCCTTTAATCCGAGATGGAGACAGAGCCACGAGGTGCCTGCCCGAGAGGGCAGCGGGATCTGCTGCTCCGAGACAGCCAGGCCCTCCTGGCATGGGAGGGGAGGATCAATGGAGAGTTTGGTGTCACTCCAGCTGTGTCTCTGTGACACTGCAGTGCCTGCAGACACTCCCTGCTCCCGAGTGACAGCTCCCTGACAGCTGAGCATCGCCCTCGGCACCGCAGCAGTGCGGGGGAGGCACGGGGGCAGCTCCCTCTGCACAGCACTGACACTTCATTAAGCCCAGGTATTTCAGCCTGCACTTGCTAGGGGGTTTATGAGTGTCATTACTACCAACATTTCTTTCTGTTTTAAAGAAAATGAGTTCCTGACACCAAAGAGCAAATATATGCCAGGGGCAATTAGCAAACACATTGGACAACCTCAGTTTCTGTCAAGACACTTCCACCCAGCCCTGCCAGGAGAGCTAGTACCAGGAAAACCTATTCCTGTCTCTGAGCATGGTGTCCGTGCCTCTGGGTCCTCAGCCAGTAGCTCCTTGCTGCCTTGACAGAGAAGTCAGGGCCCTGTGTTAGAAATCTGGAAGGACCTCTGGAAGCCTGGATATTCTGACAGCAGTACAGTTGGACCAGCACCTTCCAAAAGTGGGGTGACAAAGCAGTGAGCAGCTCAGGGGCTGGACTGATACCACCCTGTGTTTCTTCCCCAATCCCCACAAACTCTGGTCAGATCCCAGAGAGAGCAGAGTTCTGCACTGGGGGAGGCATGTGCCCACACTGCATCAGGTGAGAGTTGTTAGGTCAGGATGAACCATTCTGACATCAGAACACACTGTTTTGGAAACACAGGAAGGCACCTGTACCTGTTCATGTGGGATGGCTGGAGCAGTCAGTGCAGGTGAGGATACCTGTGCAGATGTTGACTAACAGCTGGACTTGTGGCCATTCCCAACATGCCAGGTTCCTCTCTCAGGTATTTCAGCTACGGGAGCTCGTTATGTACCTGTGCTGTTTCTTCCTTGGCTGGTCTCCATCCCTTTCAGTTGTAACTTTTGTCAAGATTAATGCTTCAGAATTCTCGACTCCTTCCTGAGGGATCCTTCCATTTTACACAGGAAGAGGGAACATTACCTTCCAGACTAAAAACCAAGAGACCCAGCTCCTGACATGGGCCAGCTCTTGCAGGAATATCCATAGGCACCATCACTGAAGCCCTTGCAAGCAGAAGGGCATCCCCAGAGCAGGCAGCAGCAGCAGCAGCAGCAGCATTTCAGCTCCAGTAGCTCCATTCTGGGCACCTCTGACCTCCTATAGCTGAGCTCCACCTGCACTACACCTCCCTGTGTGCTTTCTGCTGCATCTTGGGGCAACCCAGTGGGACATCTGTACCTCAAACTTCCTGGATGGACTGGGAGGAGGGTAAGGGCCATCAGAGGCTGATGGGTGAGGGTGGACACATCTCTGTGCCCTTACCCAGCACTGACCCAGGAGCTTAGGAAACACCCACTTGCTGGCTGAGACAGACTGACAGGAACTGTGGGGTGAGGACAGCATTTCCATTTCTGAAGGGAAGAGGCAACAAAGGAAGGAAAGGAGTGACTCCAGGAGACACAAAGAAGTTCAGCAGATGGACTATGTGATGTCCATTGAGAAACAAGGCACCTGATTAGAGAAAGCTGAACACAGCAGGAACGGAGCAGGAGTCACCTCTGGGACAAGCAGTGACAAAACTCACTGCTGAGATTTCTGGCATGTGTCTCTCCTTCTGCTTTCAGGACCAACACTTGCTATGGGAGAGCCCCAAAGCCTGACACAAGAGCAGGGTGGCTCCCACCCTGCTTCCACAGCTCAGGGCTTTGCTGGCAGGTGAGCCAATGCCTCAGAAGCCAGAAAAGGAAAAGCAGAGGCACAGCCAAGTTTGCTCTGGCACATGGGAGCTGCAGGACCAGCTACACACTGCCAGACTTCTCTCAGCTCACCAGCCTCATTGCACAGATGTGTCCAGGAACCACCACAGCTCAGCTCAGCTCTGGGAACCAGCTCTTCCCCTGCTCTGGCTGCTTGCCACCACTTTGCCCAAGGCTCAGGGAACTGTGAATCTGGGCTGAGCAGCTGCTGCAGAAGAGCTGAGCTGTCTCAAGTCCTTGGCAGGGGCACCCGACCCCTGGCATTTTCCAGCAGCCTTTCTCTGCTGAGACAGACCAGCTCCAGCCCTGCCAGCAACTGAAAGGCTCCATAGAGATCACCTGGTCCAGCCTTGCAGACGGGTTCCAACAGACACAGTTTGATATCAGCTGGTGGATCAAAAAGCCAGAAAGGATGGGGGCAGTGGTGCCACAAACTTACCCATCACAACCCCAGAACAGCCACTGAGGAGTGTAAATGGGCTGGAGTGACAGTGTTATAACCAGCCAAGTCACAGCTGCTGGGCCAAAGTGTGGAGGCCCCGTGGCCTTGTGGCACAGAGAAACAGACACCCATAAAACATCCTGCATCTACAAGATACAGCTGCATCTACAAGAGCTCCTGCACCAGCACCCCCCACTCTGACCAGCAGTTCCACACCTTCAGCGAGATGGGAAGACCATGTTCTCCCATTCAAGGTAGAGAAACATTCCTCATTTCTCAGAGGAGATGAGTTATAAATCCAGAAACACAAACTGTTGCTACCAACCGCCAAAACCACAGGAAACAACAGGAAATCTGAACAGTAAGAGCTCTTTACAGATTTCCTCCAAATCTCCTACTTCAAGCCTCCCCAAAGCTTCAGCTGGAACTGAGACATGGGAGATGCTTCCATCTGTTCTAAACCTGCTTGTCAAAACAGACTCCTCACAAACACAGCACTACACTCAGGAGCACCGAAATCTTGGACTGCTGTTGGGAAAAGTCACAGCAACACAGCCATGAGCTCTTTACCAAATGTGTGTTCATGATGTTGTGGAAATCCACAATGATTCCATAACCTCCTGTGATATTCCTCTGAGCTCACAGAAAGCCATGAGGCATTAAACAGATATTCTGTATTTCCGGAAGCCTTTATCTGCCTGAGGTCTTGGAAAGGTAATGAGCCACACTGCCTTGGGGTGAACAGACAGAGGAGCTCCCTCAAATCAGACTTTAAATACAGACCTAGAAACAAGCACCTAGTTTTAAAAACTCTTGGTGGCATAAAGAGGAATCAGCAGATAACTGAAGTACATATACACACCCCACACTTGCTGTCCCACCACGGACAATGAGCAGGCAGATCCATACAGCACTCCCTGACACAGCCTGTCACCCCTGGACCTGCCCCTCTGAGCCAAGCCTAGCTCAAACCAAGGATGCTGCCATGCTGCTTGCACTTCTGGGATGTAGCTCTGCAGGAATGCTTGGGAAAGCAGCAAAGAGTGAGCAAGAGCAGAAGGGCAGTGAGCTTTGGAGGAGAAATATCCTCAACCCAATTCCTTCTGAATTTTCCAACGCCATGCTCCCCTGACAATCCTGCCCATCAGAGCACTGTCCCACAACTTCAAATCCATCTATGCTTTTTGGGTTTTTTTTTCAGAAGAAAGGTGATAACCTGAAGACCTTCACTTCCCCAAGCCAAGCAAGGTCCCACAGGCAACATGTTCAGCAGCACAACACATAATTCAGTGCCAGAGCAGAACCCAGCCTCTTAGCAGGGCTTTTAACAGAGTTTGCCATTACTCAAATGATGATAGGAACAAACCTGTCCTTCCAGCAAGCACAGCCTTCTTACCTGGAAGGTGCCATGCTGTGGCGAGGTTCTGTTGCCTAGTCCACACACCAAGTAAGCAACTGCTTGTGTTGGTGGAGTGGTTTGCAGTAACTTTCTCATGTCCATAGCTCTAAGAAACCCCCTTGCCCTCTTCTCCCCTGCAGCTCACAGTGCTGTACCAAGCACAGCAGGTGAAGACAATGGGCACAGCTGCAGGAGCTGAGGTCAGCCCGCTGTGACACACAACCAAACCCTGCCATCCTCCAGAGCAGCTCAGCTGTGCAAACTAGGAGCAGAGGGAACCAGAGCTGGGAAAGGTCACCTGTGCACCTCCCTCTCCCAGCTCTGTCCCCCAGGCTCAGTCAAGCTGTCACGGTTCCTTCTGACCTGATGGAAGGATTTGCATATGCCCCGAAGCCAGCATGACTGACAGCCCTTCCACTGTTATCCTCACTTGTGTAATTGCAGCAGCTATTCTTGTACACTGAAATGTCTAATCTTAGCAAGCCATGGAGCTGCTGGGTAATATGGACCAGCCGGGAATTTCCATGCAATTACTCACTACTGCTACTGGCACTTACTTTGGCTGGTAAAAGTCCTTCTTGTCCGCCGACCCCAGGCTCTGTAAGACACAAAAGACAGATGCATTTATTTTTTTAACCCTTTGCCAAGCAAGTATCACTGATGAGGATGTGTGGGGAAGCACTGAAAGGCACATGTGTGTTATTTTCCCGACCAATGGGTCTTAGTGTGCTAGCTGGACAGGACAGCTTGGACCTCCAGCCATAGGCAGAGCCCACAGCAGCCAAAGATGTAAAAATAGAGAGTTAAACTAGAGGTGAGAGGGTGCATTAGATCTGGACTCAGTGTACTCAGGCATGTGTCCCCTGCAGAAGTGGGCACCTTGTGTCAGGAGGGGACTCAAGTCCTTTCAAGCCTGCCCAGCTGGAAAGAGGACAAAGTGCACAGGTGGAGGAGCTGAGCCACCACCACTGCAAAAACCCTCTGGCAGGTCAGGGGCTGAGCCCCAGGCACACAGCTCCTGCCAGGTGCAGGGCAATAAAATTCTTCTGCCAAGAGAGCCCCACCAAGCCCCAAGCACATGCAAAACTGGAAAGCAGACACAGTCCCAGTGCTCACTCAGGTTCCCATCCCTCCAACTCCTCTCCCAGCATGATGGAGTAGAGGTCTGAGAGCAGCACAGCTGGCTGTGCCACGGTTCCCTGCGAGACCCCAGTGAGGCCAAGGTCCCCAAGGGGCCCTGGGGGCAACGGGCACTGCACAGACCCCACCTGGGGTGCCTGGCCAGGTGTGTGCATGGCAGCTCCTCACGCCAGGACAGGGCCCTGTACCCCACACACACCCCAGTCTCTTCCCCAGCACACCTTGGCCCAGAGGCACCCACAGCAGGGATGGCCCCCAGCCCTGCTCCGAGCCCCCAGCAGTGACACGAGCTCCCTGAGCACACGATGGCACCTGCACCAAGGGCTGTGCAGGGCAGGCTGTGCCAGCACTGCAGGGTGCTCACGGCAGGCACCAGGACAGACACACACACACCCACCACACCTGCGTGTCATCAAAGCTGTTGCACCGCCACAGCCCTTCCTCCTCCTCCTCCTCCTCCTCCTGGGGGTGCTCCTCGCCGTGCCCCTTGTCGCGGGGGGCAGTGAGCAGCAGTGGGGGTGGCCCCCGCCCCGTCCCTGTGCCGGTGCCCGGCTGGCACTGCTCGGGCTCAGGGTTGTTGTTTTGTAGCTGTTGTAGTTTTGTAGCTGTTGTAGTTTTGTAGCTGTTGCAGTTTTGTAGCTGTTGTAGTTTTGCTCCGTGGTTGCCAGGCAATGGCGAGCTCACGCTCGAAACAGCGGGAGCAGAGGGGCCGAATGCTAATCAGGCCAGCAAGAGTGATCCCAAAGCTTCCCCTTGCCAGCCACAGCCAAAGAGAGCTCCCAGCAAAGCCAGCAGGGAGAGGAGGACCCAGCGTTTAAGCAGGCAGGGATCCACTGTCACCAAAACGTAACCAAAAGGGAGCTCTGGCCAAGCCAGCAAGATGGGGATGTGGTTCTGTGGTGGATGACCCTCCCCATGACACGGAGACCGGGGCTGGTCACCAGCACAGTGGGGAGGCTGCAGGACCCATGCACAGGGTCACACATCAGCCTGTGTGTGTGACACCCTCCTGCTCAGCCCGGGGCACGCCGAGCTCTGGGTACAACTGGGAGCACAGGAGGAGCAGCTTCCCTGTGGGTGGGAAGCTCATTGGGAAGGGCTGGAGCTGTGCCAGGGGAGGTTTAGGCTGGATATCAGGAAAGGCTCTTCCCCAGAGGGTGCTGGCACTGCCCAGGCTCCCCAGGGAATGGGCACAGCCCCGAGGCTGCCAGAGCTCCAGGAGTGTTTGGACACCAGGGATGCACAGGGTGGGACTATTGGGGTGTCTGTGCAGGGCCAGGGGCTGGACTCAGTGATTCCTGTGGGTCCCTTCCAATTTGTGCTTGTGATTCTGTGATGTCACCTGCTCTGGTGCTGAGTGTCAACATGCAAGAGCTCTGAGCAGCCCCTGGCTGTCTCTGCTGCTCCTCTGACCCCACAGCAGCAAGAAGCTGCAGCAAATCCCCACCAAGCAATGTCCAGACACCAAACTGGGCTGATCCAACACTGGCACAACCTGTCCAGATAGGTGGTGGAGTCTCCATCCTTGGAGACCTCCAAGACGCACTGCACATGGTCCTAGGTGTCCAGGATAACCCAGGGTAGGCAATCCTGCACTGATTGGGCTGAGAGATCTCCAGGAGATGCCCAGATCTCCCAAACCACTCCATGCAGCAGAAAAATGAGCACAGCACTAACTGCTCAGGGTGAGTGATGGGACCTGAGCAATGGGAGCTGTGCTGCAAGCCCACAGCACACTCAGGAACAGCTCCACTCATTCCAGCATAGCATCCCCAGGTGTTATTTCCTTACTTCCTTAAACCTGCACCCAAAACCCAAAGTGGTACTTCCCAAACTATGGATCGATTTCAACAAAGTTCATGAGCCACAACAAATTCAACTCCTCCTGCTCTCTGTGCTAGTGGGGATCATGAAGAACTGCTGATACTTAAGGAGAAAACTCTCAAAAACAGTGTTCTCAATGGTATTGAAACAACAGCTGGAAAACCTGCCCCTCACATAGCCAGACTCTCCACCCAGCCACACCTGAGGTCCATGGGAAAAGCTCCCATCAACACCACAGCCCGTGGAAAAAACTAAGAAAACAATGAGGAACTAACTTTGCAGAGAGATAAAAAAAACAAGAAAACAACAAAAAAACCCCCCACAACAATAAACTGGGCAGTAATTACAGCAATGATGAGCCAAAACTACTAATTTTAAAGCTCATGAAGAAAATAGCAAATAAGGAGCAAAAGCAGAATTTCAGCAACATGTCCAAGGAATTTGGCCTAGACTAAGACCAGGAGCTCTGAATCAGCTGGTGGCTGTATCACCAGTCCAAAGTCTGGCCTTGAGCCATTTCTTCCCAATTCGTGCCTCAATTTCCCCATACAGCCCATGCACAGCCCTTTGCCTCCTTACCCTCTTTCCAGAAGACAACAGGACCATGCCCAGCAGGCAGATGCACAGGTCAAAAAGTGGCCAAGGGGAGGGTGGGATGTAAGGAAGCAGGGTCAGGCAAAGGGGGCACACATCCTGGATCTTAGGAAAAATGTTCTGTCACTGGGCTTGAAGAGAGATTCAACAGCTCCAAGTGGGAGGGACAGAGCAGGTCTTAGAGCACTCACTAAACAAACCCGTGTAGAGGGGACAGGTCCTGACCTTACTGGGAGCTGGGACTGGCTTTGCTTTTCCTGCCTGTGTCTGAAGCCTGGGAACTGAAAGAGGCAGAGGAGCAAAAAGTGGGCTGCTGTTTTCCTGTGCCTTCTGGGAGGAAAGATCAATTCCTCCTGGACTGAGAGGGGATCTGCAGGCTTCTATCGATGCAAATAAACAACAAAGGCCCAAACGCTGCATGTGTGCACGCTCTGCTCCTGGATGGTCTCCAGGCTTGGGGGGAGGGACTGCTCATGGCTCCTGTGCATCCCTGTGCATCAAGGAAGAGCTTGGATGGCAGAGGGGTGAAACCCCAGTGTGGCTCAGCTCCTAAATCAATCCTACTGCTGCTCAGGGCGCTGGCAGCCCCCAGCCATGCTGAGACAGAGGGAGAGGAGCAGCCCCCAGCTGCGAGTCCCTGCGAGCCCCACGCGCAGCGTGAGTCACCCTCTGCAGGACCCACTGCTGCTCCTCCCTGCTCACTTCACTGATGACTCAGGGCTGAGGAAGCACAGTTTAAGGCCCCTAATGAAATAATTGTTATTAGTTTGTCTTTCTAAAACAAACACCTCAAGCGAGGCTTGCACCCATCTCCACCCTTTCCCCGCGAGGCAATGGGGCGGTGGGCGTGGGCAGCACAGAGGCACCTGTGGGGGCAGGAGCAGCCCCTGCTGCCCTGGCACGTGGCACTGGGCAGGGCAGCCACCAAAACCCCCCAGGATATGTGCTCCATTCCTCCAGTGCCCCAGCAGGGCCAGCAGAGGAAGGTGGGACACAAGGCTGCTGTCCCAGATGGTGAATGCCCCATCCCTGGAAGTCTCCAAGGCCAGGCTGGATGGGGCTTGGAGAAACCTGGGATAGTGGTAGGTGCTCATGGCAAGGGGTAGGACAGGATGAGCTTTCAAGTCCTTTCCCACCCAAACCACTCCTTGATTCTATGAATCTGGGCCAACAGGAACACTTGCATTTGTTCATTTAATTTCACTTTTCGGACACTAACTAAATAATTTTTTGAGCTACACAATGTAGGTAAGACAGCAGCCCAGATTCCCTAGGCCAGCTCATCTCCTGAGCCAGCCCTGCTGGTCCCTAGTCAGAATTAGCACAACATGCTGCAGACAGAAATGATGAGTGACTTAAAGGAGAGTGCTGAATTCCAAAATTCAACCATGCTGGGGGTTGATCTGGGGTTGCAAACAAGGATGTTTACAGAGGGGCTAAAACAGAGGTATTGCTTTATTTATTTCTTCCCTCCAGCAGACATCAATCCTGTTGTACTTTTTCCTCTCGTAAATGTTGCCGAGCATAATCTTGGTTCATCTTTTTTTCTAGGCAGTGTCCCTGGGAGAACAAAGTTATTAGCAAGGCTGAAGAAGCCTCATGCAATTATTTAGCAACTACACTAAAATAATCCCCAAAGACTGGTGGCTGCTCACAGGTGGCAGCTTTCTAAGTCATTCCAATAAAATCTGGCTCGGTAACTCCCAGTGTAATCAATGCCCACACAAACAAACCAGAGGAAAACTGAGGGATGAGGGATTTTTCCATGCTAGAAGAGGACTCTGCAAAACAAACTCACGAGCCATGGCTGGCTACAGGCTGTGCTGCCACACTGCCATTGTCACCTGCTCACCTGCCAGGACCTCAGTGTCCCTGAGCTGCACTTGGAGATTGCAGGGGATTTGGGCAGAGTAGGAGGTGCTTGGCCCCCAGGGCAGGGCGGGGTTTGGGGAGCAGGGCAGCACAGCCTGTCCCCCCATCCTGGCTGTCCCCCTGGATCCTGGTGGCTCTGCTCCCAGGCACAGCCATTCCTCAGACTCCGTGTATCTGCAACATGCTGCAGTTATGAGTAATCAGGAGGTGATGCCTGACTGTTGGAAGGGGAATAAAATTCAGAGCCTGGGATGTGAGTGGTTGGTTGGGAGGAGGAGGAGGAAGGAGATGGCAGCCCTGGCACCCCCCCCGCATCTCACAGCATCCCTCCAAGCAAGGGCTGGAGCAGGGCCAGGCTGGCTACTCCATGCACCCCATCTCCCTCCAGCCCACTGGCAAGGATGAGGAGCCAAAGGGCTCTGGGAATGCTGCCTCCCCTCTGTGGACTCCAGCACTCACCTTACCTGCCATCACCTGGCCCCAGCACTGCACTCCTCAAACAGCCCCAGCACTGCCAGGGCCTGGAGCTACTATAGCCCCAAGCAGCCCCAAAACATCAGCTGAGGCCAGATGAACCCTCAAATCCTAAAGCTTGAATTTCAGGCTGGATGAACCAGATTGCAGAGCTGAAAATCACAGAGATAACTCCTGCTTTCAGTGTGGGTCCTAGCCTGGAGGGAGCTCCAGGGCACCAAGCTGGGGGCAGCCCAGATTCCCTGAGGCCATCCTGATGGAGATTAGATCCTGCCTGTGTGCTGAATATGGAGAACAAGGAATGGAGAACAAGGGGTGTCTAATAAAGGATGGCTTATGCAGCAAAACAAATCTGGTGACAGTGGAAGGGTCAGGTGGGGCAGGCAGTGCTGCCCAGATGAGAATGGCTGGCTCAAGGAAAGGAGAGAACACAACCCACTGGGAATCACAGAAGGATCTTTGTGGGAGGATGGCATTTTGGCAAGGCCAAAGCACCCGTGGGACCACGGGGTGGAGGGGAGTGAGCCATCAACCCCAGCCTCTCACCATCATGATCCTGCCTCTTCCTGCCTCGACTGCAAAGGACCCGAGGAGGGGGTGGTGATCCCCCTCAGACCCAGCCCAGCCAGGGGAGGATGCCAATGGCTCCAGCACTTTCATTCTTCCACAGCTGCCACATCCCAGGCAGCTCAGAGCAGGAGCCTGACCCTGCTCTCACACTTGCCTGCAAACAGCCCTGACCCTGTGCACACACATGGGGCAGTGATGTGCATCCAAGCTGGGCTTTGAGTCCAATAGAAGGTGAAAAGCTGGAAACCAGAGAAAAGGGGGTTTGGGTCACTGAGGGGGGAAGGAGAAGGGAAACATGGCTATGCACACATGGTACACTGAAGTTATCCAGAGAACAGAACCAAGGCCCTGCAGCCACCCCCCAGCAGGGCAGCAAACCCCACACTTGGGAGGTGGGCAGCTCCTGGTGTCCTCCAGACAGCACAGACCCACCAGGGAAGAGGGGCTATGTTTCAGTGTCTCCCTGATGCCACAGCCTTGCTCAGACACTAACCTGACCCCAGCCCCTGACAAGGCCAGGACATCCTTCTGTGAGCAGGTGGGCACCACCCTGCTCCAGCTCAGCTCAGCTCAGGTCAGGATCAATGGCAACGCTGGCTGCTCACCCACCCTCACAGCTGGGACCCAGGAGGGAAGCCTTGATGTTCTTCTGGGGCCTGAGACACAAACATAAACCTGGTTCTTTGGAAAATGAGGTGACCACTAGGGATGGCGGGGCACTGCCCAGGCTCCCCTGCCTTCCTGTGGGAGGAAAAGTGACTCTGCTCATGAGCATCTGCCAGCACCCTCATTAAACAAGTCCCTTTGCACTCCCTCCTTGCCTTCCCACCCCTTGCAGCATCTTCCCAGCTCTGCTTTCCCCAGCTGAGCCTCTTCCCAGCCACGCTCCCTGTGCCAAGGGGAGCTCACCCACAAACCCCTCGCAGCTCACACCACGCTAAGGCTGACCCAAGCTTCAAAGCATTTCTTTACTGAGAGCTCATCCAGGAAACTTTGCTTTCCCCAGTGCTATTGTAGTGCTGCATGCCTGTAGGAATTCATTCATGCTCAGACAGCCACGCAGGCACGCACAGGCTCTGTGCTGGAGTCTCCCTGAGCAAGGAGCTCCAGGAGCCTGCTGGGGCTGGCACAGCCAGCCCTGCACTTGCTGCTCCTAGCATGGAAGAACTTGTCAAATGGCTGGCAAAACCACGGGGACTTGTAAAGCTGCCAGCCCCACAGCACCCAGAGGGACACACACACAGAGGCCTGGGCACCTTGGCTCCCTGTTGTCGTTCATCCAAGCCTTGGGAGCAGCAGGGGTGTGCTGGGGGAGCCGCAGGCACGGGGTGCACGGTCACCCATCGCCAGTACCACCGGTGCTGGGCTGCACACCCTCCCTTCTCCACCTTCTTCTTCCTTTTTTCATGATTACAGCCTGTAAACCATTACAGCAGCTTGGAGCACGTTGGGAAGGAGCTGTGCTTGGCTTAAGTGTTTGCAGGATCAGGGCTGAGCTGTGGAGCTGAACTCGCTGCTATTTATGGAGGGAAGCCCTGAGCAGAGCATGCTGAGAGGAGTGTGGCCGGGCCTGTGCTCCTGCTAAACCTGGTGGGTTTTTTATTTTGCCTCATTGTGGGGATGTCAGCTGCCTGATCATGAACTGCATTCATGTGCTGCCTGGTATTTACAAATGGTTTTGTTATTTTTTAAACGTTGGGAACACCAGGTCATAGAATCACAGAGTGGTTTGGGTTGGAAGAGACCTTAAAGCTCATCCCATTCCACCCCCTGCCATTGGCAGGGACACCTTCCACTACTCTAGGTTACTCCAAGCCCCATCCACTCTGACCTTGAACACTTCCATCCTCCTACATATTTATACTGGTTTATAGGTGAAGTTCTATCTTTCATCACAGATCAAAAAAATAAAAAAGGCAGGAAAATAAGCTGGATCCGAGTACTAAGCTCCCAGCTCCCAGGGTCTGCAGCTAATTAATTACACCCTGTCCTGCAGCGTGCACTTCACACGTGGCCCTGCGTGCCTGCAGCCTGGCTGGGTGTCAGCAGCCTGACAGCAGCTCTGCCCACCAGCCCAGCTAATTATAGTGTGGGGAGCAAACGAGGCTGCCCTCCCTGCCCTCCTCTTCCCTCGCTTCCCCTTTCCTCCCTCCTCTCCCCTCCCTGCTGGTTGCTCCACTGGGACCCAGGGCTGCAGGACCCAGGGAAGACCTTTCCCTGAAGCACCAGGGGGACTGGTGAGGTGCACAAGGATGAGAGTCTCCAGGAGACTGTGTCAGGGGGTGTCCAAGGGCACAGACACCTCCAGGGTACCTGGGCAGGGAGCCCTCCACCACACCCCCACCCTCACCCTACCCCACTGCAGAGCCAGGCTGCTGGTCCCATCCCATCCCATCCCATCCCATCCCATCCCATCCCATCCCATCCCATCCCATCCCATCCCATCCCATCCCATCCCATCCCATCCCATCCCATCCCATCCCATCCCTGCTGTCCTTCCAGCCACCCCTCCTCTCCTTGGACAGAGCTCTGCATCTCCGTTGTCTCTCCTGCTGCCTTCATACACCCCTGGCACCAGCTGGGGGGAGCCTCTCCAGTCTGCCTGGAAAACCAAGTTCATGGGAATGCCCCTCTCCTCCAGCAGCCTCAGCCCCTGGGCAGGGCCAAGGCATCAGATGAAAGTGGACCACAGTGGGGTGTCCCACCTCCACTGCCTGGGGTTTGCTGCCCCACAGGAGAGCCTGGGCACCACAGACCCCCAAGCAGCAGCAATGCCTTTGTCTCAGTGAGAGGGACCAGGACCAACAAAGCACCCTCAGGAAGTGTCCCCTGTCACCAAACCACTCCTGGGGTAACACACGTGGAAAACGGGGAGGATCTGAGCTGAGCAGGGATCCAGGGGACCTGGCTGGTCACCCACACACAAGTTATTAACAACCAGGGCACACACCAGACCTGCAGGGACATGAACAGAGCCCACGCTCGCACCTCGGAGACACAGAACCCTACAGGGCTGGAATGGGTTGGAAGTGACCTTAAAATCCCTTCTCATTTCACCCCCTGCCATGGGGTTCTGGCTGTGTCCCACCTGGCCTAGAACACTTCCAGGGATCCAGAGGCAGCCATGGCTTCTCTGAACAACAACATCCACCCAGAGTTCAAAACACCATTGGAGAGCAGTTCTCTCATGTTTTTAGCCCTGGAAGTGGCTCCCCAGGGTCACACAACATCTGACCCAGTCAGTGTAAAAGTGAGTCCCCACTCCCAGGAGTATGGCTGGCACCACAAAATTATTTTAACTGCTCCTAGCCCTGGAGGAAGAGGAGGGCTGTTTGCAGAATGACATGCCTACCATAAAACAAGGATGGTCCTCACAGCTGGCCTCTTTATCATCCTCCTCTTCCTCCTCAGTACCCAGCACTGAGCCCAATGCACGGGAAGCCTGCTCCTCCTGCACTGCTCATCCCTGGGGAGCTGATGGGGCTGGGCAAGCTGGGTGCTACAGAAAGCTACAGCACACTCCTGGGGTGCTGCCTCAGCTTTGTCTCAAGCCAACAGGAGCTAACATAGGGTTTGGTCAGGATAGGGACAGATGTGACTCAGAGGGAGCACCTGAGCTCTACCAATACAGAGCAAACCCACTGCTTAGACATAGCAGGAACCACTTCACTACCTGGGTAACACTGAAGGGTCTGTTCTGAGCACCCCTTTGCCACCATCACTGGCCCAAGGTAACTCCTCTAGGCCTAAAAATTCACTTTTACTCTCAAGTTAAAAGTGTTTGTTTGTTTGTTTGTTTGTTAAATAGGGCTTGTAACCTATCAACCAACCCATTTTGGAGCAGCAAGCTCTCTGAAATTCATATGAAACTGTGTCTGCCTCATCCCTGGAAGTGCCAGGTTGGACAGGGCTTGGAGCAACCTCCAATGGTGGAGGGTGTCCCTGCCCATGGCAGGGGTGGATGAGATGGGCTTTAAGGTCCCTTCGAGATGGGTCCCTTCTGTTCCAAACCACCCTACGATTCTAGGATAATATGGCACAGGTTTTTGGGAGCATCATCAATGTAAGCAGAGAAAAACTTACAAGACCTTAATCTGTTTTGGTTACAGGTGGGGCTTTAAGAAGAAGGAGCCCCTGGAGCTTTGCACATTTCTCTTGGAACAGCCTTTCCTGAGGGATGGAGGCACTGGTTCAGTCCTGGCCACCCATTTCTCATCCAGACAGGAGGGAAGAAGGAGCCAGGGGATGAGGATGCCCCTCCATCCACAAAGCACACAGCTTCCCACAGAGCCACCCCACCTGGTAGGCAGATTGAGGTCAGCAGTAAGGTAGGGACAATGATGACCCTGCTGTGTCCCCAGGTCCACCTTCCCAAGTGGAAAGGGACTGGGACAGCCAGTCCCTCACTGCTCCCACAACTGCATCCATACCCTGAGCATTTACACAGGCTCCAGCCAGCCAACCACCACCAAATATTTAGGAATCAGACTCCATAAAGGAAGCACAAGACACACTACAGAATAAATTGAGTACATTAGAAAAAACCCAGAGAGGAAAAATAGATTTTTGGAACGTGTTCTCAATCTCATTAATTGGGAAGACAGCCTTGGGGGGGGGGGAAATGATTATATCCTCCCCAAGCCATTATCCGCTCTTCAGAGTGTATCATATGAAAACAGTTATATAAAAGAATAAATTATATTTGGAATGGCAAGAACCCCAGAATAAAGCTAGGAACTCTGATGTTCCCATATAAAGATAGGAGACAGTTATCTGTTCCAAATTTTCCAGTTTTCTGCTGCGCCAATTCAAATTCACTACATACCAGCATGGCCATATAAAGGGGACTCCACCCATGTGAGCTTGGAAAGAGCAGTAATCCCCCAAACTATCAATTTAATGTATGGGGATAGAAAATGAGGGAAGAATGTACTCCCAGAAGGAGCGCTCTGTTAACGACATGGCACAGGGCTCCAGAACGTGCACACAGGAATATCATTTACAGGGACTTTTGCATTGTGAGACCCCAGCTGAAATCGAGATTTCTGCACGCTGACACCATCCATGCTGCAAATTAAATGTCCATTCCCAGAATCCAACATGAACTTTATTTTTGCTTTATTTTCTACTATTTGCTCAGTGTCACGTTTCTTGGCCAGCACTAGGAAATCATCTCTTCCTTGGGGGCTTTTTAATTAATTTTCAGCCCATCTTGCCCGGGCTCTCCTGAGCAGCAGAGGAGTGAGGATGCCTCAGGGCAGGGCAGGGTACTCTCAGCCTGAAGCCTGTGGAGGTGCTCCAGTCCCAGCCTGGTATGTGGGTGCTGACCACAGCACTCAAACATGCAGGAACCCCCACATGAGCAGCCTCAAGCTCCTCCTCACCCTGCACTGGATCTGAGACTGAGAAAAATCCTCCTTTTCCCTGGATTTCTGCAGATGCAGCACAGCACTGGGGATGCTGTTAGCATGAGCACAAGGTACTGGTGTGGGCTGGGGCACAGCAGCATGGGCCAGGTGACATAAATATGGGAGGCAGAATGTGACCCTGACTCTGGCCACACACTCCCGAGCCCTCAGGAATGTGTTGTCATGTTTGAAACAGCACAGCAAGCTGGATCCTCACCTGAACTACACAAACAATACACAAAGTGCAGGTAGTATCTTTCCAAGTTTTCTTTCCTGTTTGGAATTTCTGCACAGAAGATCCAGGGAGTGCCCCAGCACCTCCATATTCCTCCCACCAGACCTGTGGAGTCACTGCTTACAGCAGGAGGTGAGAAGACAGGAAGGATGGCTAGGATGGAAATCTGGGCCAGGAGATGGAAATGAGGGCTACAGCCCATCTTTTATCAGTTTTTAAACCAGTCAAGGACTGGGCACAGAGCCCCCTTGTCACTGGTCTGAAGCTTCCAGGTCCCCCTGTCTGAAGTGTTCAAGGACAGGTTGGATGGGGCTTGGAGAAGCATGGTATGGTGGGAAGTGTCCCTGCCCATGGCAGGGGGTTGGTACAACATGAGCTTTAAGTTTCCTTCCAACCCAAACCACTCCATCATTCTACTAAGAAGCAGCCTAAAGAAGAAATTATTTTCTCCAGCTCTACCAATCTAAGAAAAATCATTACAAAATAAAACAACAACAGCAACAACAAAAAAACCCTGAAAAATAAGAACCTTCTAGAAAGCACCTCTTGTCATGCCCTGAGACCCTGCTGAGGAGCAGCAGCAGCACATCCGAGCTCCCCCCGCGCCATCGGCACCGGCGCCGGAGCCGGCAGCGCCCTGGAAAGGAGCCGGCAGCCAGCAGCAAGGAGCCCTGTCCAAGCCATCAGGATGGATATGCAGATAAACCAGGTCACAGAAGTGTTTCCATCCCAGCCAGACAGTGACTAAGAGACGGCATTAATTTGTTACTCAGCCCAAGTTTAACTTTTCAGACCAAGAAGAGCCAAATGGTCGTTCCAAGTGAAAAAATACTGCAGGATGCATTCCTTTGCCCTGTCCCAGGAATACCCAGGGATTCATGATTTCAAGATGGAGTTGACAGCTCTTTCATATATCACTAAGAATAACAAACCAACCTTTCTGTTTTTCTTTTCATTCCCCAAATGCTATTTACTGGTCGCAAGAAGCCGCATGTCATGTTCACACAGCGCTCCGGGGAGGTGGGGCTGGACGAGCTCCACATGCTCTTAGAGCAGCACATCAAACCAGCACAGACAACAAAAAGTTGTTTTATTGGCAGTCCTGCTGTCAGCACGGAGAATGAAGTGTGTGTGAGGGAGCATCCACCTTCCACCCTTTTCTGGACTCAACGTGAAGGCTCCTGGGAGCTTTACCAGGGACATGAGACTGAGAACACAACTGACAAACCCTTTGGAACTTGAAAGCCCTCCAAATTTATTCAGTATTTGATAACCTGCTACAGCACCTGTGCCTGTTGCACTGCCTGGTTGGGACAGTCCCCACATCAGAGCAGGTACAGGGCAGCACCTCAGTGCCAGGGTGCAGGGAAGGACGTGCATGCCCAGGTGAAGGGACAGCAGCCCAATGCCTCACTGCAGGGCCCAGTGACCCCAACACCACACAGAGGGGTGGGTATCACCAGCACCCATCACACAACAGCCTTGTATTAATTTTTTGCCTTTTAGGGCATCCAGAAAATGGGCTCAGAGATTCATCCAACATCATGCCAAGATGGTGGCAGCTGTGCCCAGGAGAGACATCCCCAGCCCCACCAGTGCTCTCCTGTCCCTGGGCTGAGGCTGCAGGGTGTGGGGCACCACAGGATCCCTGGGATGCCCCACACCATTACAAAGCAGTTGTTCCTGCAGGCAGAGGAGATTTGACACTGTCAGCCAAGTGCAGAACAGCAGAGCTCTAAACAAACCCTGCCACAGCGCTCGCGTCCAACTCCGTCTGCAGATGGAGCAGAAGGGATGCCCATGACATGATACAGCCTCAGAAAATCCTGCCAGAGAGCTCAGACCACGTCATACCCACATCTTGTTTTACAAAACCATGTGCTGCCTCACAGTAGGTCAGATCAGAGCTGTGCAGAGCTTTCAGCCCCAGCACCTCTCCTGAAAAATTCCCAACCAGCTCTGCCAAGGGGCCATGATCCAGAGCTCCAATTGCACCTCCCTGCAGCCACCCAGCATGAGCTGGTGCCACACACTGCTGCCTGGCCCCTTTGGAACCCAAACCCTCCCTTCTCCTTCACCACTCAGGACCTGGGAGTTAGTTTTAGTCCATAACCAAACAAGCCTTAGGAATGTCTGTGGGACAGTGGGGTGATGGGGAAGCCCAGGGAGGCCGAGCCCTACGAAGGGCCTCGGTGGCAGCACGCTGTCACTTGAGGGACAGCACACACAGTCCTCACACCCCCTGGACATGGAAACCAGGGAGACAGGACCCACCTGGTCTCCAGTAAAACCCCAGCCAGCTCCAGCTGAGCTGGGCTGTAGGAGGGCAGCCCAGCCCAGCATCCCCCAGCAAGGCAACACTCACAGAGAGGGGGCTCTTACATGGAGGCAGGGCATCCTCCCGTGGCAGCGAGGCGCCACCGGGGCTGTGCCGAAATGCAGCGGCCACTCGGGAGGCAGGTGACACATCCTGCGTGCCAAGGGCACATCTCCAACCTGCTGGGGCTTCCAGGGCTGGGCAGGGCTCCTGCTCCTCCCCGTGCCGCCCACAGCCCTTCCTTGTGGCACCTACTCGGGTCCCACCCTGCAGCTCCTGCCGTGTCCTCATGCTCACCCCACCCCACCCCTCCTGCCCAGCGCCAGCTGGGGGGCATGGGAACCTTCCAAAACTGGGGCCAAACTTTGGCCAAAATTGGGCCAAACCCACACCCCACTTAGCCACAATTCAGAGTCAGGCAGCTCAGGGCTGGCTGCCACAGTGCCACTGGAGAGGTCCCTCCTCTGGCATTGTCCCCTGGTAGGCACAGCCCCTCCTCTGGCACATCTTCCCACACAGGGGTCTGGGCAGAGCTCACCTCTGCACTGCACAGGGCAGCAGTCCCCCAGGATGCCTGCTGAGCCCATCTGGCCTTCACCACAGCCAGAGCCACAAAGTCTTCATGAACCTTGTGGAAAAAGCAACTGCCTTGAATGCATTTTTGCTTTTTCCCAGTAAATCTCTTTGGTACCCCCCTAGTCTGATGTGAAATTACTCACCATCTCTGTAGTACTTAGAGCTGCACAGAGGTCCCTGCTTCTTCCCTATAGTTCTTGTCTTCTCCCTTCTTCTCTCCTTGTCTCCCTCCTCTCCCTCCTGGGTGGCCAGGCTCTCCCTGCCGAGAGGGCAGCAGCCTATTCCAAGATTCCTATCCGGCCGCCCACAGCCTCTCCCTACAATTACAGGCCTCTGCGGCTGTCCCAGGTAAGCAGCAATGACAGACCTCGAGGCAACTTCATGGAAATGTCTGTTCAGAGGCAGGGTTACCTGTCTCTGCCAGCTCCTGCCTGGAAAGGAGCATCCTGCACACCCCAGCAGCATGACCATCCCAAACAACTGGATGGAGGGAAAGGAAATTACACCAACCTGTCCCTAGAAAACAAGGGTATAAGAATTTCTTAGGATCCCTGTATCATCCCAGTGGCCCCATCCCCAGTCCCATGGCTTCTTCCAAGCACAGACAGGTCTGTGGGGCTGGGGTGCCCACCCCAAAAGCTTGCACGAGCCCAGTATTTGCAAAGACAAAGTGATCCTTTAATGCCACATCCAAAGGTTATTGGTGAAAACCCACAGGACAGTCTTTGGCAGCCACACTCGAAATGCGGGTGCTGGGGCACCACTGGGCAGTGCAGGGAAGGGCCCTGGGCAGTGGATGCAGGAGAAGCCTCAGCCCCTGAGCTCAGGGTGCAGCTGTTCCCAAGGAGGCAGAGCCAGGGGTGGCAGTGGGGCACAGAGGCAATGGGCTGTGGCTCTCACCAAACACTCACTTCACCTCTGACTTCCTGGGTGTGATCACCACGAAAGCCCAGTGCCCCCATCCAAAGGGCAAAGCTGGGAATTCCCAACTGCAGCAGACACCAAGCCCACCCTGCTGATACAAGGTACAGCAAACTTACAGCTTCTCCCACCACAAACCCCTCCATACTCCACAAGCAACAAACAACACTGCTCCCCCTGTCCTGTCCCACAGGAGCCACTGAAGGCATCACTCCCCTTGCCTTACCCTGTGTGACTCCCAGCCCTGCCCAGCAGCACTGGCCCTCCCAGATTAAGGCTCAGCACAGACTCACCCCAGCTTCCCTGTGCTTTGAAAACAGTAGCTTTTGGCCTCAGGAGGGGTTTGTGCCCTCAGCAGGGTCCTGTGTTTCCCACTCCCACAGTCTGTCCTATAAAAGCCCTCACACCTCCCCACTAAGCAGGACAAGCAGGATGCCCAGCCCTGTCCATGCACTGCCTGGAGGCAGCAGCACTGCAGGCAGTACCCCGGGCACTCCCTGCTGGTCTGCCCGTGGGTTTTGGGAAATGTGGCACATGGGCACACAGGGAGGATGCAGGAGCCTCTGGTCCTGCACAAGCCTGTGACAAATCTTGCTGACCACAGGTGGAGAGAGTGACTTAGAAATAAATATGAGGGTAGATCTTTGGCAAGGGTGAGGAGGAAAAAAGCTGAAGAAGAACTAGCTGAACTGGGACAAAGAAACTCTTGCATCCAGACCCCATTTCTCTCCAGAAAGAGCCAAAACCTTAACAGGAGTTTGTGTTAAAGCCTCTGATCTTCACTGGGGTTTCACCCCTGAGAACCACAGCTGTTCACACAGCCAGGGACAGCCACTGCCCAAATTCAACTTTAATCCAAATAACATTAAAAAGATACTCCAGGGATTAAGTGACCTGACAAGTCACAGGCACACCCAGGGACAGAAAACTAATGGCATGTGTCACAACAGGGCTGTGATCACATGACCCTCCTGGCACTCACCCCGTGTGCCTCAGTTTACCCAGTCATTATGGGCAGGTGCAGCACTGCCCAGCTCCTGCAAGGCAGGGAGTGGCCAGGAGCATATCACAGAATCATGGAATGGTTTGGGACAGAAGAATCTTACAGCCCATCCTATCCCACCCCCTGCCATGGCAGGGACACCTTCCACTGTCCCAGGCTGCTCCAAGCCCCAATGTCCAGCCTGGCCTTGGGCATTGCCAGGGATCCAGGGGCAGCCACAGCTGCTCTGGGCACCCTGTGCCAGGGCCTGCCCACCCTCCCAGGGAACAATTCCTTCTCAATATCCCATCTAGTCCTACTCTCTCTCAGTTCAAAGCCATTCCCCTGTGTCCTATCACTATATGCTCTTGCAAATATATATATTAAAAAAAAAAATATATATATATATGTACACACACACACACACAAACACACACACACACTCCCACCCACACACATTATACATGTACTTGTATTTTATGTTTAATAGTGCTGTTCCCAGGACTGCTCCCATGGGAAGCACAGCTCCATACTGCTTTGGCTGGGGGTCGGGATGAATAAGCAAGAGGAGGGAGGAAAGCCACGGCCCTGGGGGGTCTGCCTGCAATCAGGCAGCATTTCAGCAGTGGTGAGGGAAGAAATTAAAGAAATAAATCCTATTTTGTTCGTGCTTAGTGAACACTCACTAGAGAGTCATGATGAAACCACACATATGCTTTTCCAGGCAGGAGACAGCGGTGCTTGGAATGACAGGCTGGTCCCGGGGTGGCACAGGGATGTGGGTATTCACAGCAGGAAAAGGATGGATGCTGACAGGGAAGGAGGTGTCAGAGCACAGGGAGCTACAGCTGGGGATGTGGGGTAGAGCAATGGATCTGCTATGCCTGAAAAGCTGGGCTGAGATGGGATGGTGGGAAAGGAGCTGAGGGAGAAGAGGGAAGGTGCAGCCCGAGCCCTGCAGCTGGTACAAGAGGGGCAGCAGAAAACCCCCATGACAGGGCAGACCCTGCCCGATGCCACCATGGCACTGCTGGGGCTGGGGATCACCTGCTCCCCTGCCTGTCCCCTGACCTTGGCAATGAGCTGGCCAGGAGCATCCCAACACCTCAAGATTCCCAGCAGCAGCAGAGTGGGCATAGTGCCTGCTACAAGAAATGCATTGGTAAAGCCAGTTTTGGGGCAAAAGGGCTGGTTTTGGAGAGGAGGGAAGAAAAGAAAATAATTAAAAAAAAAAAAAAAAAGAAAGAAAAGGGAAAGGAAAAGACAAAAGCGCTGTGTAAGAGATGAAGGGAAGGGGGGGAAGAAGTTGAAAAGAAATCCCTGGGGAATTGTGGAGAAGAAGAAAGAGCATAGACACGCCAGGCGAGCTGGAGTGAGAGCCAGGGAGCAGGAAGCGCCTAACTAGGATGGAGACAGAGATACTACAGAACCCTGGTGACGTCATGCCGGAGTCGCAGCGGTTTCCAAAACAACTCCAAACTCCAGCGCCCTGAGAGGCAGCGAGGAGTGCAGGAGAAGTGGAAACGAGATGGGGCTCGGCGCTCGGAGGGAGCTGGAACAGGAGCTGGAGGCGTCTGCGGAGCTGAGCCCGCTCCCAGCTCCCCAGCGGCTTGCTCTGGCGGGACGGGCTCTGGGGAACCGGCAGCCACGGAGACAGGGGTTATTGCAGAGCCAGGCAGCATCAGAAAGGAAATTCCTGAGGGTGTTTTCCTAATTGACACGTACAATGAAGTTACAGTCCCCCAAAGCCCCTTGCTGCAGGAAGGTAAATGCTGGATGCTCCCAGAAGCAGAGCCAAGGAGTGAGCAACAGCAGAGCCGGCGACCCAGAGGAAATAAATCTGCACTAAATAGGAACCACACACAGAGAGCTGTCCCGATGGCAGCGGGTGGCTCTGCCCCAGCTCGCTCGGATTAGAGGCTTTTATGGCTGTGCTGGCCCTGGGGAGCCCGGCCAAGGTGGCTGGGTCGGCTCAGGGCTCTGTGAGGAGGGTGGAGACCCAAGTGAGGAGGCAGAGTGAACCCCCCGGATCAGGCCGTGGTGCCCCTCGTCCGGGGCTTGCAATGTGGGGCTGTCCCCTGTGCCCCCAGCCTACCCCACAGCTGCTGGATGGGTATGGCAGCCCTGGCACCCACCCTATGGATGAGGAAGGGTGGCACAACAGCCATGGTGACTTTTACTGTCTCCCAACCCCAAGTGTGTTTCTGCCCTGCCGGAGGCTGCAGGAATTCCTGCAGGTTCTCCACTGCCTGCCTGGCAAGAACCAAACCCAGGCAGCACCTGGGTGCTCCCACACCTTTGCTCTCCCAGCTTCACCTCCTGCCAGGCTAGAGCCTGCCTGCTTTCACACACCTGTGCTGCTGGTAATTGGCACCAAAAATAAGGCATAACTGGGCTGTCCTGGGGCCAGGGCTGACCCTGGAGGTCTGGTATCCTGCAGCAATCCAGGCCTAGATCCTGCTGGGACACAAGGATCCCCACTCTGTAATACTGCTGCACATGTGATGAACCTGCCTGGTGTCAGTACTGTCCTACAGCTCCCGTGGCTTCTGCCAAGGGATACAGCATGCAGGCAACACTTCCAAACACACACCTGCAGGCTGGTGGAGGGGTCCAGGGTGGGAAAAGGACCCAAGAGGGATGAGCAGGGCACCATCACCTCTCTGCCTCCAAACCTGTGACAAGCAGCAGGAGGCACAGGCAGGTTTGGCCACAAGCCCACCTTGCAAACCACCCAGGGAAATCCACGGGAAGGCAGCAAGACCCCAAGCAGGTGAGACAGGCAATTGTTAGGATGGAACTGGCAGGAGATGTCCTTGGTGCCAGCACAGCCACGTCCCTCTGCACACGCTGGCTGGCACAGAGCCGGCAGCACCGGGAGCGGGCTGGCCACAGCAGCAGCCCCTGCCTGTCACCCTCCCCTGGGCCCCTTGCCGGCTCCCTGGTTAAATCCCAGCACGGCTGCTTTCCTGCCCGGGGGCGAGGAGAGCCTGACTCACGCACTAGCAGCGATTAATGAGCGAGCAGAGGAGCCGGGCTCATCCTCGGAGCCGGCAGCTGAATCACCGGCCCGGCTGCCTTGCGCATTGTTCCAGCGCTGAGTCAGTGCTGCTGCGCCGGGACACGACAACGGCAGCCAGCAAAACCTGTGGCCTGTGAAATGCAGCAACACGGAGAAATTAAACAAGAAGTGTTGCTGTAAGCAAGCTAATAGGGCTACCCACGGAGTCCCAGAAAAGCATGCTCTGGGGTCCAGCTTCCCCCCCACCCCAGAAATCCAAACCCCCAGCCTCTCACAGGGACACTGTGCTTGGTGGCAGCAGCTTTCGTTCTGCTTAAAAGCTGCCACCTCTGTATTTATCATTTTTTATGTTCAGCCTTAATTGGATGACGTGGTCTGGTTGTTCCTCCCACCCCGGCTGGGCTGTGCGTGTGCTGCACACAGATATCATCCCAAACCTTTCCCATTCTGGCAGTGCCCAAGGCCAGGCTGGACACTGGCGCTTGGAGCAGCCTGAGACAGTGGAAGTTGTCCCTGCCCACGGCTGGGGGGTGGGATGGGATGAGCTTTAAGGTCCTTTCCAACCCAAACCTATGCTGTTCCCACAGCTCCCAAACTCACAGTCCTGGTTTATCACTTTGTCCTGAAGTACAAGATGGAATTTTGAAAGATGAGTAAAACAGTAATTCCTGGAGAAAATGTTGTCTCAGAGCAGGTGACAACCATACTTCTCAAACTCTCCAGATCATCTTTAGCTGCCAGGCTGCCAGTGTTCTCCATCTCTCCCAGGTAAGGAGAAATCCCACTCCAGCCAGGTGTGCCAGCCCCTTTTTGCCACCCCAGAATAGCTCCTGCCATGCAGCTGTGTGAACAGCCACCACTCACTGGGCCTTGCAAAATAAATCATATTTCACCTCAAAATGAAGCAAAAGCCTCCTTCACTCAACATCCTGCTTCCTGAGGTTGGGAGGGAGTGTCTCAGGTCCTCTTAGGGTCCTTGTCCACCCATAAGCCACACACCTGGCAACCTGGAAAGTACTTTGCTGACACACAGGACATAAAATCTTGGAGAAATAAGTGACTAGAACCTGGATTAATGGAGCAGAGAGATGGGAATCAGCTTGAGAAATAGGGCCAGCTGCTGGTCTGTCCTTAAACACAGCCCTGAATTACAAACATCACTGTGCCCTAAGTGCCTCTTTCTGATCCTATCACCCCCAGACAAGTCTCAGCCTCCCCTGACACCAGCTAATGACTGGGCTTTGAAGGTGCTGTATGGCAGCAAGTTCTGCAGGTTAATGGGAACGTGTGGCAGTGCTGCATCTCCTTCATTCCAGCCTGCTGTGATGTCCTGCCCTAGAGAAAGACCAAGTGCCCAAAGGACACACCAGGAGTCACGGCATCACCCCACAGCCAGCAACCCCCAGTGCAGCTCTGGGAGCCTCTGCATCCCAGGTGGATGGTCCCAGGCTGAGTGCTGCCAGCAGCCCCTGCACCCCCGTGCCCCACTGACCACACTGGTGGTGCTGCTGCAGGTCCCACACGAACACAGCGTGAAACCTCCTTGTGCATCATCCAGCCCAGTGTCATCCAATCTCCAACCACCCCAATCTCAATGAACCATCAACCTGAAATAAAACAAATACACTCAAAATCCCAGTGAGCGCCAGGTTGCCTCTGTTTGCTCTTACAAGGATCTAATTCAGGTCTAATAGGACAGTTATTATGATATATTAAATGAGAGGCAATTTATTATTAAGAGCTTATTCATTGGACCTGGGCAGATGGGTAATCAGATACCTGCCTATTACATGGCTGTGAAACCACTCTGAATACACTTCTAATGACCAAATGATATTTACTTAACATTCAATATCCATCACTAGGAAAGGTCTCTCTAGATTTAATAAGCCTCTGTTATTTTATGTTTAATTAAATACCATCCACTATTAAAAACATATTTAACTGAGGTCAAAACCAGTAAAAACTGTATCTTATAACATAGCTGTTAAACCTCAAATATCTTCTTAATGATTAATTGGGATTTAGCACACGATTGCTGTCCTACTGAGAGCGGATGGAAAGCGGAAGCTCAACGATTCAGGGACCAAAGTGCTTTGCTTCTGCAAACAATTCTGCTGGTTAAATGGTTTGGCTAATAGAAATAAAACACAGCAGTGGGAGCCTCTGTTCCGACATCACCCAACTTTGGGAAATTCAGAATACAGCACAGTCACTCCACAGTGGCCAGCAATTCACGTGGCCATGTGGGGAGCTGAGATCTCCATCCTCCTCCCAGAGATCTGGGTACCACAGGTGCATTCCTGCAGGCCAGGACATCAGCAGGACCCTTCCAGAGCTGCTCTGCCCCAGCTTCAAGGCAGAAGCTCTGGAGCAGTGAGCCAGGGGACTCCTGATGGGACAGGTCCAGTTGGGATTGTGAATGGCATCCTTCCTGCTTGGGCTGGCCAGCTGGGGCAGTTCAGTGGTCCATCACATCCACCAGCTTCCCCAGCAGAAACAACAGTGCCTGAAAGAAGCTTGAGACAGATTTCATAGAATCATGTAATGATTTGAGTAGGAAGGACCTTAAAACTCATCCTATTCCAACCCCCTCCCAGAGGCCAAGACCCCTTCCATAGACCAGGCTGCTCCAAACCCCATCCAACCTGACCTGGCCACTTCCAGGAATGGGGCAGCCACAGCTTCTCTGGGCAACCTGTTTGCCACAATGGTCCAAAGCTTTGATGTTAGAAACAAAGAGATGTTTTCAGGCCAAGGGACTAGTGAACTCCCAGAACCAAGGGCCCTGGAATCCTAAGTCCTGCAGCAGCAGCAAACTAAGGATAGATGTTTCTGTCACTGCCCTGCACAAGTGTCCTCTGTGCCCTCCACGACAGGCAGCCCTGAACACACATCACATGTTTGCTTCACCCCTGGGCACAGGGACAGCTGATGGGGGAAAAAGAGCCTCTAAGCAAGGGGGAATAAGCTTGGACACAGAGCAAGGAAAAGTCCAAAGCATGTCAGCGCTTGGGAAAAAGCCATTCCACCTCAGTGACCTCCTGCAAGAGAATTTATTTTTATTGGTTTTGTTTTGAAAGACCTTGAAAGCAAAATCTGATACTAGCAAAGTATTAAATATAGCAGTACAGACCCACATGGATTGTAGAGGAAAACAATTTCAGAATAGAAACAGCAAGAATGTCTACAAACACTGAGAAAAATACCAAGAGAGGGAAGCCAAGAGGGTCCTTTCTTTCTGTTGTTCCCCTCACAGCCTCAGGAACGCTGGGGAAATTGGGGTTAGAACATGGACTGCGTGCTTCAGTCCTGGGAAACGAGTCAAGAACCTGGAATGTGTGCTCAGCAGCAGGCACAGCCAGGGCAGCCCTGGGCTATGAGCTCCTGAGCTTCCTTGGAGTGACCCTGGTGGGTCAGACCTGGGCTTGTGGTGCTCCAGGGAGAGGCACAGAGGGAGCATCCCAAGGGAACTGCTAGATGGGCTTGGAGATAAACAAAGCTCTTCCCCAAAGTCATGTCCCAAGAGTGAATCATCATCCTGCCATGAATGACATACCAAAGGGATAAGAAAACATTCCCAATGTCTGACAAGACACTGTGTTATGCGTGAGGGGGGTTCCAAATATCCACATGGAAAAGATGTTTTTGGAGGAAAACCTCGCTGCTATTCAGTGTTTCTAAAAACAAAGAGCCTCTGGGAGTCATGGAATCCCAGGATGGTTTGTGTTGCAAGGGACCTTAGAGCCCATCAAGTGCCACCCCTCCATGGGCAGGGACACCTTCCACTGTCCCAACTCCAAGCCCTGTCCAAGCTGGCCTTGGACACTTCCAGGGATGGGGCAGCCACAGCTGCTCTGGGGAAGAAGAACAAGTCTTTGTTTTCTTTTTTTTTTCACCAGAGAAGTCCAAGGGAGTCCAAGCACCAGAGATCCAAAGAACCTCAAGCAGAGGGAAGCAGATGAGAGCAGAGCTGGGCAGTTGGCTCTGCAGGGCAGGTGCAGGCTGCCTCCACAGAGGCTCCATGGAGAGGACACTCATGGAGTAACCTCATCATCAAAAATACTCTATCACTTCCCAAATTTGAGGACCAGGAGGAAAGTTCAGCTGGATTTCACTTCCTTCCCCAAGCACTGCTGTGTCATTTGTACACAAACAAATACACAAACCACCTCCTCACCCTCAGCACGTCCCTCCCATGCAGGAGCCCCAGCAGCAGGGCAGGCAGGCCCAGGAGATACCATCTGGATACCAGATACCATCTGGGCTGCTTCAAAGCCACACAGCTGATTAGGGAAATAGCAGAGGAGCCTGTCTGGGGGATATGGTGATGAAGGATGTCTCTATCTCCAATCAGCCTTGGAGACTGCTGGAATATTGACTAGTGCCCCACAATGCCATGGGAGCAGCTCCACACCTGGTGTGTCCTGTCTTACTCTGGAGAAGTCAGAGGATGTGGGGATGGCTCTCTCATCCAGTGGAAGACAGCAAGACATCTGCTCCCAACACACCCATCTCCACTGGACAGGGCTGCACATTTTTCATTCCCCTTCTTCAGACAGAAACTACTGCTCATTTAGAGTGAGCTAATCTCACTTTTGATCAAGTCTTCACAAGAGCCTCACAGCCTACAACTGCATTTTGGTGTCTGCAAATGAGTCCCATGGGGTAGGGGAGGCCTCAGGAGCCACCCCAGCACCAACACAAGGGTTTTCCTGCTTCACCTTTTCTTCTCATATCCTTGCAACCCCAAGGCTCCCAAGAAGGACAGGAGCACCTTTCCACCAATCCACTCCTCCAGCCAAGGCTCCAGGCCACATCCTGTCGAGTTTGAGTGTTTCCAGGAAAAACTTCAGAGATGAGCAGAGGAGGGCCCAGGTGGGCATCGTGGATGTGTGGTTTGAGGGAGCAGAGATGGGCTGTAAGAGCCTCCACAGAGGCCCCCTTGCACCTTTCCTTTCCTAACAGGACACTCCTGGCTCAAAGCTGAGCTGGGGCCAGCCAAACCCTCATGGAGGCAGACAGCCAAACACACACAGGGCCAAATCCCACTCCTGCTTCTGCTGCATGCTCCTCATATCCCTTGGGAAACATCACCAGGCCCACCTCCCTTCCCATGCCTGCAGCAGAGGCATCTTCTCCAGCCCATGGCAACACGGGCGTACCTAGATGTGCTCCTCTCCTGCTCCACACCCTCACCCACACAAATGGGCACTCTGGGGATGCCTTTCCCTCCACCACCTTCCACAGCACTCCAGACACCCAGCCCAGACACCACCACTTCTCTATTTGACAGCAAATCCCATCCCTCCTCTTCCCATGGCTCAGTTTCCCCCGTGGGAGAAGCAAACCAGGCTGTGGGTGCCATCCCAGCCCAACCCCAGCAACACTGCAGGGCTCAACTCACCCCAGCCTGCAAGCCCCCAGAGATCCCCCTCAGCACCACAGAAATCCTGAGCTGGTGTTTGTTCAACATCAGTGTGCAGAGGGAGGCAGGGACCCAAACCCACAGCCCCAAAACCTTCCCACAGCCCCAAAACCCTCTCACACAGCCCCACTGCCTTCTCCACAGCCCCACAGCCTCCCACAGCCCCAAAACCCTCTCACACAGCCCCACAGCCCTCCCACAGCCCCAAAACCTCTCACACAGCCCCACTGCCTTCCCACAGCCCCAAAACCTTCCCACACAGCCCCACTGCCTTCTCACACAGCCCCACAGCCCTCCCACAGCCCCAAAACCTTCTCCCACAGCCCCAAAACCTTCCCACACAGCCCCACTGCCCACCCACAGCCCCACCAGTCCCCCAAGGGGCAGCACATGGATGGCTTGCAGTGAAACAACAACTTCCTTCTTTCTTTTTGCTGGAGTTAACTGGGTTTAGACTGGGATTTCAGTTCCATTTGTGGGCAGCCTTTCTGGAGACATGCACCCGCCTGATGCTGGGGAGAGCTGTCTGAAACCCCAGGCACTTCGTGTGTGTTTGGATTCCAAACTGTTGCTCAAAATCCTGGGAAAATGAATTGATGCTGATGAGGTGAAGGTTTTGGTTTGGAAGTGTTAGACTGGAGGGAACTGGCTGTGCAGCCAAGCTGCTGGGAGTTTGGGCTCCCTCCTTGGGCAGTGCCACACGTTCGGAGCAGCAGCTCCCAGGATGTGCACGGCCCCGGGACATTTGGGAGCTGCAGGGCAGGGAAGCACAGGCACAGCCGGAGCTGCCCTCTGTCAAACCCGGACATTTGGGAGCTGCAGGGCAGGGAAGCACAGGCACAGCCGGAGCTGCCCTCTGTCAAACCCGGACATTTGGGAGCTGCAGGGCAGGGAAGCACAGGCACAGCCGGAGCTGCCCTCTGCCAAACCCGGACATTTGGGAGCTGCAGGGCAGGGAAGCACAGGCACAGCCGGAGCTGCCCTCTGTCAAACCCGACACCGCTCTGGAATGCACCAACTGCAAGCGACACTTTAATGCCACAGTCACTCAACAGTAGCTCCGGCCTTGGGAAATACTGGGAAAGGCTCAGCAGCACTTACATGAGCACATCCACCCCCAGCCTAATCCACGGACGGGAACCATGCTATCCTTATCAAACCTGCCCACCTCCACCAGCCCCCCTACCTGCCTGCCCTTGAATCTGCTGGGAGCCATTGGCCAGGCCAGGACATGCAGCTCAGCTCAGCTCAGCTCAGCTCAGCTCAGTTCAGTTCAGCTCAGCTCAGCTCAGCTCAGCTCAGCTCAGCTCAGTTCAGTTCAGTTCAGCTCAGCTCAGCAGCTCAGTTCAGCTCAGCTCAGCTCAGTTCAGCTCAGCTCAGCTCAGCTCCCTGCTGGTGCCACAGGAAGGGACACTGGCACTGGGGACCCTGCCCTTGGTGCCATCCTGCCACCCACACCTGGGTGGCCAAAAGGCCCTCTCATGCACGGGCACTGTGAATGCCACCACTGTCCTCCCCCAGGACACTGTGTGTGTGTGCTGAGGGTTGTGTGCAGATGTCCCTGTCCCCACAGGCCCATCCCAGAGACAGCCCAAGCCCTGGGCACAGGGGCTCTGCACTAAGCCCTGCTGGCTCCCAGCCCTGCCTGCTGCTGATGGGTCAGCACTGCAGGAGCCCCTCCCCTGTGTCCCCTGTGTCCCCAGTGTCCCCTGTCCCCTGTATCCCCAGTGTCCCCTGTGTCCCCAGTGCCCTCTGTGTCCCCAGTGTCCCCTGTCCCCTGTATCCCCTGCCCCACAGCAGGATGTGCTCAGACACAGCACCTGAGGAGCCAAGAGAGCCTGCAGGACTCCCTCAGCCCCCAAGTGCCCTGCTTCCCCAGGAGCTGCCAGTGTCTCTGCTCTCACCCTGCTCTGCACCTCCAGCCTCCCCTTCAGGGGGACATCACAGCACATCCGTGGGGACCACGCAGTGGAGAAGAGTCAGGACAGACCCACAGAAACAAAGGTCAACTCAGAGGAGCCACATAAGGAATTCAGCAACGGCCACGGCTGGATTTATTACCAGGAGGGAGGAAGTGAACTTCAGGGGGTTTGCAGTTAAGATTTAGCACCTCTCAGAGCTCAGGCAATGACCCTGGGGAGGAGAGCTCAGCACACTGGGATGAAGGCTGCTCTCGCCTTTCAGGAACTTCCTGCTCTGGTTTCAGCTCTTTCTTTCTTCCTTCCTTCCTTCCTTCCTCTCAAGCTGTCCCCTCCGAAGTGGATGGTTTTGGAGACCAAAGGATAAAACAATTTGCTTCTCTGTTCCTGAAAAGGAGCTTTCAGGTCCCTGCTGTCATGCTCTGAAAGCTCTCAGTGGCACAAGGGCCGGGTTGGGCATTCCCAAGGCAGGTGCCACATCCCACAGCTCAGCAGAGTTTCCTGGGCCCATGCTGGTGCTTCCACCTCCCCCCTCCTGCTCAACCACCATGGGCAGCAGAGGATGGGGTCCTGCTCCTGTCTGCAAACTCCTCTTGCCCTCCAGCAATGCCCTGCACAGTGAGAGCTGTCCCACAGCTTACTGCTGTCACCTGACGTGTCACACCACGTCCTGTGTGTGACACAGCCCAGACCTGCAACACGAGGGCCCTCTCCACATCACAGTGTGGATGGAGACACACTGCCTGCATGTCAGCACAAGAATTCAGTGCTTCTCCTGCCCTGGGTCACACAGCTACTGTGACCTTAAAACCTCACCTGCCCCAGAGGCGTGCCAGAGGTGACCCGCGCTGGATTAAGGTTATCATGATGGAAAAAACCCTACAGTATTTAGTGTAAAACCCTCCCCTAACCTCTGGCACTAAACCAGCCCCTCAACTCATGGTGAACACACAGGGCTCTGGACCAGGGACAGCTATTGCTCCCCCTGCCCTGCTCCCCGGAGTCTCCGTGTTCAGACACACTCCAGAAAAACAGGTTTCTTGTTATTTCTTGTGTCAAATACTGGTTCTTCAACAAAAAGACTTAGTGGGATATCTAAAGCTTTGCACAAGCTCTCATTAATCCTGCATGTAGCTGGTCTCTGAGTGTTCCATAAAATCACAGAATCACAGAATATCTTGACTGGGAAGAGACTTACAAGGATCATGAGTCCAACTCCTGGCCCTGCACAGACACCCAAACAGTCCCACCCTGCCCAAACACTCCTGGAGCTCTGGCAGCCTCGGGGCTGTGCCCATTCCCTGGGGAGCCTGGGCAGTGCCAGCACCCTCTGGGGGAAGGACCTGTCCCTGATCTCCAACCTAAACCTCCCCTGGTACAGCTCCAGCCGATCCCAGGTCCTGTCCCTGGTCACAGAGAGCAGAGATCAGAGCTGTGCCTCAGGATGAAGCTGCAGCCACTGATGAGGTCTGACCTCAGTCCCCTCCAGCTGAACAGACCAAGTGTCCTCAGCCCTTTGTTTGCCCAGGTGAGGTCCCTGCACCATGGGCAACAACACCCAAAGGTGACGGTTCCCGTGTCCCACTGTGGTACCAGTGTCCGCCTATGCCATCTCCAAGGGTCCTGATTAGTACAAGCTCTGGCTCAGGTCAGGGAGCCTGGCACAGGGTGTCCAGAAGCACAACCATCACTGCAGGAACCACGGACCACAAGGTGGTTCTTTGGGAGGCTCAGATCGCATATACACCCACTGGAGAACATCCCTGCCTGAGTGCTCCTCCATGGAGCTCTGGTTTCCTGGGGAGGCTTGACCTGTGACCAAATCCCTCAAAACCACAAGTCAAAAGAGAGCCCTGGCTAATTCAGGGTGTGTGTCACATCAGACAGCAGGGAGGGCACTGCTCTCCCCGTGCCACCTGCACTGGTTTCTCCTCCCAGAGAGCCCTGTTTGCACCTGGAGAGAGCAACCGCCACCTGCCTGTGTGCTGCCACTTCCCAGCAGCAATCCCTCTCCCCACCGAGCTCCTGCAGGCCAGCACTGGGCTTTGTGCTCTCTTAGTGAGGCAGGGAGGGAGAAGCCTCTTGTGCTGTCTCTCCAGAGCATCATGCTGTGTGCTGGAACAGGGTAACCCGAGCTGTGGCTTCCCGACATTCCTTGTGGCTCCAGCTCCCCAGCCAAAACAAAACCAACATTTTCCTTTTTTTTTTTTTAATTCCCTCTTCTCCTTGAGGCCAAACAGGAGGAGGGGGTCCCCCACAGCACTTAGCCAAAGTTTAATTGGCTGGAAAGCAGCTATGCCCAGTCTGTTCCCTACTTGCAGCAGTGTTCCTGCAGCCCTGTCCCCACAGCAGCCCTTGGGCAAGCAGGGCCTGGGGGGTGGCACTGTGGGATGACACCGTGCAGCGATGCTGTGGCACCAGGGCATGCAGTGTGACACAGGGACACTGCCTGCTCCTGGCTCATGGAAATCACTGCTGCTCATGGAGGAGCTGGGGAAGCACAGCTGGGTTCCAGCGACAGGAGCCAGGATGTCCCTCTTTGGAACCTCCCTGAGAACGGCAGCGCAGCTCCAGGGATATCACCAGTCACATTCATGTGACACTTGGTCACACCAGAGCTGTGGGGCTTCCCAAGGAATATGAAAAATGATCTGGAGGCTGTCCCCTATGTGGTGTGAGCACAGCAAGCACGGCCAAGGTAGAAAGGAGGGAATCACACCTCGAGGCTGCAGAGTGGACACAGATTCACCCAATATTCTGAGTTGGAAGGGACCCACAGGGATTACTGAGTCCAACTCTTAAATAAATGACCCACATGGGGATTGAAGAGAGCCCTGTTTGTGCCAGTCCGATGAGCTGGTGGCATCCCTGTCTGTCACCTTCACAGAGGCTCCTGCTATCCACATCACCCCACAGCAGGGCTGGCAGCCATGGGATGGTGTCAGGAGGAGGGCACAGCTTCTCTGCTGTCACCAAGCATCCAAATCCACTGTCCCATGCCATCCCACTCTGCTACAGAGCACAGTGAAATGCAACTGGAAGGCAGGCTCACTCTCCAAAACACTGGGGCACAGAGGCATGCTGAGCCCTGCCCCAAGCAGGAAAAGTAGCAGGAGGCAGTGAGGAGCCTCACCTGCCAGGGATGGCTGGAGTTTACACCCCCCAAACTGGTCTCTTGTTCTCTCTTCTCAACAGCAGCCCCAGAGCCACTCTGAGCTGGCTTGGGAAGCTGCATGGTGCACTAAAGCAAAGCTCAAAGCCCCCAGGCCCTTGGTGCTGAGGCACCATGCAAAGGTGCCAGCCTCGACAGGGCAAAGGGGACAGTGCTGGGCTGTGCCATGCAGAGCATGTGCTGAGCAATGTGGGCACATTAGCCCATTGTGCCAAGGGGCTCTGGGGATGGCAGTAGAGGAGTGTGAGCACAGTGCCCTCACCATAACAGGCGTTTTTCAGACCCACACACAGTGGGCAGAGGTGTGAAATTTAACTTTGATCTCCCCAGGACACTGAGTGGGTACTCAGTGAGAATGGGGTGAGAGTGGGGTGAGCAGGGGCTGCCAGCCTGGGTATCTTCCTGCCTAGGTGTCTGCTGCCAACACCAAGCTGAAATTCTCTGCTTCCATTAGAGAAGCACAGATTCAACAATTATAACAGTTGGAGCAGTGGGTCAAACCCATGGTATGAGGTTTAGCAAGGCTCAGTGCCAAGTCCAGCTCTTGGGTCACCATAACTCCCTGCAGCTCCAGGCTTGGGGCAGGGTGGCTGGAAAGTGCCCAGCAGGAAAGGCCCTGGGGGTGCTGGTGACAGCAGCTGAACCCGAGCCCAGGTGGGCAAGAAGGTCAATGGCACCTGGCCTGGATCAGCCACAGAGTGGCCACAGGCCCAGGGCAGGGATGTGTGCTGGGCACTGCTGAGGAACCTCCAGTCCTGGGGTCAATCCTGGCTCCTCGTGACAGAAAAACCTTGAGAGGCTGGAGCGTGTGCAAGGAAGGGAACAGAGCTGGGGAAGGGGCTGGAGCACCAGGAGAGGCTGAGGGAGCTGGGAAAGGGGCTCAGCCTGGAGAGGAGGAGGCTCAGAGGGAATCTTCTGGCTCTGCACAACTCCCTGACAGGAGGGGGCAGCCGGGGGTCGGGCTCTGCTCCCAGGGAACAGGGACAGGACAAGGGGAAATGGCCTCAACTTACACCAGGAGAGGTTTAGATTGGATACTGGAAAACTTTCTTAACAGTAAGGGTGGTCAGGCAGTGGTGGAGTCCTCATCCCATGAGGGATTTAAAGGCTGTGTGGATGTGCCACTTGTGGCTTGGCAGTGCTGGGTTAATGGTGGGACTTGATTATCTTGAAGTTCTTTTCTGAACTCAGTGATTCTATGACTCTGTGATTCTGTGCTTAATGGCTTACAAAGCAACTGCTGCCTGCTGGCCATAGCAGGGGAGTCTCCATGGTGGGAAAAAAACTACATTCACCAAGGAATGGCAGAAAGGAAATGCTGTCCTGGTGAGCAGGAAATGTCACCAAGGACAGGGCACGAGTACATACCAGTGTGAGGTAGGAAGTGGTCCCAGCTGGGCTGGTACAGCCAAGAGGCAGAGACACTTGCCATGTGGGGAACACCCACTCTGGAAATGCTAAAAGCTGCTCCTCAGTCACCAGGACAGGGAAAAAATCAGAGATGTGCCAAATTTAACAGCAAGCAATGCCTTGTCAGCTAACATGACTTAATTGGTAAATTCCTAACTAATTCAAAAGTTCTGTGGTAAAATGTGCCACGCTCTGCACCCCTCAGTCAGGCTACCATCAGATGGGGAGAGACCACGTTCCCACCGTTCTTGTCCCTGTGCTTGGGGCAATCTTGGGACAAGAGATCCCCAGGGCTGGGTTTGAATACCCCCAGCCCTGCCCATGGCACAGCAGCTCCTCTGCAGAGGCTCCCACAGTGAGCTGCAGCCTAGGGAAAGAGTTAACGCTTCCCCCGTTTCTGACAGTGTTATTCAATACATTATTGACGTTGAAAAGTCGTCACATTACAAGCCAGCAGTCCACGAGTATTAGGGGTAAAGCAGAGGCACGCAGACACACAGAGCACGGAGCCCTGGGCCCCTCCGAGCTACGGTTATGTTACCACACACAAACTCCTTTCCCAGACTCGTTTTCCTCCCCCATTTGGGGCGAAGCCGACTCGTCTGTTATTTGCATTTAATGCCACAGTGAATCCCTAAATCCAGCTCAGGGAATGGATTACTGAGGGGGAGGGATGGCTGCACTGGGGTTTTTTTCTCAGGCTTCAGCAGTTCTGATGCTCTAAGGTTGAAACAAGGAGTGGGACAGTGGTGCTGGGGACTGGAGTCCCTTCATGGCTGCTTGGCCAGACCTGTGTCCCCAGCCTGGACTGACCTCCCCAGCTGTGCTGGCTGCAGAGCCTCTCCCAGCAGAGCCCAGGGGCTCTGCCCAGCACATCCCTGCCGGCTCTGAGCGCTGAGGTTCCCACGGAGCCAGGGCTGGCAGCTGTCTGTGCCAATTTCAGACAATCCCAGGATGGCTGGGCCTGGAAGGGACCTTAAAAGTCCATCTCATTCCAGCCCCTGCCATGGGCAGGGACACCTCCCACTAGCCCAGGTTGCTCCAAGCCCTGTCCAGCCTGGCCTTGGACACTGCCAGGGATCCAGGGGCAGCCACAGCTGCTCTGGGCATCCTGTGCCAGGGCCTGCCCACCCTCCCAGGGAACAATTCCTTCCTAATATCCCATCTATATCTGGCAGTGGGAAGCCATTCCCCCTTGTCCTACCATTTCATGCCCTAATCCCAAGTGCCTCTCCAGCTCTCCTGGAGCCCCTTTAGGCCCTGGAAGGGGCTCTGAGGTGTCCCTCGAGCCTTCTCTTCTCCAGGTGAGCACCCCCAGCTCTCCCAGCCTGGCTCCAGAGCAGAGGGGCTCCAGCTCTTGGAGAATCTTTATGGGCCTTGGAACCATTAATTGCAGAACACCAACATCACAATGGTTCACAGGAACAGCTGTTTTTTATTCCCTGTCTCTTCCTCCAGCCCACACCTCATCCACACTCCAGACCCCATGATGGTGATGGTGCTTTTCTCAGGAGGTCGAGTCCAGCAGCAGGAATAGAAAATACTAAAAATAATAAAAATAATTTAAGGAGTGTCATCCATATGGCCAATAGTGGGAGAGCAATCCCACTGTGGTACAGACCTCGAAGCCAGAGCATCCTGAGGGCTTCAGGTTCCATCAGCTGCTCCAGCCATGAGCATCTCCACCCTGCCAAGCCTACAGGAGCCCCAAACTGCACCTTGTGCCTCTGGCCACCCCAGGTGAGCTGGGAAGGTCATGAGGCCCCAGATGCTGGCAAGCAGGGTCCAGCAGCACCTGCACACCCTGGGGCCGGCCATGCACAGGGCAGAGCAGGCTGGATGGACACAGGGGGTTTGCCAGGCACGCTCCCTCCCTGCTCGTATTTTATTTCATCTCCTGATGGGTGAAATGTGTCCTTAATTTGTTCAGAAAGAAAAAGCGAGTGAGCTGCATTCTCACACCCCTAACGAAGACAACACGCAAAGCCCTTTCAAAGCCGGCGCCACACATACGACGCGCTGCCTTGTTCTAATTAACGATGTCTTTTCTCATTAGCCACGGCCGCGCGTGCTCTGGGCCATGCTGCCGCTCGGGCGAGGGCCCCGCGCTGCCCACGCCTGCCCCAGCACCGGCTGGGCACTGCCTGGGCTGGGGCTGAGCGCTGCTCTGGGCTCCGGGACCGAGCAGGGGCAGAGCAGCACATCCAAGCCCTTCCCAGACTACCCGTCCCCAGAGGGCTGTTTCTGGCTTCGCTGGCATTTGAGATAGAGGGGTGCATCTGGTTTTAATCTCACCCCTCGCGGTAGCTGTCACCATGGGTTTGCTGTCAGCGTAAAAGATGCCTTCACACAGCCCTGTGCCAAAGCAGCAGACATGGAAACCCCAGGCCACAGCAAAGCACCACTGTCCTGGGCTACCCTGCGCTCCTCCCCTGGCCCAGCGGGTAAGGCAGGGGCTATCACCCCGTGCCACTGCTCCCAGGGTGGGCACGGTGGGCACAGAAGCCCAGGGACATGGCACTGGGGAGCACACACCTCCCTGCCAGCCCTGGGCTGGGGGCACCGTGCCAGGCACTGCAAACCCCCCAGGGCCGCTCGCCTGACCCGCAGCGCGCTCCAGCCCAGAGCCTGCGCTCCAGTTGCCTCCTCCCTTCTCACAAAAAACACAGGGAACCACAAGAACCACAAAAATGCCTCTTGTCCACAGCACAGAGCCTGTGTCTCTGAAGGGCAGGGCAAGCTGCCGGAGGACCGGCCACACCACTCACCCCGCCCGGGCTCCTGGAGAGCCGCCAGCCTTTGGAAGCAGCTGTCACATAAAAGCAAACACTGAAAGCGATCGCACTGACAGGGAGCACTCTGATGCCCGCCCGGCTTTGACGTTGCTCCATCCCGGTTCAGTTCAATGGCTCCCCCCGCAGCCCCTCCCGCCTGTTTGTGCCTGCCAGGAGCCTCCTCCTGGGGATCACGGCGCTGTGACATCACCCTGCCACGCAGCGGTGACAGCACTGACGTCACAGCGCACAGAGGCCAGCAAATCTACCCCCTTCCCAAGCATGGGGAGAAGGAGAGAGAGCAGAGGAAGAGGCAGAGGATGGTGTGGACATCACAGAATCATGGAATCATTACGATTGGAGGAGCCCTCCAACATCACCAAGTCCTACCACTTACCAAGGACTGCCAGATGCCCCACTGAACCTTGTCCTCAGATGCCATATCCACATCTTTTTTGAACACTTCCAGAGATGCTGACTCCACCGGCGATGTCAGCAGAAGCTGGAGCAGAGCAGCACCCAGGCTGTCCAAGCAGGAACTGGCCTCCCCCCATCCCCAGGCCATGCAGTCATTCCATTGAAGGAATCTGCAGGGAAATGGGTTGGAAGAATCTTGGAAGTCAGATGAGCATTCCCCAGCTGCATCTGGGAATGCCAGCCAACATTAGTGTAGGAAAATCAGCTCCCCTTGCCATGGCTGGGGTGTCCTGGCACACACAACTCCTCCTGCACCATGCCCTGCTGGAAGAGAGGCCAGCTCCAAACTATCCCCAGTCCCATGGGCCATGTCTTGTTCCATGCCAAGGGGCTCCAAGGGCATCCCCACTGCCATCCCTGAGACTGGCTGGGGTTTCACCATCCAAACAGGATGGTGAAAAACCCAAGAAAGCCCAACAGCATTCCTGGAATTTCTCCGATGGGCTGAATCAGGAGCAGTAAATGCCAGCAAATGCCAATTGGCAAATAACAGCTATTTGCATAATAACTGGGTCTCATGAAAGGGCAGGGTCTGGGTCTCATGAAAGGACCTTATGGATATGCCTTCCAGTAACCACAACAAAAAGTGGAACATGACAGGATTTATTGCTTTTCATGGACTGGTGTCTCCTCTCCCTCTCAGAGTCACTGAGGAACGAGCTCTTCCTCCAGGCTGCCGCCCCCTCAGCAAGCCCAGGAATGGCTGCTGGGCTGGGAAGCAGCTCCCAGCTGGTTGTGGTGTCCTGGCAAAGCTGGTAGCAAAGGGCTCCGAAGCACAAAGGCCTGGCCCAGCCAGCTCCTCTGCCTGGGCTGAGCAGTTGCAGTGGGGCAGGGGAATGGACATCCCTGCACCTGAGGATGGAGCAGCAGTGCAGCTGCCAGCACACTGCAGCTGGAGTCACACAGGGTAAGGGCAGCTCACACTGCCAGGGCCCCATCCAGCCCCCAGGAACCCTGAGCCCCAGATTTCAGCGGGCACAGGATCTGGGAATGGTGCTGGCAATCCTGACAGCAAAGCTGAGCCGAGGCAGCAGCGGCCCTGAGCCAGAGGCAGGGTGTGAGTGCCACGACTCTGGAGCTGCACTGGCTCCTCTGACTCCCAAAGACTTCCACTCTGCCCTGGGGTTTGCCGAGGGCTTGCTGCCTTGTCCATAAGCCAGAAGAGTTGTATGGATCTCAGTAAGGACTGGCACAGCCCCAATGGTCGGGAACAAGTCTCGCCCTGCTGTGTCCCTGCCCAGCCTGCAAACACGGAGGCTTGGAGGTGCCAACTGCCCCCAGTCCCGCTTAATAAGGTGTTAATTCCCGGCCTAATTGCCACCACTTAATATGTCAACACCCTTCACCTCACTGCTGCTGAACAAGGCTTGAACCAGCACAGTTCAGCGCGCACTCATGTGTTTGTTCCTCGGCTGTGTTTCCTTTCCACCATCGCTCCAGGCTGGGAGCCCAGTGCCCCCCATCTCCCCGAGTCCCTCTCCCCAAGCAGGGGAGCACCTCCCCTCCAACCATTCACGTTCAGCCCTCCCTGTTTCCCCACACACCGACAAAGAGAACTTTGCTTACAGCATCCTAACCTTTCACAGGGAAAAAAAAAAAAAAAGGCAGGAAATTAAAAAGGTTCTTGTAACAACAGTAACAGAGCTGCAATGCATGGCTAGGATGTATATAAAATACCTTCTAAAAGAACTTCTGGGGAGTCCAGCCCCTCCCCAGAAGGGCAGGACCACGCCAGTACCCAGATCCACTCAGTGCAGGAGAAGGCAGCACACACATTTGTTGTGATCACAGCCGTGTCCTTCCAGTTTTTTCTAAGATTTTTCCAAATTTGGCCATTACCATGTTTTATATCTATTCACATCACTCCATCTTTTGCTTTTTAAGGCACAGGAGATGGAAAAACAATAAAATCAGTCTCTGAGTTTAGTCCTCTGCCCCATTTGCACAGACAGTTTCAGCAATTTATTTGAGGCTGCTGTCATAAATGCCTCTTGCTCATGTCCTAACAAACTGGCAGCACAGAACTCTCCAGAAAAGGGTGATTCATGCATTATTTTTCTTTTAAAAGGCTACTTCCTAGAGCATCCAAAGCATGTCTTCCCTGCTGTAGTGGGATACAGTCCCCACCCCTGCAGAAGTGAGCAGGGATGGGAGCCAGCACCAACACTTACCCTTGCTGAGTACCTGCCCGACCCCCCGAGGCTCAGCCAACACCTCCAACTTTCAGCAGGGCAGAAAATTCACCTGGTCTCCAGATGGTCCAGCCCTTCCACTGTTCTCTTTCCAAGCACTCCCTTGCAGAGTCCCAAGGGATGAGCTGATTCCACCTTGGCATTGTGAGCCCTTGGATTCAGTGAGGAAACCCATTTTGGGTGATCAGGCTTGTTCCTCACCCACCTCATTCCCTGACTGGGAACCAGGGAAATCTAAGCAGTGGTATCCCATCATCACCTCCATGGTCTCCCTGTCTGGCCCTGGCTTCAAAGCCACTCAAGGCTTGCAGAGTTGTCTGTGCTGTGGACTGGAAGCAAATTCATGCCCTGAGGGCAGATGCCAGAATAGCCATGAGCTTCCATTCAGATACTCCCTCTGAAAGCTAGGGTGACCTTGAGAAGCAGAGGAACAGGCTCCAGCCACTTCTGCAATGATGCTAATGAGATGGACATTGATCGACGTGAATTGGCTTCACCCTTTGGAGACACACCTGGGCTCTCCCAGGATTCTCCCTTGGGTGGGTGTAGGTGAGGAGCCACACCCCTGACTGTCAGCGAGCTGTGGGCTGGGATACAGCCCAGCCTGTGCCAGCCCTGAGCACATGGACACCCACCAAACCTAGAAGAGCTCATTTTCTGCAACTTATGGCTGTCCTGGTTCCCCCACCCCTTCTTCACCAGGGAAAAAGCCAAGAGCTAAGCAAGTCAGTGTCCTTTGCCATGGGTACCCAACAGCCACCTGCAGATGTCCCAGAGCCTGGCAGACCCTCTCATGGCCTGGGTGGAGTGGTTGAGATGACCTGACCCTCCACTGTAGTCACAAACACCCTTACAGGGCTGATCCCATCACTGACCCACCAGAGACTGAATGACAAACAGAGAGCCAAGTCTCTTGGTCGAACACAGTCAGTCTCCTTCCTCAGCTGTCCACTTTCCCTGAGGTCCTCCCATGAGTGAGGAAACAGAGACAAAGGGACGGGGGGAATTACCCTGCTCCAGTCTCTGTTTTTTTGCCAGGACACCCTGCTGGAGCAGAGCAAGGGTTCTGATGGATGTGGTGGCTCATCCTGATCCACACATCAGTGAGGCAACAGGAGCTCTCCAGGAATCCCACACAGAGATGGCCCCAACCAAATTCTAGCAGCAACACAAATTAAAGCTCAACTTGTACTGAGGAAGGGGATGAAGAACCTGCAGTGTGGTCAATGCCATGGGAGAGAGGAGGGAGGGCCTGGAGTAGATCAAGGAAGAGGAACAGGGAAGGCCAGGTTTGGGAAATCAAAAGCCAGACAGCCAAGGGATTGTGCTCCATCACCAGCATTGGAGCCACGGCCCCGAGCGCTCAATGGGGATGTGAACAGTGAAACCTGATCGGCCGTTAACGCAGGAATGCGTGGAAATGGCAACTGCACATAACTGCAGGGAATGCGCCAGCGGTGCCCCAGCACCCGGAATCACACGGATAACCCGCGCGCCTGGCGCATGAGCTCATCCTGGGGATAATGCTCTCACATGAGCCCAGCCAGCAGGAATTCTCTGCACGCTCGCTGCCACGGGGGGCTCAGGGGGACACCCTGCTCCTCCTGCTCCTTTCCTCTCGCCCTCCTGCCACCATCCCACATTTCCCACGGACGGCACGCTGCACCCTGGGAGTGCAGGGTCCCAGAGCCCTGTGAGCTGTGCCTGGTGCTCTGCAGGGCTGCAGAGGGGCTGGCACAGACCCCACAGAACACTGTAAAATCAGGGGAAAGAAAAGGAGGGGAGAGGCATCTGTGATCCCACATTCCTAGCACTGAACCTGCTTCTTTCTGTTCCTCCAGCCTGCTGCAAAAGGGAATGAGAATGTCTTCCCTGTTTCACCCACATCCTGGCTGCCGCTGCTGCTGCTTCATGCACCCAGCAGGGCCCAGCAGCACTGGGAGGGATCATGCTCCTGGGAGCTTAGGTGCTGTACCAATCCTCACAGCACTGCATCCATGCAACTCCTCTCATTGCCTCTGCCTTCCCCTTTCACCATAGTCAGCCTTGTGGAAAGAAGCTGGAATCCATGGAGGTCCCCTCTCCCTGGGAACCATCCAGCAACCAACACAGCTTCCTTCTTGCAAGCAGCAAATGACCCACAGAAGAACCATAAATAATACTTGCTTATTCTGTTCCAATGCATCAAATGCATCAGCCCAGAACTTGCTGTCTGCTGAAAGGGATGGTGAAAGTCTCACGGAGCAGGAGCAGAACTTGACCTTTGGTGGAGGATTAGCTGCACTCCACAGAGCAGATATCCAGGTGGTCTGGTCTGGGAAGCCAGCCTGGCTCACAGACGACACGTCTGTCACAGCTCAGGCACTGACACCTCCTGCCCACGGTGGCTTTTCTGGGGACCACCTACAAATAAAAGTTAAATGCCTGCCCCTTCCACACCTCAAGGTGTCTCCTCCAGAAAGCAGCTTCCCTGTATCCATCTCCTGGTGGGAGCCAAGGACAGACAAATCCACCCCGGGTGGAGGAAGAGCCTGAGCTTCTGCTTGGCAGGAATTCAAGCTGCATTGCACCCAGGGAGCTCCAAGGGCCACCGGGTCAGGGGACCAGATTCAGCTCCTCAAACACCACCCCAGCACATCCTGAGGGCTGGGCTGCATCCTGCTGGGATGAGATTCCTTCCAGAGCCTGACAGGGGTGTCTTGCAGGGGGCACAGCATTCATGCCCAAAGTCAGGTAATTGCAGTTTTGGAAGCAATTCCAGGCTTTTTTGAACTACCTCCGGAGAAGCAGGATCTTCTACCTTTGAATAGAATGATCCAGTCTTTTCACAACCAAATCCCTCCCTCTCCAGTGGCTCTGCTCTGGAGTCTCTGATGTCACTCACCCTGGAAATGCCAGGCGAGGAACAAAAGGAGCCAGCCCAAAAACAGCTTGGCCAAGACAAAATGCAGGCAGTGCATGAGAGTTTGGGTCTACAACCCGTTGGTTGGACAGGCTCCCAAAGACAACTGGAAATGCAATTTAATGTGCCAGCAGAAGGATACCTTACACCTGGACAGCTCTGTTCAAAGAGGTGCCACACTGGGCTGTGGGTCTCTTGGAGACCTTCTCCCCACCCCTATTCCCCTGAAGCTTCCATTTTCCCCTCCAGGCAGGGCTCTTCCCTTCCATGGGGCAGGAGGAGGTGGCTCAGGACCCAGGGGTGGGCAGAGAGCTGGCAGTGGGAGGAGAAGGGACCAAGGCTCAGACTGCAAAAGGAACAAGAAAATGAAAAATTAGGCCAAGAAAATGGAAAGCTGAGAGGTAACACAACAGTGCAGCAAAAATCCCAAGGGGAGAGAGACATGGGAGAGGTCACAACCAGCCTGCCCTGGGGGAGGGGGGGCAGGAGCAGATGCAGAGTGGAGGTAGCTTCTCGTTTTGACCCCTTCCAACCCTGAATCCCACCCCAGAGCTGGATTTCTGCTTGATCTCCAGTGCACGGGCCATGGAGCAACAGGAGATGAGTGTTCCAGTCCCAGGAGTTCCCAACACTCCCCAAAACGTTGCCCACACTGTGTCAGCGCCATGGGCTGAGATTTTCCCCAGGGCTGGCCGAGAGCCCTGAGCAAAGCGCTGCCGTGTGAGACAGCCCGGCCCGGCCAGGAGGGGCCGCGGGGTGCAGGGACACCCGGCAGGGACAGGGACTGAACCCAGGGACAGCGGGGTGGGGAAACGGCACCGGGCAGCACCCCGGGAGAGCCCATGAGATCCTCAAGACATCTCCCAGCTATTTCCGAGCCGCAGCACAGAGTCCTGCCAGCGCTTTCCGTGCGTGCCAGGCGCTGTGGCAGTCACGGCTCCGCGTGACTCGCCCGGAGCCAGGCGCCAGCAGACAGAGTTACCGGAGCGTCCGCGGCCAGCCTGGAGCAGCAGCAGGAGGAGGAGGAGGAGGCCGAGGGCTCACGGGGGACTCGCTGCTCCAGCGCGACATCTAAAGGGCTCCGCAGGTGGCTGCAAGGGGAGGATTCCCCCGCTGCATCCCCGCACGCACCGCATCCCTCCCGCTGCTCACACCGCATCCCTCCCGCCGCACACACCGCATCCCTCCCGCTGCTCACACCGCATCCCTCCCGCTGCTCACACCGCATCCCTCCCGCTGCTCACACCGCATCCCTCCCGCCGCTCACACCGCATCCCTCCCGCTGCTCACACCGCATCCCTCCCGCCGCACACACCGCATCCCTCCCGCTGCTCACACCGCATCCCTCCCGCTGCTCACACCGCATCCCTCCGGCCGCACACACCGCATCCCTCCGCTGCTCACACCGCATCCCTCCCGCCGCTCACACCGCATCCCTCCCGCCGCACACACCGCATCCCTCCCGCCGCACACACCGCATCCCTCCCGCTGCTCACACCGCATCCCTCCCGCTGCTCACACCGCATCCCTCCCGCCGCACACACCGCATCCCTCCCGCTGCTCACACCGCATCCCTCCCGCTGCTCACACCGCATCCCTCCCGCCGCTCACACCGCATCCCTCCCGCTGCTCACACCACTGCCCTGCCCCCGGAGCCCCAGGCTCACAGCAGAGTGATGCCATGCTGGGATTCACATCCCGCACTGACAGCACAACCAGCCCCTGACAGCACGGGTTTTCAGCCCCAGAGGGAACCAGGGTGTGGGGGCTGCATGGATGCACCAACGTCTCCCTATCTCCCCTTTCAGCCACAGCCAAACCTGGCGAAAGCATCCGAGAGCTGATGGATGGAGGTGCAGGATGCTTTGGAAGGTGAGGAGCAGGGCTCAGGCTGCAGGAGCAGAGTAGGGGCTGCCTTTTATCCTCTACAGAGCCGTGGGCCACACTCTCAGTTCAGGCAAGGAACAAAACTACTGCTGAAAAGGAAAATAAGCAAGATGGAAAGGTACGGAACACAGCAGGTGTGGGCACAGAGACAAGAGCAGCCCCCACACCCAAAACTTCTGATTCTGCCTGCCCTGCTCTCTCCTGCTTCCCATCACTTTTTGACACCTGATAAATGTCTGGTGGCAAAGTCCTGTAAGGAACTTCACAGGTATCAAACCATTATGCTGCTGAAGACATGCCTTTGAAATCTACAGTTTATTATTCTCGAGAGTCTTTGCTGGGCTTCTTCTATACTAGCCCGAAATTCTCCTTAGCAGGTGCAAAATTCTTTCCTGAATTCCAAACAAAGGTCTATTCCTAACAAATTACAGTCACTGCTGTGAAGCAGCTGAGAGACTGCAATACAAGGGCCTCACCCCAGCTAAATCACTGGGACCCCCATTTGCCCCAGTCAGAGCAGGACATTTTTTCTTTCAATGGGAACAAGATTTTTGAAGCAGCCACAGATGCAGGGAGGAGAGGTGGATTTGGCTTGGTACTTCCACTCCCAAATCCCTGCAGGTGATGAGTCGGCTGCAGACAGAGCTCTGACACCAGACCTCAGCCAGAAAACACCCGTGGGTGCTGCCAGGGCTCAGCATGTCCTGAAACAGCTGAGGGATGGAACACCTCCCCTATGGGGAAAGGTTGACAGGGCTTGGAGCAACCTGTTCTGGTGGAAGGTGTCCCTGCCCATGGCAGAGGAGCGGCACGAGATGGTCTTGAAGGTACCTTTCAATCCAAACCATTCTGGGATTCTGTGAACACCCTTCCCCCAGCTTCCCTTCCAGCCCCTCTGTGACCCACCTTAGCACAGATCTGCTCTTGGAGGGGGAAACCAAGATGTCCCAAGTGCTTCAGAAACTTATCACTTCCAGCACCTTTTCCTTGTCCCAGGCTCCTCACCAGCTCTCTTGTGGCCCCTTTAGGAACTGGAAGAGTTTCTAAGGTCTCACCAGAGATTTCTCATCTCCAGGTTGAATAACCCATTAGAGGGGGTTATTGAGGAGCCAATGGAGCCCACTAATTACCCTGGCTAATTCCCTCAGCGAAGCCCCAGGTCGGTCTGGGTGGCAGGAGGGGGCAGGGACCCCCTCAGCAGCTTTCCCAGCTGGTGGGGGGGAGTGGGGCAGCTCTGCCTTCCCTGCCAGAGTCTCCTGTTTCCAAACACCTCGCTCTCGTCTGCCAGGGTTGCATCAGCTCCCGCACTTGTATTTATAACCAGGGTTTAAAACCTGATATTCCATTTCCAGTAGCTCAGTGGGGGTGAGCTGAACCCACAAGGCCCCCAGCCAAGCAGCTGCTGCCAGCGTGATCCCTCTTCCCTTCACATCCTGCTCAGAAAAGCTCCCCACCGTCAACCTGGTGCCATGGCTTACTGGCATGGGCTCTTTAATTAGCTGAGCGAAGCAAGAGGCAGGCTCTCATTAAAGGGTGAGCTAATTGAGCCTGGGCAGGGGCACTGGGAGCTTGGTGGTGTTTGACACGGTGCTGGTTAATTGAACTGAGTGCACTCTCAGGCACATCGCTCCCTCCCCTTCCCAACCAGTCTCACCACCAATTTGAGGCTTTGGGGATTAAAAAACCCCCCCAGCAGCTATTTTTACACTGATGGATGGGTGGGAAGGGGTTGGATGAGAGAGGGAGGGGAGTCCCTCTCCATCCCCAGTATGGTCTCACTCAGCACAGCCTCTCCTGTGGGCTGAGAGGAGCCGCAGGTCCCTCTCCAGAGCTGCTTCTCTGCTCCTTCCCCATGCCAGAGGGGGGGAGATCCCAGCTCCAGCCACCACAGCTCCAGCCACCACAGCTCCAGGACTCACCCTGGAGTTCACAGCAGGCTGGTGACAGCAGGACTGACCCTGCCATGTCCCTGCCAGCCGGCTCCGGGACCTCCGCTCCCTCCAAGAGGAAACTTCCAGCTGCTTTAGGTTATAAATAAAGAATGACCTGATGAGAACAGCCAATCTCCTGGCACCAGGATCAGTCACACACCTATTAAGTGTACAAAGCTACCTCTCAGATTAACAGCAATCCATAAACCCTGGCATCAGGAGCAGATTTGGAACTTGGCTGGGACCCATCATCCCGTCTGCTTCCATGTACCATTTAATTCCACTTTTATTTTGCCTTGGCTACCTTTTGTGGAGAATCATAGACCCAAATCTGGCAGAAGCAGCATAAAAAGGAGAACTCAAACCAGGGACCCTTAAATGACTACTCTCTCTGGGAGAAAATCCTCTCCCAGGCTGCACTGTGTGCATCTGCAGAGGCCAAGTAGCTCCCGTGTGCCCAAAATTGCTTCAGTGGAAAAGGAAAATAGCATTTAGTAGCCTGAAAGGGGCAGTAAAAAGAAAAACTGCCTATTATTTGAAATGTGCTTTGGGAACCTCTGCTGAAAGGTATTTGGGAAACACAAAATAAGCCTGAAATTATCCAGGCTCCAGGCTGGGTGCTGCAGCACTGTTCCACCCCCATCTTGAGCACTGAAGACCAGCTCATTTTTGGGGGGTATTTGGGGCAGGAGGGGTGGGTGTCCAGCAGGCAGCAGCACACTTCCCTCCTCTTATGTTCAAAGCAGTGGTCTGGCCCTGTCCCATTCCCAGGCACCTCAGTGGCCCCAGGCCCTGCTGCCAGCCCCTTGCAGCACAGCACAGGGCACTGGCTGGGAAAACCCTCCCTACAGGGAAAACACTACACAGCTCCAGCCCCAGTGCTGTGGGGACATTGCAGCCACCCAGGAGTCATGGCTGCTGCAGGGACAACCCCAACCCTGCTGGCTGCAGGTGTTCCCTGGGGAGCAAAACCATCACCTGCTTTCAGAAAGACCTGACTGAGGGAGGTGAGGAATTTCTTGGTATCCAGCATGGGTTTCAAAGCACTTATTTACAGCAGGAGAGTTCTTCTCTATAATCAGCTCTGTCATCCTGTCCCCCTTCATTCTGGGACTCCCAGCAGCTGCAGGGGTGGAACAGGCTGGAACCACCAGACATTCTGTGACATTCAAGGCAGGGATGTGATCCCATTTTGGAGAAGGTAGCAGTTACTGTCTGATAATCTCAGAGAAGAGTCAGAGCAGATGCTCAGTGAAGATGAAAAATAAATGCAAAATTCAGTCCTGCTGTAGACTGGTACTTGAGGCCATGCTGAAACCCATCCTTCCCTGATGGGAAGCTGTTTTAGACAAAGCTTATTCTGGCACCCACAGAGCAGGATAAAGTATGAGGCTGTCCCAGCAGTCACGACAAACTATTTGGAGCTGAAAATCCACTTGCCTGCAACAGGGAAGTCAGGCAGGGCTTAACTCTGATCCACCTCCACCTCATTACTCCCACACAGTATCCCCCAGAGGGATGTAATGAGGGATGAACGAGTGCCTGCAAACACCCTCCCAAGCAGTGACAGCCCCTGAGCCTCAGCCCTGTCACTGGGGAGAGAGCAAAGCATCCTCAGGAGCCTTTTCCTGAGCAGCTTCACCTCTGGGAAGCAGGGATAAACCTACACCCAGAGCATAACATCTATCATAGAATGGGGCAAGTTGAAAGGGACCTTCAAGATCATCTGGCTCCAACCCCATTGCAGGGACACCTTCCACTAGAATAAGCTGTTCATGGCCTTGGGCACTTCCAGGGATCCAGGGGCAGCCACAGCTGCTCTGGGCACCCTGTGCCAGGGCCTGCCCACCCTCCCAGGGAACAATTCCTTCCCAATATCCCATCCAGCCCTGCCCTCTGGCAGTGGGAAGCCATTCCCCCCTGTGACTCCAGGCTCTTGTCCAAAGTCCTTCTCCAGCTCTCTTGGAGCCCATTTAGGTACCTGAGGGCTGCACTCATAATTTCTACTTCCACCTGGAATCACTTCATCTGCTCTATTCAATGACTCCACTCCTGCTGTGTTACAAGTGGGGAATACTTGAGCCATGCATGGCAAGAGGAGAGGGATCCCATCCCCAGCCCTGTGTGGGTTTGCTGAGCATATCCCAATCCTGCTGCAGAGCTGCCTCCTCTCCCAAGGAGCACAAGGACTCTCTGCCTCCCCCCTTGCAGACAGCTTGGAGCTGGCTCAGCTGAAAGGCACTACAGCATCACAAACCATGAGTGTGTTTGAAGTTGGAAGGATTTAAGAAACATTCATCGTTATCAGTTTTAATATTGAGATAAGCCTTGTACCTCACAAGCTGAGCTGCAGAGATCCCAGTGCCAGAGGCAGAGAGGTGCTGTCTGAGATCCTTATCTAGGACAGCAAGATGGTCCCACATGATACCAGCACCAAATGTTGGTCATTACCTTGCAGCTACCCAGCAGTCAAGTTTTGTTTGTGCAGAACTGGTACTGAGCCACTACTCCCATTCCCATTTTCCCCCCAGTCAGAGGCATCATCAGAGGAAGGCAAGGCAGGCTGATAGCCAGGGGCAGCAAGCAGAGCACAGCTAAGTACACATTGCTTTCACACACCAGACTTGGGCTGTCTGCATAAATTTTGTTTTCTACCTTCAAGCAAGATGGCTTTGGGTGTCCCCACACATTGTGGTTAGCACTGAGAAATCCAGCAGCTGAGATGTGGATGGGAACTCCAGGCTGAATTAAACCCATCAATCACTCTAACCCCAAATCTCGGGAAGCTGCAGGACGTGCAGCATCTGCACTCAGACACCTGCATGCTCCTTTAACAGGGAAATGGGGTTTTCCTCTCACCCAGCTGCTGTGTAGGCCCCTGTGAAGGCAATAGGTGGGAGCAGCCTGGGAAAGTTGTGTACCTGGTTTCCAGCTGGTCCCAGTGACCAGAGCCAGGAGAGCCTGGAGGACAAAGGATCTTCCTGCACTTTTCATTGACCAGCAAAGGAAAGTGGAAACAGAATCACAGAATCACAGACTGGTTTGAGTTGGAAGAGACCTTAAAGCTCATCTCAGTCTACCCTCTACCAATAGCAGGGACACCTTCCACATTGTCCCAAACCCTATCCAGCCTAGCCTTGGACACTTCCAGGATGGGACATAGAAGCTGCCTTGCTGCCATTGCTACTTGTCACAGGCAAGAACAGCAACAAGGCTTGTGACACTTTCACTTTGATTGCAGGTTCCCTGTAATTAAGAGCAAGAGCTACTGCAACAAAACAAATTGCAGAGCAAATCTTCTGCATGAGCAATGAGGGCCCAGGTAGAGTCATCACCACGTGTAGGGGAGGGTGAGGTGACAGCCCTGCAGGGTTCAGCAGGTTGAGGTGATGTGCCTAAATTAAAATCTGGTTCTCACTGGGCCAAATGTTAAAGAAATTAGGAACTGGCACCCCCAGCTTGCCTGAGCTGCTGTATCTCAGCCTTAGGAGCCAAGGCATCTTCAGGGTGGCCACTCGTTCCTGCCCACAGACCACTCCTGCCCAAATGCAGATAATGGTTAACAGCTAGGGTGCCCCAAGGGCCTTGACAAGTCCAAAACCAAAAATCCCAGGGGTTTTATGAGACAGCTACATCCAGAGCAGACCTTGTCACCTACCAGGAAAGAGGTGACTCAAGCACACAGCCTGTGGCTTAAGCTGGCATTCCCAAAAGACTGCTCTCTGCTTGTCCCACAGGTGAGCCAGCTGGGTGGAGCAGAGCCTGTCTGCAGAGACAGGCACCTGAGAAAGGAGTAAGGGCAGGAAAACCCCAGGGGTTGAGAGGGAGGCATTTCCTGTTAGATGAAGGTGTCTGGAAATGGCCAGCTCTTGGCTGGGGGAAGGAGGCAGAAAGTGCTTGGGCTGCACTGAGAAGAGCCCACAGGAGCTCCCTCCAACACAGCAGCCAAAGGCCATGAAACCAGCATGGAAATGTCAGAAATGCCCATAAACACAGGAGTGACCCCTGCAGTCAGGACTGGAGCACAGATGGGAGCTGTGGCCTGTGCCAGCCAGGGCTCTCCATCCCTCACAGACAAGGAGCACAGTGAGACATCCCAGCATGAACAGAGAAGCCCTCAGGTGGATTCTGGCAGTCAGCCCAACAGCCAGGCCAGAGACATCTCTCCTGCTCTCACCTAGGGGGGATGCCTCTACCTGCTGTTCCCAGAAATCTTTGGATGGGCACAGGTGGTTTAAAATACCACCTCTCCCCAGGTAAAGCTTCCTGGTCCTGAGAACACCCAACAAACCAAGAGCCAGCCTTGCTCAGCTGGCTGAGGACAGCAGTGACCCCAAGGGTCCAGCCCCACACCAGCAGTGCTGGGACCACAGGGTTGCTGTGTCCTGCAGCAGCTGAAGGGAGAGATCCTTCTCCTGTGCCTTTGGAAACCAGAATCCACCATTTGCAGGTCTCTGGTGAAAGTCCTGCACCAGGACACACACAGGAGTGTGAGAGTCCCTGCCTGGCTGAAGGACAACCCACCTGCTGAACCTTCCCACAGCTGAGATTCTTTTAACCATCTCCACTCCTGGCTTAATCCTGGGCAATGGAGCACTTAAAAACCACAAAGATTCCTAAGAACCAACAGGTGCAACATCCCAGTTGGACTGGGACACTGAATAAGAGGGAAAACTTGACCCTTTGGATCTTTCCTAATGACATAAAGAACATAATTTTAGGAATAAAGAGACATTTAACAATTATGACTTTTCATTCTTTAAACCTAGAAACAAAACCCAGAGAAAACATCTTCTGGGTCTTCCTCAGTTATTCAAGATGGGGGGAAAAAAAGCAAAGAAAAAAAAAGAGGCAAAAATCCATGTTTCTAGTGTAAAAGCAAGTGTGTACACACACATGAACTAACACAACTCTGTGACAGATTAGTGAGCTGTATGTGCAAGTGCAGCCCCTAGCACAGTGTGTGTGCCAGAGCACAAGGGGGCTCTGGGGCTTTGGGGGCTCTGTTGTCATGCCAGAGGCACAAATTCATTGATTCCTTCCCACAGAGGCAGAACTCCAGTAACTGATTTCCTCCCTGCTCCTTGACCAGCACTTGTGCCAGTGGGAAGATCTGCTGGGATCCTGAGGGAACCAAACCTTCCTGCCTGTCACTGCCACATTCATATAAATGATGGGGAGTAAAAGAACCACCCCAGGCTCCTGCCTCTTGGCACTGGCTCTGCCCACTCCAGGGGTGAAGGACCCACTCAGAGCAGCACTCAGTGACTCCAAGCAGCTGCACTGCCAGATCCCAGGGCACAGACTGTGCTGCTGGCAGGCTGGGACTGTGCTGATTTAATGAAATCTGACTGCAGTGCTCAAGAGCAGCCCTGCAGCAAACTGGACATGCAGATGTTCCTCTGCTCCACAGCATTCCCAGTCCAAGGCAGGCAGGCTCAGGCTCGGGAGCAGAGCTGAGGTTTACAGTGCTGAGCAGCAATTCCAGCTCTTATCTGAAATGCACTGATGCCAAGAGAAACCTTGACACTGCTCCCACGGGCTGCTGGGGAAAAGCCTCTGCCCACCCTGCCAAGGCCTGGAGCAAAGACAAATGATCCATGTAAGCAGCAGGGTAAGGCCAGCCCAGGGCATGATCCAGGCTGAGCTGCCTACAGGAGGACATGCTTGAAAACACATCACTGGTGTGGACAGCCAGGCCCAAGGCCAGCAAGGACTGGCCAGTTCCAAAGATGGCTCCATGTGGCTCTTGGGGGCTTTGGAGGCTACAGCCACCTCCTCATCCCCTGGGCTCCTGAGGCAACCTCTGCCCTGAGCTCAGAGGAAGATGAGCAAGCAAATCCTCCTTAGGGTGTGTTTGCTGTCCTTGAGCTGGTCCCACCTGGCAGGAGGTGTCCTGCCTGGCAGCTGCCCCCAGCAAACTGCTGCCCTGCCCTGCCCTGGGGAACAGCCCTGTCCATGGCCCTCTCTGCTCTGCTGGACCCTCAGGAGATCACAGAGTCCCACCATGGTTTGGGTTGGAAGGGACCTTAAAGCTCATCTTGTTCCACTCCTGCCATGGGCAGGGACACCTTCCACTGTCCCAGGCTGCTCCAAGCCCCAATGTCCAGCCTGGCCTTGGGCACTGCCAGGGATCCAGGGGGAGCCACAGCTGCTCTGGGCACCCTGTGCCAGGGCCTGCCCACCCTCACAAGGAAGAATTTACTCCAAGATCTGGTCTAAATCGCTCCTGCTTCAGCTTAAAGCCATTCCCCCTGTCCTGCCAGTGTACCTTAAATCAAGATCTTACAGCAAGGTCCCATTGGGGGTCAAGGAAGGCAGGTGACAATCTCCACTATGAAGAAGGTTAGCAGTGGGACAAAGATTTTTACTCAGAAGATCAGCTGATGGCATTGTGGGTAAAACATCCTCAAAAGTTTTGCATTAAGCCTGGTCCTAACACTGTACTGAGCTTAAAATGGTGCAAACCACTCCTGTACTCTGTCCTGATGGATATTCTAGTGGAAAAAAGACTTTGCAGAGGGCAGAGCAAGATCAGACCAGAGACTCCCTGCAGGCAGAAAAGCCAAGTGCTGGGCCAAGTTCTGGTTTGGTTTGGATCATTACTCAGGCTCCAGCACTGCTCCACCCCACCAAAGTGTGCAGCAGCTCGAGGCTGGACATGAGGACAGCCAGGCAGCTGCCATGGCTCAGCGTGGGAGTGTGGAGACAGCTCTGCACCAGCAGCAGCCAAGTGGCTGCCCAGGGCCACCAGCAGAGCTGCTCTGAGCTGGCCATGTGTCCTGCAGGGATCAGCCTGCTGCCTCCTCCCCACACACCCCAGGGCTGCAGGCTTCAACCTGCCCACGTCCCTGGGGCGCTCCCTCCCAGGCTGTCCCCAGCCCTCCGTGCTCTCCCAGGCTTGGGTGATGTTTGGGGACCATGGTGAGGTGAAGCAGAGCCTGGCTGAGCCCTGGCCTGCCCTGCAAGCACCAGGGATGTGCCTGTGCCCAGCTCCACCAGTGCCCACCAGGGGACCAGCATGCAGAAAGGAGCCAGAGCCCAGAACCCAAGCACTGGCTTGTTTTGCCCACCCTCTGCTGCAGCTGCCAGGCTGGGAGCTGGTGGGAATTCCCTCCAGAGACACAGAGGTTCATCCATACCCAGCTGGAAACCAAAAGGGAACATGTCCTGTCTTCAGGCAGCGCTGGGCATGAGCACAGGTACCAACAACAGCTTGAGAGCTTTGTCAGGGCTGGGGCTGCCCCCTCCTCAGTCCCAGTGGGGAAGACATGAGGGAGATGGAGAGCAAAAAGGCCTTTGCAGTCTCCTCCAGGATGGCACCAGCTCAGAGCAGTGTGAGCAGCAAAACTCAGGCTCAGAGTAACACCTTGGTCTCTGGGCAAGAAGGAAAAGAGAGGTGTGCCATGGGGATCACAGCCAGGTGTGCCATGGGGATCACAGCCCCAGGTGTGCCATGGGGATCACAGCCCCAGGTGTGCCATGGGGATCACAGCCCCAGGTGTGCATGGGGATCACAGCCCCAGGTGTGCCATAGGGATCACAGCCAGGTGTGCCTGGGGATCACAGCCCCAGGTGTGCATGGGGATCACAGCCCCAGGTGTGCATGGGGATCACAGCCCCAGGTGTGCATGGGGATCACAGCCAGGTGTGCCATGGGGATCACAGCCCCAGGTGTGCCATGGGGATCACAGCCCCAGGTGTGCATGGGGATCACAGCCAGGTGTGCCATGGGGATCACAGCCCCAGGTGTGCCATAGGGATCACAGCCCCAGGTGTGCATGGGGATCACAGCCCCAGGTGTGCATGGGGATCACAGCCCCAGGTGTGCCATAGGGATCACAGCCCCAGGTGTGCCATAGGATCACAGCCCCAGGTGTGCCATGGGGATCACAGCCCCAGGTGTGCCATGGGGATCACAGCCCCAGGTGTGCATGGGGATCACAGCCAGGTGTGCCTGGGGATCACAGCCCCAGGTGTGCCATGGGGATCACAGCCAGGTGTGCCATGGGGATCACAGCCCCAGGTGTGCCATGGGGATCACAGCCAGGTGTGCCATAGGGATCACAGCCCCAGGTGTGCCATGGGGATCACAGCCCCAGGTGTGCCATGGGGATCACAGCCCCAGGTGTGCCTGGGGATCACAGCCCCAGGTGTGCATGGGGATCACAGCCCCAGGTGTGCATGGGGATCACAGCCCCAGGTGTGCCATGGGGATCAGCCCCCCAGGTGTGCCATGGGGATCACAGCCCCAGGTGTGCCATGGGGATCACAGCCAGGTGTGCCATGGGGATCACAGCCCCAGGTGTGCATGGGGATCACAGCCCCAGGTGTGCATGGGGATCACAGCCCCAGGTGTGCCATGGGGATCACAGCCAGGTGTGCATGGGGATCACAGCCAGGTGTGCCATGGGGATCACAGCCAGGTGTGCCATGGGGATCACAGCCCCAGGTGTGCCATGGGGATCACAGCCCCAGGTGTGCCATGGGGATCACAGCCCCAGGTGTGCCATGGGGATCACAGCCCCAGGTGTGCATGGGGATCACAGCCCCAGGTGTGCCATGGGGATCACAGCCAGGTGTGCCATGTGCCATGTGGGATCACAGCCAGGTGTGCCATGGGGATCACAGCCAGGTGTGCCTGGGGATCACAGCCCCAGGTGTGCATGGGGATCACAGCCCCAGGTGTGCCATGGGGATCACAGCCAGGTGTGCCATGGGGATCACAGCCCCAGGTGTGCCATGGGGATCACAGCCAGGTGTGCATGGGGATCACAGCCCCAGGTGTGCCATGGGGATCACAGCCAGGTGTGCCATGGGGATCACAGCCCCAGGTGTGCATGGGGATCACAGCCAGGTGTGCATGGGGATCACAGCCAGGTGTGCATGGGGATCACAGCCCCAGGTGTGCCATGGGGATCACAGCCAGGTGTGCCATGGGGATCACAGCCCCAGGTGTGCCATGGGGATCACAGCCAGGTGTGCCATAGGGATCACAGCCCCAGATGTGCCATGGGGATCACAGCCCCAGGTGTGCCATGGGGATCACAGCCAGGTGTGCCATGGGGATCACAGCCCCAGGTGTGCATGGGGATCACAGCCCCAGGTGTGCCATAGGGATCACAGCCCCAGGTGTGCCATGGGGATCACAGCCCCAGGTGTGCCTGGATACACAGACACCTGGAGACACCTGGAGATTACTTCATCAGAAACACTTGACATGACACCACTATTCAATCAATTGGGTATTAGAAGTGCCTGACCAAGAGCTGGCAATAAGGGCTTTAGCCAAGAGAAACAGGGTAGGGAATTGGTGTGAGCACTGGACTTGTCTCATGCATGGAGAAAAACTAAAGAACAGTTTTGTCTTTATCCTATTGGAAGAAAAAACACATCAGATCTTATTAACAGAGAAACCCCTGTCACCATTTGGAAGGGCTCAATCCCTGCAGCCCAAGCACTACCACAGATGAGCTCCCCCTAGGAGAGGCCAGAGCCTTTCCTAATGGAGGTGCTGCTCACAGAAATGGCCATGTCTTACTTCTTCTCCCAGACTTCCCCATCCATGTATCCCAAAGTAACACATGGTTTAGGGCACAGAGGTTTCTGCATTTCAGGGGGGTTCTATCACCTCTCACCATGCCCAGTTCTACTGGGAAAAAAATATACCAACAGATCCTTCAAAAAAGTGCCAGGCTGGCACACTGGGAACAGGGATTTTGCTCAGGTGAGTGTAAGAGGAGTGAAGGGATCTCTGCCCTTGTCCATTTGCACAGCACCTACCTACCTGCCCACTGATGCTGCAAACCAGAGAGCATCCTTCAGCAGGAGATGGGCCCTGGAACCCCCTCTGTCTCAGCAACAAGGACAAGGACAAGGGCTGAGGTTTTTAAGCTGAGTAGCAGGTACTGCCACAAGCTGCCATGGAACACAGGCTGGAGACAGCACGTGCAGGGAAGGGCAGCAGGAAGAATGACCCCAGAGCTGACACAGTTCTGTTTCTTCAGGAAACTTTGGAGCTGAAAGGTGGTGGCTGAGGCTGGAGTGTTTGGAATTCCATCTGGGAGGAGGCTGGGGAGGCAGCGCGGGAGAAGCCATCGATCCCCAGATAAATGAGAGCCAGTGTTTGAGCTTGGAGGGGGAGCACCACATGGGGGGCATCCCTCGGCCTCCTCCTTCCCCTCATCAAAACCTTCTGGGTGGGCTCTGCTCACTCCCTGTGTTCCAAGGAAAGTCCAAGTGCACGCTGGGCGGGGGCACGGAGAGCGGCAGGATTCAGGGAGATGCTGACAGGCAGCCAGGGGGGTGACCTGGGCTCTGTGACCCAGCCCTGGGGGTGCAGCAGCACCAGCCTGGGGCAGCCCCGGGAGGGGCAGGGCTGGCCCCAATAAACACCTCGGGTTCTCCTGGGGGCTCGTGCACAGTAACCACTAAATACACACCCGACGGAAAGTGTGGAGTGATTTATTTTTGTTATTGTTGGTCTGACGTCCTGCCGGCCCTGCTGAGTTCTAGGCACTGGCTGAGCACACACCAGGCACTATCAGAGATGTGTCATAAAGCAAATATTAGCAGGGCCTGTGCTGGAGGTGACGCGGGGCCACCAGAGCCGAGCGCAGCCACCCCCCCAGCGGGAGCCACCGCAGAGGGTGACACAAGTGACATCATCCTGCAGGTCCTGCGGCGGCCCGGCCACCACCCAGCAGCACGGAGCAGGAGGGAGACCATGGACAATCCTGCCTTGGGGACATGCCAAGGTGGAACAGGCTCAGCTGCACCAGACTCCCAGCCACCACACATGAGGCAGGAGAAAAATCCCCCCTGGAGAAGGGTCTGAGCTGCCTGCTTTTTCCCTGGAGCCCATCTCAGGTAGCAAGATGGAATTCCCCAGCTCCCAGCCGGGAGTTATTAGCCTTTCATCATCCAGTGTGCAGACAAATGTTATAAAAATCCCAAAGCCACCGTGGACTCTAGACACACTCAAACCACCAAACTCAGGGGGGTGATCCTTTGGGACATGTTCCCAGAATTTATTTGGTGCTGGAGGGGAGGGCACTCACACCAGCAGGAACCTCCCTGTTTTCTCACAAGGGTGGTTCCCTGCTGCCTTTCCCTGCTCTGACCATGGCATTGTCCTGTCTGTGTGCCCATCACGCTGCACGTGCCTCAAAGCCACTGGGGTGGGCTTTGATGGGCAGCAGGGAGCCCTCTCTGCTCCTCACCCAGGTGTCTGCTTGCCCAGTAGAAATGCCCATCCACAGAGAGATTGAGAAAGGGGACCAGGAAGGTCCCACCAGGACAGGTTCACAGCAGAACTCATACCCAGCTGAAGAGTTGCACTGGCTGCACAGGTGAGCAGGGGTGCAGGGCCATGGGTGCCTGGGTGAACCCTGGGCAGGAGAGTCAGAGCTCCCATGTCCCCTGGCAGTGCCCATGCAGGGAGCCCAGGGCAGCAGGTTCCTCACCAAAACAGCAGATGGATAAGATATCAAGCCAGTACCACACTTTGGGAAGCTTTGCCCCCTGAAACAATAATTCTCCCCGTACAGGCTGATCAGGTGTGGAGCAGGATAGAGAGGGATCCAACCTCAACCTCAGTGAAGTTATGGTAAACCATGGGGCAGGCTGGTTTTTAGGCAGTATCATGCTGTGCAAGCTTGAGCCCTGCAGACACACAGGTCACAGCTCCTGAGCACCAGCTGCTGAAATGTGCTGATCCCTGCAGCCTGAACCCCTGGCACTGTGCAGACCCAGTGCCCATGGCAAGGGTCGGGGCAATCCCCAGCACAAGAGCAGGAGAATGGATCAAGAGAAGCCCTGAGCAGGAGTGGGGGTGTTGATGGATGAGAAAGCAGCCATGGCCCAGCTGTGCACCCAGAAACCCCTGTGTGTGCTGGGCTGATCCCACAGCACGGGCAGCAGGGAGAGGGGACTCTGCCCCACCTGCAGAGCTGCCCCAGCCCTGGGGCCTAGCACAGCAAGGAACTGGAGCTGCTGAGAGAGTCCAAGGGAGCCAGGGAGATGCTCCAGGGGCTGGAGCCCCTCTGCTCTGGAGCCAGGCTGGGAGAGCTGGGGGTGCTCAGCTGGAGAAGAGAAGGCTCCAGGGACACCTCAGAGCCCCTGCCAGGGCCTAAAGGGGCTCCAGGAGAGCTGGAGAGGGACTGGGGACAAGGGATGGAGAGACAGGACACAGGGAATGGCTTCCCACTGCCAGAGGGCAGGGATGGATGGGATATTGGGAAGGAATTGTTCCCTGGGAGGGTGGGCAGGCCCTGGCACAGGGTGCCCAGAGCAGCTGTGGCTGCCCCTGGATCCCTGGCAGTGCCCAAGGCCAGGCTGGATGGGGCTTGGAGCAGCCTGGGACAGGGAAGATGTCCCTGCCTATGGCAGGGGATGGAACAAGACGAGCTTTAAGGTCCCTTCCAACACAAACCATGCTGGGATTCTGTGATTACTCTATGATAAGGTGGCACTTGGGGACATGGTTTAGTGGAGGCCTTGCAGTCCCCTGTTTATGGCTGGACTTGAAATTAAAAGGCTTTTCCAACCTAAATGATTGTAGGATCCTACAACCAGCACTTCAAATGCCATCACAAAGCTCACCCACCTGATGGTCTCCCTGTCCCATCCCGACCCCGCTCAGGAGGCAGCTGCCTGCAGGAGATTACAAACTGCTTACCCAGTGCTGCTGACTGCTGTCATCTCCTCTCTGCTGGGGGCTGAGGGGTGCAGAGCTCAGTGCCTCCCCCTCCATGGTCCCATCTCACCCCCACCATCCTAAAGCACATTCTGTCCTGTTAAACCCTCCTGGACCCTCCTGGCTCTCCCTCCTCAGCAGCTCCTGCACACCCGAGCTCAGATAGGAGAGCTGAACAAGCTTCATGTACAGAAGGGAAAATTAAGACAATCAACTCTCCCTACAGATCATCTTTAAAGTTGTTGGGTTTGTTTTTTTTTTTTTTTTCCAAATTGTCCTTCTTTATTATTCCCAGACAGAAATCTGAAACCCCTTCTAAAAAAAACAGAGATACATAATGATTTTCAAAGCTGTGTCACATAATTAATGTCACATTTATCTCTTCAGTTGTAGAGATAAAAAGAAACCATCTATCCATGTCCTCATTATTTTTTATTCTCCTTTTAAAGCCAGAGTTTAAATCCACAGGATGGGGTACTCTAGAGGGGGAAGGTCTGGCTTTCCCTTTACCCCCCACAACTATGGTGATAGAAAAATTCCCCCTCCCCTCTCCCTGCTCCCTTTTCTCCATCGTTGCTTATCTGAGGGTAGAGTATCCTTAAGCAAATCCTGTGAAAGTGCTCCTCTCCCACCACCCTACATTCAACAGAGACATTCCAGTAGCCAGGAGCTTTTCTCCTGTTTTCTTGGGCCAAGCCAAGGGCCAACATTTCAGGGTCTCCTGTGACACACAGCCCAAATCCCACAGCAATATTTGTTTTTAAAAGCCATGGACGTTATCCACCATTAACATGGCTTTGATTCATCTCATGTTGCATTTTGCTCCATTTAGGGGGCTGCTGTCCCCATTAAAATGACATTTAACACCACCGCTGCCCTCGGAGCGGGACCACCAGCGCTTCTCCCATGGCTCTCACTCCCACCACTTGCTCCCCTCAGCTCAGAGTTTCCTCCTCCTGGACCAGACAAGGATGTGCCTCACAACCAAGTCCCAAGAAGTGAGAAGGATCCTTTAAGATCTGTGATGGATGCAGATAATCTGGTTTTGATCAGCTTCTGACAGCCCTGAACATCCCAGCTGGAGCTCTCAGGGCTTGCAGCGTGTTTTGTGTCCCACACATCCACACTCAGCTCCCACTGAGCCCCACGGGCTCCCTCTGCCCCAGCCCCTGTCCAGGACCCCGTCACTGGCTGCTCCCCACAAAGGAGGGGCTGAATAACAGGGAGATGCAAATGCAGCAGTGAGTGAATGAGCTGGGAAGAGAAAGAGCAGCTGGACCTTGGAAGCACAGGAGAGCCAAGGCCTTGCCAAGGACACTCTCCCAAGGAGACCCCTCCTCTCCAAGCAGGCACCCAGGCTGACTGTGCTGATACTGGGAAAGCTGCTCCTCTCCCCAAATTGCCCAGAAAGCTGAATGGTATTTGGAAAACTCCAGGAACAGAGAGCATCACATCTCCAAACCCCTGGATCCCACTCAGGGCAGCATAAACCACATGGCTCCTCCACAGACTGCTGGCACCAGCAGCTGGGCACAGGATGTGGCCCTTCTGTCACCAATGGCACTGGCAAAGGGAAAAACACTCCACTTCCTTCTCCCCACTGCCCAGGACTCTGCAAGGCATGTGCTTAGAAGAAACACATCAAAAAGAGCAACCTGCCCCACTCCTGGTGCTCCAAGGTAAGGTTTTTTCCAAGGTAAGGCAGATCCCCACAGGCTCAGATGGCAGCCCTGGCACACCAGGTTGCAGCCACTGCTTTCATCCCAGCTCACTGCCAGCAGCTCAGAGCCCCTTCATCCCATGCCTTTATCTGAACCAGGGTCAAGCAGCTGCCACACACCCACACAGGCACAGAGGAGGACAGGTCACTGTCCCCTGGGCCAAAGCAGTACCCAGCTCCAGAAGTATGTACCTGCTGAGCCAAACCAACCAGCACAACCCATGGAGGCTGTAAGGCAGCATTCCTCCCTCCACTGTGGCAGAAATGTAGAGCCATGAAAGGAAAACAAGCCTGGAGCATCCTCTGGGCTGGGAGCAGCCTGGGCAATGCAGCCCAGCACCAGCCTTTTGCAGGGGGGGCATTGCCAGCCAAAATCCAGCTCATATATTCACACTTGCTGGGGGGTGAAGATGGTCACCTCTGGAACAGGGTCCTGGGGCAGCTCAGGAAGGGGCAGGATAAAAAACAGGGAGAGTTTTGCTGTGTCCTGAGCCCTGCCAGGCTCTGCAGCTCCAGCAAAGAAAATGAATCTGTGTCAGCTCTTCCTGAGGGGTGCTCTTGCTCCACAACCACTTGAGCACACTTGTGGTCATCTAACTCTCTCTTCCTTTCAATCTCTCTTGAGAAAGGGAAAAGAAAAAGCAGGACAGTCAAAGTGTCTCTTCACTTGTTCCCACTGAGCATGTGGAGTCTTGAAATCAAGCAGTTGCTCTGGGTAAGGGATCTTCAACACCCCTGTGAGCACACAGGGGCACAGCTCCCAGCACACCTGAGCATCAGTGCCTCCTTCTGCCCCAAAACACACACAGGTAGCCAGGGAAAAGCATTTAATGGAGGAATTCCAGCCCACAGAGCCACTGACAAACAAATTACAAACTGAAATTTTGGCTTGTCCACAAAATTGCTTCTAACCAAGTTGGTGAAGGGCAAGAGAAAAGCAGCACCACTGATGGGAAAGTGTCCCTGTGCCTCCAGAGTGAGCTGCACATGCTCTGAGCATCCTGTGTGGGACATGCAGGGAGAGGCAAGAGTGCTCCCCAGTGTACAGACACACAAGTGGCACATGGGAATAAAGGATAAAGGACTCTGCAGGGAGCCTGGAGCTGAGGGAGGGCCCAGCTGTGTCCCTGTGCCAGCAGAGGGGCTGGGCTGCTGTGACAGCTCCACTCACTGAGCAGGGGCTGAACCAGCTGGGAGGGGATGGGGCACTTTGGAGTTGCCAGCTCCCAACACCTGAGATATAATCATGGAACGGGTTGGGTTGGAAAAGACCTTAAAACCTCATCTCATCCCACCCCCTGCCATGGGCAGGGACACCTCAAACTATCCCAGATTGCTCTGAGCCCCATCCAACCTGGCCTGAACACTTCTGGGGATCCAGAGGCAGCCACAGCTTCTGTGGGCAACCTCCCCACCCTCACAGGGAAGGATTTTTTCCTATATCCCAGCTATCCCTGCCCTCTGGCAGTTTAAAAGCATTCTCCCTTGTCCTGTTGCTATCTGCCCATACAAAAAGTCCCTCTCCCTCATTTTTATGAGCCCCCTTAAGGATCTGAAAGATGCAGTAACAAGTGGAACTAGAGAAGAGATGGGAGCCCCTCCATGGGGTTTCCAAATGTGGGGTGCTCCTCTTACTCATCTCAAGCCCATCTGCCCCTGCCCTCCTCCTGCCCCGGGGACTCCTGCTGTCTCAACTCCCTTTCTCCCTTCCCACCCTTTCTCTTCCCACCTTTCCTCCTCCAAACCCCTCTCCAACTGCACCAGCAGAGCCCAGAGCCTCCCACAGCAGGCTGTGCCCTTTGCAGCCCAGCTCAGCCAAACAGCTGCTTGGCTTCACTCAGCAGCTCTGGGAGGAAGAGTGATTACATTCCCTGTTGGGAGGAACCAGCAGGACATCCCAGCTCTCTGGGCTCCAGGCTGGGAAAGAGCTCTCCTGCACCTGTGCCCAGGTAAAGACACCATTTTCATTTGGCAGTGGCACAATCACCTGCACGGGGCAGGGGAAGCACAGGAGCAGACTGGCTCCAGATCCAGGAATCTGCATTTCACCTTCTGGAAGCAACTGCACACAGCATGCCCCCAGTGTGGGCAGCAGGCACAGAGGGGGATTCTGTCCCTCTGCTCCATCTGGAAGGACCTCACCTGCAGAGCTGCCTCCAGCTCTGGGACCCCAGCACTGAAGGGACACTGGAGCTGCTGGAGCCAGTCCAGGGGAGCCCATGGAGATCCTCTGAGGATGGAGCCCCTCTGCTCTGGAGCCAGGCTGGGAGAGCTGGGGGTGCTCACCTGGAGAAGAGAAGGCTCCAGGGACACCTCAGAGCCCCTGCCAGGGCCTAAAGGGGCTCCAGGAGAGCTGGAGAGGGACTGGGGACAAGGGATGGAGGGACAGGACACAGGGAATGGCTTCCACTGCCAGAGGGCAGGGCTGGATGGGATATTGGGCAGGAATTGTTCCCTGGGAGGGTGGGCAGGCCCTGGCACAGGGTGTCCAGAGCAGCTGTGGCTGCCCCTGGATCCCTGGCAGTGCCCAAGGCCAGGCTGGACATTGGGCCTTGGAGACTGAGGCTTGGAAGGCATCCCTGCCCATGGCAGGGGGTGAAACAAGATGGTCTGTAAGGTCCTTCCCAAACCAAACCATTCCATGTTTCCATGATCTCTTCAAGTCCAGCAGTGCCTCCCAAAGCCAAAGCAGGTTTCCCTTTGGGCACTGTGTCTCCCCTGACCCAACAGCCATGGGCACAGTGGGGGGCAGAGCTGGCCCTGTCCCCTGTCCCCTGGCAGCCCCAGCCCAGCTCCCCCAGACCTGACCCTGCTCTGAGTCACGGCCACATCCCCTGTGAGGGCCAGCTGGAGCAGGAGCAGCTCCCTGCAAAACAACTCCTTCCCAATAAAGCAGGACCCCAGGAGTCCCTTCTCCCTTCTTGGCTCTGTCTGAGCCATGGTGTCACCAGAGGCAGGGCCACCACTGCAGCCCACCCCCACCATGGATAGACCTTCCATCCACCCCAAGGAGAAGAGGGAGGCTCAGTACCTGCTGTGGGCTCTGGAGGAACCCACCTGCTGCACCATCCCATCCTCCCTTCACAGACCCCTCCCCACACAGGCCCTGCTCCTGTCAGTGAGGTTATTGACACACGAGGGTTTGCAGACACACCAGAGCCTGTGTGCAGGGACATCCTGCAGCAGCAACCCCTTTCTCTGTTTATTGACAGGAAACTATTTCTGCAGGGTAACACCCTGGAGACACAGCCACCCTGCTCAGACACTGCTGGCTCACAGAGCAGCCACATACTCAGCTCCTAGGGGAGGATGTTTAACTAAACCCACTCTGGACTCACACAGGGAACCCCCCAGGCAGCACAGGCTGCTGAGTAAACTTGGATCTTGAGCACCTGGAGACTTTGAGTCTGTGCATGTGGTCTTGGGCAGATACTGAGCTCATGTTCCCCCACAAGGAATGACAACATCTGGGCAGCTCAGAGTGGGACACAGGCTCCAGGCTCCTTCCCACAGCTATCCCTGGAAAAACCCCCTGAAGAAATCCCTCCTTTATCTTGCCCCAGCTTGTGCAACTGTAACAGGGCACCCACTACCCACCATGCAGGATTACTTGCTTTGGGGAAACCCCAAAAACCAGGTCAGCCCATAGCACAACCTTTCCTTGTTGTGGTTGCACCTACAGGCCCATTTCCTTCCCACAGAGCAGGGAGGAGCAGACAATGGCAGGACATGCAGCCAGGTTAAAACATGAAAAGCAGCAGCACTGGGGAAGAGAGACCAGAAGAAACTCCCCAGACACCACCTTGTGCAGGGACAGATTTTGTGGTTCCACCCATGAAAAATTACATCCCTTCTGCTTCTAAAAGAGGAAACACAGGCTCCTGATCCCATCAGGACATTCGGGAAGGCTCTAGAGTCGGGCACTTTGTTTCTAAGAGAAAAAAGCTTAAAAAAAATTGGTGGGATAGCAGCCTGTGTGCCCAGACAGCCTGTGTGCTTCTCCAAGAAACATGTACTGAAGCCATCAAGATCTGTGCTGCTGTATTCTCCTCAAAGGAGAATCCAGCTTCCAGAAGTCACTTCCAAGTCCCTGACCTGCTCACATGGACAGGAGCAGGATGCCAATGGTGAGCCCAGGAGGCACAGGAGCCCCAGAGCTGTGCTGCTGAGCCCCCTGGTCACACAGGCCAGGGTCTTCCACCCCCAGCCAGCCCAGCCATCACTGCAGTGATGCTCTTCCCCCACTGGGAAGCCTTGTCAGTGTAAGACTCTGGAGCAATCTGGTCTAGCGGAAGGTGTCCCTGCCCATGGCAGGGTAGTGGAACAGGATGGGCTTTAAGGCCCCTTCCAATCCAAACCATCCTGGGATTGTGCCCCCAACACAGGCGTCTTCCTCCCAGCACAGGGATCAGCCCAGCACTCCAAAAGGGGCTGGCACAGGGGAGGTGCTTATTGGAGGTCTGAAGGATGTGAAAAGAGAGAACAACAAGAAAGAAGGACCACCTGCTGCACAGTCTGGGTTAGGGGGTTAAACCCTTCCCTTTCTACCAGAGCAGGAAGGGGTAAAAGGCCACAGGAAAGCTGGACATTGGGAACATGACCAGGAGGCTCTGCCAGCATGGAGAAAGTTGGTGTCAGCATGAGTGGAGTGAAAGCAGCAAGGGAAGGCACAGGCACAGAAAAACTCCAGAGCCAAGGCAAGGGCTTCCACCAGCCAGCTGGGGCTTCCAGAACCTCTTCCCCCCTCTGCAGCACAAGTCATTGCCTCCTGCACCAACGCTGGTCCCAGAGCTGAGGCTGGGGGCCCAGCACCCCACTGAGCCCCATAGGCCCTTGCACTTGTTCTCCTTCCCCAGTCCCACCACTGCAGAGCTCCTCTGCTCCAATCAAAGGAAGGCAAAGCACATCCTCCATCCCTGGGCTCTGGTCTCCATCTACATTAACTCAGGGAAGGATCCCAGTCTCCATTCTTCCTCCCACTTCCACCCAATACACTTTGGCACAGCTACTCCACACACAGGAGAAAAATAACCACAGAATCTTCTTCTTAACACTCCTGCACTAGAAATCCTAAAATTCTAAAAGAAAAAGGAAGAGCACAGCAGCTCCTGCTGCCACCAGCAAAGCCCTGGTGCGGCTTGGGGACAGCACGAGCCACCACCAGGGGCACGTGGAGCCACCCAAGCCCAGCAGCTGGGTCAGCACTGTCATCTGCAACAGGTCACACATTGCTGCACTGGGAAGTGTGGAGGGTTTAGACTGAGGTAGATACTGAAAGGTGAATTGTGAGTCTAATTAATTAACTTGTACTAAAGAAACCTTCTAAGGTGCATGGGTCACCACCTTATCACACACTGAATACTGAACAGCAGTTTGTCAGGAATTCTGCATCCCTAATTAAATTGGTTCATTTTAACAAATGTGCTGAATCACAGCCCCTTTGCAGCCCACTGAAAAACCAGTGTCCCAGTGCTCAGCCACCACAGCAACCCCCATGGCAGCAGTGGGTCCATCCAGAGCCAATAAAACACACCCTGCTCACCCAGCTGAGCACACAGCACTGAAGATTCCTGCACAGCTCCCAGTGCTTGGCTTGGGCCATTCACAGCAGCCATGCAGGACTGCAAGGTGAGATGCAGAGGGTGGTCTTCTCCCACTGCCCAGCCCAGTGATGCTGGCACAGATCCCACCCATCCTGCTCATCCCCAGGGGCTCAGAACTCTAGCAGGCCAGTCTCTCTGTCCAGAGTCATCCTCTGTGGAGCAAGACAAAGCCCTGAGCTAAATCTCACCACAGGGACAGGCTTTTCTGCCTTGGTGCTGCTCAGCATCTCCTTCACCCCCAGAGCAAAGCCACAAATCACAGAACCCCAGACTGGTCTGAACTGAAAGAGACCTTAAAACTCATCTCATTCCAAACCCCTGCCATGGGCAGGAACACCTTCCACAGACCATGCTGCTCTAAGCCCCATCCCACTAGGATGGGAAGGGACTGGGATTCTTGGCTCTTTGACCCCTCCATGATGTTTGCACACCTGGGGGGTGGTTTTTGCTTTGCCTCTCCTGAAGCCATTCCCAGTGCTCTCCCACTCTCCCATCACTGCTCTCTTCTGCAGGTTTTCCCCAGTTGTGACCAAATTCCACCTTTCCCAGCACCACCAAATAAAGAACAGATGGTAGATCTCACAAGTGTGGCCACTACCATTCTTCATATTACTTGGAATGGAGGAATTTTCTTAAATTTGGTCAACTATGGGTTTCCCCCCTATTTTTCCATGTGAAAAATGGGGTGCAATTGACATGTCTCTGTTAAACTGTCCCAAAGCAGGCAGAGAAAATGCCCTGAGCTGCTGCTGCCCAAAGCCCTGCTGGTGACTCACCTTCTCACATGCAATAACACTCCCTGCATGGAGCCACCAGCCGGCTCCGCTCTGTGAGACCAGTCTGGTGGAGCTGGTGACACAGCTCGCTGTGTTTTTCTTGGAGGGAGAGCAGTGGGATATGTGGACATTACTGAATAAAAAATCATTGCTCCACATGAACAACGAGCCAGTCATCCAAAGGCAAAATATTTCCCCCAAAAAGGCAGATAAGTCTTTAGGCACTTTTTGCTGTGTGGCTCTTCGAAGCCCATGGAAATGGGCTGGGCCTTGGCCTCCCCTGCACATCAGGCCAACACAGGATCCTTGTGCAGCACAGCTCGGATGACCAAATCCTTCCAAGCACCAGGAGATATCATCAACACTGCAAAGTAATGAACGACTTGAAAATCCCACTGGAAAAGGCAGGCGCTTTTGCTGCCAAGCCCACCAAGAAGGGATGAAAGGGGAGCCCTGATGGCTGTAATTTGCACCAGGCTGGATAAATGGAGGGCTGGGTGTTACCAGTTCTCATCCCAGATACTCTACGTGGATGGGGCCAACCTTGGAGCCACACCTGCTGATCATATGCGAGTCACAGAATCCCAGAATGGTTTGGGTCAGGAAAGACCCCAAAACTCATCTCACTCCAACCCTCTGCCATTGGCAGGGACACCTTCCACTAGCCCAGGGTGCTCCAAGCCCCATCCAAGCTGGCCTTGGACACTTCCATGGGCAGCCATGGCATCCCTGGGCAACCTGTGGCAGGGCCTCACCACCCACCCAACCAAGAATTTCTTCCCAGCATCTCATCTAAATCTCTTCTCTTTTAGTTTAAAACTGTTCCCTCCCATGTATGGAGGTGACAACAGAGAATTCCTGATGGTGGATGAGACATACCCAGGCAGAGCCAAGCTCTGTGGTCCCCAGCCATGCAGGTCCCTGCTGTGCCAACCACCCCAGCCAGAGCAGGAACACCCTGTCCTGGCTCTCCTCCCCAGGACACCAGTCCAGCAAAGCTCTGCTCCCACCGCAGCACCCCGACAGGACTCTGAACCACATGGAGAGACAACACCATGGAGGGACAAAGCTCTGCCATCCAGGCACCTGGAGCCAAGCACTGACACCACTGAGAAGAAAAAATAAATAAAAATAAAACACACAGTGTTCTCAGACCGCCCACTGGTTCACTCCTGCCATTCCTGGGCCGGCGCTGCGCCATCCGTCTCCCAGCTTGGCGCCCGAGCTTCCCTCAGAAATGCAAGTCTTTACCCAGGAATTCATGGCAGGAGAAATCAAGAAGAGAAAGGGGAGGGGTGGAAAAATAAAAATCACTTTTTGTATTTTATCCAAAGTGTTTTGCAGGTCTACTTCCCCTTGGCTCACTCGCTCTGCTGGGTCTACCAGCATATTTTGGGTAATGAAATACACATTTGCTGGTCAGCCCTAATAGACCCAGAGGGACTGGGTTTCACGTGTGTTTGTTTTAAACTTAAGGGTGTTGTAAAGTTTTTCCAAGAGCCCAGGGCTGGGATGATAAGCCATGGCAGGCAGTGCCTAGTTAGTGGGTGGTTGTGGTGTTAATATTTATCCTATAACTGAAGGAAGACGTGACAACATGAGCGAAGCAAACCACCACCACCACCACCACACTTCCTCACAGGGCACACACTGAACCACTGCAGGGACCACCACAGAGGAGCCATTTCATACAATCCTTGTGTATTGCAAGAAAAATTACAAGTTCATTAAAAAAAAAAAAATAAAGCAGAGATTAGAGCGAGAATCAGGCTGTGTAGTCCCAGAGACTTTCCAGCCAGACCCTTCAGCACCCATGTGTGGGACCTGCTGGAGCCAGTCCATCCAGGCTGGGGGAGAGCTGGGGGTACTCACCTGGAGAAGAGAAGGTTCCAGGGACACCTCATGGCCTTCCAGGGCCTAAAGGGGCTCCAGGAGAGCTGGAGAGGGACTGGGGACAAGGGATGGAGGGACAGGACACAGGGAATGGCTTCCCACTGCCAGAGGGCAGGGCTGGATGGGATATTGGGAAGGAATTATTTCCTGGGAGGGTGGGCAGGCCCTGGCACAGGGTGCCCAGAGCAGCTGTGGCTGCCTCTGGATCCCTGGAAGTGTCCAAAAGCAAGGCTGGATGGGGCTTGGAGCAGCCTGGGATAGTGGAAGATGTCCCTGCCCACGGCAGGGGATTGGATGAGATGAGCTTTAAGGTCCCTTCCAACCCAATCCATTCTATAATTCTGTCTTCCTAGGCCAATGCTCAGCTCCCAGCTGCTCAGGTCCCACTGGACCATTCCTATGGAGCCCATCCTGCTTCAGCCTTGCCAGGCTCAGAGGATGTGGCTCCATCCCTGCACTGTCAAAGCCCCCATAGGCAAGCTCTGCTTCCACCTCCAGGCACTCTGCAGATCACAAGTGGAGGGAAAATCTCATGTAAATCGATTTTGTGCTTAGAAAACTAAAGATACCTTATTCTCCTTGAACAGCAGCAACAGGCATCCTGCCTGGAGCAGGCACCACAAATTATACAGAGCTACAGATCAGCAAGCACCAGGAGCACAGTGAGAGGGCAGGGAAGCTCCAGCTGGTGGGAAGGCAGCACTGAGCAGGCCACCACTGTCTGTGGAGACCTGCACCCTGGGTAAGCAGTGGGTGCAAGAGGGACAAACCCCCCCTGCAGAAACGACACTGTGATCTAAAATCACTGCCCCAGTCTGGGGACACCAGAGACAGCTTTCCCTTGCTTGAAAAATACAGAGGAGGAAGAAAAAGGTTTCCTAAGGCACCAAGCATAAGGAAAAGTGAGTGAAAGTGCAGGGAGATCTGGAGGACACATGTCTGCATTTGAGGATGGTGAACACAACATGGAGACTCCATCCCCACGACTTACTCACCCCCTGTGCACTGGGGGAAGTGCTCAGGTGCCCAGCTCAGGGACAGGGGAAGCCCTGTCACTGCCTTGGCAGCCTCCTCCCTTCCCAGCTCCCCTCTGCTCCACAAAGACTAACAGCACGAGATGGAAAGGAACACAATTCCCCATAAAATCCCCCAGCTGTGGGCAAGAATCAAAGCAATTAATGACACTTAATGCTTGTTGGATATGGAACACGAGTGAGGAAGGCAAGAGCTGATGTGGCCAGGCTGCTGCAGAGCCCGGGGGTCCCACTGGGACTTTGCTGGTGGGCAGCAAGGAGTGAGCTGGGACAACCTCAGGACACAGACCCATTCCAAAGCCACCTCTCATCTCCTGTGGTCACTTCACTTAACTGTAAAGCAGCTGCTTCTACCCAGAGCCTGCCTAAAACCCAACATAAACTGCCTTAACTTTCAGAGACCATTTAGTAGACCAAGTCTGTGCAAAGCCATAGTATCCAGGTGGTACTCTGCTAAAAGTAAAAGGGGAGTTGGGATTACTCCCACAGCCATGCACTTTTGTCATCTCAGATTTGCCAGAGTCTGTGGTTTCACTCTCAGCTCCCCTGTGCAGGTCCAGGATCCTACATGGAGAATCCCAGACTGTTCTCCCATCTGAGCTCCCTTGGCACAGCAGGAGATGGTCAGCTCAGCATCCTCCCACAGCAGTGCTGTGCTGCACTCCAATCTCCACATTTTCCACTGCTGTCCTTTTGATCCAGGACAGGCAGGACTTTATTTATGGTATTATCTGGTTACTTGCAGAAAGACACATGCTCATCTAGGCAATCAGAAACCCTGAATGAATGGCTTAGGGACAGAAATCCAGTTTATCCCAGTTTTAAGCACTAGAAGCTGACACAACCTTGTACTGCACAAGGTGCTCAGTGATACATTCCTGCAGCTGATCTCCCTCAGCTTCAGCTCTTGTTTGGACAAAAATTCGGAGGTGACTGATCACCAGTCCTCCCCCTGCACACAGCTTCTGCCAGGCTCATTTATGGAGAGGCTCTGGGAAGAAACAAATACATGATTTAAATTAAAGTATTTTACACCAACAGCACAATTCCAACTATTCCAACACCACACAAGGCTTATCCATGGCAGACAACATCCCTGCCCAATAAACCCTTTAAAGGTTCACTGATCACAGCTAGACGTGTCATAAACTTCCCTACATAGTTTATTATCCCCATAAATCTCTATAAAACTATTTTATCTCATCTGGGTTGGCAACGAAGCAAACCTTGCTCTGTTTATGGCTTCCCAAGCCAGCCTCTAACAACAACACATGTGCTGCCTAAAAAGGGGGATGAAGATCTCAGTCCTGCCCAGCCCTCCCCACCACACATCCATCCTACCACAGGCACAGCCAACACCCCACGTGCTCTATGTGCTTCCCTCCAGGAACAGACCTACTACCAAATAATGTTTCTTCTACTTTCTTATCTTCCAAATGTGCTATTTAAAGGGGGGAAAAAACAGCTTGGAGGCTTATTCAACTCACTCTTCCAAAATGTGTGCCCTGCATTGTATTCAAAGAGAATTTTTGTTCCTGGGAGCTTTGCAGCTACTATGACAAAAGCTTTTTTATTAGGAAATGGTGAAGTTTTATGGTTTCATTTAAATCACGTAGATGACTGTAAAACTATAGTCTGTTTGGCTTTTGATTAGAAAACACAGAAATAAAAGCACTTTCCACGTTGTCCTAACTACTACATGACTTCCAACTTTTCCATGTAGCCCTATCCATTTTGCTTTAGAATCCCAGGATGGTTTGGGTTGGAAGGGACCTTAAGGTTCATCCCATTCCAGCCCTGCCACAGGCAGGGACACCTCCCACTGTCCCAGGCTGCTCCAAGCCTCATCCAGCCTGGCCCTGGATACCAGTAAGACCACGATCCAGTGGATCACCTTCCACCCACCCTGGTGCCTAAAACAATGCTGCACCACATATCTGCCACCCACCAATGCCACAATGGCCTGTGCCAGCCATGGTAGAGCTGCCCTTGCCCAGCCCTTTGGGCATGACCACCACCCTCCTGCAAGATGTGCCCATGAGCCCCCGGCCAGCACTGTGCAGCAGAAGCCAGAGATGACCCTGGGAGCTCCCAGACACCACCACTCCACACAGGGACCCAGAGAAACCCCACGTGCCCCACTGAGCCCTCCTCTCATGCTGGAATTCTTGGGGCTTCCATGCTCCTCAGTGGAGCTTGGGAAAATCATTCAACACCATCACATGCACACACCCCTGCTTCCCCAGATGGCAGGTCCCACAGCCCTGGGAATTGGGTTCCTACACCACCCACATGGCCTTGGGCCAGGGCTCACCCCAGGTTCCACAAATCCTTCATGCCATGCCAGGAATGCAGCAACTGCTCCTATCACCACCTCAGGAAGGGAGCAGGAACCTGTCCAGCACCCAGTGGTGCCAGCCATCTCTGGGGAGATTTGAATGAGCAAATACCTCACACTCTCAGACTCCAGCAGGGGGAGGACCAGAAGCTGCAGTCACTGCAGGAACCTTTAGCATGAGCTGTGGGTGATTACTGGAAGAACCTCACCCTAAGGCAATGGCAGTGTGGATGTAGGCTGCAACTCCTGGGACAGGAGGAGCAGAACTGTTTGGTCATGGAAAACAGGGGCCAGGCAGTGACCAACCACCCACACTGGCACCAGCAGTGCAGGCCACTGCTCCTGACTGCCAAACTTCAGACACCAAGAAAAAGTCAGAGCTACAACTATAACGTGCCAGATGGGAGCACTGATGATGCTCCCTGTGTCCCAGCCTCCTGCTGCTGCAGGGCATGTGCAGCCCCCAGCCACCACAGTGCCAACCATGTCACCCCCAACAGGAACCATGTCACCTCCCAACAGGAACCATGTCACCCCCACAGCAGGAACCATGTCCCCTCTCCAGCAGGAACCATGTCACCTCCCCAACAGGAACCATGTCCCCTCTCATCAGGAACCATGTCCCTCCCCAGCAGGAACCATGTCACCTCCCCAGCAGGAACCATGTCCCCTCTCCAGCAGGAACCATGTCACCTCCCAGCAGGAACCATGTCACCTCCCCAAAAGGAACCATGTCACCTCCCCAGCAGGAACCATGTCCCCTCCCCAGCAGGAACCATGTCCCCTCTCCATCAGGAACCATGTCACCTCCCAGCAGGAACCATGTCACTTCCCCAAAAGGAACCATGTCCCCTCTCCATCAGGAACCATGTCACCTCCCAACAGGAACCATGTCCCCTCCCCAGCAGGAACCATGTCCCCTCCCCATGGTCACCCTTGGCTCCAAGGCTCCAGCAGGCACAGGTGAAGCACCCCACCCAGCAGATGGCAATTTCCATGGCAACACAGAGATGCCATGGCAGAGGATTAAGCTCTGGTGGGAGGGAAGCAGGAGCATGGGGAAGGAGCCTGATCAACACACACCCGACAGGAACGCTGAGGAGGAACAGAGGCCCATGGCAGCAATTTTCACGCCCATCTTCCCCTTTCAATTCTTCTATAGCATGAAAGTCCCAATTAAAATGGCAGAATTTGACACCACTAGAAACTATCAGACCATTGAACACACTGCCCCTTCCTCCCATGTCACTGCACCCACGGCTGCCACGGAAATAAAGAGCACTGCAAGATCCAGACATCTCCCAGCAGTCCTGGCATCAAAGTGCAGCAAATCTGCGTCACACGGAGACCCTTTGAAAGAGGATGAATGTGAAGTGCAGGGAGAAATGATTACTTTATTTGTAAAGACCATGTCTCTTGTCATTCTAATTCATCCCAAATCCTCCCGACACTGGACAGCTGCAGGTTTAATCATGAATATACAAATCAGCAACACATGAACAGCAAAGAGTCTCCAAATGCAGCAGACAAGGCCGAGCTCTAGGCGAGAGTTTGGAGACTCTTTGCACTGAAAAAAGGAGGGGATGAGTACAGCCAGGACCTGCCACCTCCTCCTGCCAGCACAGTGCCTCTCCCACTGAATCCCAGCCCTGGGAATGCTGCCTGCACCTCTCCCTGCTCTGACAAAGCACACCCAGCACTGAGCGGGAAGCAAAGGGGAGCAAAGGGGACAGGAGAGGGAGAATTGAGGGCTGGAAGGAAGGAGAGGCTGGGTGACAGGGAAGGACTGGAGCCACACAGGCACTCAAGCTGAAGGAAAACTGTGGGGTTTGATCTGTGCAGAAGATGGAATTACTCGCTTTGTGCAGTCTTGGCCAGGCAGAGCACGGGGGTGGCACCCCAGGGCTGGGGTTCCCAGAGGGAGTGGCACCCCAGGGCTGGCGTTCCCAGGGAGGGGTGCAAGTCCCCAGGCAGGCACTGCCTGGCAGACACAACATCAAACACCACCCCTGCTAAAGAGGGGCTCTGCAGGGGCTGCTGCTGCCAAGCAGGCTAAGGATCCTTGCCAAGTATCCAACAGCTGCCTCTGCTGCCTCTCAGGTGTTTTCTGCACACTCAGATGCTCCAAGCAACTGCACACGGGGCAGGCAGTGATACCCATGAGTGCAAAGCACTGTGTACCTCATGGGAAAGAGAGCTGGAAAGCAGGAGCTATCCACAGCTTCCAGAGGCTGGCTTCACAGAAGGAATCCCACCAGGTCTAAAGCTTCCCCAGAAGGGGCACTGGGCAGGCAGCTCCAATCTCTGCTCTCTGTGACCAGGGACACGACTCAGGGAACATCTGGAGCTGTACCAAGGGAGGTTTAGGTTGGATTTCAGGAAAGGTTCTTCCCCCAGAGGGTGCTGGCACTGCCCAGGCTCCCCAGGGAATGGGCACAGCCCCGAGGCTGCCCGAGCTCCAGGAGTGTTTGGGCAGCACTGCCAGGGATGCACAGGGTGGGATTGTTGGGGTGTCTGCAGGGCCAGGGGCTGGACTCAGTGATCCCTTTGGGTCCTTTCCAACTCAGGATACTCTGTGATTCTGTCTTGTACTCTCTGACTGAGTACAAGACAGGGCTGAGCATCAGGCCAGCACAAACCTCATCTCTCCTGCTGCTGGGAGCTGTGCAGTGCTCGCCACCTCCCAGGCCTGCTTGCCAAAACTCAGCACACATCACAAGGAATTTTCTTTCCAAGGGCCTGAGATCCTGCAGGACATCATGTCAGAGATCTGGACTGAGGTCTCAGTTTTCAATCTAATGCTATTTCTGCAGAATTACCTGCTTTAATTTTAACCACTTTGTGGAATTATTCATTTGGTCTGGAGTATCGCTTGCCTAGAAGTGATGGGATGAGGATAATGTGCTTCCAAAGTGCAAGCTTTAGAAATAAAAATAACCAAACCAGTCAAGGGAAAAAGTGGTTTTTGAGCCTCCCAGAGCACAGCCAGCCTCTCCTTTGGGCTGCCAGGCTGCCACAGGCTGTGGGTGGGACATCAGGGTGGACACATGGACAGTCTTGACAGCCTTGGAGACCAAAATCTGTGAGAGGCATGGCTCCAGCAGTCAATTCCAGCAACACCTTCCTGTGCCATAACAAACTGCTCCACATCAAGCTTCAAAGTTACATGGTGCTCATACTCTCATGCAGTGGCAATCAAATCCATTTTGCTGCCCACTGCAGTGCAGTACTTGGATCCCAACAGGGCATCTACATCCATCAGGCTCCAGAAGGGAGGGTCCCAGCTGCCCCACACTGGGAAGGGCTCCATCCTCTTCTCTTGCACAGGGATCTTCTGGCTCTCCACAACTCCCTGACAGGAGGCTGCAACCAGGTGAGGGTCAGGCTCTGCTCCCAGGGAACAAGGATGAGAGGAAATGGTCTCAGATTGTGCCAGGGGAAGTTTAGATTGGATATTGGGGATAATTTATTCATGGAAAGAGCAGTCAGGCACTGATCAGGCTGTCCAGGACAGTGGTGGAGTCACCATCCCTCTGGGAATTTTAAATATCTGTGGATGTGATACATGGGGACATGGGTTATTGGTGAACACAGTGGTGCTGGGTTAGCAGTTGGATTCAATGATCTCAAAGAGTTTTTCCAATCTTTATCATTCCATGATCCCCAAACAGGTCTGCACATGGAGGGAGAGAGGTGTTCCAGGGGGTTCATCTGAGCCCTCAAACTGGCAAACTCTCTGTATCCCCTTCTACAGACCACCCCACAGTATTTGATATTTCTCTGGGGATATTTGAGCTTTGAGGTTCCCAAGACCCCCAGAGCACTGTTCCTGGTGCTCTCCCTCTCTCCAGCCCAGCTCCAGGGAGCACCTCCAAGGCCAGCCCCCTCCTGACATCCCCTTGCCTCCCCAGGAGACAAAGCTCCCTTCAAACATTGCATCAGGTTCCCACATCAGTCCTGGGGCCACCTAACACCACCAAATGCAGAATGCTGACACAATAAAAACCACTGTGTGTAAGAAAAAAGGCCAGTTCCCTATCATGGAAAAAATCAGGGATAACCTCTCCTCTCCACTACCACCAATCTGGAGCCTCCAGGATTCCATAGCTCATCAGCCTTTGTCCTCTGGGCAGAAGCACCTCATAGCAAAGCCAGGACCCCCCTCTCTGCCACAACCCTCCCAGCAAGCCCCCCACCTGCAGGGTACCACAGGAGCTGCTGTGGGACTGGAATTACCAGTGCAAACATCCTGGGTGACAAATTCAGTGTCAAAATAAACAGCACCAGAGATGCCCCACCAGCCAATCCCATTTGTAATTAATATTTCAGGGTTTCATCTAAGCAAAGCTCTTGCTCCACATGTGATGAGTCCTGAGCCCAAGCCCAGCTGGGCTGTGACATCTGGGACAGATGTAACCAGCACAAGGTGGGGAGCCAAGGGCATCCACATCCCTCCAGTCACCACCAAAAGGAGACCTCAGAGGCCCTTCCAGTAACTTAAAGGGGCCACTGGAAGGCTGGAGAAGGGCTTGGGATGGAGGGACAGCACAAGGGGGAACAGCTTCCCACTGTCACAAGGCAGGGATGGATGGGATATTGGGACAAAATCCTTTCTTGGGAGGGTGGGCAGGCCCTGGCACAGGGTGCCCAGAGCTGCTGTGGCTGCCCCTGGATCCCTGGCAGTGCCCACAGACAGCTTGGATGGGGCCTGGAGCAGCCTGGGACAGTGGGGGGTGTCCCTGCCCATGGCAGGGGTGGAATGGGATGGGATTTAAAAGTCTCATTCAACCCAAACCATTCTGTGGTTCTGTGACTCTAAAACCCCTCCACTGGTTCAACTGGTGAATCCAAAGCCCAGTGAGCAGGAAAACAAAAATATTTATGCCTGCATGGATAAACACACCTCCAAGCCTGCAAACTTGCCCTGCAGCCTTTTCACCAGGGGGTGTCTGAGCTCTGAGGAGGGGTGGCTGCCCCCAGCCCAGCCCCACAGCTGGGGCTCCCCAGCCAGCTGTGCACACCTGTGGGAACACCTCTGCCACAAACCACAGCCTGGGGCTGGGACCAGCTGTCAGGGCTGCACTCCATGGAGCATTCACCACTGAGAAACACAGACATGAACCCACAGGCCCCCTGGGATGGCTTAGTGGCTTTTCAGGGATGGCCTCTAACCACATCCTCGCTGGGAAAACCTCTGCCCACAGGCACAGGCTCGGTCCCAGCCCCACAGAGCCACCCTGACTGGGCTGCCAGGAGGTGGCATGGGGACCCAGGCCCCACAGCTGGCAAGGAGCAGCACCCTGAGCACCCACACATGATCCATGTGCTTCCCACTACAGGCACAGGCTGGATTCCACATGCCCTGTCTGCTGCACAGCCTCAACAAGGAAAGATAGGGAAACATTCACATTCTCTCCCATGCATGAAGCCTGAGTGACCCTGGGAACAGCAGCAATGACAAACCCACTCCTGTGCCCACCTCTGCCCACCATAACTCATCTGTCCCAGCAGCAAGAGAGAAAAGGGAGTTGTACCCCCCCATCCTCCTTAAAAATTGCCTTTCTTTGAAAAAACATTCCTTGAACAAATGGCAGCAAATCCCAAGGCAGAGCTGCACAATGGACACTTCAGTCTGCCCAGGGGAGGAGAGAGAGGACCTACAATGCCTAAATAAATGCAATTTGCTTGTTAAGAGGGGGCTGGGGAAGGTTAGGCAGAGGGGAGCCCTGGTTATTCACTTCCCCCAATTAACATTCCAGCAGAGCTGCTCTGTTTTCTAAGAACAATAACTTTTTGGGAAGGGGGAGTGATGCCTGTGGGGGTGTTGGATGGTCCTGGAGAAAGGAGACATGTCCAAGGGTGTGAGGGTGCAAGTCTGTGTGTGATGGGAACTGCTAAACAAAACCAAGACTAAATAAAGGTCTACCCTGTGCAAGAAGAACCTGAAAAGTAAACCCCTTCACGTTCCTGGACCAAAATTTGGCTTTGCTACTAATCTAAATGCCTTTCTCTGGCCAAGGAGGCCTGCACAGAAAAGAGGTGGCTTATCACTGTTTGGAAGAGGTCTCCAAATGCAGGATATTTTGCACCACCACTCTGTGACAGTAATTTTGTCATCTATTTCCTCACCAGGATGAAAAACCTGTCTTTCCTCAGCAAGGGCACTGATTTCTTCAATAAGGACTTTGCAGCACACTTGGTGGCTCTCATGGCTTCCCCAATGCTCTCCCCTAAGGGGGGCAACTAGGCTTTAGTTAGACCCACACACAGGAAACAAGAAGAGTGAACTGAAACCAACTGTGGGATGGAAAAGCAGCATGCAGAGCCCATCCTGCCTGGCAGATGCTCAGAATGCTGCCAGGAGAGCTCTCACAATGCAGGACAAAGCCTGGCCCCAGAGCAAGCCATGCCTGCTGCTGTCTGACAGGAGCAGGCTCACCCTGGCAAAGCTGAAAGGAACCCCCAAGAATGAACAGATCCATCCATACCCCCAGGCACGTGTGCTGGGGCAGATCTATTGCACCACACTGCAGTTCCTGAGGATTCCCATGAAAATCTGGCTCAAACACACAGATGGCTGCAGCTCCCAGCCACCACTGGCAGCAAGAACTGGGCACCCAGAAGCAGGACCCTGGCTGGACAAACCCCCACCCTGGAGGGAGGACAGACACCCCCCAGAAGGAGCTCAGTGACATCATCTGGGGATGCCTGTGCCAGGGGAGGTAAGGAAAACACTCTGATCTGCTGAATGTGGCAGGAATTAAACCCAGGTTGGTTGGTTGGCTGGTTTGACACCTGCAGGAGAACATGCCCAGCTGACAGAGCTCTGCTCATGCCATGTTCAGCTGCTCCAGCTCCATGTGTCCTGCAGGGCTCAGAGCAGGCAATGCCCAGGGCTGCCCCAGTTATTGATTCACTCACAGCAGCACTCAAGCTGAAGATTTGCAGTTTACCCTCTTGGCTTCCCAGATGCCAAAGCATTGCTTTGCACGTGGCACATTGCTGATGTACCAGGCAATGCATAATCACATCCAAAGGCTCTCTGGTGGCAATGCCATCTCAGGAAGAAGATGAAGGATGGCAGAAGGGCTGCACCTCCCTGAGGAGGTGACTCCTCACAGGCTCAATGCAGAAAGGTTAGGAAATCTGGATCAGACCACCAGTATTGTTACAGAAATCCAGAACAGTTCAGGTTGGAAAGACCACTGGAGGGGTCATCTGATCCCACCTCCCTGCTCAAGCAGGGTCATCCCAGAGCACACAGCCCACGATTGTGTCCAGGTGGGTTTTGAATATCTCCAGTGAGGGAGACTCCACAAATTCTCTGGGCAGCCTCTTTGGTGCTTTCCAGCAGTGAGATGAACAAAACATCACCCTGAGGCTCTTGGTAAAAGCACACAGAACCACAGCTCAGCCAGAGCTCTGGGGGAAAGGCTGGATTCACCTGAAGTCCATTGGGCTCTCTAGGCACTCCTCCTTCTTCCTGCCCAAATCCTTCCCATTGGCTCAACAACAGAGACACTCCTAACAAACTATGCTCTGTGTGCTCCTTTTGGAGCATCCACAAGGCTCAATCCCATGGCAAAGGACTTGGTGCCTTTTCACAGCAAGCAAAGGGCTGCAGTCAGAACAAAGCCCCTCCCAGGCCAGCACCAGGCACCAGGACTCTATTTTCCCTACTTTTGGGGCAGCCAGTGCTCCATCCTACCATCATTGTACAACAAACTGCTGCAGAGCCAATGCTGCAGATGTCACCAGAGTACCTGGTGGCCACATGGAACAGTGAATGGTCACCTGGACAAAACTTGGCTGATCAGCAGAGCTATGGGGCTTGCTACTGACTTTCAAGCCTGAAAGAGGAACCCACCCACAAAGATGCAGAGGCCAATTACTGAAAGAGAATGACCTCCACAAGAGGGGAAGCAGCACAAACCCCAACCAGAGTGGGCACGAGCTCCCTCCCAGCCCAGGTGCCACAGCCCAGTGTGTGGCTCCTCCCTGGCACCAGTTACTGCCAGAGGGGAATGCAGCAGGGGCTGAACAGGGCCCAGGCCCAGCAGGGACTCATCAATGTCCCTTGGAGCTGCCTGACATGAAGCTCCACCCCTGACCTGCTCCAGCAATGTTTCCTCCCTCTCTCCCCAGGAGGTAACAGGGGCCTGGACAAGTGTCAAGACCCCAACACCCCAGGTTGAAACTGGGGTCTTTCCAGGATCCCACCACCCCTACAGGGGCACTGTGAGCATGTAGGGTCATTCAGGATAGCTCTTTCATCCTGCTTTCCTCAAAGTGTCCAGAAGTGCTGAAACTTATCACAAGGCTGGGCATTTCTGCTGTCAGGGAACAGGGGCATCCAGAAGTCAAATGTTGTCATGCTGACAGCCAAACATCTCTACCTTGGAAAATCACCTCTGTAACAGCCAAAGAAACAGGGACATTTTCTCCTGCAAAAACATCACTCGGCCTTCTTGCTCCCCTGCCAGTTGTTCCTGGGTGCCAGGTCCTCTTCTCCTGGGCTGCCTAGAGGCTTCAGCAAGGACAGGTTCAGCAGGCCAGCAACAAACACACCCCTTGCCATTAAACAAGCATCAAGAGCTCCACAGACAAAGCATCCATCCCTTCCCTCCTCATCCCAGCCCTCCCTCTCCCAGGGTGAGGGTCTGAGGGTCTCACAGAAGTCCCTCTGCCACCCCACTGTGGCTGTTCTCAGTCCTCTGGTGGGACTGGGCTCAGACTGGAGAGGTGACTGCAGCAGCAGGAAGGAGGAAAACCAGCTTTACATGTGACATGTAAACAGCCAGTGCAGAGAGAGAGAAATGTCCTTTTCTTTGTAGGAGATCAAGACCTGACTATGCAAATGGGGCACCTGCAAAGGCACCTTCCTCTGTGCAGCAGCCTGGGCACCCTCTGCCACTGCAAGTGCTCCCTTACAGAGATAAGGTGCAGTTGCTGAATTTCACCAACTCAACATTAAAAAATAAAACACAAGTGAGATGAACAAAATGCTAATAGGAGCTCCCAGGTCAAACCGCCTCCCTGTCACCGGGGCCCTCCTCTTGCCAGCACATTCCTGTCACTAGTGAGGTCCCATCACTTCCTCCTCCCTCCTCAAGTTGCTCCTGGTGATGCAAATGCATCGTCTTTGTTTCTATTCTTGGAGTAAAACCAGAACCAAAGTAGCTCTTAGGTTTCAGGATCCTTTCTTTTTCCATCTTTCCCAAGAGCACCGAGGCTGCTGCTGCAGTCAGAGCAGGGTGACACCTGACCCCAGACATCAGCCTGTTCCCACAGGAAATGCTCCACTTAATCTCCAGCCTCCAGGTCCCTCTGAGATCACTGCCAGCTCCTTCCTAAACTATGCTCCTCAGGAAGGGTCAGCTGTCCCCACAAGCCTCTTGGAGAGGGAGAGAAGCTGTGGGGGCCCTGCCAGGGACCCTGGGATGGCAGAGGGCTCTCTCCAGCCCCAGTCCCCACCAGACCTTCCACTGTCAGCCTGCCCCAAGAAGCTGAACCAGCTCCAGCCTGTGCCCCAATTCATGGTGCCCACGGGTTCCTGTGTGCCAGGGTGGGCACTGTGCAACAAAGGGGGAAAGGAGACACGTGGAAACCCCAGTGGGACAGTCAGCTCTGTCCTGTACATGCCAGTGTCCCATGGAGCAGGGTGGCACTGTCTTGCCACACGCCCCTGCCAGGGGACAACTGAATGTTGGCTCTGTCACTGTGAGCCCCACAGGAGCTGCAGGGCAGCAAAGGCTACCTGTGTGTCACAAAAGCTCCATTCACATCGAGTTCTGGTCTGTAACACACTCCCAAAGTCTCCCCAGCTGAGATCAGCAATACCCAGCCAGCAGCAAATCCTGCATGAGGTGCTGGGACCTGCAGCAGGACAAACATGTTCCAGGAGCACCAGTGTCATGTCCCAGCACTCACCTGGTCACAGGTCACCCTGGAGAGTGGGCAGCAGCAAAGAGCTGAGCCTTGGCTCCATGGGCAGGGACAGCACAGAGTCCTGACAGTGCTCACTAATCATGGACAGTCAGATGTGACTACTGGGTGCTGACACAGAGTCCCCCCAGTGCTGTGAGGAGCCTTGGGAGGTTCCCACAGACATCAAGGCATAAGGAATGGGGAAATTGTGAGGTACAAGAGAGCTGGAGAGGGCTTTAGACAAGGACTTGGAGTGACGGCACAAGGAATGGTTTCCTACAGCCAGAGGGCAGGGATAGATGGTAAACTGGGAAGGAGTTCTTGGCTGTGAGGGTGAGGCAGGCCCTGGCACAGGGTGCCCAGAGCAGCTGTGGCTGCCCCTGGATCCCTGGCAGTGTCCAAGGTCAGGCTGGACAAGGCTTGGAGCAGCCTGGAACAGTGAAAGGTGTCCCTGCCATGGCTGGGGTGTGATGGGATGAGCTTTAATGTCCATTCCAATTCAAACCAGGCTGGAATCACATGATTCAGAGGCTGAGAACTCAGGTAAAATCCAGCACTAGGGCCAGAGGAAGTAAGGACAGATGGAGCAGCAGCTCCAGCAGCAGCTGCGGGCTGGGTGTGTGAAGTGTGGTGCTGCAGAGACCTCTTGCAGCACACTGCTGCTACTGCAGCACACTGCTACTGCTACTGCAGCACACTGCTACTGCAGCACACTGCTACTGCTACTGCAGCACACTGCTGCTGCTACTGCAGCACACTGCTACTGCTACTGCAGCACACTGCTACTGCTACTGCAGCACACTGCTACTGCTACTGCAGCACACTGCTACTGCTACTGCAGCACACTGCTACTGCTACTGCAGCACACTGCTGCTGCAGCAGCACACTGCTACTGCTACTGCAGCACACTGCAGCACTGCTGCTACTGCAGCACACAGCTACTGCTACTGCTACTGCAGCACACTGCTACTGCTACTGCAGCACACTGCTACTGCTACTGCAGCACACTGCTACTGCTACTGCAGCACACTGCTACTGCTACTGCAGCACACTGCTACTGCTACTGCAGCACACAGCTACTGCTACTGCAGCACACTGCTGCTACTGCAGCACACTGCAGCAGCACACCGCTACTGCTACTGCAGCACACTGCTACTGCTACTGCAGCACACTGCTACTGCTACTGCAGCACACTGCTACTGCAGCACACTGCTACTGCACTGCACACAGCTACTGCAGCACACTGCAGCACACTACTGCTACTGCAGCACACTGCTACTGCTACTGCAGCACACAGCTACTGCTACTGCAGCACACAGCTGTTACTGCTACTGCACTGCAGCACACAGCTACTGCTACTGCAGCACACTGCTACTGCAGCACACTGCTGCTGCTACTGCAGCACACTGCTACTGCAGCACACTGCTGCTGCTACTGCAGCACACAGCTACTGCTACTGCAGCACACAGCTACTGCAGCACACAGCTGCTGCTACTGCAGCACACTGCTGCTGCTACTGCAGCACACTGCTACTGCTACTGCAGCACACAGCTACTGCTACTGCAGCACACAGCTACTGCAGCACACAGCTGCTGCTACTGCAGCACACTGCTACTGCTACTGCAGCACACTGCTACTGCAGCACACTGCTACTGCAGCACACTGCTACTGCTACTGCAGCACACAGCTACTGCTACTGCAGCACACTGCTACTGCTACTGCAGCACACTGCTACTGCAGCACACTGCTGCACACTGCTGCACACTGCTACTGCAGCACACTGCTACTGCTACTGCAGCACACAGCTACTGCTACTGCAGCACACTGCTACTGCAGCACACTGCTACTGCTACTGCAGCACACTGCTACTGCTACTGCAGCACACTGCTGCTGCTACTGCAGCACACTGCTACTGCTACTGCAGCACACAGCTACTGCTACTGCAGCACACTGCTGCTACTGCAGCACACTGCTACTGCTACTGCAGCACACTGCTGCTACTGCAGCACACTGCTACTGCTACTGCAGCACACTGCTGCTACTGCAGCACACTGCTACTGCTACTGCAGCACACTGCTGCTACTGCAGCACACAGCTACTGCTACTGCAGCACACTGCTACTGCTACTGCAGCACACTGCTACTGCTACTGCAGCACACTGCTACTGCTACTGCAGCACACTGCTACTGCTACTGCAGCACACTGCTACTGCTACTGCAGCACACAGCTACTGCTACTGCAGCACACTGCTACTGCTACTGCAGCACACTGCTACTGCTACTGCAGCACACTGCTACTGCTACTGCAGCACACTGCTACTGCTACTGTAGCACACTGCTGCTGCTACTGCAGCACACTGCTACTGCTACTGCAGCACACTGCTAATGCAGCACACATCTGCTACTGCAACACACTGCTATTACTGCAGCCTAGGTCCAGTGCTGCCAGCAGCTCAGAGCTCTGAGGTTCCTCATGCAAAAACTGTCCTACATTCCCCTGGGGAATTATCCAGTGCAGCCCAGGCAGGCTGCACCCAGAGAGGCTCTGCAGCAGCAGCTGATGGCACCCTGCACACACAAAGTGCCACCTCCACACAGCCACTGCTCCCCACTGCTCCCAGTCCTGCAGCTGAATCCACCTGAACCTCTATGAAGCCACAGCCGTGTCCCAAAGGGCTGATTCAGGCACCAGCTCTTCCCTGCAGGAATGTGCCTGTAAGGAAAGTGCTCTGAAGGATTTCAACCTCTGGCTGTCAAAGCACTTTCTTCACTGGCACACTCCAGCTGTGCAGGAAAGGCACATGGGGATTGCACTATTTGCTCACAAACCTGGGACACCTGGCTCCCTCACACCAAGAGGGCACAAAGAGCTGCAGACTGTGGGTCTGAGCTCTAAGAGGACACACTACAACAGCCAGATTTCCTTTCTGAGATCTGGAAAAAGCAGAGGCATATATCTCCCAGGAAACAAAAGGAAGGACTGCAGGTGGACTAAGAGGCCCCATGGGCAGCAGAGGATGGGATTTAGTACACCTGATCTGAGCAGTGACCTGCCTGCATCCAGGCACTTTGGGACTAATGGGAACAGCCCCAGCAGCCAGGACCTCTCTTGCTGGATGTCAAGGCCAGGAAGGGCCTGGGCAGCAGATATGTGGCCCTGTCACCATCACAGCCAGCTCTTGGGAGGGGACAACCAGCCAAAGGCAGATGGAGAAGGTGAAGCATCCCCTCACACCAACCAGACACCCATCTGGGTCGTGCCAGCACAAGCCCTCATGCTCAGCATGGAGGATGGAGCCAAAGGCATATGGTTTTCCACACAGCTGGACCACTGCTGGCTACAGCCCAAAGCATCCCCAGCCCACCCTGCACTGCCAAGAGCCCAGACAGGGCTGCACTTCCAACCCAAAATATCTTTTCACTTTCACTAAGACTCCAGTCCTACCACAGAAGAGAAATACTCCAGCTCACAAAATAGTGTCTCACTTATTTTAAATCACTGCAGTTTTTTAATTTTTTCACATAAACTTCACATACCAAAGGACATGGTGCACATTTTTGGTGAGTCTCACTTGTAGAAGCAGAGTAAAATTGGAAGTTGGCAAACGACTCTGCTCTCCTCCTCCTCAGCCCTGCTGCTCACTGAGCAGTTGATGTGCCTTGTGCAGAAATATAAATGGTAACACATCAGAGGCTGAAAACTTCATAGAATTATAGAATGGATTGGGTTTGGAAGGCCTTTTAAAACTCATCCCAACCCCTGCCATGGGCAGGGACACCTTCCCCTGTCCCAGGCTGCTCCAAGCCCCAGTGTCCAACCTGGCCTTGGGCACTGCCAGGGATCCAGCGGCAGCCACAGCTGCTCTGGGCACCCTGTGCCAGGGCCTGCCCACCCTCCCAGGGAACAATTCCTTCCCAATATCCCATCCAGCCCTGCCCTCTGGCAGTGGAAGCCATTCCCTGTGTCCTGTCCCTCCATCCCTTGTCCCCAGTCCCTCTCCAGCTCTCCTGGAGCCCCTTTAGGCCCTGGCAGGGGCTCTGAGGTGTCCCTGGAGCCTTCTCTTCTCCAGCTGAGCACCCCCAGCTCTCCCAGCCTGGCTCCAGAGCAGAGGGGCTCCAGCCCCTGGAGCATCTCCCTGGCTCCCCTGGACTCTCTCCAGCAGCTCCAGACTATGCATACAACCTATCCTGTTTTACCTAAAAAAATGTAAGCAATATTATTCCTATAGCTTTATTATGTTTACATACTGTCTACAACTACAGGCTTAAAGCCTCTACTGGAAATACGTTTTCTACTTTTCACTAGAACTTGCACTTCTTCTTTAACATTTAAAACTTTTTACTTACTAAAAGCACTAAAGCTCATGCTAAAACTTACTTACTGACTCACTTACTTATCCTAGAACTTAAACTTACATTTCTGCTTTATGTGTGAGTAACTTAATGTACTTCAATACATCCAAAAGCTTTAATTCAACCTCTACACTCTTAATTTCTCTCTAAAGAATTCAGAAAATCCCCTAACTCACTAACCCCAACACACATCCTTGTGCTGCTGGCCCCAGGGCTGGGGCAGCTGTGCAGGTGGGGTCTCACCTGAGGGGAGCAGAGTCCTCCCCTCCCCTGCTGCCCATGCTGGGGCTTGCTGAAGCTGCTGCTCCTGTCTCTGCCAGCCTGTGGGATGCCCCCTGCTCCCCAGCACTGCCACCCTCACAGGTGGATCCAGGCTCTCCTCCCCAGAGCAAAGCCAGCAGAGGGAGCAAACACTGTGGATTTGCAGGGACAGCCTGCTGGTTTCTCACTGTGGTTGTTGTATTTTGAATCCAGAGGTTATCTCGTGGGAGTTTGCATAAGCTATTTGGAAAGGCCCAGGCCAGGAACAAAGCCAGCCTGCATATTTTTTTGGAAAATGACATGTCAGTGTAACTAGTACCCATCCTGCAACAGCAACCTCTGGTCCTCAGCAACAAATCCCTTCCAGTTGCAAGCTCAGGATCCCACATCTTCTGTGTGTTAATTTTAGATTCCTGTGTCTTGGGAAGGATGAACCAGGAAAACCTTACAAATATGAATGCTTAGCAAAAGATTCTGAGAATACAGAAACCATAAGCAAGATTGAAATGAAAGCCACCTTTGAGATACCAAACCTCAGTTACTAAATAACTAGAAGACAATAGGATGGCCACTGAAAGTAATCCCCTCTTGACAGAACAATGTTTTCTGCTGGAGAGCAGCTCCAAAGGTCACAGAAGACCCTGCTAGGGTCCAAAGAGTAGTTTTTAGGGTTTAAAGTGTAACACATTATGGTAATGCAATGATTCTTATAGGTTGTATGTAAATGCTATAGGATTTGTATCTTATGTTAGATTGGTTAATGGAAATTAGAATATTCAACATAGAAGATTTATTGTATTGTAAACGGGAAAATGGCTCTCTTATTTCTCTCTCTCCCATCCCTCTCTTACTTCTCTCTCTTAACCCCACTCTCTTTCCATCCTGCTCCGAGCTGTGGCTGGCAGCTCTCAGCAGGACTCTCCATACCCATGCCCTAACAATAAACTGCAACTTCAAGACCAGCTTATAGAGAGTGCCTGAGTTTGTCCCTGATGACTGTGCACCCTGACCTAAGACTCTCACACCTGTGCCCTCAACCTTCCCAGCACTGTGCCCACCTTTCTGTCAGCAAACAGGAGAGGCTCACCCCCCCAGCTCACACCGACTGTCACAGCTGCCTGCTCCCCGCCTGGCTTTGACAAAGTGGGGTGTCTCACACTGTCCCCACCCCCACCAGAGGCCCCTCATCTACCAGCATTCCCCACAAACTGCTCCTCCACTTCCGAATTCCTCCCACAGGAGACACCTCCCTTAGTGTGGGAATGCTGAGAGCAGTCCTGGGCTCTTCCGAGCCTCCCTGCTTTACTACAGGCACACAAAGCACCAGCTGGGACGTCACAAGCTGCTGCTGTAAATAAAACCACATTCAGCAGAGAAATGAGCCGGCTACGCTTTGGTTTCGAGCTTTGCTGTGCCTGCTCACTCCCACACTAATTTGCAAAGTGGGGTGATTCACAGGGAGCCTCTTCCCGGCTCCCAGGGACTGCTCTCCAGGGAATGAGCTGCTCAAACACGTCATTTGTCAGCTTTGGGTTTCTCTGTTAAAGCACTCAGTGAACAGCAGTCAGCAAGTGAGCAGTGTGGGGAGGAGGGGCTGGGCCCAGGAGTGATACCCAGAGCTCAAACATCACCTGCCTTTGCAATTACCTCCCCCAGGCAGGCACTGCCACTCTGCTCTGGGAGCTGAGACGGTCGTGTGGAGGTCCAGGATGACTCTCATTGCTCTGCTCCACCTCCTCACCAAGCACAGCTGACCTGCCTCTCACATGGCCATTTCTCCAACCCAGAGCAGCTGTGGCTGCCCCTGGATCCCTGGCAGTGCCCAAGGCCCTGCTGGATGGGGCTTGGAGCAGCCTGGGACAGTGGAAGGTGCCCCTGCTCATGGCAGGGGTTGGGACGAGATAATTTTTAGTAGTAGGTGGTTTTAACCAAACTACCCTGTGATTCTACTTATATATATTCCTTTATTTTTATTACAATGAACTACAGACACAGCCAGGAATCCTCTGTTTGCTTGCTATCTTTTCTGAAATCAGGTATGAGAGTGTATGGTACATAGCAGCATTGGAACAGAACCATATAGAATACAGCAAGGAGAGAGTGGGATTTCACTGGCACCAGAGGCATCATGGCAGGGTGAGCATGACCTTGCTGTCACCATGAGCATCACACCAGAGCCTCCAGCAGGCAGCATGCAGGAGACAACAGGCTGCACCCAGCCCACTTGGGAAGGTCCCTGCACACTTAGGAACGAGACCAAACCACTGGGATAACACAAAGATGGGCTCCACCAAGGTCCTACCTTGTCTCCAGCTCACCTGGCACCCAAAACCCACACCAGGATAATCACACCCCTTGGACTGGTGCTGCTCTGGGCTGAGGCAGTTTCTGCACTCCCCAACATCACTGCAGTGACCATCAGTGACAGGAGGCATTTCTGGGTTGATCATTGGAATAGGAAAACCTGGGCAAGGTACCTGTCAGCTGGTGCCAGCCCAGATGCTGTCAGTGAGCACCAGGTGTGACCAGGTCTCTGCCACACAGTGAATTCCTCCCCTCACTGCCTCCCCTCCCAGGCTCTGCTATCCCAATTCACCTTGTCTCTGTCATCATCACTTTGTCAGGCAGGGATTTCCTCTGCTCAACTCATCTGTAGAACTCCCAAGACAAACAGAGTCAAAGTGTTTCCTGCAGGGCACAGACATTTCATATGAGAATCACTGCCTGGAAAAATACCATACACAAATAATAATAATGAAAAAATAAATTAGTGCATGAGAGCACAGAGTAAAATTAATTAGTGCAGAGGCAGAAAAGCGACAGAACCTTGAGTCACCTACTTGAAACCTGCAGAAACTACAGCGAGCAGAAGTGCCAGGGCAGCTGGGGGACACCATGGCAATGCCAAGGGCTGCTCTCCCCCACCTCCACTGCACAAACCAGGTCACTCCTCCACGATGCTCAGAGAGCAGCACATCATTTCAGAGCTGCAGAGGGGTCAGGGTAGAGATCTCAAACCAAGCTGAGTCAGCATGTGGGCCCCCAGGCACTGCTGGGTCCTCCTCTTTAGAGACAGCAAGATCTATGCCATAACATCACAAAATGAGTGGCAATGCCAGAATGATTGGTTTAGATACAGAGAACTTGAAATTGCCATGGGGAAAAGGAAGAGCACAATTCCCTCAGAGCCCTGCTGCAATGTGCACTGACTGCCCCAGCAGCTACCACAGAGAGTGACTCAGCCCTGGTGACCTCTTTTAATGCTCCGTGAGGTTAATGCTGAGTTTAACAGGGTTAACTCTGCCTTTAATGACCAGTTTTCCAGTGAAGACAAGGAGGTCACCACAGTCTATAACTCAGCCATGTCTCACTTCTCCTCCCCCAGCAAGGGATGCACTGCAGAAGGTCCCATCCCTACTGCTGCTGCCCATCTCTGGAGCCAGCTGGGCACAAAAACAAAACAGTCCCTTGGCCATCACCCAGTGACCCCAAACAACATGTCCAAGGTCACAGAGCACAGTCCCAGCCTGGCCATGGTCGCTGTCTCTGTCACAGCTGGAGTGACTGGGACAAGGCAGGGGATCCGAGTGAGAGACAGATGTCAAAAGCAATCAGCTGCTCCCCTGTCTCCAAAGCAGGAATGCTGACAGCCCTACAGGCCTTGGAGGAGTTAAAAGGAAAGGCTTATTAGAAAGAAAACTCATTCTGACAATCACAAAAATTGGAATTCATTTAAAATTCAAATTATGCAAATTCCAGTAATCTGTACGTGCAGATCCATCACACAGCAGAGTAGGACTGCAGACACCTGCCACTAGTGACATGGCTGGAGAAATTCCACCCTCTCCAGTGCTCTGGGAGGAAGGCAGGTGTGCTGGCCTCTGGCAGGCATGGGAAGAGCTGCTCCAGGGCAGCGGGGCCAGGCAGGATTTGCAGGTGCTCCCCCTGTGCTGAAAGATGCTTCAGCAGCCCTGGCAGCATCCAGCACATCAGAGCAGGGGGAGCAGGGAAGCCAGGCTCCAGTGCTCTCATATAAATTATAGCAAATTCTCCCCTGGACAAGCTCAGGGGCCCATGACCAGCATGAAGCCTTGGTCAGGCAGCACCTGATCCCATGGATGGGAGGTGGCCACACAGCACTGGGTGCACATGGGCAACAGCTCTGCCTTATCACCATCCACCCTGCCACAGCAGGGGCCCACCCAAAGCCTCAAGAGCCTCTCCACTCTTCCAGCAATTCCCAAAATTCTGGTTTCGGGAAATTTTAAAACCAAGTCAAGCAGCTGCATCACATAGCAAAGGTGGCTCAGACTGTCAGCATGGAAACAGCAAAGCCAGAAATCAACATTACAGGCTGGGGAAGTGCAACAGCCCAGGAAAATGAATTTGGCTTCTTCCTAAAAGATGAGCCACTGATACAGCAAATCGTGCTCTCTCCTGTACATGCTGTGCCATGCATGAGGAGAGCAGACCCAGCAGCAACTCCTCCCCCAGCCAGTGGCAGGGGCCAGTGTCAGGGCACAACACACACCCAGGGGAAGCTGCAACACCTCCAGCACGAAGATGGAAAGTAACTAACCCAGCCCTGGAGGACACAGAGCCCAGAACTGCTCCTGGAAATAACTTCCCCAGCTTGGCAGGACCTGTACTTTGAACTTACAAACCAGGCTCTGGGGCTGTGTCAGGAATGCTGGTGCTGTACTGGCCCAAGCCTCAGCCAACCACTGCCAGTACATCCTCCTCCACACTTTCTGCCTCTGCTGAAGGGCCCTCTGGAAGCCCTTTCCAAGCAGGATGAGTCTGCTTTTCTCAGCAGGTCTCACAAGGTCAGAGCCCATGGCTGAGTCTACAGCAACAACTCTTATGTCGGAATGAGCCAGAAATGATTTAGCAAGGAAGAAACAACCCCACATTCCCACATCCTACAAAAGACCTGCTCTGTCCCTTGACACTTAGCTCTTGTGAGTACACCAAAGAAAACTAAAGGTCCCCAAAATCTGAGTAAGTCAACGGCCAAATCAAATTGGCCACAGACAGCACAGAGAGGTGCTGGTGTGGCATCGAGCAGGGACAGGGGGCTGCCCCACAGGAAGGGTAGAAGCCAGTTCTCTGCAGGTACCAGGACACTGGGCTTAAAACATGAGCTTCCACCCTGCCCATCCAGTGCAGCACAGAGGCTGTGGGGAACAGGTCCCACAGAGATACTGCAAAAACATCTCTGAAAGACAATGGTACCAAACATCTCAGCACCCTCCTGCTCTCCTGGGTACAGCTTGGAGCCACAGATCCAGGCAGACAGAAAAAGCAGACTGTTCCTTACCCCACAGCAGGGCTGCCTCATCTTAAACATCTCCAGCATCTTTCAGCTGCTCATCATCCTGATTGTGCTGATCTCCATCACTGAGGTTCCAAGTGCTTCCTGAGCCTGAGGCAGCAGCTCCCACAGAGAAGGTTCACTGGCAGGGCTGGGACTGTGAGCAGCTCCCACACACTCACCCACAGCACCCACTGCTGCCCCAGCACACTGCAGGACCAGAGCTGCCCTCCTGGGACAAAAGTGCTGGCTACATCCAACAATGCAGGCACAAGCAGGGAGGGTGAGCCCCCAGAGCCACACTGCCCAGCTGTGCCACTGCCCAGCTACACCAGGAGAAACCCCAGCGCATGTGAGCCCAGGGGGACCAGCCCTTCTCCTGGGACACAGAAGTCTGTGCCCAGCCTGGGGCAGGGTGAGCTGTGCTGCCTCAGCCCATGCCCTGCTCCATTCCCATTGTACCGACTCTTTCAGCCATTGCCAATCAACACGAGTGCTTCTCATCACAGTGACACCGGAGCCCTCATTACAACCCCGAGCGGGTAACGAGGCGGGGGAAGGACACCTGAACCCCGGAGTTGGGTGTCCCTGGGAAGGGGAAGAGGCAGAGCCCATTAAACATTGATCAGAGGCTCCCACAGCAGCAGTGCAGCCCTGTCGCATCCCTGCTGTCCTCCCAGAGCTCCCAAGGGCCAGGAAGGTCTGAGCTGCCCCAGGGACTCGGTGCTGGCGCATCGTTGCCCCAGCCCCTCACCAGTGGCCCCTGCAAACCTTTGGGAAGCTGCAGTTCCTCATGGACACAAAGCTGAGGACAGGAAAACTCATTTCCCACTTTCAGCCTTGTTCTGTGCTTTGGACAGCAGTGCCCAGAGTGCAGCCCCATTCCACACCTCCCCAAGCTCAGCAGCAGCTGCCCAGAGCCGGTGGGAGCCCATGGGGAGCCGGGGGGACAGGACCCCCCAGCAGAGGGGCTCCATCATGGGCTGGGCAAAGCCGAGCTGCCACCACCATCTGCTGCACCCCTCTGGAGCAGCCTCTCTGTCTGCTGTTTTCCTAACGCTGGGCACAAAAGCAGCTCTCCAAGGTGTGAGTGTGTTTGGGACGCCGCGGGAGCAGGGCCGATACTCACGAACTGCCGCCGCAGCTTGGTGCGGACGCGCTCGGCCTTGCTCTCGGCCGGGTGCACGGCGCAGCTCAGCGAGCCCAGGTGGTTGTCCACGGACAGGCTCTTCCTCATGTAGCACGAGCGGCTGCGGAAGTGGCTGAATGGGGCGTCCTCCACTGCCGTGCCCAGCTGGGGGGCCCTGGGGGGCTCTGAGCAGTCATCCTCCAGCCGCCACGCCTCCCCTGCCAGGACAAGGAGAGGCCTCCCATCAGAGCATGAGCCACACGTGTCCTGCCCCTCCAGCCAGCTTTGGGGATGCTCGCTGGGCATCCCTGGATCCCCTCTGGCCACCCCACAGATGCTGGGAACTTACTCAGAGAGCAGATCCCTCCCACAAATCCCAGACAAGAGCCCCTGCACCCAACCTGCCCACCCCAGGTACCCACAGCCCCACCATCTCCCTAGCAGGAATCAGCCAAATACAGTTACAATCATGAAATGCATTTTGTTGGAAGGAAGCTTAAAGCTCATCTCCTTCCAAGTTCCTGCCATGGGCAGGGACACCTTGCACTTCATCAGATTGCTCCAAGCCCTGTCCAACCTGGCCTTGAAGTCTTGCTTTGTGAATGGGAAAAATGAGGCATCACAAGTGTTACAAATTAGAAAAGGATTTACTGCTATCTCCTCCTGCACAAAAAAAGAACAAAACCCTTTATGGCACAACCAGGAGCTAATCAACAGCCCCATGAAGGACAGAAGCCAGACCTCCCTTCTCCAGCTGCCAACGCCAGCAGCAACGGGATGCAGCAGTGCAGGGCTGAGCCCCGGGGACAAACCTCACTAGCACTGAGACAGTGGCAGAGAGCAGCTGGCACCGTGCAGGGCTGGTGATCCCAGGGTAGGACTGGCCACATTTCATTGCAACAAAAGGGAAAAACAACAAAACAACAGGAGATGCTTCCACAATATCACTGCTGCGCTCTTCTCCCTTCGGCTCAGACTGTCGCCTGCTTTTTGTTGCCAATCTCCTCTTTACATCTGGAGCTTGCCCTGCCTCCTCCCCTCAGCGAAAATCACTGCTCAAGCCATGACAAACAATCAATAAAAGCCTTTTCTCAATTATTAACCCAAAAGGGCATCTCACAGGATTGCCTCCAGGGGCTCTCCCCCTCCTGCAGCCTCTTACCAAGGCAACATCCTCTGCCTCTCATTTCTGAAAAAAACAGCCCCTGAATGACCCTGATCCCACTACACCAGGGCTGAGGAGCAGAACACTTCTGGGGTTTAAAGCAGATAATGGCCCTAAGCCCCAAGTCAACAGTGCAGTCCAGTTTACCCAGAAAGCCTGTGGGGATTACATAGAATATGATGAGACACAGGCTGGACTACAGGCCACCAGAGGAAGAACCACCTACATACACTGCCAGAAGGGCAGGATTAGATTGGACATTAGGAAGGAATTGTTTCCTGGGAGGGTGGGCAGGCCCTGGCACAGGGTGCCCAGAGCAGCTGTGGCTGCCCCTGGATCCCTGGCAGTGCCCAAGGCCAGGCTGGATGGGGCTTGGAGCAACCTGGGATAGCGGGAGGTGTCCCTGCACATGATAGGGGGTGGAACAAGATTATCTTGAAGGTTCCTTCCAACCCAAACCCAAACCCAAACCATTCCATGAAACAGGCAACCCAGAGCACAGCACTCCAAGCATCGTGTAGATTTTTCCTCCCCTACTTTCAACTTAATAAGCTGCTGCTGCTGCTCCTCTCCAAATGTCACCTCACACAACACAGGAACTGCTGTTTGAAAGCTGTGATTATTCCATGCACAAACACATCAATCGGAGGCAGATCCTGAGTGCCATTGTGAGACAGCATCGCTCTGGGAGCGCAGCAGGGAACACTGACACAGGAGACACAGGGGACACCAAAGGAGGAACCCGCCCCCATGCTCACCTGAGATGGCCCAGCCACTGCCTGTGCCACTCTGTGTCCTTGAGACTGTCCCCTCCCAGCCCCACAGCTCACCCAGACACAGCCCCCACTGCTCTGCTGCCCTGAGCAAGGGAGGGCCAAGGCCATGTGCTGAAGGAGGGAGAGGGTTCACCTGCTGCACCCACACCTCTGTGCAGGGCACCTCACCCAAGCACAGAGCATCTGGGCCACATCTGCTCTCACTGATCCCAGTTCCCCAAGGATTTTGCTGCTTTTGGTCTCATCTCCCATCTTCAGGAGCTGGACCAGAGGCAGCTGCTCCCTGGTGTGCCCAAGGGTGATCCCCACCAAACTGGCTCAGCGATGTGCAAAGATCCGCTCTGTGCACAACTTCTGGGAGAATTAGTAGCACCAGGAAATGAAACACAGCCTGCAAGGCATCAAAATTAATCCAGGGTTTGGACAGCTGCTCTGCTGAGCAACACAGGGATCTGACTGTGAGAGGGATAATTTAAAAAAAAACATAAAAATAAAAAAAATCCAAGGGTGCTGTTTGAAGGGAGCTGTTTTATAAGGATTTTATTCAGCACTGGACTGTCAGCCCTGGCTTCCAGGCCTTATCTTTGTTTCAGTGTTAATAATCCCCTTTCCCATCACTTTTATAGTCCCAGCATGGTTCTGTTGGCACCAAAAGCACTGAAACACTCTGGCCATCAGCAGCTTTGCCAATAAGCTTGCTCAGAGCAGCTGGCCCAGCTATATTAGTATTTCATCAGGATCAGCATGAGAGTAGGAGAACATGACAAAAATCCTCAGGGCTGACCCAAAGGCCAACACACAGTGTTAGGCTAGGAGCATTTGCAAATCTCCAAGGCCAGGGCTGTGGGAAGAGCACAGCAATGATGTTCCTGCCACCACTGCTGGTGGAGACCAGCCACAAGTGCCCTGAAGCTGCTTTGTGACATAGGAAAAGAGGCACCTGCACCTATGGCATTGGCCAAGAAGGCCTCAGGGTGGTATCTCACCCCAGCACCCTCGGGCAGAAGGCTCCAAGTGTCACCTCCTCGCCTGGGGTGGCCTCCAACAACCAACTCTTCTTTTTCAGCATCATAATATGAAGGATGGGGAGTTCACATATCAAGCTCAAAGAAAGACTCAACCAGGGGCAAAAACCCTAGACATTGCCCAAGAAGGGCTATTTTCAGAGCAGAATGACCTCCACGCGGGTTGGAGCTGGATTTGTGCCCTGGAGAAGTAGGAAAGCTCTGCTGGGATCCTGTAGCCACAGAGGGGAGGGAGCTCGCCCTGCACTCACCGGCAGAGGGGACCGTGCAGCCCTTCTGGTGCTCAGAGGCCGAGGGCTGCTTGTAGGGCTTCTGCTCGGGCATCTCGTCCCTGCAGGCTGCGGGCTCCAGCAGGGGGAGCCGGCTCAGCACCGGCGACTGCGGGATGCTGGGCAGCGTGCGAGACTTCCCCAGGAGCGGCCGCTGCAGCTTCCTGTCCAGAGACCTGCGGGGCAGAGCACAGGGCACGGCTTCAGCAGGGACAGGGCACAGGGCACAGGGCACAGGGCACAGGGCACAGGGCACAGGGCACGGCTTCAGCAGGGACAGGGCACAGGGACAGGGCACAGGGCACAGGGACAGGGCACAGGGACAGGGCACAGGGACAGGGCACAGGGCACGGCTTCAGCAGGGACAGGGCACAGGGCACAGGGCATAGAGCACAGGGCACAGGGCACAGGGCACAGGGACAGGGCACAGAGCACAGCAGGGACAGGGCACAGGGCACAGGGCACAGGGACAGGGCACAGGGCACAGGGGATTCAGCAGGGACAGGGCACAGGGCACAGGGCACGGCTTCAGCAGGGACAGGGCACAGGGCACAGGGCAGGGCAGGGACACAGGGACAGGGCACAGGGCACGGCTTCAGGGGACAGGGCACAGGGCACAGGGACAGGGCACAGGGCACGGCTTCAGCAGGGACAGGGCACAGGGCACAGGGCACAGGACACAGGGGACAGGGCACAGGGACAGGGCACAGGACACAGGGGACAGGGCACAGGGCACGGCTTCAGCAGGGACAGGGCACAGGGCACAGCTTCAGCAGGGACAGGACACAGGGTAGGGGCTGTTCAGGAGGGGGAAGGGGTCCCTCAGGCCAGGACCCCTCTGTAACACACACACAGCCCCAGGCTGAGTATAGCACCCTTCATGGAATCATGGAATTGTTCCAGTTGCAAAAGCCCTCCATGATCAGTAAGTCCAACCATTACCCCAGCATTAAACCATGTCCCTAAGTGCCACATCATCAGGTCTTTTCAACACTTCCAGGAACAGTGACTCCACCATTGCCCTGGGCAGCCTGCTCAAATACCCTAATACCTTTCCCATTATGAAATTTTCCCCAGTATCCAATCTAACCCTCCCCTGGCACAACCTGAGGCCATTTCCCCTTGTCCTGTCCCTGTTCCCTGGGAGCAGAGCCTGACCCCCCCGGCTGTCCCCTCCTGTCAGGGAGTTGTGCAGAGCCAGAAGGTTCCCCCTGAGCCTCCTTTTCTCCAGGCTGAGCCCCTTTCCCAGCTCCCTCAGCCTCTCCTGGTGCTCCAGCCCCTTCCCCAGCTCTGTTCCCTTCCCTGGACATGCCCCAGCCCCCCTCAGTGTATTTCTTGTTGTGAAGACCCCAGAAGTGACCCAAGGACTGGAGGTGCCTCAGCAGTGCCCAGCACAGGGGCTGGTCACTGCCCTGGGCCTGTGGCCACACCATGGCTGGTACAGGCCAGGTGCCACCGGCCTCTTGCCCACCTGGGCACAGCTGACTCAGCACCACACTGCACCCTCTGTCAGCAGAGCTGCTGCTGTGCCAGCAAAGCCTTCTCCCCTGGCCAGGTACTGTAGTTAGGATTTGCATCTTGAGCTGCAAGGCACAACCAGCACAAAAAGAATTCTAGCCCTCAACCCACCTCAAAACTCCCAGATAATCTGAATTAACCAAATAAAGAAACCAGACAGTTCAAGACTGAAGGGATAAAGATTTCCCTTGAGACAGTGAAAGCCCCATTAAACATCATCCACAACACCAGAAAGGGATTTGAGGTAGAAAACAGGTCACTGGGCAGGTACTAGGGAAGGTGCAGACTCCAGAAAGCCAGACTCACACAGCAGGGACTGCAGACATCCCCAGGAACACATGGTCATGGAACATGCAGAAACATAAATTAAATATCTCTGCGAGGTCAGAACTCAACTGAGTTTGATGATGGGGCTCCAGATGTGCAGGGGTGACCAGGACACATATCCATGTGTCAGCATGGCCACATGCTGCCCAGGCCTGCAGGGGCACGGGAGCACAGCCCCCTCCTCCTGCTCCAGCCAGAGCCAGGGCATGCTCCCCAGGTGACCCCTCAGGGATGACACTGGCCCAGGCCATGCTCCAGGGATCCCAGAAATGCAATGAAAAGAAGCAGAGCCCAGCACTGCTGTGGGGTGCCTTGTGCTGAGGGTCACCCCAAGGCTGTCCCTGTCCCCTGCTTTCACAGAATCCACAGCTGAGTCCAAAGGAGCTCCCCAGCACACCACAAGGCTGTTCCAAAAATCACAGAACCACAGAATGCTTTGGCTTGGAAAGGACCTTAAAGATCACATTCCAACCTCCTGCCATGGGCAAATCTCATAATGAATGGTACAGATCCTTCAAATTTCCATCTAAAACTCAATTCTTCACTGCTTATGCTCATTTGTTCTTGTGCCAATATTAACCTTTAGCTTAAATAATTATCCCCCCTCGATGGTGTTTGCTCCCATGATTAATTTTCATCATAATGAAGTTCCAGCCCCTTTCTGCCTGCATTTGTCAAGGCTGATTAACACAAGCTCTTTCAGTCTCCTCTCACAAAATTAGCTTTCATTTCCCCATGGATGTTTCCACACCCCTCACTGCCCTCCCTCTATCTTGGACTGAGCTTTCTCCACCCATCCTGGAGCACCACAGAATCCCAGAAAGGTCTGGGTTGGAGGGAACCTTAAAGCTCATCTCATTTTCCCCCTGCCATGTCCAGGGACACTTCCACTGTCCCAGGCTGCTCCAAGCCCCAATGTCCAACCTGGCCTTGGGCACTGCCAGGGATGCAGGGGCAGCCACAGCTGCTCTGGGCACCCTGTGCCAGCCCTGCCCACCCTCCCAGGGAACAATTCCTGCCCAATATCCCATCCAGCCCTGCCCTCTGGCAGTGGAAGCCATTCCCTGTGTCCTGTCCCTCCATCCCTTGTCCCCAGTCCCTCTCCAGCTCTCCTGGAGCCCCTTTAGGCCCTGGGAGAGGCTCTGAGGTGTCCCTGGAGCCTTCTCTTCTCCAGGTGAGCACCCCCAGCTCTCCCAGCCTGGCTCCAGAGCAGAGGGGCTCCAGCCTGATGATGATGCAGACCTGAGCTCCTGGTGCAGATAGCAGGGCAACTCCTCTGCCTCCCTGCATGTTCCACCACTGAATTTTACCCCACTTCACACTCCAGTGCTCAGGGTCACGCAGGCAGAGTCTATCTTGCCAAACTGAGATGTTTTTCACCATGGGTCCTCACTCCCACTCCGGATGTGGCAGCAGATCCCAAGTGGTGACAGTCTGATGCCACTCAGGAGAGCAGGCACAGGGCCAGAGCGGTGCCACAGTGCCATGCAGACACCTTCAGGGACACAGGTCACACCCAGAGCAGTGCCACCTTCAGGGACACAGGTCACACCCAGAGCAGGGACACCTTCAGGGACACAGGTCACATCCAGAGCAGTGCCACCTTCAGGGACACAGGTCACACCAAGGCCAGCAGCTGGGGTACAGGGCAGCACAGGCACCCCTCAGACACAGCACATCCCCCACAGCAGGGCTGGGCATTCTGACATGAGGTCAGCAGTTTGTTGGTATAAATCAATCACATTCTCTCCCAATTCCCACGTGCTGCTGCTCTGCTGTAGAGGAGAATCAGGAAAAGATAAGACCCATGAGTTGAGGTAATAATTGAAATAGAGTTGTTGGTGGTGTTTATTATCATCGTTATTATGTTGTTGTTATTGTTATTATTGCAATGAAAATGGAGATAAATCAATCACATTCTCTCTCAATTCCCAGGTGCTGCTGCTCCCTGGGGTTGGGGCAGGGACAGCACTGCCACAGCCATGCCAGGCACTCAGCACCATCCTGCCCACCCCAGGCCCCACGCTTCAGTGGGATCAGCATGGAAACAAGCTGTGCCAGGAGATACAAAGCCAGAATTAGCTTCCCAAGCAGTTTCCATTCCAGCAGAACATTTGTACCTCTCATCGTAACATATTTCACTGGCACAAGGCAACAGAGACAGAGCCTAACACATCGCTGTGCTGCATAAATGACTTCAAAACATTCCTGTTTCTGTGCATGTAAATCCCAGGATACCTATGTGCAGCTCCATCACCTGCAGAACCCCATTAGCATCTTAGTGCTCCCGTTCCTTTTGTGCTCACAGGGCCACTCACAAGAGTCACATGGGGGGAAAAAAAACAAAAGAATTCACTCTGTTAGAGAAGCAATTTTCAAGCTATGTATCTTCAGGCAGCGATTTATATTGTCAGAAAAAGCAAAGCAGCTAGAAACCTGTTTAGCTCTGAAATCTGAACTCAAATTCCCAAGCACAATTCAGCTCCATGGATTTACTATCCCACTTGTCACTGTTGAACCACAGCTGGCACATAAGCACCACACAGCCCCTCGTTCATCCCATCCCCCCGGTGGAAAAGGTAAAATCCATGAGCTGAGGTCATGGAAATAGAGTTGGTGGTGGTGTTTATTATTATTATCATTATTATTGTTGTCATTGTTATTACTGCAATGAAAATAAGAAAAAGAGAGAGAGGAATATAATCCCAGATAGATAAGTGGTGCCCAATACAGTCTCTCACCACCCCAAAAGCCCAGTCTGTTCCTCAGCAGCAGTAAGCCTCTCCCAGCCAAGCCCCCAGTTTCCATACCGGGTATGACACTCCATGGTCTGGAATATCCCTCTGTCCTGGCCACAATCCCTCCCAGTCCTTGTCACCTCCCCAACAGCAGAGCACGGGAATGCAAAAGTCCTTGAGTTAGGGGGAGCATTTCCCAGCAACAACCAAACCACCAGTGTGTTATCAACACTGCTCTCATCCTGAATCAAAAACACAGCCCTGGACCAGCGAGGGGAAGAAAATTAACCCTATCCCAGCCCAAAGCAGAGCTGGTGCACAGCTCCAGAGGCCTCAGCAGCCAGTGCCAGGCGGGACCTGACAGCACCAGGAAGTCACATTGCATCTCCGTCTGCTTCCCAAGCAGGCATCCCAGCTGGGTGCTATCAAGGATGCTACATCCCATTAGCAAAGATCCCTGATGGAGTGTAAAGCTCAATTAGAAAAGCCACAGTCAGTGCTGTTACAGCATATATTTAGCTGCTGTTCAGCATTTGGGTAGGAAGGAGAGCACATAATCGAGTCATGACAGGGGTGGAAAAATCCTCCTGGCTGGCTGTGAGAGCTCAGGCAGGAGCCAGTGACAGCTCTGTCAGCCCCAATCTGCTGCCAGATGGGGAAATGTGGGCACATCATCAGGGCCAGGCCCCTGCCCCAGCCCCAGGGACAGCAGTGACTGTGCCAGGCAGGGGCAAGGCTGCTCCAGCAGCCAGCAGCATGGGAAGAGAAGAAGCAGAACTCATCCCCAGCACCTTCCCCATGGTGACATACTTCTCCAAACCAGGAAAGAGAGGGGAAGGGCTCAGAGGGGAAGGGAGGGAGAAGGAAAAGTTTAATGCAAATTAAAAGCCAGCTCCTGCTCATTTCTGTGTGGGAGAAGCTGCTCTCCAGAGGGCACTTCCAGCCAAACCCAGAGAGTGTGGAGTCTGCAGCTTCCCAGGGCAGGATAGGGGAGCTACCACAGCAGCCCCAGCAGAACCCCAGCAGCACCAGAAAGAGCAGCAGGAGGGGAAAATGCCCCTAAACCCACTGCTCTCACAAGCCAAAAAGGACCCCAACAAGCCTCACTGATTTATATGATTTGCCCAGGGACAAAGCAAGGACGTGTCCTGGAAATGCCCAAGGATGGTGACCCTGCACAGAGTCCCACTCCTGGGAACAGGGAAGCCTTCATCCTGCCACAGCACCCAGTGCCAGCAGCTCTGACACAAACCTGAGCAGCCACTGTGCTAATCCATTCCCAGAGGCAGGCTGCTGGTGGAACACAGCAAGGAGAAAAGGAGGTTAATCAGGGGAGGAAGACTAAGGAGGGAAAGAGTAGCAGGGCAGCAGCTACTCCAGACCTTTCCTACCCACTCCAGAGCTGTGGCTTGGTGACAGCCACATGCCCTGTGAGGAACATGTGAGGCCACTTCCAAGATCCAACGGGGACAGCACATGTCCCAGTGAGCTCACAGCCCCAAAACTCAAACCAAAAATAGACAGAGAGGGCTGCCCCTCCTCCTGCAGCACTGCCCAGCATCCCACATGTAACTGGAGGGGGCTCCCCTACCACCCCAGGTAATAAATTCACTTCATCTACCGAGCAAAGGAAGTTGATAAAGCAGAAGGTTTGGGGAAGAACAGCTAAATGTGGTGCAGGCTGAGAGAGTTGCAGGAATAGGGGCCAGGAGAGCCCAGTTATTGCAGAGGGACACTGCTCCCAGATCTTCCTAGCCCGTGGCTGCTCAGCCTGCTCCTCCAAGGAGGTGTAACTTAGCAACCTGACCTTAAAAACTCGGCAAGGGTTCCAGATGGATTCAGGAAAATGAGAGATGTTACAAGGCAGGAGGAGCCATTACCCACCACAGCCCCTCTCAAAGCAGGGTGTGGGGAGGGGGGTGCACCTCCTGCACAGCCTGAGCCCCAGGACAACACAAATAATGGCAGCAAAATGGAAACAAATCAACAAAACACCCACATCCATTCCTGAAACAGCTCGTGGAGATGCAGCTGGGTGTGACAGGCACGGGAGAACACAGGTCCCAAAGGGCTCACAGTCCCAAAGGCAAACAGGGGTGTTAAACAGCCAGGGCAGGAGGAGCACTGCATCCAGCTCTGGGGCCTCAGCATGACATGGATGTGAGACTGCTGGAACAAGTCCAGAGGAGACCACAGAGATGCTCCAGGGGCTGGAGCCCCTCTGCTCTGGAGCCGGGCTGGGAGAGCTGGGGGTGCTCACCTGGGGAAGAGAAGGCTCCAGGGACACCTCAGAGCCCCTGCCAGGGCCTAAAGGGGCTCCAGGAGAGCTGGAGAGGGACTGGGGCCAAGGGATGGAGGGACAGGACACAGGGAATGGCTTCCACTGCCAGAGGGCAGGGCTGGATGGGATATTGGGAAGGAATTCTTGGCTGAGGGCTGTTGAGGCACTGGCACAGTGTGCCCAGAGAAGTTGTGTTGGATCCCTGAAATGTCCCAGGCCAGGCTGGGCAGACCCTGAAACCACCTGGGGTAGTGGAAGGTGTCCCTGCCCATGGCAGGGGTAGAACAAGAGGAGCTTCATGGTTCCTTCCAAGCCAAACCCTTCTGGGATTCTGTGAGGTTTCCCCACAGTGCACAGCACAGCATTCCTCCTGTCCTGCCACGGTGCCTCAGCCCACTTTGTGTCCCTGCCAGGGCAGACACAGAACTTGCTCCTGCAGGAAGCAGCTGGGATACCCCACCAGGCTGGGCTGCAAGCAGGCCAGCCCAGCTCCCAAAGCCCGAGGCAAGGCACCACTGTGCCTCTGACACCCCAGGAATGCACACTGGGTGTGAGCCCTGCTGTCAGCTCTGCTGTGAGCCGTGGGGCTGAGCAGAGATTTGAGCCAGGATCTTCTCCATCCCCACCCCAATAGCAGCAGGAGATAAGCCAACATCTACCTGCAGCTGGTTTCTGCAAAGGGGCTCTGCAGGAGAAGGCAGCAGCAAGGGAGAGGAGAAGCACAGGAGGCTGCTGTGCCCCAGAAGCTCTTTCTGGTCAGAAGAAGGGGCAGCAGTGGCAGCAGCCCCTGGGATGCAGCTCAGGGCAGTTCAACACCCAAAGCAGTGGCAGGACCCCGTGGAGGGCAGGGTGTGTGGTTTAAGGGGATCACACAGCAGTGGTGAAGCCTAGGGAAGGAGTGTGAGAGGAAGAAGTCAAGTGGTAACACACAGAGTAGCCTTGGAAACCAAAGCCTGAGGATTTTGGCAGAGCTGAGCCTTCACAGGGCATCCTCACCTGTTCAAATCATCAGTTTGCTCTGCAAACCTTATCAGCTGTGAGCAAGCCCATGAGTCACTGGCACTATTTCCAGTGACCCTGTGGATGACAAAGCCAGAGAAAATCACTGAGAAATCTTCCCTTCGCATTCAAAAAACACCCAAACAAAACACCTTCCTTTCTGGCTGGCTGGGGTATGTGTGTGAAGAGTAGAAAATGAGAGCTGAAACAGAGCATCTTTCATCTGATTGTGAGACAGTTTCAAAGCAAAACAAAACCCAGAACAGCATTCAGTGTTCAGCAAGTTCAGAAAATGAGAAAACCAATCATGTTAAGCTATAAAAATACCTTCCCAGGCTCAGCTGTGAGCTGGTAAATACCATGATTTCCACCAGCTGGTTTCCAAAAGCTTCTTCTCCTGCCACCTTTCCAACTTGCAGAGCATCTCTGCAGCGGGGCCATCGCCCGAGCACTGAACTAAACACTGCCAGCATCCAGGGAATAATGGCTCCTGTCCCTACAAACTGCATTTGGATTTGGAGGGATGTGGGAGGGCAGGACAGGGGGTCACACACCCCTGGTGCTGAGGGCAGCCCTCTGGAAAACATTTCAGAGCTGCCTGGAGGAGGATTCAGCACCACTCCCTGCATTTCAGAGCCCCCTGTGCCTGAAGCCCAGCCCTGCTCCCAGCACCCCCTGAAAAGGGCCAGAAGGTCTTTTTGTGGCAGATGCTGCCTGAAAAGCCCTGAGTTCTTGGGTGTGTGACAGCCAGTGTCACTGCCCACAGCCTCTCTCCCACCAGGTATTTCCCCAGTGCCAAAGAGCTGCTGCTGCTACTCACCCCTGGCACCACGACATCCTGGCATCCCGGCACACCGAGCTGGGCAAAGCCATCCCCAGGGAAACAAGGTGAAAAAACACAAACCCTTCACGTCAGCACTCACAAACTGTGAGCCGTGGCTGTGTTTTGTAGCAACGCCTCCATTTCACCATTCACTGGAATCCAATTGTTGAACGGATAAGGAAATACATTGGAGCCAGACACTGCCATTCATTCATTCAAAAGTATGTTGGTTTCTTTGTTAAAAGAACCTTTTTTCCCAGCTCTGTCAGGCAGTGAACGACATCCCCAGCCAGAGGGATGCTCCCTCCTCCCCCAGCCCTGCAGCACCCCACGGGGTCCTTGCTAGTGGTCACCCTGCCCTCTCTGTCACTCTCTGTCCCTGTGGTGCCACCAGACCATCCCCTCCAAATCCTGCAGGGGAGAGGAGCCCTGGGCATCCCCACTCTCCTGCTGCCCTGATCACACCCCATTCACAGGGGCAGAGCAGGGACCAGGTGCTTGGGAAGGTTCTGGCAGAGCCCAGCTCAGACCTGCTGGAGCAGCACCTGAACTACAAAAAGTCCAAAACCACAAATTCCCTAGGGCCAGGGAAAGAGGCAGAAAGATTTATGGAACATGAACTTCTATCCTGCTCACGTAGTTCTCTGGAAGGAAGGACAGAGCCCGGGAAGGAAGGACAGAGCTCGGGAAGGAAGGACAAGCCTGGGAAGGAAGGAAGGACAGAGCCTGAGAAGGAAGGAAGGACAGAGCCCGAGAAGGAAGGAAGGACAGAGCCCGAGAAGGAAGGAAGGACAGAGCCCGGGAAGGAAGGACAGAGGTCGGGAAGGAAGGACAGAGCCCGAGAAGGAAGGAAGGACAGAGCCCGAGAAGGAAGGAAGGACAGAGCCTGAGAAGGAAGGACAGAGCCCGGAAAGGAAGGAAGGACAGAGGTCGGGAAGGAAGGACAGAGGTCGGGAAGGAAGGAAGGACAGAGCCCGAGAAGGAAGGAAGGACAGAGCCCGGGAAGGAAGGAAGGACAGAGCCTGAGAAGGAAGGAAGGACAGAGCCTGAGAAGGAAGGAAGGACAGAGCCTGAGAAGGAAGGAAGGACAGAGCCCAGGAAGGAAGGACAGAGCCGGGAAGGAAGGAAGGACAGAGCCTGAGAAGGAAGGAAGGACAGAGCCTGGGAAGGAAGGACAGAGGTCGGGGAAGGAAGGAAGGACAGAGCCCGGGAAGGAAGGAAGGACAGAGCCCAGGAAGGAAGGAAGGACAGAGCCTGAGAAGGAAGGAAGGACAGAGCCTGGGAAGGAAGGACAGAGGTCGGGAAGGAAGGAAGGACAGAGCCTGAGAAGGAAGGAAGGACAGAGCCTGAGAAGGAAGGAAGGACAGAGCCCAGGAAGGAAGGACAGAGGCCGGGAAGGAAGGAAGGACAGAGCCCGAGAAGGAAGGAAGGACAGAGCCCGAGAAGGAAGGAAGGACAGAGCCCGGAGGAAGGAAGGAAGGACAGAGCCCGGGAAGGAAGGAAGGACAGAGCCTGAAAGGAAGGAAGGACAGAGCCTGGGGAAGGAAGGACAGAGGTCGGGAAGGAAGGAAGGACAGAGCCCGGGAAGGAAGGACAGAGCCTGGGAAGGAAGGAAGGACAGAGCCCGGGAAGGAAGGACAGAGCCCGAGAAGGAAGGAAGGACAGAGCCCGGAAAGGAAGGAAGGACAGAGCCCGGAAAGGAAGGAAGGACAGAGCCTGAGAAGGAAGGAAGGACAGAGCCTGGGAAGGAAGGAAGGACAGAGCTCGGGAAGGAAGGACAGAGCCCGAGAAGGAAGGAAGGACAGAGCTCGGGAAGGAAGGACAGAGCTCAGGAAGGAAGGAAGGACAGAGCCCGGGAAGGAAGGACAGAGCTCAGGAAGGAAGGAAGGACAGAGCTCGGGAAGGAAGGACAGAGCCTGGAAGGAATGGAGGACAGAGCCTCGCTGCCACCCTGGCAGGAACCACCACACTCCGGTGAGCTGCAAGGCCAGGACAGAGCAAACGCCTCCCATTCCCCAGGTTCACCAGATCGGGCCACAGACATTGTGCCCTGGCTCCTCTCTTTTCTTCTGTGGTGTTTATGTATCCCCTGTCTCCTCTGCAACATTTTCGAGACAAAAGCTAATGAAGCACAAGGAAGGGATGACAAACATCCGGCTCTGATATTCAAAGGTTGGCTAATTTACAAGACATATAACGTAACACGAGTGCCTGCTTTGCATTTACAAACACCTTTCAGGGGGATGTGAAGGGGTTCAGCACCACAGTCACCTCCAGCACCCAGCCCCTGCCCTCCTCCCATCATCCCTGCATTCCCAACAGAATCCCTGGAGCAGGACTGGAGCCCAGAGCCCCCAGCTCCTGGGCCCATTCCCAGTCTCATGACACAGGACTGCTCTCCCCTGTTGCTTCAAAATCCAAGTCACACAAGAGAGGAGACAAAAAGCTGCTGAGATCATTTGGAAAGGATACTGCTGCTCCTGACAACCACAGGGGAGATGCTTCAGGCCTGAATTTGATGTGCTCCAGCACAGAAAGACACTCCAGACAGCTGGTGGAGCTGCTTGGTTTGCTTAAAATCCTATAATTTCTGCAGCAGGACCAAGTTTGCCAGCACTGGAGGTGAACAGGGGTTGAGCTGATCCATCTCTGACTATTAATCCCTGGCAAAAATAATTGCTCATACATGTTTTGGTCAAAAAGCAGATTTATAATCAATCACAGGTTATGTTGTTGTTTTAAACCTTCCTGGGCACCACCTTTCAACCAGAGCCTTAGGCTGCTTTTCATTTTCCTCTGAAGCACAAGAGGCAGGTCACCACTGTGGTCAGAGAGACAAGCTCATTGAACAGGAAAAATTTGTTATGCTCCCAGCAAATCACAGTAAAATTCCTTAAAAAGAGGGTTTTCAGTGTAGGATTAATGGGGGCTGAGGGGAGCTGGCAGCAGAGCTCTGGCAAAGCCCAGCAGCTGCTCATGGCCAGGAAAATGGAGTTTATCTGTCTTGTGAGGGGAAGAACAGGAGCAAGCAGCCCCAAAACAGCCCAGAGGAAGGCCAGCCTGGGCAGCAGCACTTGGGGACAGGATTCCTCCAGGGCAGAATCAGGTCTGGGTCCCAGCCAGCCCCAGGGTCCCACTGCACAGCAGGAACTGACCCATGGGGCTGGGCTGGGGGCTGCCCATGGGGTGCAAGGAAGCAAAGCCCAAAAACTTCCTATTCCAGACAAGAACCCTGGCACAGCTTCAGCTGCCAGGCTGTCTGGAGAATCACAGAATCATCAAGGTTGGAAAAGACCTCTAAGATTATAAAATCCAACAACCAACCCAGCACCACCATGATTTTCCATGTCCTCAGGTGCCACATCCACACATTTTTAGTGCTTCCAGGGATGGGGACTCTGCACTTGTGTGAGCAGCTGCAGCTTAGCACCCACAGAGGAAGGCAGAGCCAGGTTCTGCCAGGGGAAACACATCCCTGCTGCAGGAAAAACATGCCCTGAAATCCTCAGTTAGAATAGCCACCCTCTCTCTCAGTCAGGAATTTGTGCCTGGCCCATCCCTAGAGGTGTCCAAGGCCAGCTTGGATGGGATAGTGGAGGGTGTCCCTGCCCATGGGGCTGGAACAAGGTGAGCTGAAAGCTCCATTCCAGCCTAAACCATCCTGGGACTCAGTGATAAATTTTATCTATTTGTTCTTTAAAGCAACATAAAAATGCACTGGAGCTTTCCAGTTTTTCTACAAACATGGATTTGCAGCCAAAACATTGATGTACCAAGGACAGGCACACAAATCCTGCACACAGGGCAGGCAGCAGAGGGCCTGAAGCATCCAACAGGAACAAATGCCAGCTCTGGAAGCACATGGATGCTCCAGGCAGCAGCACCCACACCCACCCAAGGGGCTGCCTGGGGTGGGGGCTCTGCTCTGCTACCCCCACACCAGGGACTGCCACAGCCAGGGAACCAGGAGGAGCTGCTTATTCCCACCTGCCTTCTTTCCATCAAAAAATCCAAAAATGCAAACTAAAAATATCTTGCATTAATTTGTATAATTGCCAACTATTCCTACAGGAAAAACACAGAATTTTTGTGGGGAAAAAATGTTTTATTTATTAAAGTAAGTATTCTAGTTTTCCCACTTGAAATATTCCCAACAGCAGTGTCCTTTTTTCCTTTCCTCTTTGAAATGCTTCTTCCTAGGTGCAGAGAAAATCTCTTTTGTTGGTATATCCCCTCTCCCTGCCTCCCCAGCTCTCCCTGAGCTGGCTCAGCCCACTTCCTGCAGGACAGCATCACCTGGGGGCTCTCCCTGGAGCAGCCCTGTCCCCCCGGAGTGGGGGGGACAGGATTCCTCCAGGGCAGAATCAGGTCTGGGGGGGCTCTCCCCCACCAAGGGGCTGTTTGAAGGACAGAACATCCCCAAATGTCCCTGCAGGAGGGTGCTGGGCTCCTGCACCAGGGCTGTGGGCAGAGGATATTCTGTGCCCAGACACCTCCCAATCCCAGTGGCATCTCCTCCCTGCTTCCAGGCTTTGCCACCATCCCACAGGCACTCACAGCTCTGACATTTTCATCCTTCCACTGTCCCCACTGCCACTCAGCTCAACGTGACACAGACACCAAGCCCTTTCCCTTTACCCCCAGGTGATGCCACTGCAGTGGGACATTTCCCAGGTGCTATGGGGCAGGCAGCACCCCACAGCTGCCCTGTGCCTGCCAGGGCCCCCCAGCTCCTACTCCCACCTGGAGCAGAGTGACAAAGCCACCCCTGCCACCAAGCCAGGACCTGGCTGCCCAGTGTCCCCTTGCACCCTGGGGGCTCACAGGTGTCCCCTACACATCCTGAGGGATGCCCAGTGTCCCCACACACCCCAGGGGCTGCCCAGTGTCCCCACACATCCTGAGGGATGCCCAGTGTCCCCACACACCCCAGGGGCTGCTCTGTACAGTCAGGAGCAGGCAGAGGAGGGCACCCAGAACAATCCCATTCAGAATTTTCCCCAGGCAGCCACCACTCCTCAGAAGCTGTGAACATTCCCACTGCTGTCTGCAATCACTTCCTCCCTTCTCTCCCGTGTAGATTGCTGGGGCTTCTGTTTCCTACCTGCGCCTCCACCCAGCTGTGACTCAGTGCCAAAACAGTGGGAATTAGGAATCCAACAGCCTTTCCAGCAAAGTGTGACTCACAGGCCAAGGCTTTCTGCTGAAGGAGCCAGCTCCTGCAGTCACGCTCTGTAATTCCCTTTAATACCAGTTTCATTCCCTTCCTCCCACTATCCTATCCAACGACCACTCCAAAATAAAGGATACCCATTCATCTTTTTCTGCCTAATCCAGGCAAAGATGAGCTTCAGCTTGTGCAGGAATTAGGCAATTCCCAAGTTCATCTCCAATCCCAAAGATCGGCCTTCAAAGGAGACTGGAAGCCAGGCAGAAAGGCAGAACACTGGGTGCAAACCTTGTCTTTAGCTAAAACATGGCCCTGAACCCCAAAACGATGACCCTGAGAGCTCAGATGTGGTCTGTCAGATTCAGGGGCTTTCCCTGCCAGCTCCCAGGTCACACTTTCATGGGATAGATCTTAAATATCCCTCTACACACAGCCATGGGAGCAGGTTTTTGAGGAGCAGGAAGAGGCAGAGGCCCAGAGCATCCCTGGCTCTGTCCACATCACCTCCCCTGCACCCCAACAGCACAGGAGGGGACAGAGCCACAGCCCACAGCGAGACCAGGAGCTCTGTGCAGCTGAGCCCACACCCAGGGCAGCTGGAACTGGGAATGCACCCAGGTGTCCCCCTGTGCACAGGAACCACAGAGAACCAGGAGAAGCCAAGGTTTGGTGGAGAGGCCCCTTGCAAGGACAGGTCAGCTGGGGAGACAGATTTCTTCTCTGTGCTGCTCCCCAAGCCCCTTCCTGACAGATCCCAGGCACGGTGCTGCAAACAGCAGGGAGAAGAAAGCCAAAAGGCTTCTTCAGGTTTCATTTACAAAACCTAGGCAGCTCAATCAAGCAACAAAAGCTAAATGTCATTTCCTCCCATGGCACTGCCACTCTGCTCACAGTTGTTCACGTCTGACAGCTTGTCATTGTCATGAGACACCAGGGACACAGCCTGGGGAGAGGCTGGCACAGCAGAGGGGAGGAAGGCTCAGCCCTGCAGCTCACCACAGACACCTGCACTGAGAGACACAGGCACCTGTGTGAGCTGAAGGGCACAAGTGACCCCAGCAGGCACAACCACACAGGGCAGGTGGGAAACAGCACACAGCCATGCAATGGTTTGTGGTGGGAGAAACCTTACATCCCATCCCATCCCATCCCCCCGCTGCCATGGGCAGGGACACCTTCCCCTGTCCCAGGCTGCTCCAAGCCCCAATCCAGCCTGGCCTTGGGCACTGCCAGGGATCCAGGGGCAGCCACAGCTGCTCTGGGCACCCTGTGCCAGGGCCTGCCCACCCTCCCAGGGAACAATTCCCTCCCAGTATCTAATCTAAATCTCCCCTCTTGTAGTTTAAAACCATCCCCCCTTGCCCTGTCACTGTCTTTCCATGTAAAAAGTCGCTCTCCCTCTTTTTAAAACTCCCTTTAGGCACTGGAAGGGGCTCTAAGGTCTCCTCAGAACCTTCTCTTCTCCAGCTCTCAGCCTGTCTCCATGGCAGAGGGGCTCCAGTCTTTGGAGCATCATTCCAAACAAGCCTCACCCAAGAGGACACAGGCTGTCTTTGAAGACAGCCCCACAGAGCTGTGCAGCCTCAGGCACCCCAAAAAACCGGTCACCACATTTCCAGCCCCCAGCTGAATGAGGCTGAAGTTTCCAGCTCCAGCTCCTGAAGCTCTTTTCCTCATTCTTGCCCAGCCAAGCTGTGAAAGTGCTGAGGCTCGGCTGCCTGTTCCAGCTAAGAGGATTAATGGATGCTCTGTGAAACAGGCATGGGCTGAGTCACCCACACTGGATTTAGGACTTCCAGCACCAGCACTGACCACTTCCATGCAGTGGTGATGGACACCCATTTAACAGGTTACAATGATCTGTTGCAGCAAAAAATGGGAATCCATGCAGCCACACATTTTCCTGCTGGCATCTCAGCAGACAAGGGAGGTGTAAGCACTGGGAAGTTTGGAGTACAAGTGTCACAAACACTTTATTGACTAATTCCAAGTGGAAACTTTCCACTTAACCCAAAACACTTCCAAGTTCCTTGCTAGTTTTCTCCTCTAAAATGCAGATATCTTTCCATATGGACGTGTCATTTGGAAGCAGAAAGCTTTTGTTCAAAATATGCCAAAAACAAAGCAGAAAAAGTCAGTCAAACTCTCAGCCATGTAGGACAGCCCCCCAGAGTCACCCCTTTGGGCATCTTACATGCCATCTTGACCTGTCTCACCCTGTGTCTGCTAACACAGGAGCTGCTCCCTTGGTACAATTTCCCAGCCCCAAACCTTGCCAGTTCCTTCTGTCCCCCATCACAACTTGTGCTTGAGCACAGACGTGCTGTCAGAGCTGAGGAGATATTTTTAAGCACCCAAAACCAACGAAGCACAATCCTGCCAGGAAAACATTCCCCACCACCCCTCCCCACCTCAAAGCCCATCACACTGCACACTGAGGACATGGATCAGTGTGGAAAAGAACTCTGAAGGAGTGGGGGGAGCAGCTCCCCATGGCAAAAAGCATCTCCTTGGTCCAGTTTCCTACAAGGCTTGGGACAGGCTCTGACCCTGGGAGCAACAGGAATGCCTGGACCTGCCTCTGCCCCCCAGGAGTGCAAAGATGGAGCATCACCACAAGCACCCCTTCTTCAGCTGGAGATTATCTAATGACATGGCCAAAAACAGTTCCAGCAAGTTGGAATTTTTATGTAATTCAATTCTTACATAATCTAATTCATTGTTAATTAACACCAACTTCCAACTCGGGTACTTTGAGAAAAAAGGCAGCAGAACCCTAAAGCTGCCACCCTGCAGGCCCAGCACAGCCAAACTCCTCTCCTCCCCCTTCCCCACGCTGAGCTTCCCTGCCTTTCACCAGAGGCCACCCAAAAGCAGAGAGAAACTCCTCTCCTGGAGCCCACTGAGCACACATGGTCTTCACCCCCAGGTTTTTGGGGGTTGTCAGCTCTGCTGCCTCCAGGGCAGGATGCAGGATCCAAACCCAGGCACTAATCTCCCCCATCCTGAATATCTCCTTTTCCATAACTAGGCAGTGATCTCCTGAGGAGCTCATCAAGCCCCTCTGTGGGGACTCTGCAGGGCTTTGGGGACCACAGAGAGGGAGAGGTCAAAGAGGGAATAGGCATCAACTTCCTGAAGCCAGGGAAGGGATCTATCTCAGAACAGTCCCGGGTCAACAGTGGATCAGTCCACAAGTCCCTGCCTAGAGCAGAAAATTTCTCTCAAATGCCACCACTGGACAGGACTTGGGATTTTGAACAACTTTCAATTGGGATTTTTAACGCTTTTTAAAATGAATTAGTTACTGTTGCAGGTCACCTCTGTGGTGATAGAGCTGGCATTCTCAGGCAGTTCTGCTTTCCTGCATTGCACCCAGACTGACAGCAGCTCCAAGAGCAACCTTGAGAAATTCTCCCACACCTACTAACTGTGATATGGGATCCCTGTCCTCCCAGAATCACTGCAGGCCCCAGGGTCCCAGCCCAGTGCTCTGCCAGGTTGGCTCACTGCTACCTGACAGCAACAGCAGCCTGAGAAGAGCCACCAAGCTCCATAGAGTTCCAGTCCCCCTGGAGCCTCCCTGGCTCATTCACTCTCTCAGCCCAGGGACAGCACAACAACACAACAGTGACGTTCTGATCCACTTGGCAAAAGCTTCAGGAACCCAAAGTGAGTTGTCCAGACCCTTCAGTTTACAAATAGCTCACCAAAAGAAGAGCTATTGAGTGTAACCTGCCTTTCCCTTCCATTTCTCCTCCATCCCAGAGCAGATCCTCTGTGCCCTTCCAGACAACACACAGAGCTGGGCACAAGCACCTCAAGGCTGGCACCACAAGATAACACAAAGAACAACCCCCCAGACTCAGCAAGCACCCCCAGCCCCTCCTGTGCTTCACCCACAGGCCCTGCACCCAGCTCTGCAGACAAACCCTCACAGCCCTGTGGTGCTCCAGGCTTTCATCCCTCACAAAGCCCTCCTGCTCCAGAGCTGTCACCTGGAGTTTCTCGTTCATCCATCACTGCCCCTGCTAGACAAACAAAAAAAAAAAAAAAAAAAAAAATTGCTGCAAATAAATCAGCTGTACCCTTGGGCTGGGCTTGGCTGGGGAGCTCACTCACACTGCCAGCAGAGCTGCACAGGAGACACCCTGATCCCCACCCTGTCACACCTGGAGCCTCCCAGCCCCAGGGACAATAGTCCAGGTGATGGATTTAATAAGAGGAGGCAGCTGTGGCACAGCCCCTCCTGCAGCACAGGGCTCAGGCTGACACAACACAGAGGGACAAATCAGGACATGCTCCGTGCCACAGGTGGGGGCAGAGCAGGAGGGCAGAGGCTGAAGAGCTCCTGCAAGCAGAGCCTTTGCCCAAAAGCACCTCGAGTGAGATGATCTCCTGCTGGGCTCCACTTCTGCACACAAGTCGGAGCCCACAAATTCTCAAGCCCAGCAGACTTACTCATCCCAGCTCACTCTTGTAGCTTTATCTGGAGGCGTAGCTTAAAAATGCAGGAATATTATTTAAAACCGTAACTGCACATCTGCTGATTTCTGTGAGGTCCTATGAGAATGCGTGGGACCACTATATTTAGAATTTAATAACTCCAGTCAGTGCATGCTCTCGACTGAGTACCTGCCTACGTCTGTTCCCTGTGGTCCCAGGGGATTCTGCAGCCTTGGGAAGCGTGGTGGGAGCCTGGCAGCCCTGAGCAAGACCAGGCTGTGCTGAGGGCTGTCACACACCACCCTGCTGAGCCCTGCTGCAGGATCTCTCCATGCCTGTGGAAATGTGGGAGCTGAGGATCTTATCTCCATGCTTCACTGGCACACAACAGAGTGAAGAAATGAAGTAAAAGCAGAAAGTTGAACAGCAGAGCTGGAAGAAGCACCATCTAGAGCAAGGGCAGGGCCACACATTGCAGCAGCTGCGTTGTACTGGCTTTTGGATCCCAGCCCTGGAGATTTCCTGCGGCTTCTCAAGGTACAGACATTGGGGGGCAGGGGGGACAGGCAGAAGCTCAAGCAGCTGGGGGGACAAGTGACACTGATTTCAAAGCACCCCACACTTCAATCAACACTTAGTTCCACTTTCATAATCAACCGAGGCAATCAAGGCAATAGGCTCAGCATCCACAGGTGCACTCGAGCCCTGTCACTGTGGGGTCAGGGACACAATGAAATCTGTCCACACACTGGGATCCAGCCCAGGGGAGCTGCCCTGGAGCAGCTGCACAGCTCAGGGTGCAAAACAGGCGGAGCACAGCTCCGTGCAACTCGAGCTTGGCCACAGCAGAGCACCTGAGCATGCACAGGATCTCTGCTGGGGAAGGGGGTCACCAGCCCCAGAGCTAAGCCCTGGTGGCCACATCTGATGCACAGTGAGCCACAGTCCTGCACGAGGGGACAACTCGGACACAGAATGGTTTGGGTTGAAGGGACCTTAAAGCTCATCCCATTCCACTCCCTGCCATGATGATACCAGGGATGCTTTCCACCAGAGCAGTTGCTCAGAGTCCACATCCATAGCCAGCATCTCCTGGAAAATTTGGTACATGAGCTACAAGCCATCAATGCCACTTCTGTGTGGCTCACGTGTGGCTCATGTCCCAGAGCTAGGAAGGCACCATGACATCTTCCTTTACAGAGGAAACCACCCAACTCACCCCAAACCCCAAGGTCCAGGACTGTAGCACCCTGTGCATGGGGCAGCACCACCTCCTCTCCCTGGGGCCAAGCACTGGCACACAGCAAACCCCAGGCACGTACTGTGCTCAGCAGCACCTGGACAACACACCTTCCTCACACCCAGCTCCACACCAAGATAGCAAAAACCTGAGGGCAGGAACAAGGGTTTCTGTCCCCAGCCCCAAAAAGGAGCAGAACTAAGCTCCTGGCTCCACCAGGAATGTTTCTGGATAAACGAGTGAGCGGGGAAGAGGCAACTCCTGTTCAAGCCCCAGGGAAGAAGGGAGACAGCGGTGGCTGTGCACACCTCACAGCAGCACGAGGGCTCCAACTTCATCCCGATCTGGAGACATTTTAATCACCTTTACAGAGTACAAAGTGCTCAACGACCAGGGAGGAAGGTAAGTGTACCTTCCTTGGTAGTACCTTGGCGTTATTTTTTGCTCTGTGTGTCCCTACACAGACCTACACCCCACAGCACAGGGAGGCACTGTCTGCAGGCCAGCAGGAGATGTGGGGACACGCTGCTCAGGCTGAGCCCACACAAATGGGGAACAGCAGCACCGAGTGCTAGCCCTGTCCTACAGGCTGCATGAAACATCCAAGGAGGAGCCACACAGGCACAGAGCAATTTTCTTAATTGCAGTAACTGTGTTTACATGCAAAACAAGGATGTGTGCAAACGCCCCAACACAACTCTGAGTGCTCACACACTCCTAGAGAATTTCCAGTTAGCCCAAATGTTGCCCTCCCCATCCCCACTGTGATCCCCTCATCAATCCATACCCCAAACAAGCTGCTGATGAACTGTGTGTCTGTCTGCCCAGAGGAACTCCCCTCTCCACTGCCCAGACCCTTCCTACATGACAGGAGGCTCCATCAGCACCTCGTACACACAGATTCCACTTCCCTGAGAAGCCACTTCTTGCTGCCCCTGCAAAAAGGCTATTGCATGGGGCAGGTGGAGGGAAGGGCGGTTTTGGTGCAATGACCTCACTCCTCTGATGAGGGGACAGTGCAGTGGCACAGCAGAGAGCACCAGGCAGAGACAGGCAGGCACAGGTGCACGTGGTCACCCAGCAGACACCCAGGATGTGGCACCAACACCTGGGACATGGCCTGGGCAGGGATGCCAGGTCACAGAGCGTGTCAGAGTCATCCCGCAGCAATGAGGGACGTGGGACCCGCAGACAGCAACAGGGTGATGCTTCCAGAGCCCCTGGCTTGCTCCCAGCCCCATCCCAGCCCCAAGAGAGATAAACAAAAAGCAAAGCACCGAGGATTGCACGTCCCATCCCGCAGCCCCTGGGCACGCACGGAGGCACCAGGACAGCCGGGTGTGTGCCCGCCCGTACCTGCACTCCGTGACACTACAGCAGCAGCTCCCGCTCCGCCGGCCCCAGCGCCGGGAGCGCAGCTCCGGCCTCGACTTCCTCAGGCTGAAATACTCCGTCAGCTTCCCAAACGAAGCCATGGCTCCCGGTGTCCCCGTGTCCCTGGGCACGCTGGTGCATGCTACGCACCGGCCGTGCCCGCTGCCAGCCCTGGGCACCGGCAGGGAGCAGGGCTGCGGGAGCCAGCGCAGGGCAGGAGCAGCTCAGCCACCAGTTACTTGGACAGTCCACAGCATGTTCCAGTGAGCCCCCAGACGTGGAGGGTGCTAAGTCCTGTCTCCCTGAGCCAAGCACGGGTCCCAGCTCAGGGCAGCTGGCGGCTGCACATGTATTTCATGTGATGCTGCAGAGCTGAGTGAAGGAGGAAGAGGAAAAAATTTCAAGTGCTCGCTGGAAAGGGTCCCTCGGTAGCGCTGGCACAGGTCTGTGAGCCCCCACAGTGAGTGGCACTGGGCAGGTTGGAGGAGCTGCCCTCTGAGTAGGTGGCTCAGCGTGGCTGTGGTGGCCCTCGGATGAGGAAGGGGATGAGGTTTGATCTCAGTGGCGATGAGAAACCCCAGGAAATCGGCTGCTCAGATGAATTTCCAAAGGGTCTGCTCTTACAGCATGGAGAGGATCCCCGCTTGCTCTTCCAAGGCTATTCAGAGTCCACCAGTTTTCCTTCCTCCCTGTTTTCCAGAGCAGAAGGCACCCTCAGCTGCCAGCAGCACCTACCTACCATGACTTTCCAGCCTGTCACCGAACACCTGAGCCTAAGGAGAGGGACAGGCATTTAAAGCAAGCGAGGTTGATCCAGGTAGAGGTCACCTGTGAGCTCTGCTCCCCACGCTCCAGCACAAAGCCTTTCCACAGCAGACAGCAGACACCGGGATGCTGCGAACCCGAAGGGAAATCCTCCTGCCAGCCCTCCCCTAGTCAGGAGCACTTGTCTCTGCATCCTCAGCGCCTGACGCTAGCTGGGCGGAGAAAAAACAAGGGCTTCAGAAAAAAGCCACCCAAACCTTGCTCCAGCCCCACGGAGCAAAGCCAGATCAAGTCAGTGAAGCGTATCCAGGGGAAGGGGTGTCTGACGGCGACTCTCAGCCATGCCAAGAGAGGAAACAGCAAGAAAAACTGGTGGTAACTCAGCTGGCAGAGCCCCAAGCTCCCTGAACAGCCTTTTATCCCTCCGGTGTGGATGCCATGTTAAAAAATAAACAACCTGCATTTATTGCTATTTCCCCGGTTAGAGCCATCCCCTGCAAGCAGCCCCCTCGCCACCAGGGACAGCCATCTGCCGCCGAAAGCCCTTCCTGACCTCCACTTCCCTCCTCCCTTTTTTTTTTCTTTTCCTGTAGACTCCGGCTCAGCTTTCCCCTCGGAATGAAACGCCTGAGCAGCCGGGTGCGCCCCGCGGAGCACGGCCCAGGGACACGCTGTGACCGGCACAGTCACAGTCCCCGTCCGCGCTTTTTGGGGGGGCAGAATTTGTTGGCAGCATCCCCACCCCTGCTCCCCGCTCCGGGCGCTGCCATTCATCCCGCAAACACAGCGAGCCGCAGCCCTGCACACAAAGCGGGGGGCTGGCCGTGCTCGGGGGGCTCCTGCCAGCAGCTCCACCGGGAGCTCCCCGGGCAGCTCCTGCCTCCCTGGCACACGCGGGGAGGGAGCGCGGGGCTGCTCCCCTCTGGCAGCTGGGGAAATCAAGCTGCTCACGCACAGCCACCCTCCCCCGGCTCCCACCTGCTCCCTCCGAGGGGCTCCGCCGCGCCTGGGGACGGTCCGGGGCGCTCGCTGGGCTGGTGCAGAGGGCAGAGCATCCGCCGGCTGCTCCGCGCAGCGGGAGCAGGGAACACTGCCACTGTCACCCCTCTTATCTGCCATCGGCTCCCCGTTACCGAGCACGGTGAAACGCAACACGCCGAAGGAGGTCAGATGAGCCGGAGCGGAGCGGAGCAGCCGGGGGAGAGCAGAGGGGGCTGGCGGGAGGCAGCGGGGAGCAGCCGAGGGGAGAGCAGAGCAGAGCAGAAGGGACAAACTCTTGTTTCCCTGCTATGGAAAAAGGCACAGCACCGGCCCTCCCGGAGGAAACTGGGCTGAGGCACACACACCTTGGAGCGTGAGGAGGACAGCGGGGTCACCTGGCAGCGGTGATGGCACCTGCTCCTGCCTGGACAGAGCGGTGCTCATTTGAATCCCTCTCTTCCCCCTTCCTCTCATCACCTGTTGGGAGGGCAGAGGAGCAGCGACGCTGCCCCAGGGATCCTCCTTTGGCATTTGCAAAGCAAAACTGTTTGGGGACAAAAGGGCAAAGCGGGAGGATCCGACAGACACAAAATGCAAGGAACAAGCCCGGCTCCCCCAGCACTCCAGCTGCATGGGGGACACCCTACAGCCAGGGACAGCACACATCTGCAGTACCCTCCGGTGGGGGTAGGTAGGAGCCACAGCTGCTGGCAGGGAGTCAGGCTACCCATAAGGCTGCAGAGCTCAGCCCGTGAGCCCAACAGCGCTCACCTGGAAAACAAACAGAAGGAAATGCTACCTTCGTGAAACCTCTGGGGAAGCTGGGGATGGTGGCATCGAAGGTACCAATGCCTGAAAGCTCAGACGACTCCATAAACACTTCCATCTGTGCCCAAAAAGGGGATTCCAGCCCCACAGCCCCTCCAGCTTCCCCAGTCACCTGGACCAGGCTGGCTGGGACCCATGTGGCTGAAAGCGCAACCAGTGCTGGTGCAGAGGCACCACAAGCTCCCACATCACTCCTCTGCTTTTGTGCGGTGCCTTGGGGCAAGGGAAGGGCTGTCTCCTTTGCCCCCAAGGACATGGAACAGCCCTCAGGCCCTTCCCTGCTCAAAGAGTGAGTGGCCAGCCCTTCAGACAGCGCTGTCACACCAGCTGGCTCCCAGAGGAGCTCAGTGCCTCCTATTAGGCAGCAGAGGCAATTGCCAAGATACTGCTGAACTCTAATGTCACATTAACAATCTGCTGTGCTGGGGTTTGCAGCCACGTACTCAGCGGTGCGACAGCTTCCCACTTCCACTTATCAGTGGAATGAAACACTTCATAAGCGAAACAGTGGTTTAATTTGCAGAGACATAAACTGATTTTTAAGAGGAGCTGTGGATGAGATGTTAAAGCAGGAATCAGAACCCACAGGGCGCTGGGACTTGGGAGCACAGCAGCACAGCCATCACCCAACCCTGGCACAGGCATCTCACACCTCTGGCTGCAGCATTTGGGAGCAGAAAAATACCCACAAGTCAAACACAGCCTGGTTGTCTGGGTCATCTCACACATTCCTGTGCATGTACTGCTTTGGGCCCTAGAGGCCAACATTCCCCATTTCAGAATCCTCCAAACACAGTGCAGCCATCACAGATGTGGGAACCAGCACCAGTCCCAGCTTGCAAACAACCACAATGCTTTTTCAGGCAGAAATCATCACAGCTACATCCCAGCACCTCAGACACCCTAAGTGTGAACTGGGAAGCTTCTCTTCCAGGTCCTGTGGCCAGCCAGCACAGTGGGACAAGCCAGACAGCCCTGAAGGTGGCCCTTGCACCATTCCCAGAGATGCCTTGCAGCCTCCAGTCCCAATGCTGCTGAGCCCATGGTGAGCAAACCAGATCTGGTTACATCTCTGTGGCTTCCCCAAGCAGCTTTTGCTCCAATTACACTTCTTAAATATGGATAGGGAGCAGCAGGGAAAGAGGGAAAGGGGGTTCTTCTGAGCTGACAGCTCCTCCATCCACTCCTACAGTCCAAGAGGATCCTAATTGTATTTCTCCAGAGCTCCAGTTTCACTCCACACCTAGACCACTCAACACCAGTTAAACACATCCATTTTCCAACCCTGGCTCTTCTGGGGAGCAGCATCCCTAAAAGCCACTCAGCAGCTGATGCAGAGCCCATCCTGCTCCTCCTTCAGCCACGCTTCCCATAGCTCATCCCTCCCCCAGGACAGCACTGGGGATGCTCACCAGTACCTGACCTCCCAGTGTTTGGGGGAAGCAATTAAAACAGCTTTACAGCATTGTGGGAGCAGCCACCCCATCTCTACAAGCAAAACCTTGGCTGGCTTAAGGCTCCCTTTCCCTTTGTCCTTTTCCAGGCTGGCTGGTACCTGGAGAGCAGAACTCCATGCAGAGTTCTGGAGCAGAGAACGGAGTGCAGGATGCACGGTGGAGTCCTAGACTGGAGGTGTGACATTGAGCAGTGACAACAGCAGAACAGTCTAGAAAAGCTGCCAGGTGGGCCAAAGGAGGAGCTGGAACCTGAGCAGCTCATCAGGAACAGAGCCTGGAGCAGGAGGCACTGCTGCCTGCTGATCCCAGGATGTCCTGTCCAAAGGGGGCATTTCACCATGGGAGTCCTGGTAACCCAGTTCCCATCTGTTGTCATCAGAGTCTCTCTCCCCACAAGGAAAAAATACCTGCTGAGATTCCCAAAACTGTGTGAGAGAAAGCTTCCTAATCCCCCAAGAACACCTGTGTCCTCAGGTCAGGTGAATGAGAATTTCTTATGATGCTTCTCCTAGTGCCAGCTGGGGGGGGGACTGGCCTCTCCAAGTTACCTGGGAAGTCACCTGAAAGCACCATGGGGACTTCAAAGGACTTTGGGGCAGGAATTTTCCAAACTGCTGAAAACTGGCCACTGATGTCACACATCAGCTCCCAGTCAAATCTGTTAGCTAATTCAGAAGAATTTTAATAATCACTATTTTTTTTTTTTAATTCTGAGCTCTAATTCTTGGGGTTTAGAAAGTAAACTTCTTTCACCCTATTTTAAATACACCCACAGTGACTAAGGCCAAATTTTTCACTGCTGGTTAACCCAGCATACCAGATAATCATCAAATGTTTTGGGATAGCTATAAAAATAAAATTGGAATACATTATTTCACAGGATGTTCAAAACCAATTATCAACATGTGCATGTGAAGAAATATGTTAAATACAAGTATGAACTGATTTAAGAAACAGATGCACAAGAGACATTGGAACAAATTTAAAGGAGTCCATGGAGATGCTCCAAGGGCTGGAGCCCCTCTGCTCTGGAGCCAGGCTGGGAGAGCTGGGGGTGCTCACCTGGAGAAGAGAAGGCTCCAGGGACACCTCAGAGCCCCTTCCAGGGCCTAAAGGGGCTCCAGGAGAGCTGGAGAGGGACTCTGGAGTGACAGAACAAGGGGGAATGGCTTCCCATTGAACAAGGGCAAAATGAGATGGGATATTGGGAAGAAATCTTTCTCTGTGAGTGTACGAGTGGGTTGGCAGTGCTGAGGTAACAGTTGGACTCAATGATCTTGGAGGACTTTTCCAAACTAAATGATTCCACCCAGAATTCATCAAAGCATTTCATCTTGATTCTAAAAGTGCCTGTGCTCTGTGCAAACATGAGCCCACAGTGGCACAACACTGCAGGTCCTCTCTGGTGCCCAGTGCCCTGGAGAAACACATCTGGAGGTCCCTGGAGCCAGCTCCTGGGAACAGCACAGCTCTGGGAGCAACACATACTTGCTGGCAGAGCTGTGGAGCCCTCTGCAAAGTGCTACATCTCAACATAGCTGTAATAAAGTGCAGAGTGTGCAAGAGGCTCAATAATTTCAGGCTAAGCAGGCACTTTGCTGTAATTGCCAGCTCTATTGCATTACTCATACACTTCTGTGCTGGTACCTACCACAAGCCAGCCACATCAATTTTCTGATTTACCCAATGTATCACTTAGCACAACTACTCTAATTCCAGCAGCAAACTCAGATGTGCTGCCCAAATTAAGGTAAAACACTCTCATTCTCAAATTAAATTAAAATACCCTCTTTCTTGGAAATAACATAGAATCATATAGGGAGAGTGTTGCACTGCAAGGATGGGGAAGGATTTGGAGAGGAAGCCATAGGAGGAGAGGCTGAGGGCACTTGGTTTGTTCAGCTGGAGGAGATGGAGCACAGAGCTCACCTGGGCTGCAGCTCCTCCTGAGGGGCAGCTCCAATCTCTGCTCCCTGGGACAGGGAAGGGCTGGAGCTGTACCAGGGGAGGTTTAGGTTGGATATCAAGGAAAGGTTCTTCCCCAGAGGGTGCTGGCACTGCCCAGGCTCCCCAGGGAATGGGCACAGCCCCGAGACTGCCAGAGCTCCAGGAGTGTTTGGACACCAGGGATGCACAGGGTGGGATTGTTGGGGTGTCTGTGCAGGAACAGGGGTTGAACTCATGATCCCTCATGGGTCCTGCCTATGATTCTATGAAAATTCACCTTCCCAGAGAAGCACCCAGGAAGCAGAGCTGGAATCACCACTAAATCCCACGTGGCAGCACAGAGGCAGCCCCAGACCCCAGCACAGAGATGCCAGTGCTGATCCAGGAACCCACCTGCAGTAGCTGATCAGCATCTGTCCCTTTTCAGAGCAGCATGAGATGTGCATGCTCCTGAAATTCAATTCCCTTTTTAACCCCCCCAGATCGATGGAAATGACCAGGTTATTTCATCCCACTTCAAAATGTTCTCCCCACTCTCAGACTGTGCAGTTAAATCATGGGCACACAGGGATAATAACCTCCCAAAGCAGGGCTGTCCCTGGTGCTGCTCCCTGACAGCTGCATAAAAACCTGGCTCAGGCTTGCAGGGAAGAGATAAGGGCAGGGAAAAGCAGCCAGCAGCACAGGCAGCTGGAGGAGTCACACAAGCCTTTAGATACATACTAAGTGAAAAAAAGGAGAGAGAAAATTGGTTAATACCTCCTAAAAATAGTTTTTGGAGTTCAAAAGGACTGAAGAAAGTCTAAAACATCAACAGTGAGGTGATGGGAATAAACACAGCCAAAGGAGAAACAAAGGCAGCATAATTTGAGGTCATCTGGCTGGCAGGGCTTTCTTATGGGCAAGGGGTGCTGCCTCTGCTGAACCATTCCCCAAAGCAGCCCCCCTTGACTCAGCCCCCACACTGCTTGAGATCCACCCAAATTCCATTTGATCCCCAGGGAATGATCTCAGCCCCAAGGCTGCCAGAGCTCCAGGAGTGCTTGGACAACTCTCTCAGGGATGCACAGAGTGGGATTGTTGGGCTGTCTGTGCAGAGCCTAAAGTTTCACTCAATGATCATCATGGGTCCCATCCAAGTCAGGACATTCTGGAATTCTATGATTCTTTCAAATCAAAAGGAAAAAAAAGCCCAGATCCTGCCCAAGTGGGACAAACTGGGACATGTATAATCCCCACTTACTCATGCAGCCTGGGAACAGACCCAGCTCATTGCAGACCAGTTGTTCTTTTTCCCTGAAAAACCAAAAACCTGAAGCAAAAATTGGAAAACTCATTACCATGATCAAGGGTTTCAGAAAATGGAAAGGAGAATAATTCATGCAATTAGAGCCCAGCAAACTTCATCAGTCTTCAGAAAAAAAAAATGATAATCAATATGGAGCAAGCAGTCTCCAGGCTGGCAGAGCAGGGGACTGGATCGATGCAGCTGCTGACATCCCACAGACAGAGGAGTTCCAAGGAGGAGCAGCCCCCTCTCACAGCTGGCTCCTGACAATTGTGTCCCCCACCATCCCTGTCACACCCAGGGGGACTGCTACAAGGCTTTCCTTAGAAACACACAACCCCAAGGTTTCCCAGAAGGGGCCAGGGTTGGCAGTGCTGTATTGGAGAAAGACAAGCAGGAAAGGGACAGAGGGGTTATGCTCAGCTGCCAGCCCAAGGGGCAAAGCCACCCTGGGCACACAATGCTCACTGTGTGCTGTGCTGTCCCCACTCCTCCTGGTCCTGTACACGCCATGGGGGCTGCTCAGGGAGCCCCTGCTGCTCCCTTCACCCCAGCCTTGTGCCCACAGCTTCCTAATCCACCTCTGACTGCTGGCACTGCCCAGGGCAGCTGTCCCCTCGTGGCAGGGCAGGGAGGTGGCACCAGTGGCCACAGGCTGGAGAGGGATCAAAATTCAATTAACAGCCAGACATGAGAGACCACCTCATACACAAGAAGATGAATGGGATGAGTATCTGACCCTCAGCATTTGGGACGGCCTGATTGGAAGGGAATTATGGATAAATCATAGAATCATGGAATCACAGAATGCTTTGGGCTGGAAGGGACCATAAAGTTCATCTCATCCAATCCCAACACCTGCCATGGGCAGGGACACCTTCCACTGTCTCAGGCTGCTCCAACCCCATCCAACCTGGCCTTGGGCACTGCCAGGGATCCAGGGGCAGCCACAGCTGCTCTGGGCACCCTGTGCCAGGGCCTGCCCACCCTCCCAGGGGAAAATCTCTTCTAATATGCAACAGCCTCTCTGGGAAATTACTCATCCACAGCCTCAAGCTCCCCTCTGGTTTGTATGAAGTCCTTCCACTGATCCCATGGACACAGGCAGAGTCCTGAGCACCTCTCCTTCCCAGGGCTTCACAATTCAAGCTCACCTGGACTTCTGAAAACAGGCAGCAGACTGAGCCTGGCAGCTGGGGTTTGTGTGGTGGAGAGGTTGTTCCAGGAGGAGATGGTGCTCACACCCCACAGGAATTTGCATCCTCCCTACCCCACAAACAACACACCCCACAGGGAGCATTGCCCAGAGGGGCACAGACATCCTCAACAAGCCCAGGATCCAATGTCAGGCACCATTTCTACTTCCAACCATCTTCTTTTCACCTCTCAAGCAGTAATTATCCAATTTCTGCATCAAAACAGAATCTATTAAAATCTTACTTCTTTCCCAAACAACAGATTAATGTAAACCTCTTAGGCCACTGAGCTGGCCCTGCCTGTTGCAGTCAATGATTGCAAACTTTCAAGCCTGGAGTCAAATTTTAACTTTTCCTGTCAAAACTCTGAACAGCACAATCACCAGCTAGACAGGGACGTTGGATTTACTCAGAATAAGGCTTTCCATTTAAATTAAGGCCAAAGATTTCCCTCAGGTTATAGCAATTTAATTAAAACAAAGACAAAACAAACCTCTACAACTTCTGAAATGCTAGTTGTGTAAAATTAAAACCTCCAGGACTGCCAGAGTACAGAGCCCAAATAGTACCCAAGAGAAAACAAAGACTTTGACTTATTTCAGGAAAATAAGAGAACTGACAAGGCAGATCACATCCAATCCTCCACAATATAGGCAAAATATTATACAGGACAAAGACAATTACACAGATGGTCAGTGCCAGCAAAATGAGTGGCTGCACAGTGAAACTCCTCACCTGAGAGGAGCTCTGCTGCCATGCAGCTCCAAGGCACTGCTGTCCCTGCTGACATCCCACGGGCAGGCAGCAGAGACAGGGCTCCAGTCAGGAGCTGCCCAGGGCACTCACATCAGCTCCCAGAGCTCTGGCACCTCAGGGACACCCACAGACCTGGAATTTGGTGGGATCAGCTGTGCATGGGGCAGCCACACACTGGGGCTCCAGGAAGCTCCATTTTCCAGCATGAGCCCTGAGGAGCCCAGCTGCTTCCAGGACTCTGCTCCATGTGCTGATGTTATGCTCGTGCCAGGAAGGCCTGTTTCAAACCCCACACTACAGCCCTGTGTGCTGGGACCAAGGTTTGTGCTGCCTCAGAGGAGGGAGACCCTGGCATCCTGCAGCATCAGCTCTTCTCACCTTTATTCCCACCTCTACCTTGCTGCTGCCTTCAAGGATGCTGCCCTGCTGCCAGAGAGAAGGGAAACCCCAGGGAGGTGTCTGTGCAGGCTGATGGGAACTGGCTGTGGGACAGGTCTGTGTCACACTGTGAAACTCAAACCACCAACAGAAAGGAGCAGAAATGAGTCAGCTCAGCTGATGTGCTGAGAACCAAAACACAGCCCAGTCCAAGCACACTTCCTCAGCACCAGAGTGAGCTGACTCATCCCACGGCCATGCAAGCCCCAGACCAGACCCAGGGGCAGGGGAAGGAGGGGGCTCCTTCCAGGGCTGGGGGATTTGAACCTTGCCCCAGCACCCACCAGGCATGAGCAATGTGAAGTTGTGCCCTGAAAAGCTGTGGGGAGACAACACTGCAGACCTTACAAAGCATCCTAGGATGCTGCCAGAGCCTGGACCACACCAGGAAAGGCACTATAGCTGCTGCACATCCAGCACATCCAAACCCCAACACTGAAGTGCTAGCTGGCCAGAGGGTTTAGCCAAGGAGGTTTCTGCCAGACAGTTGGGACAAGGATCCACTGGGTTCCCACCATAATTCAGTGCCCTTCTGCAAAGAGAGGGGGGCAACAGCTGTAAGGCAACACCTTTTATGAACACCCCACTGGGATCTGCCAGCTGTGCCAGACATGTGGAAGCAGGGCACACCTTGCCTGCAGTGTGGAGGAAGGAGGTCCAGCATCACAGCCATGTTCCACAGCACAAAACCCCCCCAAACTTCCAACCTCATGATGTCAATGTGGTGAGAAAAGTAACTCACAGAACATGCTGTGCACAGGCACTGCTAGGAAACAGCAACCACTGACAGGAGGGAAACACCTTCTGCTTAAAAGAGAAAGTGAATTAGAAATGGAATCTTCTCCATCAGTTACTATCTGCCATGGGAGAGGAGATGGTGGAGCACAAGGCACTGAGGTCAGTGGTTCTCCCTGTCAAATACCTAAAAGCAGCACCACAAGCGTGTGACAGAACAGGCTCTCGTCAGCCTACAAACACCCAGGTTGTCTTCAGCTAAAATGCCAAGGAATCCATCTCTTAGTATCCCCAAATGAGAAAAAAAACTTCAAGTGCTCCAAAGATTTGTTCACCACATTGGGATTCTACTTTACTGCATGGTTATCCCAGGTGCTAACAGCTGGCAGTGAAACCCATCCTGATGCCCACCTGGCTTGAGGGCACAGGAGAGGTTTCCCCAGCTGTTACATCTCAACAGCAAAAGAGGGAAACAAGGAAAAAAGAAGGGGAAATGGAAGATTGCATCTTAGCCCAGGCTGTCAGTGCTGGATGTCTCTGCTTTGGCCCCCAGGTCACAGGCAGCAGCTCTCTGCCCTTTTGTCACACCATGGTCTCATCTACTATCAGACCCTCAAACCCACCTCAGCCTTCACTTCCAGTGGAAGGAGCCAGCACCTCTGTGAGCCCCCAACCCACACACACAAGTGTCAGCTGGGGCCTGGGGCACACAGGGAAAACTCCTCAGTCCCAAAGGCCCCAGAAGAAATTCTGGAAAGAGAAGTCACAACCTCACCAAAATCAGGAGCCCTCATCATTCTCTTCAGAGTTGTTCCAAATCACCTGGATCTGCCCCTGGCAGCCCTCTGGCAACACATAAAAAGCAAAAGCTGAACACAGGCAGACACACTTCAAATGCAGGAGCTGATGGGTTTTCCTGGCACATCCATGGGTCCCACCACAGCTCTGCCCCCATCTCAGAACCTGCAGCATCCCCACAGGAAGGAGCAGCTTTGGGATTTCAGCAAACCCCTGGGGCTCCTTCACATCAGCTGCTGCAGAGCATGGACAGAGGAGGCCACAGAGCAAGGACAACAGCACCCACAATGGGCAAGGCCACCCAGGCTGCCCTGCAGACTCAGGCTGCCAAAAACAGCCTGGGACTGTTTCACTCCAATATCCTCAGGCTCTGCCCAGCTGGGCAGTGATTCCAATTCAGCTGTGCCTTTCCAGTCATTCATTTTCCAACAAAGCTTAGCTCTCCCCCCATGCAGTGAACCCACAGCCCCTCTGCTGTGGGGGCTTTGGCAGGACCAGGCACTGCACTGGCACATGGCAACCCACGCCCTCAGCCTCCTTGTTGGCCAGAGGTTTGGCCACAAATGGGTGGACTAAAGAGGTCAGGGGATGATTTTCTGCTTGGGGCTGGCAGCAGGGCTGGAAAGGTGCCCCTGCCCGCCTGGACAGGAGTCAGGATGCTGCTCAGAGCCCACAGAGTGACCATGCAGGAATGCTGCTCAGCAGGACCAACCTCCCAAACCCTGCATCAGCACCTTAAAGCAGGAATGATGCACCAGGGAAGCAGCTTCTTGTCCTGCAGGAGGGACAGTCACCAGAACAATTGAGCCACATCCTCCCCAGTACAAACAGCCTGGCATCTCTCATGCCACCCCCAGGGATGCAGAGCAGGCAGGGCACAGATGCCTTATGGACAAATCCTTATCCATGTCCAGGAGAACACGTTTTAAGGTGCATGGGGCAAGGAAAATTGCAAACAAGGTGGCAAGTACCAGAGGACATCAGTCAGGCCACACTGTCACTCTGGCAGGCTGGTGGTGTCCCAGGCAGGCAGAGATGGGAGCTGCCAGCAGAGCAGATCTGTGAACACTCATGGATGAATGCTCTTGGAACAGCATGAGCAGCCCCATGGGGCTCAGGAAAAAGATGAAGTGATAACAGGGCAGCTCTGGCACTTGGAGCAGCTTTCCTGCTCCAGACACTCAGCCCAGAGCACAGGAGTGGCAGTGCCTGAGCCAGGTGTCACCTGTGGGGCACATCTGCCACACTGGGTGCCACTGCCTGGGAGACTGGTCATGGCTGAACCCACCTGAATCACCTGAGATGTAGGCAGTGAGTCCAACCCTGCAGCAGCAGAAGGGCCAGGACTCCTCTGGCCCTGGATTAGGTGCTGGTATCTCAAGAGCCCAGCCATGGGAGCACAGAGCTAAGGCTTTTTCAAGGCACCAAGATGCAAATAAAAATAGATAACATGAAAATTAAAAATAAATAAATAAAGATGCAAAGCATCTTTTTCATCCACAGAAAAGCCTCATGCAGAACTTCAGCTACAGGAGCCAAGCTGTACAATCCAAGCTTAATTATCCTCTCTCCAGCCTCGAAGCTCTGGTGACCAGTGATAGCCAGGCTCCCCAGGAAACAGTCACTTCCAGAGCACAGGGATGCACAGGATGGAATTGTAGGTGTCTGAGCAGGGCCAGGAGTTGGACTCAATGATTCTCCTGGGTTTATTCCCACTCAGGGCATTCCATGATTCTATGCTAAGTCTGAAGATGTCCCAGCCATCATCAGGCCCCTTTTCTTTGGAAAGCTGCATCCTCTGTTGAACTCTGCCTGATTTGCAGATGTGTCTTTGTTACCTGCCCACTATTTGCAGAGGAAGACATCAGATTAAGGTGCCTCCCAGGCACCAGCTTTGAGTCTTTGATTTACTCTTTCACGGGTCACTGTCTCTGTAAATGTCTATCAAAGGCAATTGCCAGCACAGCCAACAGCTGCACCCATGGTTGAGCATGAAAAATGAATGAGGCTTTCCTCCCAAATTACTCCTGCCTCACAGAGAAGGCTGTGGGGGCAGAAAGCAGGGGACAGAAAGGAAGAAAAAGGTCAGAGCATGCAGCAAATGCAACATGAAAGTCAAATCAGCATAAGTAGGATGGGACAGCATGAGCTGGGCTAGCAGAGCCCTCTCTCTGCCCTGCTCAGGAGCAGGACAGGCACCACCAGGCTCAGCAAAACGTCACCTGATTTCCAAAAGGCATTTTATAAAAAAAGCTACCAAAAATGACAGTCAGCAACCCTGAAACTCTTAAGAAATTGGGGCAAGCAAGGATTTTGGAGGATGGAAAGAAAAGAAATCACAAGCAGAAGCAACCTGCTGGAACAGTTTTTGGCAGCAGCCCTGCAACAGCACATCCCAAATCCTTCAGTTTATCTCACATTGTTCCAGCTGATGTGACCCAAGTACACACATCACAGAGAGGCTCCTGCTCCCCTGGCACACAGTGGATATGGCATTACAGAGAAGAACAGGGAGAAAGCAGGGCAGCAACGGGGCCCTTTGCCACCCCAGCTCCCTTCCAAAGGCTCCAACTGCAGCAGCTCCAGCTACTCCGAAGGGGAAAGCCTCTCGGGTAACATAGGGCAGTGCAAGAGCTCCACAGCAAAGGCAGGGAGCATGACTGTTCTCCCTTAGCAGCTGGCTGCATTAAAGATTTAGTGCAATGGGTCCCTTTGGAAAAAATTACCCAGGCTATTAAGAAAGATGGGCCTGTCTCTGATCTGATGAGATCCAGCAAACACTGCAGCTCTCCGGGCACCCGAGCGGCTCTGTGGAGCAAAGGAGAAGCTGCTGATGCTCCTGTGAGCCCTTCCTGCAGGCAGGAGCCAATGGGCAAAGCAGCAGCTCCATTAGCAGTACAGCAAATGTGCACACACAGCCGTGCTGTGCCTGCAGAGAGTGAGGCAGACCTCAATTCCAATGAAACAGCAAAGGAATGCTCGGCTGCAATCCCTCACTGGTTCCCACTGGAATCCAGGAGCTCCTGAGGCTGCAGGAACAGGACAAACAGCCCCAGGCCAGGGGCAGCAGGGAGCTTCAACACTTCACAGGGTCCTTCTTCCCAGATAAGAGTGAGTGACACGGCCATCCCCCTCAAGAGTGGCACTTTGAGAACCCAAAGCACTTGCTGGGGCTCGTCCTGACAGGCAGGCAGGAATTAATCCCATGTCCTGACAGGCAGGCAGGAATTAACCCCAGGTCCTGACAGGCAGGCAGGAATTAACCCCAGGTCCTGACAGGCAGGGAGGAATTAACCCCAGGTCCTGACAGGCAGGGAGGAACTAACCCCAGGTCCTGACAGGCAGGCAGGAACTAACCCCAGATCCTGACAGGCAGGCAGGAATTAACCCCATGTCCTGACAGGCAGGCAGGAACTAACCCTGGCTCCCTCACCCTAAGCTGGCCAGACAGAGGAGCACAGGCTGTCACAGCATCAGGAACATCACATGTTAAAGAATCTCATGGTTATCTCCCATGGGGAGATAGCCCAGTTTAGTACAGCATCATTGAGGGTGTAGCAAGTGCCACTTGCTGAGCAGCACAGACTACATTGAATAGGACTCAGACACCCCCTCAGTGTTCAGCACCTTCACAATGGAGCCTCAGCAGTAAAACACTGGACTTGGCCAGAGGAAGTAAATGGAGGGGAAGAGTTCACATAGCAGAGCTCCCATTGGCATCCACAGAGCCCTTCTGCAGAGCAAACCCATCCACCCAGCACGAGGCACCTGCACATTTTCCCAGGGAAACACCCTGGGCTCGCTCCCAGATGCACAGAGCATTTCCAGGTCCTGATGTGAGCTTCTAGATCCAGCACCTGCACACCTCACACTCTTTCCTGCTCTCTGGGCTTACAGCTGCCAATTCCCACTCCTTTCCAAGGGATCCTGTTGGCTTGGATGCTGAGCCAGGCTCCACTGCAGAGATGCAGGTGCTTTCACAAGCACACAATGTCTAGAGGAGGGTGACACTCATGGATAACACTCCTCTGCAGTGGATCTCTGGTGCAGTTTGCTGTACACACCTGGAGACAGGTGCTTGAAGCAACTGCCCCCACCACCTTCACTGCTGTAGTGCTTTGCTCCTTGGAAAGGCCATTCCACAGTCCCAGCCTGGCTCTGGAAACATCCCATGCAGCCAAGCACTACCCTGTGCTGTCATTCCCTGTGCCACAGGGCTGGGCTCAGTTCCTTAAACACAGCCTGTCCTTCACTCACCCCTCAGCACTGTCCTCCTTCCCCAGATCCTCCCAGCTCCCCACAGCAGGGTGAAGCTGAGCCACTCAGGTTCTCTCCCAGCCCTTCCCCACTCCCTTTAAACCCCTCATGGTTCAAGAACTTGTGTGAAAACTCCTGCAGGACCCAGATGAAGGCAGATTTACAGAAGGAAATAACAGCTAAAATTCAGTTGCCCTGATCCAAGCAAGGATGCCCAGAGATTTCCAAACTCCAATGGGGAGAGAAGCTGGAAAAAATGGAAAATAGATGCCAGCAGACCACCTGAGATGACAACTTGGTGTGAAATGATGACTCCTGCCATGGGTGTGGGACACAGCAGGGCACTGCCCTAGGCTGGCCCTTTGGGGTGACAGCAGCTCCTGATCTATGTCCCCCAGCACCCACAGAGCTCAGGGGGCTGCTGCAGGCAGGACACTCATCACCTCCGTGTTTTTCTGCTATGAGCACCAGCATGGAGCCAGCAGAGAACCCCAAAGCCACAGGGCTGCCTGTGCACCCTGGGAAAGCTGCTGGCTTTGGGGAGAGCCCCAGCACCCAGGACCCTGCTTGTCAGCTAAACCTGTCAGCTCTGAACACTGGTGCTTTTGGCAGCTCCCTGTGGCCAAGCACAGAGTGCACACATCCCACTGCTCAGCTGGTGAGCAGCTATTTGCAGGTTATTAATAAATCATTTACTGTTTATTGCAATTGTTCTGCCAAAACACAAACACAAAGCATTGCAGTCACTACCAGCAAAGCTGTCTGTTCACACAGGTCAGGGAGACAGATGTTTTGGGTACTTCTGAAAAAGGGGTTTCCAGAGCCCTGGGTGGCCCAGGCTCCTCCAGCTGTGACAGCTGTGCCTGTATGATGGTGTCCAGGACAAACTTTGCCTCCTGCCAAAGCCCCTGTGCAGAGGAACAGACAGCAACAGAATCAATCCCTGCAGAAGTTCTCCTGAGGAGCTCATGTTCTCCCCAGACACTCTGGCAGGGCTGCAGGGAACCCAGCAGGGCTGTGGGTCTCTCCTCCATCTTCCCACAACTGCAGCAAAGCACCAAGCCCCCAAGACAGCCCCAGCACTGCAGACAGGTCCAAGGGCTGCTGACAACCTCCTCACCCTGCTTCCTCCCAAAACACCACGGGAAAAGCATAGAAAGGAAAGAAACTGCCAACCTGCCCCTACTTTGCTGTTAAACAGGGAATCTGCTTTCATCAGCACATCAAGAGCCTGTGGAGATCAAGGAAATACATTCCTCCATACACTCTCCAGGGCATGGAGCTATTTGCAACCTGAAAAACAGCTGCTGTCACTGCACATCTGAGCAATGATCCTGAGCACAACAACATGGCTTTAAAGGAACAAGTACTACCCATGCTGCAGCTTGTTGCATGCTCCCTCCAAAGTGGCTCTGGATAGACTGGAAAGTGACTTGCAGGCAAGCTGCAGGGAGGACCAGCACCACCCCACCCACAGAGACAGGGCACAAGGATCCCCCAAACCCCAGCACTACTATCAGATCTCTGCAGACCTGCTGCTGGCAGCCCCTCTCCAGGGGACTCCAAGATCCCCCTGTGAAAGCCATGGCCAAGGTGGAGGTGCCCACCCCAAACTGGGAGGCTGAGACAGGGCCTTGGGGACATCAGTCACAGGGACTCCAGAGAGGAGGAACAGCAGCATGAGCTGAAGACCAGAATTAAGTTTTCTGCTTAAACAGAGTAAAAACAAATAAAAGGACCAGAGCAAGACACAGCTAAATCACGATGTGCTCCCCAATAGGCACCAGCACAGTGGATATGTCCTTGGGACACCTGGGGACAGACCAGCACCTGTCCTTAAGGCAGGAATCCTGAGCAGGTTGGCCTACTGTGTCAGGAGCAGACATTACCCTCCCTCCCAATACTCTCTGAATAATTAATCCTCCAGAAATTAGTCAAGTCTTTAACTAAGCCAGCTCAGCAAATGTAGTAAGGAATTTCTAGGTCAGAACTACAAGTGCTGGGGAGGGGAAAAAAGAGAAAAGAGCCTTAGTGCTCTGTCTCCTGTTCATTCCCAAGGGATTAGCACCCTGCTCTGCCTCTCCCTACCAGAGCCAGCACCTCGTAGCAAGAGCTTAGATGGGAATTGCACCTTGTCATCCTGACATCTCTGACACCACCACAGAGCACATTTCTGTGCAGAGCATCTCTCTCCATCTCATGCAGCTCATTCCCAGCGCCAAGAGGGAAGCACCCCATGACAATTATATTTGTTACATCCCTCCCGCTTCAATGCCTTTGATGTCTTAACCACCATCTTCTGCAGAGGCGTTTTTCCCTCTCCCAGAGCTGTAAATCAGGCATGGAGCTCACAGCAGAAGCCCCAGGAGTGCCAGATTTCACAGCACCAGAGAAAGAGCAGCCTCTGTGGTACCATCCACCCCCGTGCCCACCAGCACAAGGGACAGCAGCAACCCCCACAGGGCACTGGGGGATGGATGCTCCTTCAGCAGGAGCTGTATCCAATGCTCCAACAGCATGGGCTCTGTCCTCAGGAGACAACCCTTGTGAAAATGAAGTAGTAATTCTTCAGAAAGATGGAACTTCCATGAGACAGATGCAGAGACACACCCAAAAGAGTCTGGTGCTGAGGGAAGAGCACACAGAGGTGGGTGGAGGAAGGCAGTGGGATTGAGCAGGGGGGAGGGTTGAGCACAGGGGTTCCAGCTATGCATCCCAGTCCCACAAGTGCCAGAGCCATTAGAGCAGCAGTGCCTCACTGCCCTCTTGTGCCCCTAGCCCACACACCATGGGGATATAAATCACCTCCCCCCTGGAGACTCCCCCTGCAACAGCTCCTGTCTCCTGCTACTCCCTCCTCTCCTCCCACCTTCATCCACAAAGCAGAGGGGCTGTGAGGGGATCAGAGACAGGGGCAGTGTTTACAATTTCCCAGTTCTCACCCTGAAACTCCACTGTGGGAGCATGGAAGAGGGGGCAGAGGGCTCTGGTCACAGCTGCCAGACCCACCAGACCAGCCCCATGCAGACAGGATGCAGGAAGGAAACACAGAGGGATCAGACTCCTGACAGGAGCCTGGGGTAGAGGGATCCATAGAAACCTGCTCCCACCTTTTCTCAGGCATTAAAACAATCCTCCCCACCATTCCCACCACCTCTGGGCAGCCAAGGAGGTGTTCACAGGCAGATCCAAAGAGGGAGGGTGGCAGAAACCAACCAAGGCACAGCCCATGCTGTGCCCACCTGCCACGTGCTGCTTTGCGCCACCTCTTCTTGCAGCAGTCATAAAAACCACATTGTGTGCAGGCAGCTCCTCCCAAGATCTCCCTGACCACAGCCCTGCTTGTCTCTGCAGTCCATACTTGCACATGGAGAACACACAGCACACATGCCCCAAGGCCCTGTGTGGATCCACACCCACCATGCCCCCCTGTCCCAGCTCCAGCACCCCCAGCACTATTGTCATTGTCCCTGCACTATTCACAGGCTGGTTTTTCCACCTTCTCCTTCTGCAGTCTGAGGCAGATATGGACAAAGGGAGAGCAGAAGAGGGCAGGGAGTCAGGCAGCAGCAGTGCAGAGTGTTGGTCCCTACACCTGGTGGCTCCAAGGGGCTCCATCCCCTGTCCCATGGCAGGAACACTAAAACCCTGCTGGTATGGGAGATCCCACTCTCCTTTCTCTCAGGCACATGGCAGCAGAGCAGATGGCAAAGGCTGAGGCTGGTGCAGCAGGTGCTCTTGGGATGAATCCTCCTCCCTGCTCAGAGGGGTGGGCAGCAGGAGGACAGGTCCCTGAGGAGCCAGGGGACCATGGGGACAGAGGGGGTCAGCACAGCAGCTCTGTGCCCCCAGGCAGGTGCGGGGGGCACGGCCAGCAGCCCCTGCCTGTGCCCCCAAGGGGGTGGCCACAGACAATGGCAGCATTGAGCAGCCACTCGCCCCAGCCCATCTGCAGCTCCGGGAGCCCAGGGCACACAAAGCCAAGCTGGGCCATGGCCAGCCCTGCCAAGGCAGGGACACAGACCCGCCTTTGTGCCTGCAAAGGCAAACTTAGCTTTGGGGAAAAGATGAGGGAGAGCTCCACCACTGGAGCCTCTGCCTTGGCTGCTTTTCATCTGGAGGTGGCAACCCACGTGCAGACAGCAGCAGGAGTGTCCAACACTCCCCTTCTCCTGCCTGCCCCACTCCTGAGACCAGGTGGGGGACACTACAGGCACCCCCTGTGCAAGAGCCTCTGCACACAGAGGGGCTGTGAGAGCACTTCCTATCAACAAGACCAAGAATCACAGAATGGTTTGGGTTTGAGTTGGGAAGTACCTTAAAGCCCATCCCATTCCACTGGCAGGGACACACCTTCTACTGCCCCAGATTGCTCCAAACCCTGTCCAGTCTGGCCTGGATCACTTCCAGGGGCAACCACAATTTCTCTGGGCAACCTGTGCCAGGGCCTCACCATCCTCACAGCCAAGAATTTCTTCCCAATATTCCATCTATCCCTGCCCTCTGGCAATTTGAAGCCATTCCCTTTGTTCCATCCTTCCAGGCCCTTGTCCCAAGTCCCTCTCCAGCTCTCTTGTAGCCCCTCCTCTTGTATGGTTTGACACATCCCAGCTTAAATTCTTTTATCATCCATGTTTTCCTTTTGCCCCCAGACTGGCAGAGAGCCAGGGGCTCCAAAGAGTTCCTTCAGGGGACCAAAGCCAAGTGGGGCCTGTGCTCCCGCCCTTGGACCTGACCCATCCTGTCCCTTCCCAGCACTTGCACTTCACATCCCTGCCAGCAATGATTTCCATATGCAGAAAAACAAACCCCCAAGGACAACAGGTTTTATCCCACTTCCTTCACTTCCCAGCTCTGGGATGAGAGCAGCTCTGCTGCCTGCAGCAAGCCAGTGCCTGTCCTCACTGCTGCCCATGTCACACAGGAGCACAGGCACTGCCTTTACCCCCACACTGCATGCACAGCTCAGCAAGAGTGCCCAATTCATTCACTCTGATGGTCACTGATTAATGACATGGCCCCACCTCGTCAGCCTGCAGCCTGGGGTGCTAACAGAGGTGATGTGCCCTGCTCAGAAACCAAGGCACAAGGATGAACTGCTGGGGAAAGAGAAACCCTCCCCCAGGAGTGGGAACTGGTGAGGATCAGTTACTCTGCAGGGAGAAAAAGCCCAGCACCATGTACCCAGGCTGTCCTGGGCCAGCCTGCCACTGCAGAGAGCGTGGAGATGGGAAGGAAAAGGGCTGAATGGGGTGAGAACCTCAGCAGACACTGCTGTGGGCTGAAGGGCTGCTGTCCCAGGGGAACAGCTGATGCACAGGGAGCCTGGGGCAGTGGGAGCCACAGCCCCTCTCCCGGCACACACAGGCTCCCCTGAGGGGGTGCTCACTGGGATTTTGTTAGCAAAAACCAGGGAAGTGCCAAAAGCTGTCAGGACAGGAACCTTCAGCATCAACTTTTCCTCCATTAGGGATAATAGAGGAAAAACTCACCCACTAAAAAGAGGCTCTCAGTGCTTTTTGTGCACAACACTGCTCCATTTTCCTCTGCTCCAGCTCATGACACCTGTGCTTTTAGACCCCAAACACTAACTGTCACTCACTGCCTGTTGCACACTCACCCTGTGACAGACAGAAAAAGGTGGCTGCCAGCTTTCAACATCACTGAATTTCAGATAAATCTGAGCCTGGCTTCAGTCTCCACAGTGGAACTGCTGGTGGTCCAGTATTTACATTCAAAGCAAATTTGTGGGGGGTAAAAAAAACACAACAGAAACCATGATGTGCAAATCATTATTTTGCTTCAGTAGAACTGGACACTGATGCAAAAGGAATATTTGAATCACATCCTTAGTTACACCTGCTAATCAGGGCTCCTGCTCTCAGCCAGCCAGGACTGAAAGTGGATTAATGCACACAACCAAGTGAACAGCTTCCCTCACTCCTGGCCCAGTCGGGGCTGCCAAGGCAGCAGCAAGCATCTCCTAAAAATTATTTTCCCTCAGAAAATCTTATAAACTCCAGGCCATGATGCCCCTGTCCACTGCAAGGGGGTGGAATGAGATGATCTTTAGGGTCTCTTCTGAGATTCTATGACAACTGACAGGTGGAAGCCTGGAAAGCCCAGTTTCAGCCAGAATTACTTTTCTGGTTGTAAATTGGAGACTGCAACCTCAGCCAAGCAGTTGTGGATCCAATCACTGTGTCTGACATGGAGAAAGGTGTCAGGGAAATTTTACTGCAACACAGCCAATGGGGTTTGCCCTTAAGCACTGGACAAATCTTCCAGTTCATCACCCAGGGTTAAGAAACACTTGGACAAATTAGAGATTGGAAAATCGAGGCTGTAGAGCAGCTCCCTGATTTACCTTAAACTGACCCACAAAAGAAAACATCCCATCTGCCCTTCCTGGTCACCCTCACCACACAGCAGCCCCACCAGTAAAATCCCAAGTGCAGGGCAGGGGTAGGCAGCTAATTACAAAACTGCTTTCCCCTCTCACTTTGTGAGCATCTCTCAGCCAAGGGATGCTCTTCCCTGGTTTGCCTGGAAAGCTGAGACAAAGCTGAGGCATCCTCGGGCTCCCAAAGTACAGGGGAAGCATCAAATTTTTGACAAAGAAGAAAGTCTGGAAGAAAACTTCTGCACACTCAAGTGATGCAGATTGCAGAGAATTTAAATGGCAAGGTGCAGGCAAAAAGAATGCAGCAAGCAGGAAAGTGTAACTGCCAAGGCCACGAAGGGCATCCTGACCACAGCCAAAGGGCAGCTTGGTCATCACTGCTGTCCCCAGTGACTCTGCTCTTGCACCTGTGCTGCTCCTGCAGCCAGGGAGGGAGGGTTGCTGGAGGCAGAGGACAACACCAAAGGGAGCTGGGCACTCTGTGACAATCCCACACACCACAGACAGATGAGGCCTGCGCTGCTGAGGAGAGAAATCACAGAATCATGGAATATCCCAAATCAAAAGGGACCCAACAAGGATCAATTCCTGGCCCTGCACAGACACCCCAACAATCCCACCCTGTGCATCCCTGGCAGTGCTGCCCAAACACTCCTGGAGCTCTGGCAGCCTCGGGGCTGTGCCCATTCCCTGGGGGAAAACATGTCCTGATATCCAAGCTGAACCTCTCCTAGCACAACTGCAGCCCTTCCCTGTCCCAGGGAGCAGAGATTGGAGCTGCCCCTCAGGAGGAGCTGCAGCCCAGGTGAGCTCTGTGCTCCATCTCCTCCAGCTGAACAAACCAAGTGCCCTCAGCCTCTCCTCCTATGGCTTCCCCCAGAGACCCTTCCCCAATGCCCTGAGGTGACTCGTGTCCCTCCCTTGGACACTCTCTAACATTTTTTAGCTCACTCTGATATTGTGGTGCCCCAAAGTGCCCCAGCACTCGAGGTGAGGCTGCCCAGTCAGGGACAATCCCCTCCCTCCCTCAGCAATGCTGGGCCCATACACCCCAGGACATGCTGTCTCTCCTGGCTGCCAGGGCACACTGTGCCTCATACTCACCTTGCCAGTGAGCAGAAGCCCCAGCTCCTGAGGCAGGAGGGAAGGTGAGGAAGAGCCAAAGCAGCTGGAGCTGTTCCTCAAATGGTGGCAGTCACAGGAACCAGCTTCACTTAGTGCTTCAGGAACGAAGATCATGGCTGAGGGTAGCAGGGGCCTCTGGAGATCCCCCAGCCCAGACCCCTCCCAGCAGGGCCAGCAACAGTGCTCAGGACAGCTTCTACCTGAGTTTTCAATATCTCCAAGGCTGAAGACTCCACAACCTCTGTGGGACTAGCCCAGTAAAACAGCATTTTTTTGGTGTTTTAAGTGTAATTCCTGTGCTTTAGTTTGTGCTCTCTACCCCTGTCCTTGCACCAGCACCCAGCAACAAGCCCTGAGGGCAAACCCCCTCATAAAGGTAACAGAGCTGGGCAGAGTCACTGCCAGGACCTGGCAGATCAGATTCCTGTGCGTGCTGAGCACTTCAAAACCCACCTGTGGCTGTGGATAGGGAACCCCAGCACCCAGGGTGGGAAGGAGTGGTTTCCAGCCCTCCTCCCAAATCTATGCAAAACCAGGTTTTACCACAGCAATACATCTCCTCCATGGCCAGGACAAGGCCATTGAAATTCTCATGGAATGGAAAGAAAATAGTTTTTTGCCCTCAAAAAACAGATCCAAAAGGAGCTGTGATGGGATGCTGCCTCTTGACTTCCCCAGAGCCTGCTTGGGCACCTCTGGCCATAGGTTTGCTCTCCAGAACCCATCCAGCTGGGGCCAAGAGATTGAGGAAAGTGCATGCAGGAAGCTATGAGCACCCACAGCTCCCACTTCAGAGAGGAACCTGGCTTTTCCCTCTGCAGAGAGGGTGTTTGGGCACAAATCCACCTTGGGAAAGGTTCCCTGATCCTGTCACTGCAGAACAGAGCCAAAGAGCAGCAAAGCTCCACTAGCACAAAACCTGGGTTACTCCTTCCACTTTTCCAATGCTGCTACAGGACCTGGGAAATTGTTCTATCAGACAAAGTAAAACTGTCCAGATGTGCATAGGACCAGAAGGATGCTTGCTGTAGGTTTGGTCCTGTGGTCCTGCACCAGCTGCTTCTCAGAAGAGGATTTATTCCATGCTCCAGGACATTAGCACTGACAGCCAGGGACACAAACTCACACAGGAACAGCCCCACCTGTCTTCTCTCAAAAGCGGGTTGAGCTCATACAGGGCCCAGTCACTGCATTTTTAGCCAAATCTTCTGCAGTATTTGTGGACTGAGGATCATTGGCCTGGCAATCTCTTGTTTTTACATTAATGATTTTGACTTTTTTGCATAAAATGGTCCCAGCCAAGCAAGCCAGGAAATAAACAACTTCAGCAGGTTCCTTCAAAAGAAAGGAGAGAAAAACCCCTTCTGCCAAGAGCAAATACAGACCATTCAAGAATTCCTGGGAGCTTGCGTTGGTTTTGTTTGGCTGGTCTTGCTTTTAATTCAGTCACTGAGAGAGTTTTGTGCCCTTAACTATTGCATGTGCCACCAGCTAAGCACTTAATGAGGAGGAAGTGAGACTTACACAGTCACTGCTCAGACAGGAGGAGGGAGATGAAGCTGTGCCAGCCTCTGCCCCATCCTGATCCAGAGCAGCTGGCAGGAGCTGGCACAGGGCACCACTCTCAATCCCTGCCCACCCACCCTGTCGTAGGAAGGGAAAGCTTCACCCCACACCAGGCACCCCACCATGCCAGGAGCCCATGTCCCTGGGCAGGGACAGTGGGATGTCACACTGCACAGCCCTGCAGCCCGCAAAGGGGCTGCCCAGCTGCCAAATCCCCTCCCTCTTTCCAAAAGCAGGTACCTGGGAAAGAGAAGAATAAAAACAAAATACGGAGAAACTTTCAGGCTTCATGTGGAATAAGAGCAATGCCATAAACTCTTGCCACAGCCAGCTCGGGGTGGGGATCTGGCACAGCACTGCTGTGAGTTACAAACTTTCCCCCAGCTCAGGGAGGGAGCAGAGCTGCACCTGTCCACAGGAAGGGATACAGACACACCACTCATAGGTTGGTACAACACAACATCTCCTCAATACCACAGCAGAGGGGCAAGAGACCAGCCAGCCAGTACTGCACACACAGCCTTTCAACCCCTTGGGCTGGACTTTGCTCGCCAGGCTGAGATCAAAGGGACCTTGGCTTGAGAAGGCTGCTGCTCTGCTGTGGGTTAGACCCTCCAAGAGCAGAACAGGCAGCATCAGACCCACAGGACCAGCACAGAGCATGAGCCTAAATCCAAGAAGAGGAATTAACCCCACATCCCACAGAGGCAAAAGCATTTGGAGGAGCTCAGAAGTGGGAGCTGAGAGCTGCCAGACACTGCCTGCCACCCTCCAGCCCTGCCACAGCAGGGAGGACAGAGCCCTGCTCCTCTGCAGCTTCCCCTTCACGCTGCTGCCCAGCAGGAACGGGGATTGCTGCACAGTCCATGTAAAACACTCACTCTGTTAGGATTGGCAAACACTCAGGAACAAGCTACTTCCTTGCCTGCCAAACTGAGGAGATGGAGAAAACTCATTAAAGGCAAGACACAGTCTCTCTGGATGTAGAGCAAGGCAGGACAAGCCATCCCAGGCATCCAGCAGCCTGTTTGGATGGGGAGCTGTTGGCCACACCCTGGCAGATGCAGGCAGAGTGGGCTGCATCACTATGTCCCCAAAACAGCAGCAGCTCTTCCATTTCATTCCCAACCAGCAGCCCTCCTCCTCCCTGCAAAGGCAGACAGCCCTTTGCTTTCAGAGCTGGCTCCAGACGCTGCAGATCCCAGCTGGAGCTGTGCAAGGGGACCAGACCATGAAGAGCAGGGACCGTGCCACGCTCTGACAGTTGCAGGCTGCCTGAAAGAGCCTTTGCTGCTTTTGTGCCCAAACACGAATTCTCTGTGTCCATGACCCAGCCACAGCCCTGGTCCATGGCAGGACACAGCCCCCACACATGCACAGCACCTGCCCACTGCACCAGCACTGGCACACCAGAGCCACCACTGCCCTGGCTCTGCTTCAGTTGGATTCCTCTGCCACAGACACAGAAGAGACATCACAGGCACAGAGAAAACTCCAACCCCCATGGAAAGCAAGCACCAGAACTCACAGGGCTCCAAACAAGGCACCAGGAGGCTGTGTGTCCCTGGGCAGAGCCTGGCTCACCAAGCAGCACCCGGTCTGGAAGAGAGGGCTAGGCTGTGTGCCCGATCAACACAGCACAGCGCAGCCACAGCCCTGCTCACCAGCAGGACAAGGACAACAACATCCCTCACTTTTCACAGCATCTCTTCTCGGTGGGAGAAGAAAAGGGGCATCACAGGAGCTGCCATCGATTCCTGGCCAGAGCCAACACAAAGGAACCTCACACAAACCCACATCCCTGCGACATGCTGAGACACCGTGAACACGCCAGCACCCCAGGGGCACAGAAAGGAGGAGAGGAACAGGGCTACATACTCATGGTGCAGCAGGAGCCCCCGGCCCCGCGCCAGGCTCAGTGGGGAGCGCCCGCTCCGTCCGGGTCGGCCGCGCCGAGGAGGGGGGGCAGCCACTCAGCCTCCCGTGCTCATCACTGCCAGCACCCTGCAGCAACAGTCCAGCTCACTGCTCCCAGCAAACAGAGCAATCGGGAAGCTCTCCCAGCACCCAAGGCAAGTGGCTGCTAACAGGCACGGCCCTGCTGCCCCGGCACTCGCAGCCCCGCTCCCTGCCACACTCCAGCATGACAGCAAGCAAAGCCTCTCTGCCTATGGGCAAGGGAACTGGAGGGGGGAGGAAAAAAAAGCATCAAGAAAGTCTTTGTCTACAAACATCCCAGCCGGGTGCACGTGCAGCGTGAGCTTCCTGGCGAGGGCGGAGGGGGGCCTGGACTTGGGAGCCATCATTTCCGCTGCAGATCCCTCCGCTCCCTTATTGTCTTCTAAAAATAAATGTAAACACCAAAGAAGAGCTCTTTGTTTTTACTTCTGCTGTGTCAGAGAGATTTCTCTGATAGGAACAAGTTGTAGGGCCTCTTCCCAAACCTCAGGGAGCTTCCCCTGAGACCAGAGCGGTGCTGAGAAGGCAGTGGGTGTCCCAGGGACCGGCAGGGAAAAGAAGCTGTTGTCTCTTCCCTCCAACCTGCAGCTGCTCATGGTGTGGACCATAAATCCCAGAATGGTTTGGGTTGGAAGGGATCTTAAAGCTCCTCCCATCCCAACCCCAGCCACGGGCAGGGACACCTTCCACTGTCCCAGGCTGCTCCAGCCTGGCCTTGGGCACTGCCAGGGATCCAGGGGCAGCCACAGCTGCTCTGGGCACCCTGTGCCAGGGGCAGCCCATCCTCACAGGGAAGAATTTCTTTCCAATATCCAATCTAACCCCACCCTGTGTCAGTTGGAAGCCATTCCCCCTTGTCCTGTCACTCCATGCCCTTGTGCTGGTGAGGATTACCTGTCCAGGGTTCCCACCTGTGCTGGGCAAACCATTTTCCCTCTGTTTCAGCTCACAGAGGAGGCCATTGCCCAAAGTGCAGGAAGCCCCAGTTTAAGCCACATCACGCCCCTTAATAAAGAAGCAAAGCACAAGGAATGCCATTTTAACACATAAAATACATATTTAAAAAATAAGACTGAGATATGCATGTATATCTCTCCCTGGTCTTGCTTCCCAAATCTCTTTCTGACAGGCCCAGAGGCTGATAAGGCCAAGCCTGAGCCCTACACAGCCAGCATCACTGATTAAACACAAGCACAAACTTCCTCACCAGGCAGCTGCCCTAATCTAAGCATCTCACAGCCTTCCCAGTTGTTTGTTCAGCTTCTTCCTTTACCATGGAGCTGCTCTACAGAACTGCAGGGTAATGACACACACACACTCAATTACCTTATTTTTGACCTGCATTAGGAGTAAATCCAGCAGTAATAGCCCAAAGCCTCAGGTATCCTCCATGATTTGATGAAGTTGCTTATCTAAGCAAAACCCTGCAGGGACCAGGCTCATTACTCAGAGCAAAGCTCTTCCCCCACACCCTGATTAACAGTGTTTCTTTAAATTTGCCAGTTCCAAAAAACCCACAGATTAAAACTAAAAGATAAGAGGAGACATTTGTTTTCTCGATTTGAGTGCTCCAACGGCTTCCCAAGGAAAGCACCATGGGACCTGTCACCAAGCTGCTCAGGACACTTCAGGGATGGGACATGCAAAGAGCAGTGGGGCTCCTGGGAGACAGGAGTCACCCATCCCAAAGGCAAGGGGCAGCTCAGAAGGACAGGAGGAGACAGGATGGAGCCCTGAGTGCCATGGCTCCCAGCTCTGTGCTCCTTTGGGACAGGGCTCAGCTCTCCACCCCTCATGGGGACAGATGTGTTCAAAGATAACGGGTTTGAAAGGGCCCCAGCTCCAGTATAGCAGCTCCTACAGGGAGGGGGAAAAAAAAAAAAAAAAAGGAAAAGAGCTTATGATTGCAAACATCCTCCCCAGGGCCTGATTACCCCTGAGAGTAATGAGCTGCAATAACCAGTGCTGGACCAGTAAAGCAGCCCAGCCCGAGCAATAAAGCAGCCTGGGAATACACACACCAAAGCCTGCTGATAAAAATGCTGTTAATTCCCAAACCATCCACTTCTTGGCTGCCAAGTTACCCACTGTGTTTTTACCCTGGGTGTTTTTTCTCCTGTAGAGCACTGACAGTGATCTGTGCCCAGGTGCAGCCTCCAGGGCACTGTAGGACCCTCCTACAGCTCAGCACAGCTGGAGGAAGGGGAGCTTTCCCTCTCCAAACACAACTCAGCCCCCCAGAAACCCAGCAGAACTCTACAGCTTCAGATGTAACAACTTATGAGTACCAGAGTATGAAAAAATGGTCATTACCCCCATTATGTGTCAGGCAGGGACTCTGGGGGCTGGGCTGCCTCCCCCAGCCCAGGCTGGCACCATCATCCTCCTCTCCCTCAGCCAGGCCCTGCAGCACCATCCTGCTGCTTCAGACAACGAGCTCCAGCATGGAGGGAGAGATCAACAGTGCAACCTCCCTCTAGCTCTGCCAGCATTTTTCTGCTCTAACAGCTGGGTCTACCACAGGAGGCCTCATTCTCCTCAGCCATCCAACCTCTTCCAGTGGCTCTGTGAGGCTGCACATCAGCTCTGGTGACACCACGCAAATAAAACCCAAATCAAATCCATGAAGCAAGAAAGGAGAGAAAATAGCTTTGTTCTTGTTAGTTCACCTATGAGCCAGACAACCAAGCCACACCAATCAAATATGTGGGCAAGAGACAGCAGGATGTCTGACTGACAAACTTCCAGCATCCTCCACTGCAGCAGGATGAACCCAGGACCCAGGAGGGGCTGAGATCCAGGCAGGCACAAGCCCTGTGTGCCCAGAGACACCTGCACAGTCAGCTCTCACCTTTGCCTGGCCTGGCACAGCACACCAAAATCCCAGAAACCTGAGAAGCAATGCCAGGCACAGTGCCAGGGCCAAACTCAACAGCAGCTGTGGGACTGGCACAGGGACTTAACCTGGATATGCCTGTGCTGCTGGAAGTGCTGCTGGAAGTGCTGCCATCCTGCACACAGGGCCAGGCCAAGAGCTGGCAGGAGCAGAGTTGTTAACCAGGACACTTAAAGCAGAATGTCATCAAAGAAAAGCCAGATCCCTGTTAAAAACTGAGCAGCAGCAGTGTGAAAGAACATCACTGTCCTTACAGGGCCCAGCCATTACAGCTCTAAACTCTTGGGACATCAGCTCACAGAGCTACCAGGATAAGCTGCAGTGCACAGTTAATACACTGTGCAGTTACAGCTTTAGAGGTGTATGGATTGATTTACCCAATGCACATCTCCTGGGAGCCCAGGGAATGCTCACCAGCTCCCATCTCAATCTGACTTACAGCCCAGAGCTGACCCAGGCACAGAGGGACACTCCTGCCTTGAGCATTCTGCTGGGAGTGCCTCCAGCAGGAGCCATGGGGAGGCTTTGGTTTCCTCTAGTCATCTTAATTCATTGCAGTGTGCTTCCTGATGCTGGCACTGGAGGCAAAACCAACAGTAAGAACTTGCCAAGGCTCTCAGCACTGCCTGGAGCCAGGGCCAGGCCAGGGAGCCCCCAGGCAGGGCTGGGTGCTGGCAGTGCTCAGTGTCCTGCCAGCCTCACATCTCCCACAGCCTCCAGCACCTCACCCTGCGTGGGAACAGGTTGAAAGGATAGTACAGAAGGCAACCTCTCCCAATGAGTTACACCTGTAATGATTACTGAGGAGTGGAAACATTTGTGCCTGCCCAGTGAGTTTGGGTGTTATAAAAGAGTGGGTCAGCTGGCCACCAGTTACAGTTTGAGTTGGGGCTTGAGATTACGAGCCTGCTGCAGTTTGGGATGGAGTCTGCTGGCTGTGCTGTAAGAAGGTAAGGGACATGTGGTTGTGCAAGGGACAGACAAGGTAAGATGATGTTGTGTGAGGGATGACAGGGTAAGGTGGCTGGGAAAGGGACAGGTTTGGGATTAGCCAGTTATGCAGAGAGGAGAGAAGGAGTCAGAGCCGAGTGGAGCTGCCCGTAAGAAAAGGAGTCAGAGTTGTCAGAAAGAAGTACACTGAAAGAAGGTGTGAAAATTTTCTAATAAAGGACTGGTGGTGATGCCAGTCCAGTCCATCTTGACTAATTACCACAACCCTGGCTGGGCCTTCTCTGGAGAAAGAGCCATCCCCAAACCCCAGGCACTGCTCTGCTCTGGGCTGCACACACACACCTGGACTGGGAAAGCTTCACAACCACTCCATGCAACGAGGCCATGTCCCCCTCAGCTGCTCTCCCACCTGCCTCTCCTCATCCAGCTCCCCACCATGAGCCAAGAGAACAGGAACAGCCAGAGCTCCCCAGACATCCACCACTCCTCTGAGAGCACAGCCTTTCTTACCCACCAGGAGGGGAGGAGTGGCTGCCTCAGGAGCCACCATACCCAAAAGCACTCCACACCCAGCCCTCACTGCCAGGACATGCTCAGCATTCCCTGGAAGATATCATGGAAGGCAAAACCCAGTCCTCACCCCTGCATCAAGCTCTGTGCAGGCAGTGCAGTGCACCAGGAGAGGTAATCCTGAGGATACCTGTCTCAGTTATTACCTAGCCAGCTCTCAGTGTTCCTGTGCAGGGACAGCCTTGCCCAAACTCAGGGAAGAAGGTAAATGTGGTTTCCCACTTGCTGAGCCCCAGGCAGCCTGCCCAGCTCATCACTGCCCCTCTGCACACACCTAAGGGAGAGCAGAGCAGGACTGCTGTCCTGAGGAAGTGGGGCACAGAGAGGTGGCACAAGGTGCCTCTCCCAGGTGCTCTATCCACTGATCCTCATCAGCTCCAGCCATACACAGGAGGGGCTGTGAAACAAAAAGCAGGACAGCTGTGCTGGGTTTGAGCCCCAGTACCTCCAGCTGTTCTTTTCCACCACAGCTCATTTCAGCCTCTAAGGATCTCTCCTGGAGCACACTCACCTGCTCCTCTTCTCTTCCAAGTCCCCCTCCATGTGCTGCCAAGCCAAGTGCAGCAGTGCCCGTGCTTGGCTCCAAGGCTGGCTCCAGCATGCTGCCTGAGGGTGTGCCAGGAATAGAGACCTCACTGGGGCTCAGAGGGTGGAGGAAGAGCCCAACAAACCAGGCACAGAGAGGGCAGGGCTGGCTTTGACCTCCCCAGTTCTGCCAAATCTAACAACACACCCCTGCTACAAGAGGAGGTTTCGGCAGGCAAACCAAAACCTCTTCAAAACCCCTTCAAATCTAGAAGTTATTCCTAAGGCATGTACAAAGGACAATGCCAGTTACAGGCCAACCCTCAGATCTAAGAAGATCCTACTGCATTTTGCACCTCCACTGAAACATTCCTAGAGAGCCAGCAGTTAAAAGAAGTTGCAAATCTTATTTGCACCATCATTAAAGGGAGGAAAAGGAGATTAAGAAGATATGATAAGATCAAGTGCTGTCAGCCTCAAGCAAACCTCAAAATTAAGTCCCAAAGTAAGAAGAGCAAAGTAATTACCTCACTGAAAAGCTTTCCCACTCAGGACTGGGTGTGTTCAGGGGAAATGCTCTTTGATGCAGTCAGTGGTACCAAGATTAGGCAGAGGCAAGCCCGCTGCAAACCTTCTAGAGCCTCATGTCTCTGCATGATGCTCACAGTTCCAGCTGCCGTGTTTCCCCAGGACAGGACAGGGATGGGCAGGTGCTTTCCTTTCTGATAGCTGCAGCTCCTGGGACCCTGCTAAATGCAGCAGCCTGCCCACAGGCCCTGGGCAAGGGTATGGAGTCACCAGTTAGTGATGAGACTTTTAGGCAAGTTATGTCATAAATGCAGCCAGGAATGTCTCTGCCTGGAGGGTAAATCCATCCAGTGACCTTATTGAGTCACTGCCTGCTGACTCACTCACTTGGGCAGCCTGAGCTGAGTTGTAGGCAAGATGTCATGGTGACGAGGACTCGGTGACTGTCCCCTAACACAGAGGTCTTACAGGTTCTCCAGGATGGCAGGAGCTTGTTTGCAACAGCAATCAGCCCCCTTCCTGCTCTTCTGCACCCACTCCCACCTCCTCATGCCACAAGCCATCATCACACAGGAAGGGATTCAGCTGCTCTTGTGACAGGACAGCTCTCAGCAGGAGTGAGAGAAGTTGTGTCACTGTTCAATGTGCCAAGGAGTCAAGTAGACAGGAGCAAAAGGCCACAATGCAGCACAAAGCAGAGAACTCAGAGCCAAACCAGCAGCCAGCACCCAGGCAGCACACCCTGACCTGCTGCATGGCAGCCTGGGTGCAGTGCTACACGAGGTGCATGTCCCAGCCACCACAGGGCACACCTGGGCTGCTCTGACCAGCAGAAGTCAGCCCTCTGCAACCACTGCCTCAGCCCCAGAGAGCAGGCAAGAGGGATGCAAGGCTCAGCCAGCTCCTTCCCCCTCACACACACAAAGATCTGTTCACTGGAGCCACGTGAAAGGGTTGGTGTCAGTGCTTGCTCTGGGAGCAACACACAGGGTCAGAGCTCTAATATTAGAGCACAGATGATGACAGGGAAGAAGGGAAGGAACAAGAAAAGAACCATATAAATAGCAGCATTGTCCTTACTGGGTTTCTCAGGGCATCTGATGTCAAATAGGATCGTTCTCTCAGAAATGAAGTCTCTAATTGATTCCCATCTGACAGTTTCTTATCCAGCACTTGTTCACTGGCCAAACAAGCTGAGTAAATATGCTTTGTTCTACCATTAAAGCCAGTGACAAATCACTGGCTTGCAACAAACCCAGTGTAAACAGCATCCTTCCTCTGGGCCAGATCTCCTCCTACTCCCCTGACACCCTCCCACTGCTGCACTCGGATGCTCTGCCAGCCCCAGTCCCAGCATGGGGTAAAGACCTATGTGATGGGCACCAGCACAGATCTGGCTTTGGGAACAGAAGTTGCTCTCTCAAGGGGTTTGGGCACCAGAACACCTTTGCAGACCTCAAGTGAAACCTGCTCCAGCCCAGAGCATTCATTTAATAACAAAGACATCCAGACTTCAGCTTAGAAACAAGAGTCCTTACAGGAGGCAGACCTTGATCTGAGTAGAGCCAGTTTAGCCTGGCAGTGCCACAGACACATTTTATGGTCAAGCAGAGTTCAAGACAGACTGGGGATGTTCTTGCCCTAGACATGTTTGTCCTGACCTTTGGAGTGTCCCCAGCAGCTTTCAGCACCCCCAAAGACCATCAGGAACTGCCAGTTTTTCTGCTCTTCTTCTCTAAAAAGGCAGCTTAGGGAGAACACAGGAGCCTGGGTGCTCCATGACCCATTCCTGGCATCCACAACTATGGGATGAGGTGGATATATCCCTGGTAAGTTCTTTCTAGATCCATCTGTAGACCTGCTGGCCAAGAATGTGCCTAGTGCTTTCAAATGAGCCACCTACCTCCCCAGCCTACTGCAGCACCAAGGTCCAGGCACTCGTTACCTGCTTGGGGAAGCAGGACCTCCCTTCATCCTTTTTCCTCTAACTACCCCCAAGTTTCACTGCCAACTTCTAGTTTTTGTATAGAGAGATGGGATGAGTGACAGTTAAACCTTCATCTGACTCAGAGCCTTCATGATTCCATAAGTCTGGACCAGGTTTTCATTTCCATTTTCATTCAATCAATGCACATTTCATTTCACTCCTGTTTCCAGACTGCTGATGGAGCCCCCACACCAGTCCTGAGGAGTTACTGCCACAACTTCTCCATCCTTAACACTCCAAAGGTGACACACAGCTGATACTCTGCCTTCTATCACACAGTTCCTTTCCAGCACCTGAAAGACCCTTCTTAGAAACACAGAGCTGGTAAGGTTGGACAGGACCTTTAAGATCACCAAACCCAACCACCCACCCAGTACCAGCACCATGTTCACCTCATCTCTGTGTGCTGGAGCACCAGCAGTGACAAGCACTGAGCTGAATCCTGCAGGGGCATATGGGGCCAAGGGTGCTGCTCACCCAAGAGAGCACCTATCCAGGTGCATCCCACCCACCCAGCCAGCACCTGGACCCATCAGCACACACCAGACTCCATGGAAAAGCCAGCTGGTGGCACCTGAGGGATGGGAAACATTGTGTACCTCCTGGTGTCCCGCTGCTGGCTGGATCAGGCTCAGAGACTCTCAGTTCTTCCATGCTGGGGGTGCAGCACCCTTCAGTGCAAAACTCCAGGCTCACTCTCCTGCTGCTATGACCAACAGCAAAGCCACAGTTTGGGCAAACAGCCACCACCCATCCCAACAGGAGAGCAGCCCAGCAAACCCTGCTGCCTCAGGTCATGCTTCACCAGGAGGCTTTGCTCAAATACCCTGTGATCCCAGTGTAAGCTACATCTTTGCTTCTTGACATTTGCTAAACCCCAAAGTGCCCAGCTTGGAGGAAATCCAAAGAGAGGAAAAAAAAACCTCAACATTTTTCAAACAGATGATTGCTGAGAGCTAGGGAGACCTTGTGGTTTTGTGAAGGGCCCACTCAAAGCATATATTGCTTTTCAAACCCAGATGAGAACCAGTGCCAAAACAAGTCTCGTATCCATTTTGGCCCCAGTCAGGAGTAGGGAGTAGTGGGTGAGCATAGAAATTTAGTCCAGATATTTGCTGTAAGGGCCAAAGTCCTACCTTAACACCTGCCTGACAAGGAACACATCTGAAAACATGTGAGGAAGCACAAGTATAAACTTCTACCTGAGCCCTACTCTAGGATGTTTCCTAAATTGGAACTTTCCTAAGCAAAGCTGGAATCACATTCATCAAACAACTCCAGAGGAAGTGGTGCTGAGAGCCCCAGCTCAAGCCCAGTGGGAAGGGATGGCTCTGACCAAATAGACCCCTTGGAGTCACACAGAGGATATGTTTTCTTCCCAAATCCACTGACAAATGCTCTGGCCAGGGCACCCCCAGGTGGTGCCAGACCCATGCCCTCATCAAAACCTCATGAGAGAGTGCCACAGCTACCCTCTGAAGGTAGCCACAGGGCCACCCTGCAGGAGTGACTCCCAGTCCCCTGCTCTGGAGGGCTGCAGTGCTCTGTCCCTTGAAAGCATTGTTGTCATCATCTGGGAAACAGAGGAATAATATAATCACATGTTTCTGATATCTCTGTTTACAACTAAATTTCCAAGTCCTCCCAGAAAACATCCCTTGGGAACATTTCTGTAAGCATAGCTTAGCTGGAAAACCTTGTGCTCTGGCTCAGAGATTACAGCAAATTCATCTCACGTGGCTTACAGTAATCTGGGAACAAGTGACAGCTTGGGGCTCAGCTAAGAGCTCAAACAGGAGAAGAGAAGGGAAAGTGGGAACATCCTCAGATGCACTTAGCTGGTCACAGGCTCCTGGTTTAGCACATCCTGAGCTCATCTCTGTACACACACAGCAAGTATTCCTGGCCAAAAACCACACAAGTCTATGGCAAGACCTCCCCCCTCAACTCTGCTGCCACTGGACTTAGCCCCAGGCAATCCCATACTGATTATGCCAAGCCAAGCCCTTATTCCAGGTCAGACCTGCTGCAATTGTCAGGAGGATTCCTGCAGGAGAATTCCTAGTTACATTTGAATTTTAATATCCCAACAAAAATGAGATCCTTTGTGACCCTTTAAGTAGCATTCTCTGTTCAGGGTTTGAAGGATACTCTTCATGTTTCCAGTATGGGTGGAGGTAAGATTTATGACATCCTCAAACTGTCCACTTCCCTGCCTTTAAGTGCCTGAGCTATATGAATGATGCACCCCAAACCACCATCCCTCAGAACCCTCACAGCTTGGGAACTTCCCATCTCACCCCACCTGCTTGGGGTAGATGGGGAAACATTTCTTCCAAGTTTCCAAAAGATGGAACAGAGACTACAGAGATCACAACAGCTGATGTGTCAGTCAGTGAACAGTGGCTGAAACCCAAAATCCTTGGGTTCCAGCTTGAGGTGCTCCCAGGGGGTTGGAAGCAGCACCCTCACACCCATGGTGTGCCAGCACCTCACCTTCCCCTCCAGCCAACACTGCCATGGCCCTTTCTCCTATGCTGTCCAGGACAGAGAAGAAAACTTGACTTCCAAATACCTTATACCATCCCTGCCCTTGGGAACAGCTCTCTCCTGTAGCACATCATGCCACCCTCTATATGGAGACATGCCTAACTCCTCAGTATTTCTATTCACCATTTCTCTCCAACCAGGCCCAGAAGGACAGAAATCTCTGCACAAGGTCCCAAAGCACTTGGCCAGGCCATGGGATTTCACTGGACTCCACACAGGGCTGCAGTATCAGCCCCTGTTCAAAGGGTTTAGAGCCCATTACCTGTGCCCACCTCCATCCCTGGCAGATCCTGGTGTCACACAGACTGTGAGACAGTCACAGGTGTGAGGCACAGGACTGGCAGAGGTGACAGGGCCCTGCAATTCCCTGGCTGTGGAAGATCAGCCTTGCCCTCTCTGCCTAACAGTTCAAGATCTAAACCTGAAAAGCAGAGCAATGAAGGACCACATGTAACATGAAACCTCAAGTTTCACAGAGCTCTCTTCCCAGGGAACTGCAAATATTTGCAGTGTTTTATCCAATATCCCTCTGTGTTTGCCCAGTACCCAAAGATAAATGAACAGGTCACGTACACTTAAGATATAAAGATTTTATAAGACTTCAGCACAAACACCAGCCACTGTTGCCACAGGGAAACAATCAGCATCTGCCAGCAGCCAGGGACCCAGACTGCTGGTGGCACAGCAAGCCCCCAAGCCCACCTGTCACTGTCCCCTTGCCAGCCCCAGGGATGGATGTCCAGATCACATACATCAGTTTGTGTCAATGCCCACTGTCCCCACAGCCCAGCAGAAGCCACCCCAGAAGCCTGAGCCAGCACTGGGCACAGCCATGGCTGGAGGTGAGTATGCTTTCAGGAGGTGAGATCTGCAGAAACACCTCTGGGAGCCTCTTCCAACCCCTCCCCAAATGCCAGCTGACAGCATGTCCTCGAGCTCTTTGCACGGAACGATGACACAAGGGGTAGTGACCCTTATATTCAGTTTGTGTGGCAGCACCCCAGAGCCAGGACTGGATCTCCACACAGGCAGGCAATCCATCACCAACAGCAAAACCTATTCCCTCCACATACTCCTTTTTCTGCTCTGTTTCTCCTAGAAATGCTCCTGACCAATCCTAGTAGCCCAATTTCCAAGCTTTGGCTCCCTCTCCCCTACAGCCTGTTTTCAATCATGTGTTAAAAGGGCAAGTAATGCAGAAACAAATCTGCACTAAAGGTCAGGTGGCTTCCTCCACCCTGCAAGGCTGAAGCAAAGCCCCTCTGGCTCCAGCAGAGCAGAGCCCCTGATCCAGCCCCAGCCATGTCTCCCTCCCCCACCTCAGCCCCAGCTACCAGCTCATGTCATAGCCACAACAGGAGATGTGACTGCAGAACATCACCATTACAGTTCTGTACTGTTTCTGTTTCCCTGGACACTGTGAGCTCCCAAAACTGCCCAAGAGCATCATACCAGCACCAGGATTCTGTGCTGGTCCAGCCTCGCCTCGAGTCCTGAAGGCAGTTTTGGGTGCCACAATATTAGAAGAACCTAAACAGGAAAACATCCAAAAAGGGACATGGGGTGAAGGGTCAGGAGGGGCCATATGAGGAGCAGCTGAGGGCTTCTTCAGCCTGGAGGAGACTGAGGTCAGAACTCATCAGGACCTGCAGCTTCACTTCAAGGGGGCAGCTGTGATCTCTGCTCTCTGTGACCAGGGACAGGACCTGGGATCGGCTGGAGCTGTACCAGGGGAGGTTTAGGTTGGAGATCAGGGACAGGTCCTTCCCCCAGAGGGTGCTGGCACTGCCCAGGCTCCCCAGGGAATGGGCACAGCCCTGAGGCTGCCAGAGCTCCAGGAGTGTTTGGACAGAGCTGCCAGGGATGGACAGGGTGGGATTGTTGGGGGTCTGAGCAGGGTCAGGGGCTGGACTGGATGATCCAGGACTGGATGATGTGCTCAGTCCATCTAGAATGCTTTGTTGAAGAAGTAACTGCTATGGCAGCCCCTTCCAGCATCTCTTTCCCCCTCCTCCAAGACCTCCTCTGCTACATGGGCAGCAGCCACCACTGTCATTTCAGAGACAGCAACTGACCACAAAAATAAAGAGCAAGAGCACAGCTGCCAACCCTTCTGCTTCTCCAAATCCCTCTCTTGGGTTGAGAAAATAACAAGCTCATCCTCAAGGCCTGCTCTTCCCCCCAGTAAATTTGCTCTTCCCAGACAGAAACCCCTCAATCCCAGGTAACACAGCTGCCAGACAGAGGCAGAAAACAGGAATGCTGGATGGTGGCCACGGTGAAGCCCCTGCCAGTCCCTGCACTGGGAGATAAGAAGCTGGGAACAGCACAACCAAAGCTTCCCACCAGAGCAGGGGACTGCTGGGAGCAGGGCCATGGACATCAATCCAAAGGACAGGCTTGGATCTGGATTCAGAGACACCCATGGGTCCCCACATCTTGGGAACACACAGGGAAAGGAAGCTTGGCTGTTTTGTCCCCCCCTTCTCAGAAGATCTGGCTTCATCTGAAGTCAGCCTCACAAGGTCAATGCTCTGGCAGGGACTGGGAAACTTCCAAGATGATGTCTGCTGTTTTAATTTAAAACATTGCAGGACTGGCTCAAATAATAATTACAGTTGTTCTCTGGGTACTCAGCCCCCCAAACCGGGGACAAGGAGCAGAATGAAGACTCCATAAATTCCAAAAGAGAAAAGAGTCAACAAAATACTGCAGCACTGACACTCACAAGTTTCTGAGGCTGGATGGGATGCTGGGGCCAAGGGTTCTGAGGAAGGTGCTGGAAGAGCTCACTGAAGCACTTTCCATCATTTACCAGCAGTCCTGGCTCACCCAGCTGCCTGGAGGAGCCAGTGTGACACCCATCCACAGGAAGGGTTGGAAGGAGAATCTGAGGAACTACAGGACTGCCTATCTGACCTCCGGGGGAAGTTCATGGAGCAGATCATCTTGGGGCAACCACATGGCACGTTCAGGATAACCAGGGAATCCGGGCCAGCCAGCACAAGCTCATGAAAGCAGGGCCTGCTTGAGCAACCTGACCTCCTTCTGTGACAGGGTGATCCCTTCAGCTAATGGCAGAAGAAGTCTGTGGATGTGTCTACCTGGACTACAGGAAAGCCTTTGTTACCCACAGCATTCTCCTGGGGAAAGTGGCTGTTTATGGACAGGGGCACTGTTTGCTGGTGAAAAATGGGCTGGATGGCCAGGCCCAGAGGGGTGGGGAAGGAAGCTCCATGCAGCTGGCAGCCAGTCATTAGTGGTGTTCCCCAGGGCTCAGTGCTGGGGCCAGGTCTGTTCCAGGTCTTTGAGGAGCTGGCTAAGAGGGTCAAGGGTACCCTAAGATCACAGATGACACCAAGTCAGGCAGGGTATCAATCTGCTGGAGGGCAAGAAGACTCTGCAGAGGGATCTGGACAGGTTGCATCCATGGGCCAATGCCCCTGTATGAAGGTCCAATGAGGCTCAGTGCCTGGTCCTGCACTTGGGTCACAACAAGCCCATGGGCTGCTCCAAGGCTGGAACACAGTGGCTGGAACGTGCCCAGTGGGAAAGGCTCTGGGGGTGCTGGTCAAATGGTGCAGCTGAAGGAGGCAGGCAGCCCCAAGTGGACAGGAAGGACAGAGGCACCTGGCTCACACCAGCAGCAGCATGGCCAGAGACCAGGGCAGAGAGCATTCCCCTGCACTGGGCACTGCTGAGCACCCCAGCTCCTGGGGTCATGCATGACCTGCATGTGCCCCCTGGGTGTTCAGCAGGGAGCCTCACACAAGAAAAGACTGCCCAGGAAAGACAAAGCTCTGTTCAAACACACAACCACTAACACAAATTACCACCTCCAAAGGCAAGCCCCAAGCCACAAGATGAGTTTTGTCCCCAGAACTCCCTCCAAGATGAAATAACAGAATGTCTTGCACTAAACCTGTGGATCCTGCTGCATTTCCCCTTGGAGTGGCAGCAGCAGAGCCCCCTCAGTGCACACCCATGTGGAGACCAGACCAGCTTCACCACTCTTGTGGTTCAGGGTGTATTTGAACATTTTTATCATATTATGTATGTTTACCCAATTCATTTCACTAAAATGGGAGAACACTCTGCAGAAGCAAGAGTGTTGAATAAAGATCAAAGGGCCATCATTTAAAATTAATTAATTCAAGCTTGAACTATTAGCATGAATTAAAAACTCAAACCACACACAAGAATACACCCCTTTCCAAGTAATTTTCAAGAACCTCTAGTGCTGCAAGATAAGGTAATGGCACATTCCACTAATTTGCAGGATACACTGTGGAGGTTAACCTCCAGTTAATTAGAACTAATTGTAATCTTGCAGGAATAGGGCAGGCACACATTGTAAGAGATCCTCTTGACATTACACCTCAGAGGGAGGGAAGAGAGCTCTTTATGCCACCTCTCCCCCTCTCCCTACACACTCATCATCCCTCTGCAGCTGCCGTGCAGGCTCAGCTGGAAGAACAGAGGCATTTCACATGGGACCACAGCCACCTGGGCAAAAGGAGAAAAAAGCAGAGGGTTTCACTCCCACCTCATCCCTGCTATGGGCAAAGGAAAGGCACATGGACACAAACACCAGTGTTTAACACAGCAGGAAGGCATGCAGAGAGCCGAAGGACCAGGCTGACATCAAGTAGCATGCAAGACCACACAGACTCACAGAGGAGAACCAGCACTGAACTCCTATGGAGTCAAGCCACACATTGCAAGGTGTGACAGCTCGAGAGGGTGAGGGAAGGCCCAGCCTTGGGCAGCCCTTCCAAGCAGCCTGTGGAGCAGGGTGAAGCCCCAGTGCCCACCTTTCTCCCACCCAACAGGGCCTGGAGCCAAACCTGCATCTGCCAGCGCTCCCACGGCTCCAGGGGTGGCCAGGGCCGGTCCCAGCGTGAGCCCTCGGCTGCTCCACACACAGCCCTTCAGCTCTGCCCTCCCAAGCTCACTGCTCCCTGAGCACAAGGTAAATCCCCTCCCCAGGAGCTTCACCCTGAGTCCCACCCACCAAACCAGCCCTGGCCAGGAGCCAGCACCTGACTCGGAGCCTGGGAAGGCTCCTGGCACTGTGGTGTGCTGCCAGCTTCACCACCAGCTCTGCTCGAGCCTTCCCCCACCAGCTCTGCCTCTTCCCCAGCCTGGCCCAGCTCCCAGGACACCTCCATGCACACTTCTGGTCTAACCCATGCAAAAAAAAAACCCCACACTGTGGGATGGCCTCCAGCTCCATTAACCCAAATTGATGCAAACTACAATTCAAAGAGAGTTAAAGACATCCACCTGAAAATTTTTAAGATTTGCCTAAATCATCTTAAAAGACTTCAATTCCTGTTCTGCCTGAAGCTTCTCTGCAAGTGGAAGAAATTGCTGCAGGCTCACAGGCTGCACTTCTTCCACTTGGGCCAAGGCCACCCCTGAAGCTCCCAGGAGCCATGGGGACACCACACCTGCCTTGCCCGGGGACTGACACCCACCTGAGAGCCTGCCCAAAGCACAGCACAGCCTGTGCTCACAGGACACAGCTGAGGTGGGGCGAGGGGAAGGACCAGATCCTGCAAACCAGAGATGCCTCTCTGTGGCAGCTGTGTTAAACCTGCCCACAGAAGGCATTGGAACAAGAGATGACCTTTAGGTCTGTCCCAACCCAAACCAGTCTGATTCTATCAAATGCTGACCCCCCACGGGTGGCACAGCCCAGGCAGTGCCCAGCTGCCAGCCCAGGGACTGTGCCCAGCTCACAGCACATGTGCCCCTTTGCTTTCCTCTGCCTGAGCTCCTCACCCCGCCAGCACCGCTAACGACACCTCCTGCCACCACCAAGCCAAGTAAAGCAGTGACCTCATCGCAGCTTCCTTCACCTGAATTGTCTCAGGAGACCCTGCTGCTGCTTTCCAGCATCCTCCCCACGCAGCTGCACGCCCCCACTTCCTTCCTCTGCACGGACCTCTGCCTTGCATCCACCCCTCGGGGCTGGGCTTTAGCCTCCAGCACTGCTGCGTGCTCCAGGACAGCCCAAAGCAGCCATGGGCTCCTCCTCTGCAATGCTTCCACACACAGCAAGGCTCCTCAGGGTCCATGGGGCTCATCAAGAGCCAAGCTGAGCTTCTGGGGAGAACAGGTAGGGCAGGACCCTCACCAGCTCAGGTTCAAGCCCAAGAACAGGCAGCAGTAGCATCACCACACTCTGCCCTGAGCTCAGAAACTCCTCTGAGGATCAGGCAGAGGCACATTTGCACACAAACCCCTTTGGCCATGCCCCATAAAACAAGGGATGAGCATGCTGAGGTGGTGAAGCAGAATCAGCCAGGGAAGGAAAATGCCTGCAACATCGACAAAAAACCTGGGAATATTTTAGATAGAGATGCTCCAAATCCTTTCATTCTGTTTTGCTGTGAGGCACAGGCAAAAATAAGGTGCTTGAAATCATTTAAAGCTTTTTGAAGCACCACATGGCTCAGTCAGCTCCACTACACAGACACTCCCCAGCACCATCCCTAGCAAGCTGATGACATTCCTGAGGGTTCCCCTGGCTGTGGCCAGGGCCCAGCAAGTACAATTAAAGCAAATCTAGTTTAAAAACAATAGCACATTGCTTTCAGACTCATCTGGTTGCTTTTACCAAGCCTGTGTTCCCAGCCCTAAGCTAATCCATCAATGAAAGCATCTCCATTGATTTTGAGGGACTTTAGCTCAGCACACAAACTATGACATCACAGGGCAGCACTGCAGGCCAAAACTGTACTTAAGACCATGCTTTTGTCCTCAAAACACTGTCCATGTTTCAGCCAGGCTGCTCTCTTTCACAGAGCCATGATATGGTGGGAAAGGACCTTTAGGATGATCCCATCCCACCCCTGCCATGGGCAGGGACACCTCCCACTGTCCCAGGCTGCTCCAAGCCCCAATGTCCAGCCTGGCCTTGGGCACTGCCAGGGATGCAGGGGCAGCCACAGCTGCTCTGGGCACCCTGTGCCAGCCCTGCCCACCCTGCCAGGAACAATTCCTGCCCAATATCCCACCCAGCCCTGCCCTCTGGCAGTGGAAGCCATTCCCTGTGTCCTGTCCCTCCATCCCTTGTCCCCAGTCCCTCTCCAGCTCTCCTGGAGCCCCTTTAGGCCCTGGAAGGGGCTCTGAGGTGTCCCTGAAGCTGTCTGTTCTCCAGACTGAGCATCCCCAGCTCTCCCAGCACTTGGGATGCTCCTTAAGAGCAGAAGGGCACACTTTCAATCAAACCAAACAGACCACAGCATCACACATAGTTTGTTACTTCATATTTTCTAAAATTTTAGGTTTGATAAGTTTGAACAGCTCTATTTCCCCCTTAATTGGTGCAATTGTTTTTAACCCTGCTCCTGGAGCCACGTTGCCATGGCTACCCTGCACAAGCCTGGGCGAGCGAGGTGTATTTTTAGAATTGCCAAAATACACATCTCTAACAGAGCTTTTCTGGACAGAGCTCTCCTTGTTCCGTGACACAGGAATTAAGGGCATTCAATGGAATTAAAATGTGGGAAATTCAAACCAGATTAAGAGAGAGGCCACGGTGCAGCAGGCGGTGCATGGCTCGAGCCACCACACACAGGACGGTGCCTGGAGGGAGCAGGGCTGGGGCACAGCTGAGCTGCAGCCTGCAGGGCACAGGACATGGAGGGACAGCTGAGGGATGGATGGACACGGGCTCTGCAGGACAGCAAGGAGGAGCTGCTCAGAGCCCACCCCACTGTGCCTTAGGAGAGCTGCTGAGCCTGTGGAGAGCTCAGGGCTGGGGGACAGACAAACACAGGTGACATTGTGGTGGCTGGCAATAGACCTGCTCAGGGCAAAGCAGTTGAGATATTCTGGTAAATGGTAGAGGTCTCATGTTTGCAGATCCTGATCCTCAGGGATTTCAACAACTCAAATATGTGCTGGAGGAACACCACTGTGGGACTGAAGCAAGTCAGGTGGCTTCTGGGGAGCACTGGTGACACCTCCCTAACACAGGGGAGAGGGGACAGCATAAGGGACACTCTGCTGGGACTCACCACAAATGAGGAAGAACAGGTCAGGGATGTGAAGGCCTTGAGCAGTCTTGGCTGCCATGCCCATGAGGTGTGGGGGACACTGATGGAGCAGCAGAGCCAGCAAAGCCCTGTGTGCTCCTGACATGTGATGTTTCACTGGTCCTGGCCAGGCAAACCCTAAGGTGCAGAGATCCAGCCCTCAGACTGCCCCAGCCCCAACACCCCTGGCACCCTCCAAGAGTCACTGCCCAGCAGCAGCTCCCTCAGCCTCAGGGGAGAAAACACAGCTGAGCTGAGCCAGAAGGAAATACGAGGAAGGAAATGGAAAGTATAGCAAGGATTAACACCATTTTAGCTGAAGTCAGCAAGGGGATTAAGGGGAGGGAAAGCTGGGGGCTCCAGCATAAACTCATCCTTTTGCAGGAAAGAACCACTTAAAAAGAAACTGCTGAGCTGTGGCACTGAGCCTGACCCAGGTTCCTGCAAGGACCCATCAAGGACAAGGGGAGCACAACCAAAAGGAGGCCAGCAAGAGCCATTCCCTGCCAAGTCTGCTGTCCCTGCACTGCACTCCCAGGGAACTGCCAGGCAGATGCTGGAGAGGAACCAAAGAAGCTTTCACCTCCAGCATGGGTGGGATGGTTGAGCTCAGCCCTATTTTTGATCAGAAGCTGCACTCTGACTCAGTTTACAGGTACAGGATTAATGAGAGAGACCAAGGGCAAAGCAGGTCCTGTGGTCTCTCAGCCCACCCTGGCTGCCCTGAGCGAGGCACAGCAGAAGGCTTCCATCACCACAGCTCTTCTCTGGCTGGGCAGCAGCTGCACATGCAAAGGCCACATGCACAACCACCACACCTGCCAGGGAAAGCACAGCCTGCTCACAATCATTCCTCCTGAGCCAGGGCACCACCACAGCAGTGGCTCTTGTCCATCCATCCTGGTGGCCACAGGCTGTCTTTTCAGGAACATACCAATGACATTAAGAAAAACAAAACAAAAAATAAAGAGAAGATTCTAGAGGTGCAAATACCCAGGAGTGAGTCTTCTGGTTTAGAGAGCAGCTGTATTTGAAAGCTCCTGGGGTCTTGAAAATTTGCATAGACTAGAGAAAAGAATAGTTCAGAGAGACATTTACATGCTGTAAGTCAAATAGATAAATCATAAACATGAAGACAACAGCAGAGCCCAAAGATGTTCCTGCTGCTAATGCCTCTCTGAATGCCCCTCCGGCCACTCCATCCAGAGGAGCTGTGCCATGGACCATGACTGCTCCTGGCTGGAGCTGGGCTCTGCCAGCATCACTCCAGGGGCACTGTGCAGCTGGAAAGATGCCCTCTCAAAAATCATCTGCACAATTCATTTCAGAGTCAGAGCAGTCTGCCAGCAGCTCTAGTCATGCTGTCCCATCCCTTTCACAAGGACATGAGTAATTATTGAGCACTCTAGCTACCAAAACTGATTAGACCAAAACAAACTAATTTTGTTCCAAGACAATGATCTGACCTCGTTAATGATGGTAGTAATGCACTAACAATATTTTTCTCTTACACAGTGATGTCTTTCATTAGCACTCAAGCTGTTTGGTAAAGGAGCTTAGTACATTCCTTTAAACTCATTTGCATAGGAGGAAACCCAAGCCAACACCCGAACACCCAGAGGCTGTTCCCTGGGAAGCAGTCTGGATTGAGAGCATGGAGAAACATCACCCTGCAGCCAGGAACAATAACCAGGGGGCAGGGCCGGTGTGTGGGGCAGCCCTCCCTTCCCTGCCTCTTCAAAGCAGGCACCAGGACAAGCTGCTGCATCCCAGACATGGCAGATCCCTGCCAGACCTGCACAGCAGGTTTGCTCCTCCTCCATCACAAAGCTACATCTCATCTCTTCTTCATGAATGAAGAGAACAACTGAGCATCCAGACTCACTGTGAGGGCCCACAGAGATTTCACACATTTCACACCACAGTTATTAATCTCAGGAAACACTCTGTGTGTGCAGCTGACCTAAAGCTCTCACACCTCCCCTCTTAGGAGGCATTAGCCTCCTACCAGCTGCCCTCGAGTCAGTCTGATCTCCTGCACGAGGCACCAGCACAGCAGCAAGGATCCTTCCCAAGCACTTCCATGAAGAGCCACCTTTTCAAATGATGTTTTCCCCTTTGTCCTTTGTGTGCTTACAGACACCCCAGGAAGGTTCAGCTTGTACCAGCTTCAGAGCAAGCTGCCCCAGCAAGAGCATCTCTCCTCATGCCTGAGAAAGAGAAGCTCGGATCTGCCAGGTTTCAGGGACAAAGCAGAGGGAAGACCCGACTGACACCCTGAGGGCTGGGACAGGGATCCTGCTGCTCCCTCTCTGCAGCAGGAGGCACATTGGGAAGCTGGCTGTGGCACACGGGGGTCTTAAACATGTCTCACTCAGAATCACCGGTGGTCAGGGTCTGATTGAACCCATCTGCTGTCACAGCCCCCTGCTCACCGGGCTGTGCTGCAGCACCTCGGGTACTGCACAGCTCCCACTCCAAGGGCAAGCCAAGATTTCCTCTACAATTGGAACAGCAGGGACAAAAAGACCTCAACATAGTGCTGATAACACTCCCAGCCTGTCTTTCCTCCCGCCCAGTAGCCAAAAGCCTCCAAGCACTTGCTAATCACTAATTAACAAGATCCCAGAGCTCTGCTTTTGAGGAGGGTTGGGAAATCCCTTCTCCCCATCTCAGAGATAAGGAAAAACCCGCACAAAAGGAGGAGATGATGCTCTTTGAGGTCCCCACAGGCTTGTCTGGAGTTCAGCAGCTCAACCCACCTGGTCTTGCAGGGCTGCACCTGCTGTGAGGTGATGAGGGTTTGTGGCCACATGCCCTACAGTTCCCAGCCAGGGCTCACATACAGGTGAAATCCATTTAAAGAAAGGGTTAGTCCAGTTTCCCCTCTGCATTGTTAGAAAGGGATGTTTGTGCAGCAAAATAGCAAAGAGGTCTGATCTAAGAAGCTCAATCACAGCCAGAGGGCAAGCCCTCTCTTCCCATTGAACCAGCACAGCACTGTAGGGCAGGGGGCAGCTTCAGGTGAAAGCAGAACTCACATCTCAGGGACTTCTGGGCTCTCTTATGCAGGTCATACATTCTTAGCACTCTGTGAAATATTAAAAGCAAGACAGGCAGCTGCCCTGCCCAACTCTTACCGCTTGCAGGCAGCTCTCACGGTGCCACTCGCAGTGCTCCGAGAGGAAAAGTCACCTCTGCCAGCCAAGGCTGCTGCAGACACGGGCACAGAGCACCTCACAGTGATGTCCCCAAGGACCTCCTGTAAACAAACACAGGCCAAAACTGGGTGTTAGACTGGTTACACATCCCCAGAAGCAGGCTGGATGCTGGCACCACTGTGACGTGCAGGCACCCAAAGAACGTTCATCTCAGTGTTCTGTAACCCATGGCAGCTGATGGCAAAACAGGGGCAAGCTCTTAGGACAGGCAGGATTCTACCTCTCTTTTGGAAGAAGGCTTAGAAATGCTAACCCCAAAGCACCCAGAACAGACAGGCCAGCACTACATCCCAGGAAGCTAGAAGAGCAGCAAGGGGAGAGATGACAGCTCAGAGGCAGCTGCTTCAATGTACACAGAGCAACACTGGAGCTGCCAGAACCCTGCTCAGCACAGTGGGATCACACCCCAGTGGCCACCACCAGTGAGAACAGCATCAGAGGAGCCCCGCAGACCAAGGTGCCCAGGACCAAGCAGTCCTCAGCCTCCCTCATTTTAGCTTTTTTTTTTCCCTTCAAGTTACTTTTCAGTCACTGAAATCCCTGTACAAGTCTGGAAGCCCTTGTGCCTTGGTGTCTCTCCAGGAGCTTCACAGCCATCAAAAGGAAACAATTCTACTGAATTATCCCTGCTCCCCTTTTCAACTCCCTGTCATGCAGACACCAAATCTCTGAGGCAGAGGAGCTCAGCCCAGGACCCAAGCCTTGTTTCACACTAAATTTGGTCTACCAGACATCCAAAAAAAGATCACATCAGTCATTCTGCTTCAGAGCTGGTTTCTCAGCACGGAAAATTACATTTCCTACATGTAGCTAATGCATGAAAAGCTTTGAAAGGTCAAAAAATGAAGCCATCAATTTATCACAAAAAGTAACTTCTTATTAAAGCTCCTGAAAGCCTGGGCTCCCCGTTGCAAACACTCCACCTAGAGCCAGCTGTGCCAACCCTGCCTGTCCAGGGCTGCCAGCACCAGCGGGTGACTCGGCATTGTCACTACAGCCCAATGGGGCTGTGCCCACAGCCAGTGCCACCAAACATCAGCCACTGCTCTGGAGGGGACCCAAGCAGACTTCTGGTGGGACAACCTTGCTTGTGCAGGGGGTCTTGGCAGAGAGGACCCTCACTCCCAAAAAAAAAAAAAAAAAAAAAAAAAAAAAGGGCCTGTGCTCTTGCACTGCCTTTTCTTTGGGCATTATATCGCAGAGAAGTCACCTATGATGTGATCCCAGCCAGCAACATCCTGTCCCTTTGTCCTTAGGGACATGTGGCTGAGCAAAGCATGGGTGCAATCATGAACTGTGAAAGCACTGGGATGGCACCAGAGCTCCCAGACACACTGCCAACATTTCCTACTAGAAGGGAGAGGAGCAAGGGAGCCTCAGGGCCCCAGCCACACAGGATCCTCTCCCACCCAGCAGCTGAAGGGGAGCAGACACCACAGTAACTGGTTCCACCTGAGCAACAGCATCCAGCCCACCCTGTAACTGTGCCCAGGACAACTCAGTGCCACTGAAATTGCTCTGTGTCCATCCTCCAGCTCTGTGGTTGTTCCTCATATCTTTTTGCATCCCAAAAAGAAACCATGCAGTGCCAACCAAGGCAGGCTCTCATTCTGGCCCAGTGAGACACAGGTCAAGGGTCTTACAGGTAAGTGAGAGACTGCTGCAGCTGAGCAGGACAGGCATGGCATACAGGAATGCAGAGACAGGGCACTTGTCCCTTCCTGCCTTAGGGCTGCAGCATTCCACAGAGCCTCAGCAGGACACAGCAGCCCTCACCTGCCACAGCTGTATAACAGGATGTTATTTAACATCTCAACTTTAGAGCTGGGAAAAACTTGATGCAAGCTGGAAGAGGAATGCAAGACTAGAGTGGAGAAGATGGAGGCTGCAAGGAGCAGAAACTCCACCCCAAGCTGAGTACAGCTCTGGCCCTCACTGCCATCTAAGTGCTGGGGAAACTGGGGACACATTTTTGGGACAGAAACAGCCCACAGGGAGCAGCTGTCTCAGCAGTGCTGCACCTGAAAGCAGCCAGGCCCTGCCAGCACTGCCCCAAGGTTGTCCCCATGTCCTTGCCAGCTCCTGCTGCTAGGAGCCAGGACAGACAGAGCTCTTGGTTACATTTTGGCTCAGTTTCCCCACAAGTGACATCCTCTGCAGCTCTGTCTCCAGACACCACCTGGGATTCCCCAGGCACTGGCTCCAGACACACAGGCTGTGCCCCAGCCCTCACTGCTCCTGTGCCATTCCCAACACCAGCAGCACTGCACACAGATGGCAGGGACAGGAATTACTGCAGCTGAGCTCCATGCAAATGGTGATAATGTGCCCTCTTAAAAAATTAAAACCCTAGAGATGACAAGAAGAGTGTTTGCTCTTAAGTTATGACTCGACAGAGGTAAGGGGCTAAGAACTGACATTCCCATTGCCATAATGACCACCATGCAGAACACCTGACCCCTCTCTGACCACTGCTCTAATCATCCTGGAGGAACACACAGGGCATTGTCACTGACTTCTCTCCAAGATGAACACTCCAAGTTCCCCATGAACATCACAGCAGGTGTCACTGGAGAAAGTTGTGATCGCTCCTGGCACTGCACAAGGATGGAGATGCCTCATTCCAATGAGCTGTTCTCCAGAAGGAGACACCAAGGTGACATCACTTTCTCAGCAGGGCTCTGGCTCTTTGGGGAACAATCTCACCAAGAGCATTTGCCTTCCCTATGCTGGGAACGACCATCGGAGACTGACACATCTCCAGGGTGCAAACAGGTATGGACTGCAGGTTCCCTGGAGCTGGAAATCATTTAAACAATTACTGTCAGCATAAAAACAGATGTGGATTTTCACTTAGCAGAAGGGGAGCAGGAAGGTCTCTACTTATCTAACTAATTCATCCAACTATTATGACAAATTTCAACTCATCATAATAGATGAGACAAGTAACTTTAAAAAAGATTTATCGATGAAGCCCAGCTTTGCTGAGGTGAAAGCTGTAAAAGTCAACTTTCAGGTACCCAGTGAAAGGCTGGGATAGGAAACTTCCCACCTCTATTTTAGGGAAGAAAAACTGTTATTCAGCAAGTTCTGAACTTCTCAAAATGCAGGACAACTCCCAGGGACCACAGGGGAGTTCTCAGTGCCACAATAAAATTAATTCAGGGAAACAGAACAGCCAATCCCAGAGCATCATACCACTGGAGACAGCCCAGGCTTAAGAAGCACAAAGCAAATTTCCCTGGGTTTAAATGTTTTTGAGATTACTGTTCTAGAGGTAAAATAATTGTTATAAAGAAGAAAGACAAATTACCCCCTCCTTATTTCACTGCTGGAATTGCCAGTTGAGAGCAAAAATAGTGTCCTTAGGGGGAAGATAACAAGGAGAAGCAAGTTCCTGAGCACTACACTGCATCATCCCCTTTTGGGGGGAATACATAGGAAAGCTGAGCACGAGACAAACACAAACTGGTCCTTCACTTGCAGATGTTCCAGCAACAAATATACATCTAGCCAACCCAAGGACCAACTCGAACTTGCTCATCCCATCCCCACATTGAAGCATCCTGCTGACTCCAGGCCTCAGGAATCAATGCCCAGCACTCACCTCTGTATTTATTTCTATAGAACACACACCATTTGTTGCTCATTTTCAAGAATAAACTGTTCAGGGAGCACATCTGCACATACTGTATTCTCAGGGAGGCAATTTCTGCTGGTGTGGCTGGCTGAACTTCAGTGCCACCTGCACGAGAAATCCCCCCTCCCCCCCCATTCTTAGACAAACCTGAAGAAATCCAGCTTTCACCAACTGAGGAGAAAAATCGGAGCTGCTCCACACAGTGACAATCCATGGCTGCAGGAGCCAGGACACCAGCCAGCAGGCTGGGAAGCAAACAGCCCACTGCCAGCATCGCAGCTTCCCTGGAGATCACACAGTCTACGGAAATCTCGAAACTAAAGGAGAAAAGCCCTAGTGATGGAATGAACCTGCCAGATGAGGAAGCCTCTGGGCACACACCATGGACCGGGATTACTGCGGGACCCGCTGCTCAAAAGAGCAAATCTCCTCCGAAACCAAGGCAGCAACACAGACAACGAAATGGTCCCTACAAGTGCAAACCTGCTCAGGAAAAAGGCGCTGGCGGCAGAGCAGCCCGGGGCAGCACTGCCAGGCAGGCTCTATTCACGCGAAAGGACTGAAACCCAACAGCAAAACAGCATTGCAAGAGCATGAAGTAATCCCACCCCTGCAGTTCGTGTTTTCCTACCCAATTAGCTACTCCAAATGTAAGAGGGAAAACGGAAAGGAAAAAAAAAAAAAATTCAACGTGCTGCAAAGCCAGGAGATGTTTTGCAACTCCCGGGCTCCCGCTGCAGAGCCCTGCGCTCCCGACAGCCACGGGCGCGGCGGGGGACCCGCGAGGAAGGGAGGAGAGAGAGGAGAGGGAAAGCGAAGAGGAGAGGGAAGAAGAGGGAGAAGCGCTCACTTGGCTCCGCCGTCCCTCGGGCCCGTGCCGGGACGCGGCCCCGCTCCGCCGCAGGGAGGGCAGCGGGCTCCGGCCGGGCCCGGGGGAGGAGGCGGCGATGGGGGCGGCCCCGGAGCCTCCCCGCCCGCGCACGGCCCGGCCCGGCCCGGGATGCTCGGCGGCCACGGGAGCGTCCCCGGGCCCGGCCTGGGCTGTGCCCGCTTACCGTGCCTCAGCCGGGACGGGAACTCGCTGCTCCGTTCGCGAGTTTAACAAAACCGCTCTGAAATCAGTGTCGACAGCGCTGAGAAAGAGCAGGGAGCAGCAAAGCCCCCCGAGCCTGCTGGAGGGCAAGGGAAGTGCTGGGAGCTGCTCCGGACCGCGCTGGGCACGGGCTCGGGGGCAGCCCCGCCGCACCCCTACCGCGCCGCCCGCTGGAAACCGTCCTGCGGCTTTTCTCAGTTCTTAAGTGGTTCTAACTCAGTCTGGAGACATCTGCTAGGGCAGGATGCCTGGAGAAAGTGAAGTGCTGTCCCAGGCTAGATGTTGATTTTAGCTGGCGCAAGCCCACAGCGCTGTGAATAGAGGCAGGACGCTGTGGGCTGCGGGCAGGGCACGCACTGCTCCGCAAGCTCACGTGTGAGGTCCCCTTGCATCAAGGCAGGGAGCCAGACCGCGCTTTTGATGGCTTGGGGATTCCCACTACCCTAAGAGAAACCACTGGGTCAACACTGCTTTGCCATCACTACAAACTCCTCTTTGAGAGTGGCTGCTCCTCCCTGTGCTCCCTCCATCCCCGCTGATCACTTCATTTCCCCTCCACCGCTTGTCCTGCTTTCCACTGATGATGCAGCTGGAGCTGGCAATGCTTCCCAGCTGGAGCCTGCATTCCCCAGCCCCCTGCACCCCTGGGGCTGCGAGCACCTGCAGCTCCAACCCACCTGCAGCCCCCATCCAGCCTGCCACATCACCCCCATGCACTGAGGCCAGGGAGTGCAGACAGCTCTGATGGCTTTAGAAAAGTGCTTTTGTGCATCCCTGTGTACTGGGGCTGCACATCCCTGTGTGCCAGTGCCGTGGGGATCAGCTCCATCAGCTGTCCCAATGACAGGCCGCTGCCACCACCGCTTCCCTCCAGCCCAGTGCTGCAGTGCAGAACCACTGCGAGCTGCAGGCTGCTCTCTGCTCCTGCTGTCTTGCCCCACACCTGTGCACAGAGAGGCAGATTGAAGCAGCGTCAGGGCCTCTTTGTGCAGACTCATCAGCCAGCCCAAAAATTGGCTTTGTCCATTTGCTGGGGCTAGATAGGGTTTTCTCAGTGATGTCCAGCTGCATGGCCAGTGCAGGGTGGGCTGGAAACCATAGAAGCTTTTAAACACAATGTTCCCCTGGTTTTAAGTCCAGAACACACTGTATTTAACCTCTGTTAAATTCAGGCAGGGAACTGCCTGTATCTCCATGTTCTTCCCATTGGTATTTTGTGCACATCCACCTGCCATGCTGCAGAGCCACAGAGCATTTAATTTCAGTTAAAAAATTCTTAGAACACTCACTGTGGTGATGTGTATCAGCAGCCTCTGCTGCCAGCCTAAGGTTTATGTGACTGCCTCTCATTAGCAAGATTTGGAGGTTAAAGCTTTTGGGATTTGCTAGTGGAGATAACTGTGCTGATGGGCAGCCAGGGACCATCTGTGAAACCCTGTGTTAGCATTTAGCTTTGTACTGGGAGTAGCTAGGCCTCATGAGTAGGAAGGAATGGTTCCCTGTGAGAGTGGGGAGACCCTGGCACAGGGTGCCCAGAGAAGCTGTGGCTGCCCCTGGATCCCTGGCAGTGTCCAAGGTGAGGTTGGATGGGGCTTGGAGCAGCCTGGGCTAATGGATGGTGTCCTTGCCCATGGCAGGGGCTGGAATGAGATTAACTTGAATGTCTCTTCCAACCCAAAGCATTCCATGACCCTGTGATTCACCACTCTGCCTTCACAGGGAGTAAAGGCTGCTGCAAAGGGCTGCCATGGTGTCACGAGCATCTTTCTCCCTCCAGTCAGTGACTGCCACTGCCCCAGTCTGGCCAGTCATGGCTGGCTTCACTGCCCTTCTCCTGGGCAGGCTAACCCACCACGTCTGTGGGGTGGCTGTGAGGGCACGTCAGACCCCAGCCAGTGAGGGCTCAGGTGTCTGACCACAGATCAGAGCCAGCTGGGGTGTGGATGTTGGGGGGTCAGTTGGGTCAGCCCCCTTGGGGCAGCAAGCTGGTGTGCAGCTGGGATTCTTCCATTGTGTCAGGGTGCTGTCTCAGATCACTCATGAGGCTGAAAACCCTCGCCTCACTGGGGTAACCTCACTCATTCTGAGCTACTCTTCTAAACCTTAAGAAATCAGAAGTCACTCAAGTAGAACCGATTCCACTGAACATCATGACACTTGTATTCAAATGCTGGACATTGGAGCTTAATTGGGTTAATTTATTGAATTGGTTTAATAAAACCAGTTAATCTGGTTTAACTGGTATAGAAAATAAATCTCATTTGAATATATTATGTGTCTCAATTTTACAAGCCTCCACAACACTCCCTCATCACACTATTTTAGATTGATTCTCCAGACAGTTGGACAAAGTGACTCCTAACCTCCCTCCAGGCAGCTCTAAATCTTCCATGGAATAGTGGCTTACCAGAAAAATGAACTATAATTAACACTGAACATCTCTCACTTTCCAGTCCTCTACAAGCTTATGAAGAGCAATGATCCTAGCATGGCAGGGCAGCCTCATGGACAAGCCTCCTGCAGTAAGCTGCTTTTCCAGGGTCAAGACACCAGCTGTGCTTAAAGTCCCTGTCTGTGTGGTCAGTGAGGCTGACAACATCAACACTGGCACTGCACCCCTGAGGGCAAACCCTTCCCTCCAGTCCAGTTTAGGCAGTTCAGCTCCAAGGAACCTGGTGCACGTGCACTCCTGTTTATCTATCCTGCTTCAAACATGGTATTGATTACTGTGGCCTGGGGCTGCAGATGAGACAATAACAAATCCCCCTGTTTTAACACACTTGTTTCACTTCTGGGACACTTGCTGGGCCTTTTCTTCTGCTCATCAGTGGCTGCACCTTTCCTGCAAGGGCTCCTTCCTATAAACTATGTTTATGTTTGTGTGTCTATAAAGTATAAACCATGTTTATATTTATGTTGTCTATTTATGGTTTGAAACCCAGCTATAAAACCTTGTCTAACTTCTCTCTTAATTCACAGGCTTCCAGTTCAGACACAGCTAACAAACAGGATTTATAATGAAAGCAGCTCCTAATGAGCTGACACAAGATGCAGCATTGGATCTCACATGCTTTGAGAAGCACTGATCAAAGCCCTGTGCTTTCTGGCTGGAGAGCATAATTAACAACAATTTCCAAAAGTCAAGTTTGGGTTGATTAAAAATGCCATCTGACAGCTCAAGAGTGTTGCAATGTCTCAAGATCTGCTGCACAGATACAGCATAAACCCAGCATGGTTTATGCTTCTCCAGGCAGGAGAAGGGCTTTTCTTCCTTTCAAAGCAGGCTCAGTCCCTTGGCTTTGCAGGGTGATGGATCTGCCCCAGGAGGGCTCACAGGGCTGTGGCACCAACCCTCCGTGGGCAGCAGGCACTCAAGATTCTTGTGTTGCCCCACTTGCAGAGAGGTCTGGCACATCTGGTGCATCTCCAGATCTGGTGGGGATGGAGGGGTGTGTTGGGTTGATGTGGACAGAAATGTGTCTTCTATCACCATCTGTTAAACCAGGTGGGGCAGTGACCCTTATCTCCATGGCACACATTATCTGCTCATGGGCCAGCTTTAAACCAGCTGGGGCAATCACCTTTATCTTTTCCACAACCCATCCTCCCTCTGCTGCTGGGCCATTCAGTCCCACTGCATGACTGATAAAATTCCATCATCCCATGGGAGATGCTCCAGCCAGGGGAGGAGCCAAGCCTTTCCTACCCAGATAAAAATGGAGCTGTTGGACAGCAAGTTACCTTCTTTCCACTGGATTCCAGAGGAGAAGCTGAACTTTTCTACATCATCCCTGGACTTTCGGAGGAAGGCTGCACCCTTTTACAGGAGCACTGCTTCAGCTCAATCACATCTGCCACTGCAGGGGGACTGCAGCAACCATTTTGATCAGACTGCTACCAACACCCCGACTGACTGATGGGGTGTCAGGCTGTATTCTGACTCTGTCAGGGCTGGGATTGTTTTTTGTATTACTGTATTTCTATTTTAATCTTTCCAGTAAAGAACTGTTATTCCCAGTTCCCATATCTTTGCCTGAGAGCCCCTTAATTTCAAATTTATAATAATTTGGAGGAAGGGTGTTTACATTCTCCATTTCAAAGAGAAGCTTCTGCCTTTATTGGCAGATACCTGTCCTTAAAACCAGGACAAGGGGTCTGATGCCATCAGCAGCAAAGTGGAGAGTCTGCTCCAAGAAAGCAGACAGTCTTTATAGTGCTTTGGGAGATTCCTACCTCAGAGGAAGAGAAATGAAAGGAATGAGAGCTGCTGAATCCTTTTCAATCTTCAATATAACCAGGTTAAGGCAGTTCTTTGGACAGTTCTTGACAGGCCACAGACTTCCAGGTTATGTCCAAGCTGTTAACTCCTGGGGTTTACTCCTGCTCCTGGCAAGACACAGGGGCTTAATCCCCCCTTTCTGGACTCCCACTTCACCTTGAGATCCTCCTGCTTAACTCCTCAGCCATCTGAGGTCTAGAATACACAGAGACATTTGACCAAACAGTCCCCAACCACAGCCCGTGCAAGAAATTTCTGTGCACATACTGACACCTCCCATGCCTGTCAGGGAGAGGGAGCTGCTGGAGAAAATCACAGCACCTGAAAGCACCACTCTGTGCATCTGTTCTGTTCAGGAAAAGAGCCGTGGCTTTGGCCAGCCCCCTCCTGCCTTCAGCTCCTGCTAAAGCTTATTTCACCTGACACAAGAAAATTCTTCATTCCCAGTTTCTAGTACTTCTCCCCCACTCTGTCCACACCCTGCTCCAGATTGCAGGACAGCAGTCTTTCCCCCTGTGATTGCATTGTCAGGGGAATGTCTGGACAAACAACATCACCACAGTCACAATTAGCTCCTTATCCACAGCTTTTGAATCTGAATCTGATCCTCTGAATCTGGAGGCCATGGCCACTCAGCCCATGTAGTAAGAGAACTACAGAACAACTTTGTCAGGTCAAATTAGAGATAAAAACTGAAAACAAAGGCGCTAAAACAACTTCCTTGTACCTGATCTAGTGAGTGACATCCCTGCCTGTGGCAGGGCGGGGCTGGAACAAGATGAAGTTTAAGGTCCCTTCCGGACTAAATCATCTTGTGATTCTATGATTAAGTACAGGAGGATGTTTTGGGGGCATCAGGGTCTCTGAGACATCTCAGCCACCCCATCAGCAGCTCTGCACTGATTCTGCACCTTACAGAAGCTGGACCAGACCCTTCCTTATTCAGGCCAAAGTTGGGTTCAGCTCTAATCAAGATAAAACACAATTCACAGGGAATTCACCTTGTATTTTTACAGACGAATGTGATGCAGATCTGTGATGCCATCTGGAATGAGGTATCTGATTTATTATGATGGAAACAAAACCTCTTCAAAGTTGCTGTGGTCTTCCAGAGAGTTAGGCATGACCAAACTGCCTGGGGAAATTAGGAGGTTATGGAAGAGGGGCTCTGTGGCTGGCCTATCTTAAAAAAGCTGACTTATAAAAGCTATAGCTGCTGATTAGGACACAGCACCTCTGATGGCTCATAATCAGTCCTTGCTTCAAAGCACAGAGGAGAACTGAAGCAACTTTTTGCTCTGCAGGCTGATCTGGCTCCATGCTAGGAACCAGCAACAACATCTGCTGATGGCTGAGTTTCTGTCTCTTGTCAGACAGAAACTCAAGCACTCAGTGGAGATGTTATCAAAGTGTGGAGCTGCTCAAGACAAGGAGAATTCCTGCTTTGGGCAGATGACATGGTATGGAAACAATGACTCTTCCTAGATGATCTAGGTGCCCACCACTAAATATTTTTCCCAGAGATAAGGCATTAAAATGATGATACAGGAAATGAATTTTTATTTCTATGTCACCAAAAACAGCAGATGGGGATTTCTTTTTTTTTCTGAAAAAATCTGGTAGCTAGACCTGTCTGATAGCACTGACATTCTCCACAAGGATGGGAAGTGGAAGGTGATTTTAGTACAAATATCACTAGAGAAAGGAAGGATGAGCAGACATGTGAGTTAGAAACTGAGTGTGAGATACAAGTTGAAATCAGAAGCCCTTCCAGAGATGACATACATGTGTTTGCACATCAAGATTGCTGTATATGAAAGACTTTTATTCAGTTTCAGCTGAATGCCCTCAGAGAGATGCAAAATGGACAGATGAATTTGTAAGTGAATTTTGACTGCCCTGAAAAACTCCAACTTAGGTCTTAAATCAAGTTCAGGAGTAATGAAAATTAGGTTTCCAGCACATGAAGACCTGCAGTAATTTTTGAGTTCTGGAAGAGGAAGATGAAACTGAATAAAGAAAAACAAGCTCAATTCTTAGCTTGATTGCTGCCCACAGGGAACAGGATGGAGCTCATCAAATGCTCTTACCTGAGCAATAGATGATGTGATGGCCTGGAGCTGAAAGGTCTTATCTGAGACCAGAAGCAAAGATAAAGATGATGTTAATCGGCATTAGTTGATCAGAGTTTAATCTGACAGTGATGTCTGCAGAAATTTAGATACATTCCTCCACCTGATGCAGTCTTCTCCATCATCAGCTTTCATGTATAATTTGACTTAATCAAGTTTTGTGCAGAAGACTGAGACACAGTGTCAAGTGCTTTAGTAAAATCTAAATATATTACTGCAATCTCTTCTAGCATCAGTCACCACACCCCAGATTCAGAGCTGACAATTCCCTTCTCATCCAACTCCTAATTGTTAACTAAATAGGGGAAATCATAAAAGACAGGGAGGAGAAGCAATCAAAAAAGCCATGGCTTATTGTCCCTTCTTTGCTACCAGCAGGGCCCTGTGGACACTGATTGTGGATCTCTGGATACAGGAGTATCCAGAGGTTTTTCTTTCCCAGTTTTTGCTCCTTTTCAGTTAGCACTGAAGCAGATTTATTTGTACAGTTACTGCCAGCTCACTTCTCTCTCCAGCCTTTGCACCACATGGTTTTCCAAACTTTTGGACTTTCACCAGTTTTAATTTTCTGTACCACACCTCCACCAGGACCACACACAGGCCCATCAGGCACTGCTCACACTGCACAGGCATCTGCTCCTTCAGCAGGCAGCTGGCACCTGGGCAGTAGCCAGAAAGAGCTCCTGCTGCAGTGCCCAGTTTGCCCAGTGTCTGCCAGTGGGCAGAGAGGCCATGGGATGGTGGGAAGATGCCTGCAGAGCCAGCAGAGGCAGTGGGGCAGTGTGTGCTCAGGCTGAGCCCACCTGTGCTCTGCTCCATTGCCTGCACAGACACCTCCCAAACAACCCTCACTGTGCTGGCCCAAAATGCCCTGAGATAGCAAATCTAGGCCCTGCCAAAGTTAAAGGCTTGGTGTTCTTTTCTTCAGGTAGAAGGCAAACATTTGGGAATAGATGAGAATGTGTTTGGGTCTTGCCTTGCCTCTCCAAGGTGTGCACACCTCATGTTTGAACTTTCTCCAAGAAGCAGCCAGCAGTGTTTTTGCATTTATCCAGGAATGTTATAATAGAAGACAAGAAAATACATTTGTTGTACACTTTTGTCAGGAAAATTAATCCACAAACACCAGAGGTTTATGTCCAAAAAGGAGACAGAGGAGTCCTTTTTGCTTTATTTGAATAAAGGGAGAGGCCATGGGGAATTCCCTTGGGATCTCTCAAAATTTCAGAGGACACAGCCTCCTTTTATCCCAATTTCCTGGCTGCATTTCCCTCTCTCTTTCCCCATGGGCTGAGGTACTTGAGAGCACAGACTTCCTGAAACACCTGATACCTGAGATTCCCCTCTAATGTATAACCCTCCCTTTTAATTTTTAATTCTTATACAATTCATGTTTTTTCCCCATTGCTTCTTTCATTTTTCAATACCCAGTTTCATTTATCAGCAAACTTACAGTTTGTAAAGGCAAACATCTTTTCCCATTCATCAATCAGTGGTATCCATCCCATTGTTTCTTTTACCTCTCAGTGCTGACCTTATCTACCAGCAGACCCACAGCTTGTTTGTAAAGACAAATCTGAAATTCCTTTCACTTTTTTACCAATTCTGAGGGAAATAAAAAATACTTGTCATTGGTCCTTGCTCCTCTCCATCCTCCATGGGGTTCAAACTTCCCCAAAGCTCAGATCTTTGAATTTCCTTTCTGAAGGTGTTAGGGTTTTGTTCTTTTTCTCCTGCGAGTTTTGCAAATAGCTTCTTTTTTTCCCCTTTTAACTCATGCAAACTTCAGTATCCACAGCCTCCAGTGGTGATGAGCCCAGAGTTCACTCCCCATTCCCAGAAGCTGCACTTTCCAGGGAGTTAATGGTGCTGTGCAAACACTCAGAGCATGAAATGATCATGCAAATCTCACAAGCACACTTGGTCCCAGGATTGTTTAAGGCCTTGTGTGAAGGCTCAGCAGGAGAAGCCCTGGTCAATGGGTGGGTACTCTTTGTCCCACAGGAACCTCATCTCCTTTTCACAACAGTCTGTCCTGTGAGAAGGCCAGAGAGGAAAAAAGAAAAAAAAAAAAAAAAAAAAAAAAGAAAGATCCCTCAGGTTTCCATTTGGCTGCATTTTCCCAGACTGTAAATCAGGTAGTGAGAAGCCTGGAGGGCAATACAGCCCCATAAATACCTCAGTGCTATGGGTGACTCTGCAAACAACTGGGCAAGGCCCTTCCCTTGGCCAAAAGCTCTGAGGGACATGGTTTTCATTTGGTGTGAACTGAGACCTCAGCTTGGGCTCAAGATTTGGAAGATGTGTTAATGTGATGATCCTTAACACATACAGTCCTCAGGGGCAGTATTAATCCACTGCTTTCCCTGTGGTTTATAAACTCCTGGCCTGGCTTTATAGGGACCTGCATGTGTTAAATGCATCATTTTCTACAGAAACAAGGGAGGAAAGGCTCCCTTGTTACTGCAGCACGTCAAAAAACCCCACCGGCAGAGTAACACAGCAAAGGCAGAACACTGCTGCACATGGTGCTCACAGGGGCTAGTGATGAATTGCTGCAGATGTTTTCCAAACACCCTGGCCAAATCTCAGATTCACAGCCTTCCCTCTCCCCAGGTCTCACTCCACAGCCCAGCTCTCCCTGCTGAAACACCAAACCACGGTTCCTCACTTCCTTCACAAACAGAAAGGCCAGACAGGATCCCCTGAGAGCCGGCCTGGGTTTGCACAGCCCGGCCAGGGATCACCTGCACCGCAGCCCGGGGCTTTGGCTCTGCCATTGGCAGGAATTCTTGTGGGACAGCGGATCCTCCTGGCCCTGCTCTGCTCCAGCAGTGAAATCAGAGCCGCTGGAGAAGGCTCATCCCAGCAGCTCCTGTGTCCCGGTGAGGGAGCTGCAGTCAGCAGGGCTGGAGCCCGAGGTGACACAGAACAGGGAAACCCAGAGCCCAAACTCCGAACCGAGCCTGTGAAGGAGACCACGTTTGGAACGAAGTTCCCTTTTTTGTGGATTGTCTCACCTCAGCTGCAGTCTGTTCAACTAGGATACACACTGTAGCTCCACCTTGAAGGGAATGAGGAACTTGTCTTTACAAACAAACTGCGGATCTGATGGTAAATAAAGCTAGATGCTGAGATAAAAGAAACAACGGGAAGGATTCCACTGATTGATAAATGGAATGAGAAATTTGTCTTCACAAATAAACTGTAGGTTTGCTGATAAATAAAATTGATCAGTGAGAGATGAAAGAAACAGTGAGAAGTACCATAAATTCAATAAAGAATTTCACTGAGTGATACCAGGAACAGACAAAGGAGGGGGTTATATATTAGAAGAGGGTCTTAGATATTAGGTGTTTCAGGAAGTCTGTACCTCAAGTACTTCAGCCGATGAGGAAAGAGGAAATTTGCAGGATAAATTAGGATAAAATTAAGAAAATATATAGGAATAATCATATGCAGGAAATTAGGATAAAAAGGAGGCCGAGTCGTCCAAAAATCTGAGTGACCCCAGGGGAAATGCCCTGTGGCCTCTCCCTTTATTTGAATAAAGTTACAGGACTCCTCTGTCTCCTTTTTGGACATAAACCTCTGGTGTCTGTGGATTAATTTTCCTGACAATCTGTTTCATGTCTCACGTACAGGAGGCTCTCTTTGTCCTCCCTGCTTTGTTTCAAACAGGGCTGATCCAATGGAACATTCAGGAAGAGGGTGAGGATACAGTATATTTCCCAGTGAGAGTGTTCCTGCTTTCAGCATTTTTCACCTAGCCAGCTGAACCTGAAGCAACCTCTGGTTCTGCCAGGGAAGGTTTAATTTGGAGATTAGAAAAAAATTTCTTCACTGTAAGGGTGGTATGGCACTGGCACAGGCTGCCCAGGGCAGTGGTAGAGTCACCAGCCCAGGAGGTGTTAAAAAAACATGCAGATATGGCACCTGGGGAAAAACACACTGTGAAAAGCCAGGGTCCATCAAAGAGACAGAGGAGTCCTGCAACTTTATTCAAATAAAGGGAGAGAGTCCACCAGGGCACACACCCATGGGGTTGTCTCTCTCGAGGTTTCAGAGGGCACAGCCTCCTTTTATCCCAAACTCCGGCTGCATTTGGCCTCTTCCTTTCCCCATTGCTGAGGTACCAGGAAGGTACAACCTTCCCAAAACGCCTGCCACATATACCCCTTGAACCTGCCATTCTACCCCAAAGGTCAGAACCTCACACTGGTGCAGACCCACTCAACAGTTTCAGGAGGCTCAGTAACAAACCTGCTGCTTGAAGCTGGTAGAGACATTAAGACTCATTTCAAAGACGTCAATACCCATCCTCTCAGCCACAGAATTGTTTGTAAAGACATTAGCACACACCTTTCCTGTAACAAGGAACTGTTACCTGTGACAGAGTCCTGCTGTCCTGGCCACGGTTGAACACCTGCTTACCCAGAGGAAGCAGGGAATTAATTTCTTGTCCTATTTTTCTTGCATGGCCTTTGCTTTCCCTGTTAAACTGTCTTTATCTCTCACTTTTACAATGCTCTCTCCCATCCAACTGGGGCTGAGCTGATGGCTGGGGTTAAACCACAACATGCCCGTGTATGTAGGGAGGATTTTCCTGTGTCAGCTCAGCAAACAGCACTGATCCCCACGGGCAGCACACAGGAGGAGCACAGCTCATGGAATAATATAATATAGCAATAATATAGAAAGTGTGGGGAGGTGTATTAGTGATGAAGTTTATCTCCTGGTATAATTTTCTTCTCTTCTTGTTGCTAAGTGATGCCTGCTTGAATTTTACCCAGGGAATCCTGCCACGATGGGTTATGGGCACGGCTTTGTCCTAGGTTAAAATATAACCATATGCCCAAAGGTGTGTATTCTATCACCACCTGCTGAAACCAGGTGGGGCAGTGATTCTTATCTCTGTGGGAGATATCCTCTGCTAATGGGCCATCTGTTAAAACCAGATGGGGCAATATTGTTCTTTATCTTTCCCACAACCCACCCTTCCTCCATGAGATATCTCCTGTTAATGGCCATTGAGTCCCATTGCATGACTGATAAAATTGCATCATCCCATGGGAGATGCTCCACCCAGGGGAGGAGTCAAACATTTCCTCCCTAGATAAAATCTGAGATTTGGAACTTACCCACTGGTTTCCAGAGGACAAGAGCTACCAGACCTTGCTACAGGATCACTGCTTCAACAAGACCACTTCATCTGGACTACTATCAACACCTGAACTAGCAGGGTGTCAGGTTGTATTCTAACTCTTGTCAGTGGTTTTCTTTTTTACAGCTGCATGTATTTTATTTCTTCTCTTTTTTTCCTATTAAATTGTATTTCTGACTTGGAGTCTCTCACTGGTTTTGCTTTCAAACCAACACAGGCTTTCCAAGAGCTTTAGGCACCCAGCAGGAGATTCCAATGCCTGAACAGTTATTTTTGTTAGCTGACAGGTATTTGAGAGTTGGGCTGTCAGGAAAATAAAACTATGGATTGTGGAATATCACCTGGTACCTGTCAGCCTGAGCAGTGAATGAGTGCTGACAGTGTAACTTACATTACATCTCACCAGTGCAAGGTTCTCATTACCTCAGGCCCAAAAATAACTGATGCCAGAGCTGTCCCTTGTACATCACACAAGTATTTTAACCCATCTTTTGCAACTAAACCTTTGCACCAGTTGAAATGTTACTTAGCATGTGTGTCAGGTTTAAGTACCCAGCATTTTCCCAGCAAGCAATGTCATGAAGCAGAAACACAGTTCAGACTCTGTTAGCTTAAAATCCAGGCCCTGACACAAATATCTGCTATGCCAGCTATGCCACACAAGGTCTGTACTGGTGCAGGGCCTGTTGCTACATGAACAGAATACAGCTCTTCACTGCATTTACCTATTCCAGCACAAGCTGCTCTCAGTGCAATGAGTCAGATACACACATTTGGGATGTTTTCATCAGCTGGCTTTGTCTGATGATCCACAGGAAACCCAAAGACCCACAAGAGAAGGCAGGAACTGATTTACCCAGCAGCTGCTCTGTTGCAAGGCTCCTCAGAAGGAGAGGCAGCAGGAGCCCATCATGGAGGAGGAGGGGAGTAGGAGAGGACAGTGGGAACACCTGGGCTGTAGTGTCCAGTGTTAGCACGTTTGAGTCCCAAGCATCAGCAGAGGAGTGGTTTTATCTCTGTCAGGAATTTTCTGCTCTCCACCTGCCACTTACACCTCACCCCAATGTCTCTGCCGTGGTTTCATTCATGGTTTAACCAGTGCTCTCTGCAGCTGGAAGGCACAAGGTGAAGCCTTGCCCTCACCACCACACTGCCCCTCCTGGTTTTTGTGATGGCAGCAGTCCTTGCCTCACCTAAAATTTAAGCCAACGTGCAGATCATCATCTGTCCTTCTTACCAGCAAGGTGCAGCTTAACGGCAAAGTGCATGCATTAAAGCTTTTCTGTCCGTTGGGGGAATTCTACTGCCTGCACAAAGCCAGAGGCTCGGGAGGGGCATACACTTGATTCATCTCCTGTACAAAGAGATCTTTGGGTTTTGGGGATCATTTTTAGCACTGCCAAACCACAGAGACTCGATGCAAAAGGTAGCCATATCAGAAGTGCTGCTCCAGCAGGCTTTATGCCTCAGGTGATTTTGCTGGATTACAGCAGCCTGGTTCCTTTTTTACTTGTTTTTAATACTTAAATGCCAACAGCATGCAGGTGCCTGAGGAGAGGTGTCACTCTCACGGCCCCGGCTGTGCTCCCCCTGGGACAGCAGGTGATGCTAGAGGCTCCAGGAGTCCAGGGCTCCATCTCCTGGCCAGTCCCAGCCTGCAGGAATCCACCTACCCAGGGCACAGCTTTGAGCACCACAGTATCAGAGGATCTAAACTTAGTGGGGAGCAAAGGAGTGGCACGAGGATGATGAAGGGTCTCGAGGGAACTAGAGCTGGGTGAGGAGTGGCTGAGGGCACTCAGTTTCCTCAGCCTGGAGGAGACTCAGGACAGAACTCACCAGGGTCTGCAGCTTCATCCCAAGGCACAGCTCTGATCTCTGCTCTCTGTGACCAGGGACAGGACCTGGGATCAGCTGGAGCTGTGCCAGGGGAGGTTTAGGTTGGATATCAAGGAAAGGTTCTTCCCCAGAGGGTGCTGGCACTGCCCAGGCTCCCCAGGGAATGGGCACAGCCCCGAGGCTGCCAGAGCTCCAGGAGTGTTTGGACACCAGGGATGCACAGGGTGGGATTGCTGGGGTGTCTGTGCAGGGCTGAGAGTCGGACTCATGATCCTTGTGTGTCCCTTCTGATTCAGGATATTCTGTGATTATAGAGAAACAGCTGTCTGAAAATGAGCTCTTCTTGTCCTGCTGCTGTGCTTCCCAGGGTCTGACAGCACTGCAGCTGGTGACTTTGTTGATTAAACTATTTTCTGAGTGTCTGATATCCCTGTCATTCCTGCTGAGCCCAGGGATATCTGGCTGGGCTCTACCTTGGCTCATGCCTCAGAAGCACAACTGTTCACAGTGTTCTGACAGTGAACTCACACTTCTTTACAAGATTCGGGGCAGGAAGGGGCCAGCCTGTTTGCCAGATTCAGCTGCAATGTCCACAGAGAGAGAAATCATTCTTTGCCTGTGCCAAAAGTGCAAATTAAAATTGGAAGAACGTTGAGTTCCTGAATGTGGAAATTAACGCGTGATGATTTTTCTGATACATTGTAATGTTTTGTAAGGGGTTTTAAAGTCCTGTCTCAATGAATCACCTGGAATTCTCAACTTCTAAAGTCTGTGGTCACACAGCTGCAGAGAATCACAAGCATCTCGACCTCAAGACTCAGCCATTGTAGGCAAAGAATCGCTTCTTTCCTAATTTCTAACTTTTTGTTAACTTTCATTCCGCTGTGCAAAGGGCAGGACTGGATTTCTGCTCCTCAGCTGCCTGAACAGGCAGTGCCGAGTGCCAGCTACGGGTTCTTCTGGAGAACTGCACTGCTCTGCAGCAAGAGCTGATCCTGACGGGATCCAGCAGCACTCGGTACCAACCCGGCAGCTCCCACAGCCGCAGGGCAAGGCAGATTCCTCTCTCCATCATAAAACCCCACACACTCTGTTTTACGCTGATGCGCGGGCGGCTGTGTCCGCTGGGCTGAAGGTGGTTCCGCCAGGAGAAGCGGGCTGGCACCGGCCCGGGATGTCCCGCTGCCACCTCCGGCCGCGGGCCTGTGCGGGGCCAGGGCTCTGTGTCCTCGGGGCCCTTCACTGCCAAGGCTGAGGGGAACAAACCCCCCTTGTCTCACCCCAGGAGAGGCCGGGTACCTCGGGCTGTGGGACGGGCCCGCGGTGCCCGAGCCCCCTCAGAGCGGGCAGCGAGAGGAAAGCGCCACAGGCAGCGGAGGGGAAAGCGGCTTCCCCGGGCCCAGCGGGGATCCCCGGCACTGTCCGGCCCGCGCGGGCAGCACACCGAGCACAGGGCCCCCCTGCCCGGGACCCCCGCGGCACCCGGAACCGCTCAGGCCGCGGCCGCTCCCGCCCGCGCCGCGCGGACACGCCCCGCCGCAGGTCCTGGCAGGGCGGTAGCGAGCGCGGGGCCGGCGCGGAGCAGCGGCGGGGAGCGGCCGGGCTGATGCTGCCTGGGGCCGCGGCCGAAGGTGAGGGGCAGAGGGGCAGGGGGCCAAGGCCGGGTCGGGTCCCGCGGGGCGCTGACCGCGCTGGGCCTTGCAGGGCGGCGGCGGCGCTGAGGGCGGCGCTGGGCGAGGGCGCGGAGCGGCGGCGGGAGCTGGAGCGGCGGGCGGCGCGGAGCCGGGCGCTCTTGCGGCGCTGGTGAGTGCGGAGCCGCGTGTGTGCTGACCCGCCCGGCACCCCCTCCCGAGCCCCTCCATCCCCGGGCGGCCCGGCTGGGCCCGCAACCCTGTCCGAGCACGGGCCGGGGGTGCTGGTCCCGTCCCAGCCCCGTCGCTGTTTGTTCCCTCCAGGGATGATGAAGAAGAGGAGCGGCCACAGCCACAGCCAGGCTCCAGCACTGAACATGGTAAGCGCTTCCCCCGCGCCGCTGCCCCTCATGCCACGCTGGCCCCGGGCCAGTTCGGCGTTAGGGAGTCATTCCAGTACTCTGCATCCACCTAAATACTGCCTCTGCCGTTTTCCTCCAGCTCCCCTCCTTGGGGTTAGCTTAGAATCGTGCCTCGTTAGCCAAGGCCGGCAATAACGTGAGTGTGGGCCTGACCTGAGTGTGGGAATGTCACTTGTTGAGGTTGACTCAGGAGATCTGTCCTCCTGTGGCTCACATCAATCCTGGGTCTTCAAAGCTTCTGGCAATCCTGCTTGCATCCTCTGTGCAGTGGCTGTTCCCACAGCTGAAAAAATACCCCCTGCAACATTTGTTAGGTTTCGTTTCTTTCTGTGCCACCTGGAAGAGCAAGTTAGTGAAGAGTCAAATGGGGAAAATCCAGGTTTGAACTTTCTGATATGTTTTCTCTTCTTGCAGAAGACAGTCCTTCACCCAAGGAGCTAGAGGAGCTGGAGCTGCTGAACAGGGCCTTAGAGAAGGCACTGAAAGTCAGGAAAAGCATCCTGAAAACTCCGTTAGAGGCTCAGGGAGCAACAGGACAGAAATGGGCAGGTGAGGCACATGCTCCCAAGAAAGCTGAAGAGCAGCAGGTGCCTGTACCTGTTAAGGATGTTCCTGAGTGCAGGAAGGTGAGAGCTGGAAGCAAAAAGCCCTTGTTGAAGAAGCCCTTTCCATACCAGTTAAGAGCCCCTTACAGGACTGACCCAGATGTGAAGAAACTACAAAGGAAAGTCCCAGCCAGATGTGTTTCTCAAGGCCCCAGGACAGCTGGGAAGATTTCCTCAAAAGGAATCACTTCCAAACAAGGAACAAGTCACAGGACAGCAACTGGTGCCTGTGCTGCAGCTGAACCCCAGGAGACACCTGGCTTGTCTGAATGTGCCCCAGATGAGCAGCAGAGCTTTTCTGGAGGGGATTCAGCTGCAGGAAAGAATTCCATAGCTGCCGAAAAACAGTTACTTGATGCAGGGAAGAAAAGTTGTAGTTCCCTGGGAGAGTCCAGCGAAAAGGATGGCACTGTGGGTGCGTGGGGAAGGAGCACCTCACCAGGGATAGGCACCCTGCAGGAAAAAGGGTAAGTGTGGGAGGTGGGCACTTCTGTTCTGCTCCACACTTACAGGCACGTGTACAGATCCTGCTGGCTGTGGCTGCTCAGGGGGTTCCAGCCTGGCTTCATCTTCCTCACATCCCTCTCAAGAGGAAGGATCCTATACAGTTTAAAAGCCTTTATTGTGGTTGAGTGTTTTCATTTTAAGGGCTTATTCTTGGATGGCTGGGACTTTGAAAGCCTTTCAATTAAGACTTTTGATGTTTCATAGTCCCCTGTGAGTGTTTTGGAAAGCTGTCTCTGTAGAGCTTTCTTGAGCCTTAGCTTTCCTCTGAGTGTTCTCTCTATTATAGCATATTGATTTTTTTATTTATTCTGTTTTTTACACAGTGATAATACATAATGCATGAATTTTTTCTCTGTCTCTCTCTAAAGCATGTGCCTGGTGCTGTTTGGAGTGATGGCATCTGGGTTTAATTCTGTCCCTGTTAACCTGTAACATACTGCCCGTAGCTGCACAAATCAGGACTGATTAGGGTGCAGTTGTTTCAAAGGTTTGGTGCAGAAAGGATTATGAGGGGAACGTTACTGAGATTCTCTGTGGAAAAATGGCAAAATAATACTTGGAGGATTGGCTTTGCATTCATGCCAGTCTGTCTTGTTTAAGTAATTTCTTTCCTCTTTTGCTTTAAAAAAATATTGAAGCTCAATCTGATATCCTTGGAAAGTTCTGAGGAATATTTCTCTCAGCTGCCACAACCTAACTCTTGTGTTTGTGCAGGGAGGAAATTATCCCTTTTCACTGGCATTGGAAGGGCCCCAGGACACTTTAGTGACAGTTGCTGTGGGAACAGGGGTCTGGATTCAAACATTAACTTAAATTCCCAGCTGTGGCCTTGCATTCCTGGTCTGCATGTGACTAACATCTGCCAACCTTCCTGTTTCTGTAATAACAATTTAGGGATTATTCTGCTTCAGGGTTAAGAATCGTATTCCCAGTGGGAGCTGGAATGTCTCTTTCCTATCTCTTTGAGTGTGGTATAGTGCTAAGCAAAGCTGCCTTGTCCTGCTCAGGTGGGGTAACAGGGTATGGCAGAGCAGCTTCCCTGAAGGTGCTGTTTCCATGTCTGTACTCTGCTGTACCGTGGCTTTACTCCCAGCTGCCCACCCTAGATGAACCTCTGATTGGTGGCAGGATGCAGGAGCTCTCCCAGCTCAGCTCCGTGATGCCTGTGGAGTCAAATGAGCAACCTAATCTTCTTTCCTTGAGGACAGTCTGAAGACAGTGGTGGATCCAATCTCCAGAGCTGATGACATCTACCATTGCAGCTAAATTAATTTCAGATTTTGGCAAAACACCATTCTCCCTGTTGGAAGACAGTTGCTTTCCAGCTTCCAGGATTGATCCTTCTCCTGTTTTACAGATGCCAGCTGAAGCTCCCCCTTCTCTACAGGAAAGCCTATTCCAGGAACTCCAGGTAAGACCAGTCTGACCAGTTCAGTCCAGAACTACCCTCAGCTGCAGGGCTGTGAGGAGGGGTCAGGTGTGGCTGTTGTGTGTGCCCCAGGAGGCAGTGACCCCACAGGGCATGGGGCCTGACCTGGGAGCAGGAGGAGCTCCCATACTGCAAGGCTGCTGCTGAGGATGTGTTCTCCTGTTATGGTACTCACTAGTGCCACTTTTATTTTTTGAGTGCTAATTACTGTTAATCACTGAGTCGTGAAGTTCCTGGAATGCTTTAATCATGGGTTTAATGGTGCAGCAGAAGTTTCTGCTGGTGCCATATACCTGTTGAAGGCAGGATACCCCGTGAGAAGCGTGTCTGGATACACTATCCAGTGAGGGTTTCCCAAACCATCTCTGCCCTGCCTTTGCAGCCTGGAAGCAGCACAAACTGTGTGTCTTTGAGGCTGGTTCTGCTGCTGAACTCTTACACGTAGCCAGCTACAGTGTTACTGCAGGGATGGGGCAGGTGGTTGGGGTTTGCATGCTCTAGTCCATTCTCCAGTCTTCTAGAAAGGTTTCCCACATTTCATATGAGAAATCTTGCCATAATTCAGCAGATTGCTCACTATGTGCTTTGTTCAGATATTAAGCATAAGCCCTTTCTTAAATCTTAACTTGTGCTGCCCTCAAGAATTCCCCCTCCTCCTCTTGGAAACTGTCATTTATCAGAAAACAGTTTGTTAGTTGCCCTTCTGCAAGTTATAAAGACTTTATACCCTTTTTCACTTCTAAATTGAGCCTTTCAGCATTCTAATCACTTTGGTGTAATTTTATACTTCTCACTATTGCTTTCAACTCAGTAACAGATTGAGAATAACCTTTGCACTAAAGATCCCTTGTAGAGGATTTGCATCTTGCCTGGGAACTTCTGTTCTTTCCTGTTCCATTAACCTTGCCACTTCTTTGCATAATGTATTTCTGAAATCTGCAGATTCTAACATGATTTAAAAGACCCATTAGGCTAGAGAGAAGACACATGCAGACTCGAGTTAGGCACTGCAGAACTATTTTAAGCTTCCTCCTGATGGCTCTCGCTTACTGCGGCAGATTTTGGGAGACAGTCTTTAAGGAAAGGATATTATGGGGACTGTGCATCCATGAGGGCGTTGAACTCTGTGAGTGAAATGCATCTCTCTGGTAGTGCTGTTATTTGTGCAATGTTTTATCAGTTGGTGGACTCTGGTGTGAAGTCCTGGCCAGCTTCCTCATAATACTCTGCTTAAACCTCTGTCTTACATCCCTGACATGATGCTGTCATTCTGTTTGCCAAACATACCACTTTTTTCCCCTTCAGAAAATTATTAAAGAGGAATCTTGAGGAACTTTGGAATATGAAGTAGTTGGGTGAGAGTTTGTCAAGTCTGCTCTTTTTTTTTGGTATACCTACACTAGCAGAATAAATGTACAGAAATGCAAATTACTCCTAAGAAAGGAAGGGAGGATTTATTGTTTCCTATGGGGTATAGACACAGGCAGGACAATACAACAGAAGAAGGGATGTGCTGTGAGTTCACATTCTGCTTATGGAAATGTGCTATCTGTCTTCTGATCCTTCCTCTCAAAACAAAAGGAGAGAGTAACAGGTGTTCTGCAGTGTCTGGTGCTTTCTGCAGGGTGTCGTTGTTGTTCTGATAGTAGCCATGGGAATGAATTGGGAATGGCTGGTAAATAACCTGTGAGAGAGAATGGGGAGCGAGACACTTGTAATTAAAGCACTGGTATGCCACACTGCTGTGTCACAGCTCAGCATGAGCACTGTCTGGTACAAAGGAGTGCAACTTCCACCTCCTGCCCCTTTGGAATTTCAGGGCATGGGAGAGATGCCGTCTGTGCCAAACAAGTGCGGATGCAGAAGCTGGAAGGACCCGTTTTATGGAGAGGATCCAGACAACTGTATCCTTTCCTAGCAGGCACAGGGTGCAATTGCTCTGCAGTGAGCTCCCAGCTGGAGAGAGTTATGCTTTGGATAACAGCACTTCCAGTTGGGTCTCTAGGCAGTGGGTTTTTTCACAGTACAGCTGTTGAGCACTTATAAAACTTCTGATCCAGCCAAACAAGGCAAGCATGCCCTACACAGCTGTGCTGTGCTATCCCCACCTTCCCCCTGCAGTGCCACTTCCCAGCCTGGTCCCCCTCTGCCCTGACCCCAACTGGCCTGGCCTGGGGCTTGGGATGCTGCACAGAGCTGGTGCTGTGGAACTTTCCTTAAGCTGCTTCTGTTTTGAGTTTTGCTCCCCAAAGCTGACCCCCAGTCCTGCAGAGATAGAGGAGGAATTAAGGGCCCTCCAGGATGTCCCTTCCCATCTGAGGCAGTATGTGAAAGCTGAGCTTGCAGGTAAGGAGGAAGACAAGGCAGTGGGAGGGCAGAAGGTGGAATAAGGATGATTTGGGCTCCAGCTCCATGTGTTTTGTGTTCTTGGTGTGTGCTGAGGGACAGGAACATTCTCTGCCTGAAATGAAGGCTAGTGAACCCAAGGCCACTCTGGAAGCCATTTGGGGAGGGGAGGTTCCAAGGCTCACACCTTTTCTCTCCTTCTCTTGTAGACACTCCCACTCTGCAAGGAGAGTATGAAAGCCTTCTGACCTTGGAGGGTTTGCAAAGCACAGTGTCCCAGTGCCTGCAGAAGCTGCAGCTGCTGCGAGCAGGTGAGACAGTCTCTGTGTCTGTGGTCAGGTGTGAATGTGGCCCTTTGCCATCTGTGTGAAGGACACTGGACCCAGGTCATTTTTCTCCTGATCATCTTTATGGTAATGGAGAACTTAATTTTCTGGTGGCAAACATCTGTGGTACCTGTGTGCCACCCCTCTGTGTTCAGGAGAGACTTGGAGCTTTGAACTGCAGTTGCAGCTCAAGAGGGCTGGGGAGGGGACACTGTAGGCCACAGCTTAAGGGGTCCTGATTGTGCCATGTGTGAGGAACTTACCATGATTAGTACAGTGTCTTTAGCCATTAATTTCTGGGAACAGTAAGTAGATCATAAAGTCTGCAAGTACATATTTAACTTGTATGTTTTTGTTTCCTGCCTTTTCTTCTTCCCTGGCAGCTCTGGAGTCCCAGCTGAGGCTGTGCCCAGACTGCCCTGGGGATGTGGGTAGTTGCTCTCCAGCCTGTGTCCCTGCCAGGGGACACACATGTGACGGTGCAGACATGCTGGCTGTGCCTCTCCTCTGTTACTCCAGTCTCCAGGAGCTGAGGGACCTGTTTGCCTTGAAGCTGCAAGTGTCAATGCTGCACCAAGAGATTGCCTTACAAAAGGTGAGTCTGAAGAAGTGTCAGTGCTCCCGGAGCAGAAAGGGAAAGAAAAGGACAACTGTGGGGCAGCAGCTGCTGTACAAGGTGTTGATGGGCAGCAGCAGCATAGCAAGTTCCCCCAGTGATGTTTCTGTGTTTATGCTTTGTTCTCTTTGTTGGTGAATGGGACTTTGGTTGTTGTTGTTGTTAGGGCCAGAGCAGAGGTTATGTACCTGACCCTCTCCTGAAAAGATTTTATTTACCTATTCTGAAAGAGTTTGTCAGTGGAGGATTGTGTTGGTAATGCCCCTTTTGTCAGGACTTCACAGCCCTGTTAGGGCACCCACTCCCTCATTCCCCTTCCAGCTGGTGAACTCCTCTGTTCTCTGTTGCTTTCCTTTTAAATCTCTAACCACTGTGCTGCTAATCTTGTTTTTACCATTCTGAGACTGTAAGAACAGAGTAGGAGGTGTCAGCTTCTTCAGTAGCCTGAGCAGAGAGTTTGGCACTCAGAGATTAGTTGTTCTTCTCAGCCAGCAGCAAAGGGCAGAGAAGATCTGTGAAATCAAATTTACTCCTTTGACCTATTCTTTGCCATTGGCCTGAAGGATAGAGGCTTTGCAAAAGTAATATTTTGTAAGCCAGAGAGGCATTATTAATAACTGTCTCAGCCCTGTGGCTGAAGACAGATTGCTACCTGACTTCAAATGGGATTTCAGCATTATAATCCTGAATTATATATTATATTATGAAGGGTTTGGGTTTCGTTTTTTTTTATCCACCCAAAATGAAGTGGTGACCAAAGCCTGATTCCTGCTGCTCTGTTGGCTGACTCAGTTTCTTCTGCACAAATAGGTTCTTTGTGCCAGGTGGGCTCTGAGGGTCTGAAACAGCTCAGTGCAGAGTGTGCAGGATAAGTGAAATTATTGGGATAGGTGAAGTGAGTAGACATGGAACAAAATAAATACCCCAGGAAAGGATGTACCTATTTCTGGGCCAAGACTGTCCACTGCCTTTCCATGGAGGAATGCCAAGTATCATAGAAATTCCTGGTAGCTCTTAGCCTGTCTTTGATGGTGAAGATGTTTCTTTGTAGATATCAGGAGCAGAGCAGGTGTAGGGAAGTGGAGCAGTGCAGCACTCCTTCATGTGCCAACTTTCCCCTAGGTAGCTTTCATGTCTGTAGAAAGAGACTTCCCAGAGATGAGCAGCTGTGTGCTGCTCCCCTGTCCCTGCACAGAGAGACTTGTGTAGAACAGGAGAGGGACCCTCCTGCAGATACCCTGTACTCTATTCTGTTTGGGTCTTCCTCTGTATCCAGCAGGGAACAATGATGGAATCACTGCCCAAGAATCCCACCCCATGCCTGAGAGCATTGTCCAAACACTTCTGGAGCTCTGGCAGCCTTTAGGAGGTGGCTGACATGTGCAGTTGTCTTCTCTCCTGGGCAGGTAGATTGTGCAGCAGGCTGGGCGGGTTTTGGTGTGCAGGCTGCTCAGACTTCATAACCTCATGCCAGATGAAAAAGGAAAAAAAAAAAAATCCCAGGCAAAATGTCTGTCTGAGCATCAATTCAAGAGTGGGGCACCAAAGACCAGCTTTTGTCCAGTGACTGAAGTGACCTGTGCTTGAGTTGTCAGTCAGTACTAATCCCAGAGCTGATACTGATGCTGCATTGGATTGTTTGACAACATGAGCTGAGATCCCAACATAGGCTTAACAGAGCAGCAGCCAAGGAGTGTTGGAGAGCTTGAGCAGTCCCTGCAGCCTGTTCGGGCTGGAGTTGGCCACTTGCACCTCTGGCATAACTGGGAGGTGATGGGAACAGTCCTGAGTGCAAAGGTGAACTCACCCTTGGGTGAGTGAGCACTTCACTGTGTGGCTGCAGAGCTCCTGAACCAACACCAGCTTCAGTTTCTTGCAGGATGCTGATCTCATCCCAGTACTGGGCCTTCCCTGCAGCAGAGCAGCAGCACTGCCACTTGTCTCACTGCTCTGGTGTCGGGTGGCTGCTGAGGTAGCTCATGAGCAGAAAATGAACCACTCTGCCTTTACTAAATATGACAAAAGAAAGTATCCATCAATAGGTTAGTCTGTTATTAGTCATACTGCTCTGATTAGATTTCACTTGTTATGCAGCCACTTCAAGGAATACTGGAGTGCTGCTGGCTCTGGTGACAGTGTCCTTTGCTCCTGCCCAGGTGATGATGGCAGAGCTGCTGCCTGTCCTGGAGCCCAGGCCATTCCTGGAGGGCTCTGCAGGGCTGTTCCGGGCCATCCACACCCAGCTCTGTGAGGGGGGCCGGCGCTTCCCAGTGCTGGTGAGAGACGAGCTGCTGGACTGAGCTGGGGAGCCTCCTGCTAGTCCTGCACAGACACAAAGACAGCTCTAAGCAATAAATCTTTTCTATGAACTTCTTTACTCTGCCTGTTTATTCAGCTAAATCCCAGGGGGTTGTTTTTGTTATGAGTTTTTGTTATTTTCTTTTTTTTTTTTAATTTCCTTTTGTATCAGTAGGCCTGGAGCCCCTGTGCTCTAGAGCCAGGCTGGGAGAGCTGGGGTGTTCAGCTCCAGGAAGAGAAGGCTGCAGGGACATCTCAGAGCCCCTTCCTAAAGGAGGCTCAGAGCCCTAAGGGGGCTCCAGGAGAGCTGGAGAGGGACTTTTCACATGGGCCTGGAGGAACAAGACAAGGGGGAATGGCTTCCCACTACCAGAGGGCAGGGCTGGATGGGATATTGGGAAGGAATTGTTCCCTGGGAGGGTGGGCAGGCCCTGGCACAGGGTGCCCAGAGCAGCTGTGGCTGCCCCTGGATCCCTGGCAGTGTCCAAGGCCAGGTTGGACATTGGGGCTTGGAGCAGCCTGGGATAGGGGAACATGTCCCTGCCCATGGCAGGGGCTGAAATGAGATGAGTTTAAGGTCCCTTCCAAACCAAACCAGTCTGGTTCTATTGTTCTATATCACTTTCCTGACCTTTTAACTGCGGTTTTGTGAATCCCCTTCAGGACTTCAGAGACTCTGATTGTGGCTTTTCTTCCAAGGCTATCTCTACCAAGCTCTAGATTCGTGACTGCCTCAGTACACCAGGCTCCTGGATGTTGACAGTGAAGCGGGGAATAAAATATGGTTTATACTGATCAGATAGCCACAGCATCATGGGTCACAGCCTTCCAGCATCCAGAAATCATGAGAATCGTGAGCTGCTGCTTCCCTAGTACTCCATTCACCAGCTGGCATAGAGGGTAGTGTTATTCATATAGTATTCGTATAGTATTCACGGACTAGTTTTTGATGAAGGAGGGAGGGAAGGAAGCAAGGAAGGAAGCAAGGAAGGAAGCAAGGAAGGAAGCTGCGCTGCGTGTCTGGCTGTGCCCTGCAGGTGGCGGGCGGGTCCCGCGGTTCCTGCTGGAGCCGGACGGACCTCGCCAATGTCCAGCCCGGCCCTGGAAAACGCAGGTCCTGCATTGTCATCGCGAGAAAAGGCCAGCTGCCGTTTATCCTTCATGCTGGGTTTTTGCATGTAGTCCCCAAGTTGCCTGGCGGTTCAGTGGCAGGTAAAGCTTTGGAGTGAAGTGGAAAACCTCTGCTTGTGAGTATACTTAAAATTCCATTCAGGAAGTGTACCACAGCCTAGTAGTACACTTGGACCCAGATCACATCTCTAAACTGGACTCTGCTTGTGTGTGTGTAATCTAGCTCTTAGCAGTGCAAAGACATGCATTATTTTTTCCTTATTTTTCTTCTAGGCTAGGTTGCTGCCTGACTCTTTTTAATGTGTCTGGCTCTTTCTGACACTCAAAATTCTATAAAAATCATTTATATGATAGGTGAAAATCAGCATCTCTTGCTTTCCCTTTGTGTTTTTGTCATAGAATCCTAGAATGGGTTGAGTTGGAAGGGGCCTCATCTCATCCCACCCCTGCCATGGGTGGGGACAGCTTCCACTATCCCAGATTGCTGCAAGTCCCATCGAGCCTGGCCTTGGACTCTCCAAGGGAGCAGACACTGCCTCCTAAATTAGTGGTCATACACATGAACATGTCCACGTTTGAATGGGAGAGCTGACATTTGGTATTGTTAATTTGGGTGCTGTTATGGATAACTTGTGTCTGCAAGCACTGCATGAGTCATGGAGCATCTGCTGCTCGGCACAGAGCAGGCCAGTGTAAATTGGCAGCAGCTTCAGCACCACAGCAAGGACTGCAGAGGTGGGAAAGGGCTGGCAAGAGGAGACAGCCCACAAGAGAGGGTTCCCAGGGGTTGTTGCAAACTCAGAAGGCAAGCTGACACTGTAGAAGTTGTGCAGAAGGGGTGCAGAATGTCAGGCAGCTGGGCTGTTCTCTGCCTCTGGGTGCAGTGGGGTTTTGTTTCTCTTCCTACACCACATTTGAAAATTTTCAGAAATGTGTTAAGACTTTTAATCATTTGAATGACTCACTCTTTCAAACCAGTCTTGTGCTATAGCAGAGCTAGAGATTCAACAGCAGTTGGACTCAGGGGCTGGGTTATAGAATGCCATTGTTATGGGAAGAAAGTTCCTCCATCTGAGATGAGGAAACAAAGACATAAGGTAGTGTTTGATGCCAGAGGATAGAATTACAGAAATACAGGAAATGAGCAGTATTTTTGGAAAGTGATAGATGATCTCAGTGTTGTGTAGACATGAGCTGAGAAAGCACAGCGAGAGTCAGGGAGGATTAGCAGTTCTTATTCCTGCTTTGTCCCCTGCAGTAGCATTTAAAAGGTTTTGGGTTATCCCTTCCGAAGGATGGGATTCTGAGGAGGGGACAGGTTTTTTCTTTCCAAAATCTGTGACTTTCAGTATTTCCAACTGCTACAGTTTTTCTTTTCCCCTGGCTCTCTTCTCTCATTCCCCTCTGCAACTTCTCCACAGACTGTGCTTATTTTGCAAATGTGTTTGGCCAGTGGAGGGACAGCAGGAGTGCTGCTGTTAGTGCACACTGCAAACAGCAGAGCCTCTTGGAGGGTTTCACATGCACCAGGTGTCTTTGGCTAGCATTAGAGAATAATAGAATCACAGACTGATTTGGCTTGGAAGGGATCTTAAAGATCATTTAGTCCCACCCCCTGCCATGGGCAGGGACATCTCCCACTATCCCAGGTTGCTCCCAGCCCTGTCCAGCCTGGCCTTGGACACTGCCATGGATCCAGGGGCAGCCCCAGCCTCAGCTGTGCTTGGTTCTGGAGCTCTGTTGAGCCCTCCAAGGGGTTTATCCTGCATGTGTTACCAGATCTGCCACCAAGTGCTGCTGAAGCCCCTCCTTGGGTGGTGCCACATGTAAAGACTCAAGAGTGGGGCTTTAGGGGTGCTCCCCATCTAAAACAGAAATAACTTGAGTCTTGGTAAGAGGGATGGAGCAGTGGTGTGGAGGAATGTCCTGCTTTTTCCAGTCCTTCTGAGGGGTCTGGCAGCATGTGAGTGGTGACAGAGCATCACAGCCTGTGCCTTGCTGCTAAGACTGTCCATGGCACACTCCCAGCCCTGGGAAAAGGGCAGGAGGAACCCCCTGGGCCAGGAGAACACGTTAGGGTTTGGATGAGCTGTGTGAGGGATAAGGGAATTTCATCAAAGAGCAGTTTAAGATGGTAAATGTTGAAGTGGGAGGAAGACTCCCAGCCCCCTCTGAAGATGACAAATTTGCTGTTGATGTTCATCTCTAAATGAGCTTTCTGTGAGCTCCAGAGAGCAGGTTACTTGATTAAAACTGTGTGAGTCAAGCCTGAAGCATTAACACCTGACTCAGCAAGTTATTGTGCCAGTCTAGAGTTCTAGAAAGAGAACTGGAGCTGCAAAATGCTGGGACAGAGCTCTTGGATTTTAGGGGAACTACTTGGGGGGAGCTGTATGTCCTCCACACACATTTTTTAGTTTTTGTATTCTTTTACCCAAATCAATCTCTCCCTGTGTAACAGAATTCAGTATGAGTTTGTGATTTCCAGCTGAAGGTCTGCTGAGAAATTTTGTCCACTTCTGCTAAATCTGAAAGGGGTGTGTTTGGGTTTGTGCAGAGCACACTGAGGATGCTGGATATGGGAACTGCAGGATGCAGAGAGCTCCTCCAGACTGTCCCAGGGTGTCTAATTATCAGTATACTGTAAGCAGTGAGTGGGAAATGCTTTAATAGCCTTATGAATGCCAGGAGAAGGAGCCAGCAGGGATTTTTTGTGGGCAGGCAGCCAGTTCATGGCTGTGCATTTCCAGTCCTGAGTCCTGTCACCATTGTGGAGTCACTAAGAGCAGCAGCAGAGGATGGATCTGACAGCAGGGCTTGTCACTTGTTATCTGTAAGAGAGAGATTGATGTTATCTCACTTGCTCATGAGCTTGGTTTTGTATGTCTGTGTTCTCTGCAGCAAGGCCTCTTGTTCTGGTGGATTTTGGTTGATTTTTGTAAGCTGTACACTGGGACTGGTGCAGCTGACATCTGGTTTCACTAGCAGCTTCCTAGTCCTCCTTCACTAGTTAGCAACCTCATAAAAGAAAAACCCTAACCATTGCTCAGTCTGACATGAAAAAAATTCATTAAATAGGTATTAAAGTTCCTACCATCCACCATGCAGATTGAGTACTATTTTTATAACCATCACACAGAAGAAAACATTTATCATCTTGGTTTTAATTTGTGGAGAAAGAAGGGGTTTAGCATTGTAATCAACAAAAATCTATGGCTGGTTAATTAATCAGAGCTCAGTTAGAAAGAAGAAGGCAGGAAGCAGTGTGCCACATGTGCCAGGGAGCAAAGAGCTGGGAATGAGAGGGGGAAAAATTAAAAGGGAGTCCTGAACTGTGAATTTCAGAAGGCAAAAGTTTACAATAATGGGTTATTTAGGCACACAAATGAAGATGTTTGACTTATTTTTAGCCAGAACAAGAGAGATAACCAGTGGATCAGGAGTTTGGATAAGAAAAAGTAACTAGAAGCAAGGTGTGAGTCAGTGGAGGAGCCTTTTCTGGAGTCTTCCCTCCTGGTTTCTGGGAACACAAGCTCCCAGATGTGCTCATGCTGCTGTTAGGTTTGTCCTCAGCACTTCCATGTTGCAGAGGGAAACAATTTATTTGTCTCATCTGAGCTCCAGCTTAAAAGAAAGACTCAAGGGAGGCTTAAAGTGCATGTCCAGGTCAGGTGGGTTCCGGTGGGGCTCCTTCCTGCCCTGCAGATGACATTGGGTTGTAGGTTCCCTTTCACTGCAGCTCTGTAGGACCTCAGCATCCTTTTCCCTCTCTCAAAATCATTGTGCCACAGCTGTTGGTTCAGCTGGCACAGCCTCAGAGCTTTGCAGCTTGTAAGTGTTCTCTGAGGATCTCACCCTTTGGGGTTTTGTTTTCCTGCTTCAGGCTCTGAATTTCAGAACATACAGCAGTTTTCTCTCAAGGTGAACTCTCTTTAGAGGACATGTTAGCAGTAGATCTTGCATTAGAATTGTTGTCATGCAAGGTGAGGGCAACTGCCTCCAGGATGGGAGTTTTGGGTACCAACCAGGCATAGGAACACAGAGGAGAGAGCACAGGAATCAGAATTATTTAGGTTGAAAAGACCTTTAAGAACTTCAAGTCCAAATGTTCCCCCACTGCCAAGACCTCCACTAAACCATCTCTACACATCTTTTAAATCCCTTCAGGGATGGTGACTCAACAACAACAAAAAAACTTTTAAAAATGTGGTGAAACCATAAATAGTGCTTTAATTATAATATTGTACTGACTACATAATGGGATAGAATTCAAATGGTTGGATACTGGATGCAGGGATGAATCAGAGAGTACTTTTTATATTTAAGAAAGTTTGGGCATATAAATTTAAACATAGCCACAGGTTTCTGTGACCATTCCAGGCTCACTTCTAGGGCCATTAGGAAATCCAGTGTGTTTGCCAATATCCTTTCAACTATTCAACTATTAACTGCCTGGTGTTGTCTCAGTTTGAAATGGTGTTTGTTGTGTTGTGCTGTTCTGGAGTCTTCTCAAGGGTGGCAGAGCTCTCAGCAGAGATCCTGCTGTCCTTGCAAGAGCAAACTCACCAGTTTGACTGAACAAAGCATTAGTGATTTGAATTGTGTGATTCCATCTCCCTTCCTCCTACCAGAGAGAGCACTGGGGTCTCCATTTGCAGGGAGGAGTTCAGGGTCTTGCTTATGACAATGCAAACAGCATTATTTGGGGTTTGGGCTTTTTGATTAGGTTGTGTTTTAAGAACTAATTACAGTAAAATAGCTTATTTCTATGTATTAGGTGCATTTCTTATCTGTGAGCCTTAAAACCAGTGTGCCTGGTGTATGAGTCACTCTGCTCCACTGGTGCCTTGCCCAGCTCCCCTGGCAGCGCCAGGAGTGCCCACAGCTCCTTCTCCAAGGGCAGAGGATATCAGCAAAGCTGCTGGGCTTCTCTTCTCCCAGTCTGCAGTTTCTCCTGTCTCTGGATCACAGCTGGTTCCCAGTTCTGTGTGTGCTAGCTGCCTGCTGTGGCCCGAGCTGGGCACTGAGGAGCAGCAGGAGGTGGGAAGGTCTGTACCTAACGTGGTTGTGGCTGGGGGATGATGTAATGATCCTTTTCCATCTGCTCCCATCCATCTTTGAATCCACAGGAAAGCATCCTTCTTGTGAGACACGTGAATCCCTCATTTCAACCCCATCCCTGGTTTGGAAGTTCTCTGGAATGCTGTGGTTGGCACTCTCCCCATGCCTGTGGCCCAGAGGGGCTCCCCATGCAGTGTAAAGCCATGGGCTCAAAATAGCTCAGAGATGTCACCCAGCAACTTGTCACAGTTGCCAAAGTCTTTGTTGGAGTGGATCAAGGTGACACTTGGCTGCTATTTTCAGCCCCACACTTCCTGATAGCTGTTGGTGCTTTATTCCCCCGCTTTGATTATTTATTTATTTCCCTTTTGCTGAATCATAGACCTGGAAAATACTTCTTAGGTCATTGAGGATCCAAGAATGTGCCTCCTGATTTATTTTGCTGCCTGTTTTCCAGCTTTACTTGGTACAAGGCAGCTTAAAATGGACTAGGAGATGCCACCTGTGCTTCTTCAATGTCGCTTGCCTGCTGCGTGAGTTTCTGCCCTGCTCTTTTTATCTTAAAATTAATGGAGCTGCTCAAAGCTTAACACTGGCTTTGCCAGGGCTTTTTTTCCACAGTCAGCTGTGGTTGTTGGTGCCATTTCACCTGCTCTCATTTCTCTGCAGCTTTTCATTGCAGTCAAAGGTTATTTATGGTGGGGACAGTTGTGCAATAAATTGTTATTCAGTATTTCCTACCCCAGTCCTAATCTATCATGTGGCTCTTGCATGAACTGTTCCAGATTTTCATCATGAAAAGGGAATCAGGCACTAACACAGCTGCCCAGAGTAGTGGTGGAGTCACCATCCCCAGAGGGATTTAAAAAATGTGTGAATATGGCACCTGAGGACATGGTTTAGTGGTGACCATGGTGGTGCTGGGTTAGTGGTTGGAAATGATGATTTTCCAACCTTAACTATTCCATGATTCTCTATTAGCCAAATAAAGGCAGAATTATTAATTTTCTCACAGAGCCAAAGGAAAAAAACCCTTGTGAGGATTTCTAAGTTATTACAAACTGGTGGCTTAGTTGCTTTTTCCAGTTATTCTGTGCTAAAAGTCAATGCCTGTGGTCTGTTGACATTTAATTTTTGACTGAGTGAGAGTCACTTGTTGAGAGCACAGTTCTCTGTGTGAGAAGGCTTCAGGGCTGGATTTCTACAACCCAGACCCCAGTTTTGAGCTGTGTGTCCCAAAAATGAGTAGTGAGGTGGGCACAAGTGACTCATGCAGGGACACATGTGAATTGTGTAACAGAGACTATCTTCAATTATCTTGGCCCACAGATATTTCTGCCAGATATGTAGTTTTCTTTTCTTATTTCCAGCCCCATTACTTTCTAGTTCTGGAGAAAATAAGGCATAATTCCTTCATATGCAAAATTTCCCTGTGCAGTGGTTTAGCTCCAGGAGGGAGTGTGTTCACCCTGAGCACAGCAGGACCTGGAGCCATAAGCAGAGCAAGTGGCACGAGGGTGTCTCTACATCCTGGCCCTGCCTTCTTTGCTGCAGCACTTCCATGTGGTCCCCAAATTATTTTGGCTCTAATGTATGCTTTGAGAAGGTGGTGTCAGTGTCTCTGGTCACTCACATAATTATGGCACTCCTTCCTCGGGCCACAGTGCTGGGCACTGCTAGAGAATAGAAGTTCTCCTCCACCTTGCTTCTTCTGGGATTCCCTAGTGGTGTTCAGCATCATATTTGATTCTGGGCTTCCTTACTTCAAAATTGGAGAAATTAATCTGCTTTAGAGGGATCCTGGCTTCCTCATCCTTCCTTTCCTCCTCATTGGCTTCTGAGTCTCTTGCTCAAGCACCACCATTCTATCACCCACCCAAGCCATTCCCTCTCCTCTCCTCTCCTCTCCTCTCCTCTCCTCTCCTCTCCTCTCCTCTCCTCTCCTCTCCTCTCCTCTCCTCTCCTCTCTCTCCTCTCCTCTCCTCTCCTCTCCTCTCCTCTCCTCTCCCTCTCCCTCTCCTCTCCTCTCCTCTCCTCTCCTCCTCTCTCCTCTCCTCTCCCTCTCTCCTCTCCTCTCCTCTCCCTCTCCTCTCCTCTCCTCTCCTCTCCTCTCCTCTCCTCTCCTCTCCTCTCCTCTCCTCTCCTCTCCTCTCCTCTCCTCTCCTCTCCTCTCCTCTCCTCTCCTCCAGGGATTTCCCAGGTTTTTCCTTCCTTCCTGCAGCTCTTTGCCAGGCTTGGGAGCCTGTCCTCCAGCCCAGGGCACCAAGGCAGGCTCTGGGCAGGTTCTGACAGCAGGGAGAGCTCCTGTGCCCCATCCATCACCCCACGGGTCTCTGGGAGTGTCTGTGTGTGGAGGTGGTGTCATCCCTCTCTGCTCCTGCAAAGTGACTCATCCAGTCCCAGCTGCACTTTCATCTCTTGTGGGAAGAGGGAGGAGGATTCACAAGTCTCTATTTCTGCTGTGAAAATTACACCCTTAGGTTGGTTACAGAAGGAGTGTGGAGGGAAGGAGTGGAGCAGCCAGGCAGAGGAGCCTGTCAGCCCCACCAAAGGTGGAAGATTCAGTGCCCAAAAATATGGACTCACACCATGCAGCCCATTGCACATTTGTGAGTTTATAGAAAACAACCATGAAATCAGAGAAAGTTGCCTGAATTGGCCTCTGCATGAAGGAAAATTCATCCAACTGCCTTCCTCACATGAGTGTGAGAAATTTCAGGGTGGTGACCCTGTCCTAGTCCAAGCCCTGTGCAGAGTTGTTCTGGTCCTGCTTCTTCTTTCAAACCAGGAGCAAAGCCAGCAGGGCCCTGTGACATGCACTGGTCTCTCTGCAGATGATTTCTTTGAAAGCATCTGTGGAGTTGTAGAGGTCCTTGGGTGGACATTGCTGTCCCTGCTGCTTTGGGAACACTCTGGTGAGCTGTGTCTCAGTGGAAGTGGGGAGCAGATTGATACACCCACATTTCCTGCAGATGGGTGTGCACCTGTGCTTTACTCCTGTGTGACTTCAAGCAGTGGCAGGTGTGAGGGTTGGTCCCAGGAGACACAGGCCTGCTACAGCAGGATCACATCGGTGTTGCTGAGTCGAATACTCAAAGCCCTCATGCATCAGAACTGAGACATGAAAATGGGCATTTTTCTAACCAGCTGGGACTTGTTTTCCTCACCTACTGCTGTTTCAAGACCAGTCACTGCTCTTCAGCACCACTTAAAGACAGGTACAGCTGTCAATCCACAAATGCTGCTGGGTTTTGATGGACGCCAAGAGTCCTTTTTCAACCCTCTGAGTGGAGGCTGGAGGTGTGGGGATGCTGCAAGGGGGCTGCAGCTGTATTTAGGGGTGGCACCACATCACCAGTTTCCTGAGAAGGAGTTTGGGAAGTGGCCTATTTCCAGGCTCATTCTTGGAGTATTTTCTTCCAGACCCCACTGTCAGCAGCAGCTGAACTATTTTAGCTGATATTTTCTTTGAGGGTTCAGCTCAGGGTAAATTTAAGCCTGAACATTTTCAAGTTTGACAAAGCTTCACAAAGCTGAAAGTGGAGCTTGTGCTGGGAGGTATCAGCCTTCTGCCCTCACTCAAAGGCCATTGACTCATAGAGTTCTGCTGCTTTTCTTCCCCTCTAATGAGCAATCAGGAGAGTAAATAACAAAACTCAGTTTGCAGAGCACCGTGTGCTGCATGTCTGCCTTAGCTGGAGTTATTTTCCCACTGCTATCTCTGTGCAGAGCCAGATCCCCTGTGCTCAGGTCCCTGGTGTCTGCAGCTGCCTGCCTCTGCCCATACCATGGGAGTTTTGGGAATTCAGCAGATATCTGATCAACATCCGCTTTTGTTATTTCTGAATATTATTTAAGAAACTGAGAGCAAGAAGAAATGCCAGGAGTCTTGCAGACCCAGCCTGCTCTGTTTTGGTGCTCACAGGTCGCACACAGCTTTCCAGGCCAAACCTGAAGAGGGGCAAGGTCTGATCCAAACCAGCTTTATTCTTTGCCAGAGTGGCACAATTTTCCAGGGGATGCTGCAGGCAAGAGCAGTGCCCACAAAAAAGTGGAGGATAATACATCCCCTGTGCAGACTAATGCCTGAACCTCCCCTTTCCTGAGTCAGTCCCATCAGCTCCTGATTCTCCATCTCAGCTTCCACAAAGCCTCCCTCTCACTGCTCAGCTCTGCTTCTCCTGCAGTGTGGATTCTCCTCCTTGTTTTTGGCTTCCTCTCGGTTGATGCAGAAACACAGCTGGGCCCCATGGCTCAGGAGAAGCTCTGACCTGGGAAAGGCTCCAGGTCTTCAGGTTTGCTGCAATAGCTCATTCCTTTCCTCTCTCCTTCAGGAAAACCAATTAAAAAGTAAAACAGTGCAGGAGAAGCCAGAGGAGATGTGAACTATTTGTGCCCTCTCCAGTCTCTGATTCACTCATGGTAAAGGTGGCATGAAAAACTTTGGCACTCAAAAATAAGTGTCCACTGATGTTTAGAGCTGGGCAGGAGGATTTTGTACTTAACCTTCTCCAGGATATGTCTCCCTCCTCCCTGCCCAGGAGCCTTGGGTGGCATCACTGGGATCTGCCACGTGCTGCTCATGTGTAGTTCTGTGCTGGAGCAGTGCAGAGCCAACATCACCTACCTGTGCTCAACATTGCTGTTTGAAAATGTCAATCTTGACAGTCAGGATGTGGGCACTGCAGGGAAAGGAAGCAGTGCCCGGGGGCCCTGGTGGGTACGGTGCCAGTTCCCACAGCCCACCCCTCCTTCCTGGACAGTTTCCTGTGGCCCTACTGGTCCCCTGCTGTTCACAGCTGCCTTTCAGCATCCTGCCCCCCCGATGCAGCCCTGCTCAGCAATCATCTCAAATCCCAAATCCTCCTGCACCTCAGCTTCAGCCCCTTTCCTTCCAGGTCCCACGACTGGTCACCCTCTGTTCCCCCCAGTGTCACCCGCAGCAGTGTCCCACCAGCATCACCAGTCCATGGGTTCCCGGTGAGGCCACCCCAAGCCCTGTGCCAGGGGACAAAGCTGGAGAGGGTGACCCCGGGAGAAAAAGCAACTCGGAAGGAGGTGATGGTGTTGGCACTGCCCACGGAGGAGGCAGAGGGGCTCGGGGCAGTGGCTGAAGTCCCGCTGCCCGTGGGGCTGCAGCAGTGTGGTCTGGGGGCACTGGGAAGTCGGGACAGCGTCCCTGCCCCAGCGCTGCCTGCCCACGGTCCGGGCTGGCGAAAGCAGATGCAAGTTGGAAAAAGAGCGATCCCAGCTGGGCTGCAGACAGCTCACAGCCCGAAAGAGTTAACAGGCAGCGAGGCCGAGCCGGTCCTCCCACCGCCATGAGATCACCGCCGCCAGCGCCAATCCTCGCTCCATCCTCCTCCAGCCTCGCTCAGTGTGGCAGCAAAGGAGCCGGGAGCCAAAGCTGCGAGTGGGAGCAGCGGCAGACACCATCCCGGCCCGTCCGCACCTGGAGCCGCTGGGCAAAGTGGCCATGTAGGACCCGGAACCTGCCTCCATCGCCGCCACAGCCACTCGCGTCCGTCCAAGGCGCGCCTGGTGCCGCTCCCTCTGGGTTTTCTTGCCAACATGATGGGCTGCAAGTCCAACTCACTCACTTGCCTGCAGGGAGGAAAACCAGGGCTGCCGCTGGCCACAGCCACCGATTCCACGGCTACACTCAACAAACTGGCCCTGGCCACGGGTGGGACCGAGAAATCCTGGTACCGCTGCATCTTCCCCTTCGGCATCGTCTCCGTGGTCATCGGCGTCGCAGCGACGTGCATCACCTTCACCATCAATGGCCCCCAAATGGACATCGCTAAGGTGGTCTCGGTGGCCACCTTGATCTTCGGGGTGGGCCTGCTGGTGGCTGCTTATGTGTGCTGGCGGGCCAAGCGGGAGCGGCAGCGCAGGCGGCAGCGCCAGGAGCCCGTGGCCCTGGAGCAGGGAGCCCTATGACCCGGGCTGGGGGCACAGGCTCAGCTCCGCCCGGAGCCCCCTGCTCACACACCCCCCTCGGCGAGCAGAGGGGTGACAGCACCGGCTTTGTCGCATCCGAGGAGGTCCGGACCCTGCCCGAGGTCAGCTTGCCGTCATTCTCCACCCCGCCCGCGCCAGTGTCCGGCCATCCCCGCTGCCGGCATGGGGTAGGGGCAGCCCGGCCACGGCAGAGGCTCCTCCTGCCCGCCTGCCCGCGACCAGCACGCAAAGAGCCCGGAGAGCGGCCAGGGAGGCCGGAGAGCGGCCGAGGAGCGAGTCCGCAGGCAGGGAGCCGCTGCCCGTCCCTGCCGAGCGCCGCCGGGAGCCGCAGCGAGCCCGGGGCGCCGCTCCGTGCCGGGGAAACCGAGGCAGCCCCGCAGCCCCTGCTGGCTGCTGGACGAGTCCAGCGTCACTTGTGTCCTCTTGCGGCTTTTCCCTGTGGCGAGGACCCGTGTGGCGCAGGACAGAAGGAGTTTAGGAGGAAATTGTCCGGGTGCGGGGAGCATCCGAAGAGCTGCGTGGCAGGATGGGTGTGCGGGTGCGGGACGCAGCAGAGATGCGGGAGCAGGGCCTGGCAGGGACCCCGGGGACAGCGACGGCGCCCGGGGCAGCTCGGGAGCAGAGCCTGCCGGGGGCAGCGGGGAAAGGGCAGTGGAGGGGCTCAGCCTGGGCGGGCGGCGGCTCCCAGGGCTTTGCTGATCGTGGGGAGGAACTCGGGCTCTTTCCGTGCCCTTGTGGGTGACCCAGCCCGGTGGTGCCCGGGCTCCGTGTGCCCGGGATATGCAGGGGTGGGGTGCTTGTGCTGTGAGCATCCCCCGGGGGTGGGAGTCTGACAGCGACACTGTTGTGGAGAGGAGCTGGAGGTTCATCCAAAAGGAGCAAATACACTTCTACCAGTTTTTTTTTGTTTTGTTTTGTTTTGTTTTTGGTTTTTTGGTTTTTTTTTAAGTCCATGCTCCCATTCTTTGAATTTAGCTTTGAACTCATTACTCTAAAAGTGAGTAGGAGACCTGGGCACGGGGATCCCTCTCTGGCTGCTCCCGGAGGCTGCGGCAGAGCCGAGCTGCTGCCCTGCCCCGGCTGGCCCCGCACACTCCGGGGCCTCCCAAATCCCGGCCGAGCCGTCCCAGGCACCGCACAGCCCGTGAATGGAGCCGGGAGCCACGGGCGGGGCAAAGCTGAGCTTGTGCCGAGTGCCCGGGGCGCTCCTGCCAGTGCCGTGTCACAGCTCGCATCCCGAGCTTGTCTCCATCATCCTGTCGTGTTCCTCAGCCCCGGAGCTGCTGCGTGTCTCAGCACGCGTGGCCCGAGCCACCATCCTCAGGATCCTGGGACACCGGGGTACCAGGGCTTGGAGGCCCAGCCCTACATATCCAGGCTCAAATACACCCAGAGTTTGGAAACCTTGGAGACACTTTCAGACTCAGATCTGACCAAAGCTTTACTTTCTTTGAGGTCAGTGTCACAGAGCCCTGCTCTGTGGCAGATGATGGGTTTAGCAGATAAGGAGTTCAGGCCGTTCTTTGTAAGCCTGGCCATTGTTTTGAGGTGTTTAAGTAGTTTGTGGTTTCAGCCTGTCAGGGTTAGCAAACCAGGGGTTTCCAGCCACAGGGGCTCAGTGGTGGGTGTGTGGTGTGAGGGATGCTCAGTGATAAATCAATGTATTGATGGTTTGAGCTGCCAGCTCAATTTTATTATTATTGTTTTTTATTTCATTCTCCTTGCTATAATATTTCAGCAAACATGTTTGTGGCTGCCTGCAAACCCCTCTGCTCTCACCTTGCCCATCAGCACCACCAGGACCAGGAGTGCTGCTCCTAATCCTGCACAAACTGATATCACTTTTCTAGTGCTCAGCCCTTCTTCCACCCCATTCCGAAGCAAACCCATCTAAACAGGATGATGGGATGGTTGTTCAGGTGCACCCAAGGAAAGCCTTGGAGCCAGCCCAAAATGTCTGGCGTCAGGCCCTGTTACATCTCGCCCTTCTTTGATCTTGAAATCCAGCTCTCCAGAGCCAAATCACCTCTCTCCTGCTCCCAATGAGCTCCCTCAAGGTGGCTCTCAGCAGGACCTGGAGGAGTGGAGCCCCTCTCACAGACAGCCTGAAGAGCTGGAATGCCAGTCCTGCACAGGCCAACATTTTGTTTTGTTTCTGTTAAAAGCTTGAAGGGATTTGAGTTCTGCCATGAGAGGCACAGTCACAACCACCCCTCCTGCTGCCTCTGAGGGTTTATTTACATGAAAGGACTCTGGCATTTCCCCCACAGGACTGAGCTGCTTGAGAGCAAGTCCTGGGGAAATTCAGCCCCTTAAACAGCACTGAGTGGGGGTTGTGGTGGCAAGAAGAGATGGTTGGAAAGTTACACTCAGGTCAGCAAAGAGCTTGGAAGGAGGAAGATGAAAGGAACCACATGGTCAGTCTGCACTCATAGAGTGGAGATCCAGGATTTGCCACAAGCTGGAACCATCCCATGTTGCTCTTCCCTGTGCAGTGCAGGATTGGAGCCAGTGGCTCTGTGTTTGCTGGCAAATGCCACCATCACACCCTCCTCCTCCTCAAGTGGCATCTGGTGCCACTGGTGGCATCGTAGATGTGTGGGAGCTGCCTGGCCCCAGCTCTTCCCTTCCTTATGCAAGCTGGGGAGGCTCCAGAGGACACCCCCCAGGCACCCACTGCAGCATCCCATCTGCACATCCCACTGGGCATCCCAGGCAGCCTGCACGCTGCTCCTGGGGCTCAGTGCCCAGCAGTCACCCTCTGCTCCAGCTGCCTCAGCCCTGCATCCTGGCAGAGCCAAAGGCATCTGTCCCACCCCAGCACTGTTTTGGGGGAAAGGGGCTCACCTGGATGCCTGTGAGTGTTGTCCAAAGCCAGCAGCTGAGGTGTTGGCACAGGAGCTGTTGGTGCACACACGGATCCGTTCTGCCCCCAGCAGGGAATTGCCCTGGGTGGGCACTGCTGTGGCTGCCTTACCACAGTCTGGGGCTGACAGACACTCTTCACCCTTTCCAGGGGAACCAAAAATTAATAAACCTGTCAAGCTCATTCAAACACTGGATTTCATCTGCTTTAGCTGGAGCTGCAGCCAGGCCCAGCTGTGCTGCCTCACTGCCCAGAGACCTGCACCCTCCAGAGGCCTCTGTGCCCCTGGCAGGATTCTTGATGGAGGAAAGATGGCTCAAAGCAAAGCACCCAAGGTCATGCCTCGATATAACCTGCCCCTTCATTGCACCAACAGCCCCCTCAGGGGCTGCTCTTCCCATGTAGGGAGAACATTCCCTAGCCTAGGGACACCCTCCTCCAGTGACAGCCTCCTGAGGGCTGTCCCATCCCACAAACACCCATCCCAGCAATGTATTCAGCTGCTGTGACAGCCCTGGGCCCTGTTTCTGACAGGTCCACCCCAACCCCCTTTCAACTCTAAACAGAATTCTGGGGAAAAATGCAAGTTTTGTGGCACCAAAAGGGGAAGGGTTAAGGATTGTTGCTGCCAGATTGGGAACAGTTGAAAAAGGGGAACATAAAAATAAAAACATGCATCCCTAAAATAAACCTGACATTTATTTCTTATCTTGGCTGACACGTGGGGCTGCTCCCACTGCCTGGGTTTGGCTGCAGAGGGTGGAGCTGCTCACCAGGACCGTGGGCACCCCTATTCCCACTCCTTTTGAGGAAACTGAAGCCTGGAGCCCTTCAGAGGAGCAGTGACAGAGGGACAGCTGGAGAGGGGCTGTGTTTGCTGGCAGCTTCAGGATGCCAGCAGGGCTGATGGAGGAGGGGAGCCCCCACGTCCCACGGGGTGAGGTGGCTGGTGGCAGAGCAGGTGCCTGCAGCTCTCCCTGTGCCAGGGACATCCCCTGCTCTGCCCACTCTGCCATGGCTGGTGTGGCAGGGAAGGACCTGTCCAGGGGCAGGATTTTGGGCTGGGGCATGCACCTGAGGTCACACCCATTCCATCAGCTGCAGCTATGCCATGTTCTCTCTCCCAGCAAGAGGAGGGGCCAGGGACCAGCTGTGGCCAGTGGAAGAAGTGACCCAAGCCCTGCACAACTGTGTCTGTGCTGCACCCCAAAAAACACACACATTTCACCTTCCTACACAAGCTACACAGGCTTAAAACCACATTTAATTTGGCTGCTTTTCCAGGTGTCAGCTGGGTCTGGAAATTCCCAGGAAAGAGGAACAAAGCTCTCCCAGCCACAGGCAAAGTCCAGGTCTAGGACAGCTCACAGCACTGGTGCAGATCTCCTTATCCAGCCAGGAGCAGGGAAATTGGCACAGCCTGGGACATTCATCCCTACCGAAAAATCACCATTCCCTGCACTTCAAAAACACGTTCATGTGCCCAGGGAGGTGTGGGAACAGCCAAGCCCAGCTACTTGGCTCCACTCCAAAACTGCCAGCAAAATAATGAGTAACTCTGAGACAGCTGGGCTGAATTCCTGGCTAATCAACTAATTTATTTACTCCTCTGATAGTTATTTGTTGTGCAGGGACACAAATGGAAAATTTAACAGTTTTTTTCCTTATCTGTGCATGGACAACTCTGTCTTCCCAGGGCAGGGACAAGGGACAGGATGCCAGGCACAGGGTGGGCATTGGGAGCAGACCTTTGGGATTATGGAAACGACCAACAGACTATCTTATCGAGCACTCCCTCCCAGGGGTTGCTCTAATCTTGGTTTGGGAAGCTCCAAATGGACAATTATGGAATATTTTTCCAAATAAATGCAGTTTCTGGTGGTCTGTGTGCATGCAGGACTTGTCACAGAAACGTCCTTGCAGCTGCCCTGTGTCCCTGCTGCAGGGCTGTCCCAGCCTGCTCCAGCTCCTCCTGGGAGCTCTGAACAACTCAAAGCTGTCTCTCAAATGTGGCCATATCTTAAATTTGGAGTCCCCCCCAGCAGACAGAGCTGCAGCACGTGGTGATGCTCCAGCACCAGGTAAGGTCCCCATCCCTGCTCACCTGGGGGTGAGTGGGGACTGTGGGTGAAGGGTGAGGCCACTGCTCATCTCCAAGATGAGATCAGCAGGTCCACACCTTCATCCCAGGCTCAGCTCCTCTCACTTCTGCCTGCTTGAGCCCTGGTTTGGGTTTATATCATCTTCCCCTGGGGTTCTACCTGGGTTGTAAATCCAGTAAGGTTCGGAAGGATTTTGCAAATTGTGAAGCATAAAATGTATCCCAGAGAGATGGGGCTCAGTGCAGCAGAGGTTCTGGTGATGGTCAGAGGGCAAAGCTTGACGGGACACAGGGAATGGCTTCCCACTGCCAGGGCAGGGCTGGATGGGATACTGGGAAGGAATTGTTCCCTGGGAGGGTGGGCAGGCCCTGGCACAGGGTGCCCAGAGCAGCTGTGGCTGCCCCTGGATCCCTGGCAGTGCCCAAGGACAGGTTGGATGGGGCTTGGAGCAGCCTGGGACAGTGGAAGGTGTCCCTGCCCATGGCAGGGGGTGGAATTAAATGAGTTTGAGATCCCTTCCAAGCCAAACCATTCCAAGAATCTATGTGCCTGCTTCTCTTCTCCCTGGTCCGGGTTCCGATGTTGTGACCCAAAACTATCCCCAGACTCTCACATGCTCCCACTGAAGTTTTGCAAGCACTGCTGATCCCTCCCCAGAGCTCTGCTGGGGGCTGGCAGCTCTCTCCCTGTGTCATCACGTGCAGGCTCAGTTCAGAGACCACTCCAGAGCCCTGGGACAGGCCAGCTGTGCTCCCAGCTCTCCTGCATCAGCCCAAAATTTATTAACCTTGTTTGTCACCATGACATCAGAGCACATCTTAAATTAACAGCTTATCCTCCTTGCAAAAGCTCATAGGATCATGTGACATCTTCAGTGCCCAGGAGTAAATCTCTGGTGATGCTGCATAGCAGGTGACCCGAGTGGGGACCAGAAACAATGTGGGCTTACCATAAGGCTGAAAAGAAAGCCTTTATAAGTGTTTTTGCTGGCTGCAAGGTTTTGGAGTGGTGTCTGGAGCCTCATCCATGGGCAGTCATCCTTGGTGCAAGCAGCTGCCTGAAGATCATGGAATCCCAGAATGGTTTGGTTTGGAAGAGACTTTAAAACTCATCCCAACCCCTGCCATGGGACACCTTCCACTCAAGATGTTCATGCTGTGAAGAAATCTGGGAGATATTTTCTTCCCCAGCCAGAATGGAACTGAGGCACAGAAACACTGTGATTTGATCTCATTTCCCACATGGAATTTTCCAAGGCTGAGGCTGGAGCTCAGCTCTGGGAGCGGAGCAGCCGGTGCTGTGCAGGCTCGGCTCAGCCTTGTCCCCCAGGGCTGGGTGTCACCGTGCCCAGAGCTGTGCTGAGCTGGCAGCCAGCCCGTGCCCGAGCCAGGACTGGCATTGGGCAGGGAGGAGCACAGGGGACTTGCCACGTTTGGCACCTGCCATGGCCAGAGTGGCCCTGTCCCACGGGGACAACGTCCCTGTCCTTCAGCCTGGCGCGGCGCGGCGCCAGGAGCAGATGGGCTGCAGTGCCGGTGTCACACACCACGGCAGGGACAGGTGGCTCCTGCCTGCCATCCTGCTGCCAGGGAGGGCAGGGAGATGGCTGGGAAACCCTCCTGAGCTCCTCCTGGGAAGGAGCAGTGGGATGTTGCTCTGCAGCTGAGGCACAGGCTCCCTGTCCTGGATTTGGCTGGGATAGGGTTAATTTTCTTCCCCTCGCTGGTCCAGGGCTGTGTTTTGGATTCAGGATGAGAGCAGTGTTGATAACACACTGGTGGTTTGGTTGTTGCTGGGAAATGCTCTCCCTAAGTCAAGGACTTTTGCATTTCCCATGCTCTGCCATTGGGGAGGTGACAAGGACTGGGAGGGATCAGGGCCAGGACAGCTGATCCCAACTGGCCAGAGGGATATTCCAGACCACGGAACATCATGCTCAGTATGGAAACTGGGAGGGTTGGCCAGGAGCCAACTGCTGGGGATGAGCTGGACATTGGGCACAGGTGGGGAGCAACTGCATCACTTCTCTGTCTTGGCTTTATTGCTCACTCCCTCCTTTTCATTGCATTATCCTCACTATTAGCACTTCTGTTATGTTTTATTTTGATTATTAAACTGCTCTTAATCTACCAGGTTTCTCTTTTCTTTCTGGTTCTTCTCTCCCACAGAGGGAGGGGGAAATGTCTGAGCCAGCTCTGTGTTGTTTCCTTGCTGGGGTTAAATCACAGCTCTCCTCCATGGGCCTCTCTGCCCATTATGAAACACTCTGTTTTCATTCAAGAATGAGACCCATGGGCTCTATTATCTTTAAAAATCTCTCCCATGACGTTTCTGCTCATGGCCCCACTTTTTTATCTCCATTTTAGGTCTGTGTATCAGTCACCCACCCTGTCCTGACAGCCTCTGAGACCAGGGAGAAGCTGCCCACGGCTGCTCATTCCACAAGCAGCAATTCCATTTAAAGCCCATCTGACAAATACAGGCTGTGCTGTGCCTAGGGAAATAGGAAAGCACAGCACTTCAGACATTCAGGATGCAGCTAAACCACCCATGGAATGCCAGCTGCCAATCTTAAAACAAAATTCTGCTGGTTTTTTATTCAAAATGAAAATATGTTGGTGCCCAGCAGGCAGTGCTGAGGAGACAGCCTTCTCCAGCTCACTCCTACTCAGCAGGAGGAAGGAGATGTTTTAATATGGGACTGAGATGCAACAGGACAAGAAACCTGCATGTTCCCCACTACCCTCCTTGGGATCAGGGAACAAGGGGCAGGACCAGAGGAAACAGCCTCAGATTGCACCAGGAGGGGTTTGGATTGGATATTGCTCTGTCTTCCTCAAATGGAGGGTCAGGCACTGGCACAGCTGCCCAGGGCAGTGGTGGAGTCCCCATGCCTGGGGGGAATGAGAAGACACATGAATGCCTTGGCAGCCCTGGGGTAGCAGTTGGACCTGATGATCTCAGAAGGCTTTTCCAGCCTAAATGATTCCATGACTCTGCACGACCCTTGGTCTGTGTTTCCCATCTGGCAAGATGCAAACCCCATTTTTCCTAAATCCATGCTCAGGGAACTTATGGAGATGGAAGAAAATGACAGAAGGCATTTTTCCCACTCACTGAACACCAGGTACAAAGCAGCAGGATGTCACAAAGTGTAGGAAACAGGCTGTAAATCCCATGGCATCAGCAAGGTAAAATGCCAGGGACAGTTCCAGCGTCAGGGCTTCCTGCCAGCCTAAAATCAGGTCCCATTGGAGGCACAGGCAGAGGAGAGACCTCACCCCACTGCCCTTACAGAGGCTGTTTCTGCACTCCCTGCTCTGAATAGGAAGTGAAATCTCACTTTCATATTTTAAAGGAAAAGTACACTCAGCCTAAAGAAGCCTGGAGAGGAGGAGGTTGAGGGCAGAGCACAGCAGGGATTGCAGCTTCTCCCAAGGGGCAGCTCCAATCTCTGCTCTGTGACAGGGACAGGACCTGGGAATGGCTGGAGCTGTGCCAGGGGAGGTTTAGGTTGGATTTCAGGAAAGGCTCTTCCCCAGAGGGTGCTGGCACTGCCCAGGCTCCCCAGGGAATGGGCACAGCCCCGAGGCTGCCAGAGCTCCAGGAGTGTTTGGACACCAGGGATGCACAGGGTGGGATTGTTGGGGGGTCTTTGCAGGGCCAGGGGCTGGACTGGATGATTCCTGCAGCTGCCTTCCAACTCAGGTTGTTCTCTGATTCTGTGATACATTAAGTAAAAAATGTGATAATTCTCCATTGTGACTGCACAGAATCAAGCACACTCTGAAATACATTAAAAATCCAGGCAAACCCCAGCTATTTAATGGCAGCTAACTAGGAAATAATGAAAATGGAGAGTTAGATAGGCAATGAGGATGTTTTGGGAACTCTGTAGCACCTGTTAGCCAGGAATAGGTTTGCATCCCCCTGGAAAAGGTGTCACACAGTAGGACTGCAAAGGATCCTCCAGGAGAGCAGGAGGAAAAAGAACAGTGAAAGCTGTTCTAGCAGGAGGCAGCACAGCAGAGGGTGGAAAGCACAGGCTGCTTTCAGGCTCTGGAGAGGTGATAATAACCAGGGAGTCAGGAAAAATAATAATAGCTGGAATAAAGAGAGACAATAATGCAGTTCTGTTGAAGCTGAAGTGGTTTTTTCTCCCAGTGTCAGGGCTGGAGAGCTCTCACTGCAGATCTCACGGGTGAACTCTCTGACTGAGTGAGATCAAGGCAGCAACATTTCTTTAAAAAACCTTCTTTAAAAGCACTTCTTGGATTATAGTTATGGATTTTCTAACTCTCCATTTTCCAACATTCTGTTTAGATACTCAAAAGCATTATGCCTGTGAGTTTGTCCTTCTCTGCTGGGATGCCATGGAGGCTTTTGGGGGCATCTCCCAGTGGGTCTGGTCCATCCCCCTGCACCTGGATCCTCACTGTTTCCAAAACCCAGCTCCCTGTGAGCAAAACCACTGCAGCTTTTTGCACCAGAGAACAGAACAGAGCTGGGAAGGGGCTGGAGCACCAGGAGAGGCTGAGGGAGCTGGGAAAGGGGCTCAGCCTGGAGAAAAGGAGCTCAGGGGGAACCTTCTGGCTCTGCACAACTCCCTGACAGGAGGGGACAGCTGGGGGGGTCGGGCTCTGCTCCCAGGGAACAGGGACAGGATGAGAGGGAAATGGCCTCAAGTTGTACCAGGGGAGGGTTATATTGGATACTGGGAAAATCTTTTCACTAAAAGGGTGGTCAGGCACTGGCACAGCTGCCCAGGGCAGTGGTGGAGTCACCATCCCTGGAAGTGTTCAAAAGGCACCTGTGGACTTGGGGACACTGTTTAGTGGTGGTTTTGGCAGTGCTGGGGGAATGAACTCATTGATCCTGGAGGTCCTTGCCAAATTTAATGATTCCATGATTCTATGACATTTTTAGGACTTTATCATTTCTGTGTTCTGGTCACAGCAAAATCATGGGTTTATTCTGAGTCCTTTGTCCTGAAGAGCTGCCTGGCAGAAATCCCCCAGGGCTGGCTCAGGGATTTGATTTCCCACAGGGCACTCACCAATTGAACTGTTTTCCCTGGATTTTCATTACACTGAGCTGTTACAATGATTCTTCCCACGGCACCCAGCAGGCACTCTGGAGGAAGAAAAGCACAATACATACCAGCAAAATTCATCTCACCATGATGAATTTTGAATTTCACCAGACTCACAGTCCCATGCACCAGCTAAGGCCCTGTAGGTCAGTTTTTGCTGCCTGGTTTTATTTGCAATATCTGTCTCTGCTGGGCTTAAAACTGCCAATAAAGGCTGGATTTGCAGAACTCCCAGGTGGGAGCTGATGGCCCATGGCAGTGCTCCTGCCTGCTCGAGCATTCCCATAGGATTTATTTATTTATCTGTGTTCCAGACCACGAGCTGGAATGTTTTTCCAGAGCTCAGAAGGATCGGAACTGTTGAGTTTTACACATTCTTGAGTGAATCCCCAAGTCAAGTCTGAAGTGGGTTAGTTCACAGCCTGCTACACCAGACCCAGATCCTGCTGGGATAAAGGGGACAAGAAATCATGCAAAATCTATTCTTCCTCACAAGTGTTGGCATTCAGCTTTAAAAAATGTTCAACATTACCAAACCTTTACATTGAGATTTTCAATTTGACTAAAAATTCTGGGCTATATTAGGTGAACAAACACAAATAATTAGAAATTCCACAGCAATATCCCTGCTGTCCATGTGCCCAATCTCTCCCAGAGAGCTGGGCTGTCTGGTGACACTGGTCATGGCACTGGTCATGGCATGACCCTGGAGGAGAGCAGAGGAGTGGGGCACCAAGGGGGTAGAGCTAAAAGGGCATGACTGACATTTCTAAATCCTGAACCAACATTACTGCACTTGTGTGTCTTTTTGGGTTTTGACAGTTCATACAGTCATAGAATCATGGAGTGGTTTGGGTTGGAAGGGACCTTAGAGCTCATCTCATTCCATCCCCTGCAGGGACACCTTCCACTATTCCAGGCTGCTCCAAGCCCTGTCCAACCTCATGGCAGGAAGGTTGCTGCTGGATGATCTTTGACACCCTTTCAACTCAAACTATTCTGTCATTCTGATCTGTGATGGGTGGCATTTTTCTAGGAAGGATCTGTTGAATCTACCCATGGTTTTCTTGTGATTTAAGATATATTAAAGCTGTTAAATATAAGCATTTAGTTGTTGGATGAGACTGTATCAGGGCAGGACAGGATAACGAGGAGAATTGTGATAAATCCTGCAGTACATCAGTGCAGGGCTGCCCTGAGCTGGGCTGGTTTGTACTGTCCCCAAAGTCTGCTGGGGTGAGGGCAAACCTGGATGTGCTGAGCAGGAGAGTTTGGCTCTCTGCCTGCCTGGCTGGTGCTGAGCACAGGCCTGTGGGGCTCTGCTGCCCAGGACCTGTGCAGTGCTCGTGGAAAATAGCAGGGCTGGGATCCAAGGGTCCCACTTCAGCAGCTCCCTAAAGCACCATGTGTGTCTCTGCTTTTTGCCTTGGCCCTGTGCCACGCCCCAGGTGTCCCCAGGTGTCCCCAGGTGCCAGCTTTGCTCTCTGCTAGGTGCAGAGCCTGCTCAAGGTGCAGTGCTCAGCAGCCCAGTCTGTTTGTGTGCATGTTTATCCTGTCCCTGGCTCTCCCAGCTCTCTTCGGAGCCAGCAGGGAAAAGTTCTCAAGTTAAACCAACCACAGGATGCAGGAACCAGGCACAGGAGCTAAACCCCAGCCTCTGAGAGTGTCTGCAAGGGGATTCTGATGCTTGAAGAGGCATTTGAAGGTTTAATCCACTGAGGAAAGCTCAGATCTGGCGGCACACTCAGGTTCACTCCCCTGCCGATTGCTCTCCTGCGCCTCCTCCTCAGCCCCAGGCATTTTGCACTGAGAAAGAAATTAAAAAGTTGTCAATTAGCTGTTGGCAGTAGAAGTCCCACAGCACCTTCCTGTGTCAAGGTGGGGGGTTATTTTGGGGGGGTTCTGCTGAATATCCCCTTCTACAATAACCCGTGGCAGGAAATGGAGTGATTGTGGCCAGGTGTTGGCAGACTGTTTTCATCACTTTTCCATTTCATGCCTTCCAGCCTTGGCTGATGTTCCTTCTGCTCTCTCATTAGCAAAACAATCCTCTTACAACACTCTGTTGCCTATAGCTTGGTTGGCTCCTTTTTTTGCAGACCTCCAGAGGAGCAGGACAGCTTTCAGTGGCAGAATTACAAAAGATGAATGTTTTTCCTAAATGCTTTTTAGAATTGACCAGTGAAGAGCTCAGAGTGCTGGGGCATTGCACAGACAAATCCAATCTGTTTAGGCCAAATATCATAGTGCCATTACAGGGAATCTTCATATTTACTGCAAGAAGAGCAGGATAAAGTTAATAACCTGATGCACAGAGTGGTTTTCAGAGGGCTCCTAACTGAAGGCTAAACCCCCGTGCACTAGGCTAAACTAACCTGGCATCCTAAACTAAGTGACATCCACAGCATGAAACACAATATTCTGGGTGGAAGGGACCTGCAGCCATCATGAGTCCAACCCCTGTTCCTGCACAGACCCCCCAGCAATCCCACCCTGTGCATCCCTGGTGTCCAAACACTCCTGGAGCTCTGGCAGCCTCGGGGCTGTGCCCATTCCCTGGGGAGCCTGGGCAGTGCCAGCACCCTCTGGGGAAGAGCCTTTCCTGAAATCCAACCTAAACCTCCTCCCCAACTCAGGTTCTACTGCTGATCACCAGAACCAGTTGGATTTGTTGGGACTGGGGCTGCTGGGGCCTTTGTCTGGGGTTTCTGGACATCCAGAGGATGTTGCAAGAGTAACTCCAGTGGGGCCAGTTGATGACTGGAAAGCCCAAGGAAGTCACCTGGAAAACACCTTGCTTGGGCTGAGGGACAGAACCTTGCCATGTGCTGCTGTGACACAGACAGTTACCAGCTCATCCTCTAAGGGTGCATTAACCTTAGTATTAATGGACAGTCTTAACAACAGAGGAAGTGGAGCTGAAAAGGTTAAGAAGGCACTGAACTCTCTGACCAGCCTTCCAGCAGAAAATATCAGCTAAATTAAATAAAAAATGGAGTAATAAATCATGAAAAGTGGAAATGAGGGACAGAAGAGCATGAAGCAATGAACAGCCTCTGGCCTGTAAACAGGAGATAAAAATAGGGCAAACACATGGCATCAATCTGAAGGCTGTTTCCAAAACATCACATCCCAAAGGCCTCAGACTGACATTTTGGGGAGAGCTGGCAATTTGAAGAGGTCCCCTCCCAGGGGTGAGGGCTGCCTGCTGAGTGGGTCTCTGGAGGACCTGGGGCACCGTGTCCCTTGGCCTGGGGACTTCAGAGCTTTTGTCATTGCACATGGTGGTTGGGACTCTCATTTTTGTGTCCAGGCTGCTTCTGGACGGAGCCACCCATTCAAGGCCTCCTGGTGAGGCTCTGATAGAAATACTTTCTGGACTTTTTGTTTCTTTTTTTCTGGACAACACCCCTGTACAGAGCCACAAACTGACCCCATTGTTCTTCAGACCTTTTCCCAGTGCCTTTCTTGTGTCACCAAGTCACAGGTTGCATGTGCTGATCAGAACCAAATCCTGGTTTTCCTGATCCCTCTCTCCACAGGCTGCACTTGCTGGTTGATTTGGATGAGAAGCTCCTGGCATGGGACCATCACCCTGTTCTGTGGCTGCATCCTGAACATTTCAGACCCACTCCTGGGAGATACATCAGCAGCACTTCTTCTTTTAAGTACAGTGATCTAGACCATCTCCTGTGGGAATATTAGCAGAAAGAGACTGTGCAGTGTCAAAAATCCTGTTCTTACTCAGTATTCCTAAGTGGGATTCTCACAGAGTTGGTCTGTTGGGACAGAGGCTCCCTGGAGGAGTCTCTGGGGCATTAATGCTCTACATCCTCACTTGCAGCCACAGGCACTGTGGGAAAGCAGCACTGCAGCATTTTGGGGGTACACAGTAAAAATCCCTGGCTTGTTTTGCACCCGAAGTGGCTCTCTCCAAGCCACAGTTTCTGCTCTGCAGGGAGCCTGGCTGAGATGCCAGTGGGATCCCATCAGAGAACACAGCATCCATGGCCAGAGAAACTGAGGCATGAGTAGCAAGGGAGCAAAATCACTGTGGCATGAGGAAGAGGAGAGCTGTGAAGGAGAAAGTGGTGAGAGAAAAAAGGTATTTCCTGCCCGCAGGGGTCAGAGCAGTGTCCAGGAGAAAGAGCAGGAAAGTCCAGCACATCCATCAGCATGTCCCTGCACAGCTCAGGAGGTGTCTCTGGGGAGAGGGGAGCAGCAAGACAAAGCCCAAGGCAAAAATACCTGACCTTTACAGTCAGGAGCTCCAAGCAAACAGCTGGAAGAGACCATTTGAATGTTATTCCAGCAGTGTGTCTCAGCGTGCTGCTGTTCCTCACCCGGAGCAGTGCAGAGCCAGCTGCGATCTGAGCTGGGCACGGAGGGCCGGGGCTCGCCCTTCCCCCGTCCCACATATCCACAGAGGCACAAAGCCAGGCTCACTGCAGCCTGGACCTGGTTTTAGTGGCGGTGAACATCGCCTCTCTGTCTCTGGCCTTTCAAGTCCCCGTGCCCCGGGGCGGTGTCCCCAGCCCTGCGGTGACAGGGGTGGCCGATGGCCCTGACCCTGCGCTGGGGACACGGAGGCGCTGCCCGGAGCGGCCGGGAGCTCATTGCAGCTCTGCCGGGGGGAGTGCGAGTGAGACACGGCACGTATGGACAGAGAGTGAGAGAGACAGCGAGAGAGACAGTGACAGTGGCAGTGACAGTGACAGAGACAGACAGTGACAGTGACAGTGACAGTGACAGTGACAGTGACAGTGACAGTGACAGTGAGACAGAGACAGCGAGAGTGACAGTGACAGTGACAGTGACGGTGAGAGTGAGAGTGACAGTGACAGTGAAAGAGACAGAGGCAGTGACAGAGACAGTAACAGTGAGAAACAGTGACAGTTACAATGAAGTGACAGTGAGAGAGAGAGAGAGACAGTGACAATGATGGTGACAGTGACAGTGAGAGTGAGTCACTGGCAGGTACAGACAGAGACAGAGACAGTGAGAGACACAGTGACAGTGACAGAGACAGTGACAGTAACCGGCGCAGCCCCACTCAGCAACACCCGCCTGGCCCGGCCTGGCCATCCCTCCTGCAGTGCCATCCCTCCTGCAGTGCCATCCTCCTGCAGTGCCATCCTCCTGCAGTGCCAGTGCTCCTGCAGTGCCATCCTCCTGCAGTGCCATCCCTCCTGCAGTGCCATCCTCCTGCAGTGCCATCCTCCTGCAGTGCCATCCCTCCTGCAGTGCCATCCTCCTGCAGTGCCATCCCTCCTGCAGTGCCAGTGCTCCTGCAGTGCCATCCTCCTGCAGTGCCAGTGCTCCTGCAGTGCCATCCTCCTGCAGTGCCATCCCTCCTGCAGTGCCATCCCTCCTGCAGTGCCATCCTCCTGCAGTGCCAGTGCTCCTGCAGTGCCATCCCTCCTGCAGTGCCATCCTCCTGCAGTGCCATCCTCCTGCAGTGCCAGTGCTCCTGCAGTGCCATCCCCTCCTGCAGTGCCATCCCTCCTGCAGTGCCATCCCTCCTGCAGTGCCATCCTCCTGCAGTGCCATCCCAGTGCCATCCTGCAGTGCCATCCTCCTGCAGTGCCATCCTCCTGCAGTGCCAGTGCTCCTGCAGTGCCATCCTCCTGCAGTGCCATCCCTCCTGCAGTGCCATCCTCCTGCAGTGCCATCCTCCTGCAGTGCCATCCTCCTGCAGTGCCATCCCTCCTGCAGTGCCAGTGCTCCTGAAGTGCCATCCCTCCTGCAGTGCCATCCCTCCTGCAGTGCCATCCTCCTGCAGTGTCATCCTCCTGCAGTGCCATCCCTCCTGCAGTGCCAGTGCTCCTGCAGTGCCATCCTCCTGCAGTGCCATCCTCCTGCAGTGCCATCCCTCCTGCAGTGCCAGTGCCAGTGCCATCCTCCTGCAGTGCCATCCCTCCTGCAGTGCCATCCCCATCCTCCTGCAGTGCCATCCTCCTGCAGTGTCATCCTCCTGCAGTGCCATCCCTCCTGCAGTGCCAGTGCTCCTGCAGTGCCATCCTCCTGCAGTGCCATCCTCCTGCAGTGCCATCCCTCCTGCAGTGTCTGCACCCTCTCTTGCAGGTGCCCTCGCTGCTCCAGTGCCCCTTGCCAGGCTCTGGCACTGTCCTTGCAGCTCCTCTCCCCGTGCTGAGGGAACACCAGGCACATCCCCCAGGCAGGGGTGGCTGCCCACATGCATTGACACCTTTAACTGAAATTCAGAGAGCAAGTTTAGGTGAGGTACTGGGTGGGAATTCTGCCCTGGGAGGGTGGTCAGTCCCTGGCACAGGGTGCCCAGGAACACTGTGGAGCTGTGGCTCCCTGGATCCCTGGAAGTGTCCAAGGCCAGATTGGACAAGGTTTGGAGCAACCTGGTATAGTGGAAGGTGTCCCTGCCCATGGCAGGGGCTGGAACAAGAGGAGCTTTAAGGTCCCTTCCAACCCAAACCATTCTGTAATTCTATGGTTCTAAATCCATGCAGAAATGAAAACTGGCATATGTTCCCATCTCAGACACCAAAGGCCTGAGCTCTCACCTGCATGAGGGACCCTTTCTGTCCCCTGGGTCATGTCCCCAGCTGCAATCCACCCCTTCTCCCCAACTGAACAGAAGGGGCTGTGAGGACATCTGACCCTTCAGGGTCCCTCAGCCTCAGAGCCAGCACCTCATCACAGAAGAAATGGATTTTTTTTTACTTGAGAACTTGATAAAGGATCTATTTCCCCTGTCAGGCACTGAGGGCAGCATGTCTGCCAGGAAAGGTTCAGCTGGGGTGGCATTTCATGTTTCTGATTCTTGTTTTAATGTGTTGATTTTAATTCATGAAATCAGGCTGAGGGAAGAAATGTACTCTCACCTGCATCAGGTGCCTGGCTGAGGGAGCTCTGCCACCTTGTGCACCTTGTCCTCTGGCACTGCTCTGGGCCCATGCTGGGAATAGATAGATGCTCTTTCATGCCTGTGTCTCCTGAAAGCTTCACTTTTACAAGAAGTAATTCTAAAGATAAACCAGACAAATTAAAAAATAAACCTCTTGAAAAAAATAACGGAAAAGGGTAATTTAACACAGAGTTAATAAAGGTAATAAATAATCTGCTGAGTAGCTGGAGGACAGACTGGACAGATGGCTGGAGCTTTTGCTTGACATTTTCCCATCCTTCTTTCCTCACCCCCTTCTGTGAGCATTTCTCCCCTCTTCTGCCCTCATCCTTTCACATCCAAGGTGCCCAAGCACTTCCCATTCTTCTGTGTATAGCAATCACTTCACTCAGCCCCAAAATACATCTGTGAGGGTGGGAGGAGCGTGGCAGCACACACTAACTAACATTGCACAACAACTCAGGCCTGGAAGGGAAGGATAAACTTGGGCTTGGCTTGAAAATAAGCTGGGCTGTGTGGGATGAGGCAGCCAAGCTGGAATTCAGACATAAGCTCCTCAGCTCTGGGTCTGTGAGAGAGCTGGCCCGTGTGGGTTTGGCTGCACTTTAGGAAGGCACAGTCCTGGCCTGGCAGCACCAGCCAACACTGGACTGAGCAATGGACTTGATCTTGGCTTGGCACTTCTGCCAGCAGCACCTTCTTGACATCTTCATATTTCCAGGAAACACTGGAAGGGGGCCCAGCCTGCCAGACGGCTTTTTTGAAACTGGGAAACCAAACACAGTTTTTAAAAATGGCATTTTTGCCTCTGTGCAGCACATTCCGTGCACACATGTGAGTCACTGCTGGCAGCCCAGAACCAGAGGGGTCAGTGCTGCAGGGCTGGAACAGCCCCATGGCTGGGGCAAGGGCTGCACTGAAAGGGGACCCCAGAGCCTGGCACCAGACTGTGCTGCTGATCTGTGATAGCACTGCACACTACAGGGACCTCAGCTCCACCTGGCTCACACTGGGGTGGCTCAGGGGCACAGGTGGCACTGGGAAGACAAGCACCAGGAGAGGGTTATTGTATTAAGGTGGGCAGGCCCTGGCACAGGGTGCCCAGAGAAGCTGTGGCTGCCCCATCCCTGAAAGTGTTCAAGGATGGGATAGGATGGGGTTGGCAGCAACCTGGGATAGTGAAAGGTTTCAGGGGATAGAAGGAGGTGATCTTTAAGGTACTTTCCTGTGAGGTTAGGCCTCCAGTGCTCTGGGCACCAACTTCATCGGGTTATCTTCTTAAATGAGCAAAGCAGCTAATAGTTGCTAAAAGGTTATTTATTGCAGAAGCACATCAATCTCAAAAGGCACAGTCACAGACAGCAAAGTCCATGCTAAGTTTTGGTATAAAGTCCCAAACACAAGTAGAAGCTGCTCTTGTCAAAGGGAAGCTGATGCTGCTGCATGAGCTCCTAATAGGAGCTCCTATTTTCTTCTTGGATGTTGACTGATGATGGTGAGCAAAAGCAAAATAAAAGCAATGGCAGGAAAAGCAGAAAAAGCACTAACACTCCCCAAAACAAACTCTTATATAGAATCTTCCCAACAAGATAAGACACAAACTCAGACCACCACTCCTTAACCTATTAGAATTCCAGTTTCTTAGCATGCCAGGTTACGTATAGACTATGCATACAACCTATTTTGTTCTATCTGAATAATGTGAGCAATATTCTTACTATAGCTCTAGGATGCCTAAGTACTGTCTACAGCCATGGTCCTGGAGTCTCTACTGAAAACCCTAGTATGTTTTTCAACCTTTACTAGAACTCGCACTTCTACTTTGGTATCTAAACCTTTTACTTACTAAAAGCATTAGAGCTCATACTAAAACTTACTTTCTGACTCACTTAGTTATCCTAAAACTTAAACTTACACCTCCACCTTATGTGTGAATGGCTTCATATACTTCAATCCATCCATGGGCTTTAATTCAATCCCTGCACTCTGATTTCGCTCTGAAGAATTCAGAGACCCCCGACTCACTGATTCCAACACTTTCCAACCCAAACCTTTCTGTGGTTTTATGATTCTGTGACTGTGTTTGGTGATGGGAGTGGGCTGGCCTTCCCCAGAAGAGCTGGTGTGGGCACAGCCAGCATGGGCAAGCAGCCAGACCCCCGTGCCCCCAGAGGTATCACCACGAGCAGCACTTGCTGCTGTCTCCCTCCATCTCAGGGGTTTCATGTACAGCCCCACAGATGTGCTGCCAACCACGTCAGCAGTGTGGGGAAGGGGTTAGTGATATCAAACCTGAGAATGTGTGCCCATGTCCATGTGGAGCTGCAGGCCATTGGAAACAGGGAGGTGCCTGCAGCAGCGAGCCCCCAGACCCCTTCCCTCAGCACTGCTCCTCGCTGCCATGGCAAGGGCTGGGGGCACACCAGAGCACTAACACCAGGACTAACAGCTCTGTGCTCAGCAGCACCAGTGATGCTCTGCTGTTCCCCAAGGATTGTTCCTCCTGTTCCTCCAGCACCATCAAAGCCCTTCAGCTAAGGACAGGCCTGACTGGAGCTGCTCTCCCGCAGGGAGGGAAGGAGGCGCTGCCCATGAAAGCTTTGAGCTCATTAGCAACAGTGCAACAGTAATCAGGTTGATTTGTGCAGGAAGCATAGCAGGAACAGTCTTTCTTCCTCAGGCACCACCAACAGAGAAGGGAGAGCTCCCATGGCCACTCTGGTGCAGAATAAAGGAAGAGTACTGAGGAAGAAAGAGCACGTGGAATTCCAGCTCTGCCACAGAGATCTTCACAGGCTCTGGAGCCACTGCCACATGGAAAGGGATGGGAGAGCAGGAGAGGGTAAGGGGCTGGCTCTGGGTCGTCCCCAGGCCCATGCTGGGAGTGCAGGTGAGGAAGGAGGATGGTGCAGTGGTTGAAGCAGCCTGGGTCACGCTCACCTGCCCCAGATTGCACTGACTGTCCTGCATGGAGTTTTACTCAGGGCTTCTGCTCCTCACTCACAGTGCCATCAGCACAGAAAAATCCAACAGTGTGCCACAAGAGAGCCCCACTGCTGGAAAAGTGGGCAGACAGGGGACTGCAGCATCACTGCCCTGGCTGAGGGTCCCAAAGGACCTCGATCCCCATTTTGCCCCTCCAACCCTGCCCCACATGGCACCAGACAGGCGTGAGCTGGCATAGGGTGTTCTTCAGAGGAGGCAGCAACAGAGAATGGGGCACCCAGCACCTGCTTTCCAACAGGCATTAAATATTTTCTGAGCTTCCTCAAGTGAGGCCACATCTCAAAACCCTTCCTCTGCAGTGCTCAAGCCTCCAAGGTGGCACCTGACCTCAAACCTCATTCTTTTCCTCAGGGAAGAACATGTTATCATATAATTATAGAGTAACAGAATGGTTTGGGTTGGAAGGGACCTTTAAGATCACCTAGTCTAACTCCCTGCCATGGGTAAGGACACCTTCCACTACCCCGGGCTGCTCCAAGCTCTGTCCAACCTGGCCTGGAACAGGGAAGTTTAACTGATTATCACAGGCAAAACCAGACAGTGGCAATCTGGCCCTGGCCTGTGCCTTTATTCCTAATCCCAAAAGTTCGTGGGGTTTGAGACAGAGGAATGTTTCCTGCCCACACCTCCAGCAAAACTCCTCTCCTGCTCATGCAGGAGCTGAGCTGTGGCTGGCATGGCAGAGGCACCACATGGGAAAGTGCCACATGCCTTCTCCTGTGCCATCCTCCCTGTCCCACAGGACATTCCTGGTACAAGCTGTTTTCCTCATGGCTCTAGGGGACAACAGCAGGGGCCCTGGGCTGTGCAGAGATGTTGTGGGGCTTTTTCTGGAAAGCTGTTAGCTGAGGGCTGAGAGGGAACATGGTGAGGTAATTGGGGAAGATGAGCCTAATCTCATTTTTTTTGTTGTGAAAAGGGTGTGAAGAAGAGAAAAGGAGATGTTCTGGTAAATTACCATCAGGGCTGCTATAGTAACAGGGCTTTAAAGATTGCCTCGTTGGCCTCCTTGGGGCTATAGAAAGCTCTTCAGATTGTTCTGTAGTTTTCCACTCTCTCCTGGTGCAGGCTGGCCAGGGCTGCCTCGTGCCTGTTGACTGTGCCAGTCGTGCATCCACCACCACCATCATCCCATCCATGCCAGCCCTGGGTGCAGGGAAGGCTCAGGGGAAGGAAGGGACTCAGATCCAGGTAAGTTTGTTAAATTCTCCCTTCAGGCTCACAGAGAGTTTCAGGGAAGAACCTTTACTCACTTATTACTTCTTTTTCCTCTCCCCGCTCATTACCCTGACTCATTTCCCTGTAGGGAGTCAGAGAGGGGCTGTAGGAAGGCAGCTGGTGCATCACAGGCTGCAGAGTGCATCCACAGCAGCACCAGACCTGGGAGCAGAGTCCAAGGGGATGTGCAGCCAGAGCCTCCCTTGGCCAGCACAACACCCTGAGCTGAGCCTGGAACTGAGCCTGGAACTGAGCCTGGAACTGAACCCTGACCTGAGCTTTGACCTGAGCCTGGAACTGAGCCCTATTCTGAACCCTGACCTGAGCCTTGACCTGAGCCTTGACCTGAGCCCTGTCCTGAGCTCTGACCTGAACTCTGACCCGACTCTGACATGAGCCTGGAGCTGAGCCCTGCTCTGGGCCCTGTCCTGAGCCTGTCTGCTCCTCTGGCCCTGCCAGCAGGTGCTGGGGTGCACAGTCCCCACAAAGGGCTGAGCCAGCACAGAGCCATGTGAGCGAGAGCCAAGGGGGGGAACATCACTTGACACAACTGTGCAGTTCCCTAAGCTGCTTCCCACCCCTAAAGGAAACAGTTTCCTTCCTCTTTTTACAGGAAATCTCCAAACATCTGTGCAGCAGTGCAGTGCCCCCACTCTGAAGTGCTATCAGATGCCTCAGCTGTGATGATGGGAAAGAGTTTTTTCCTCTAATCTCACATCAAGCTGCTGGAGTTTGCCCCTTACACAGGGACCATTTGTATTTCTGAGCAGTTCCTCATCCCTGCAGAGCTGCTGCTCCCTTCTGTATCCTTAACAGCTGCCCTTGTTTCCAGCACAGTCAGCCTCTGGGTCAGATGTGTTGCTTCAGAGTATTTGCTGGACAAATAGAATTTAACAGGGGTTTTGGTTCCAGGAATTACTCATGAACTCCTGTTCTCTCCTTCTACTTATAAATGCATTTCATTTCTCTTCAACACCAGCTTAATGTAGGTGGAGGTGTCTGTATATTAGGCCTTTGTTTCTTTGGAATTCACTGGGATGGAGAAATACTAATGTGTAATTTCTGCAGGAGGGAGAATATGTTAACAGCCAAATCCCTCAAAGGACCCCAGAATAATTTAGTGAAAACAAAGGGCTGTGTGAATTCTGGTGTGAATTCAGTGAATTCTGCCATGAGGAACAGGAACTCAATAGGTGTTCTGGTCTGTGGCTTCACACATTGAAGAGTTTTCAGTAATTTTACTGCAGATTCATAGAAACAATTTGTTTTATTCTTTATTAAAATAGCACCTAAGGTGAAATTCAATTTCAGATGAGACATGTCCCTGTGCTGAAGAACTCAGGGTCTTCTAGATATGTTGCAATATATTGAAACCAAGGACAAGTGAATTAAGATTTGGCTCCCAGCACATGCAGCCACACAGACCCTCAGAAGCAGAGAGCTCCAACACTTGTTATCCCCTGGGCACACACAGGTAGCCCTAGCAAGGAGAGGAAAGTTCCTGCCTTCTGCAGGTGTAAATCTCAGCTGGGAGCAGCCCTGGACTGTCAGATAGACAGTGGGATCCCAGGGGATAACACCACCCCTCTGGGAAGCAGCCATGGCCCTCGGGCTTGCTGCAGCTGGGGAATTCCTCTTTGCACAGAGCTGACCTGGCCCCGGTGCAGGAGGAGGGGGCAGCTCTCCCAGGCTGCCACTCCTTGGAGCACAGAGCATGAGCAGCTGGACTGTGGAAGGAGGACATTCCTAGTCTTACAAAAAAAACACTATTTTTTTTTTCATGTTTTAATGAGAGAGTGCCCAGAAGGTTCTTTTGTTTCTGTTATGAAATTTTTTTGAGCTTACCAGGATGTTATTCATTTTTTTTCAGGCTTGTGAGCTGAAGGGTAAAGTTTTATTAACATCTTCTTAGAGGAAAGGACTCAGCCTTGGGGTTCCATGCATATTTACATTCAATGTTAAATATGCAGACGTATTCTTCTTGACATTTCACTTGGTTTCTCGATGAGAACAGGAATCTTCCCATCCTCTTTTTTAAGCATTGTGCAATAAGCAGATGGAAAACAGCCCTTGGCTATGAGAGAGAGAGAGATCTGAAGATCTGACGTGGAAGTTTTGCTCTCTAAGAAACTCTGCTGCTGGTTGCTAGCAGCTGGTGCTGGGTTCAATTTCTCCATGATGAGAAGCAGTAAATGTAAGGGACTTTCCTGTTGGAAGACAAAACATGGTTTTAAAGCAGATGCTTTGCCTTTAGAACCAGACATCTGGAACTGGTTCCCATTTTTGCTGTAGATCCCACATGTGACTTATCCAAAGCCTTTGCTTTTCATCTTGACATCTCCTGCTGAAACTCTGAACACTAGGCCAGGGACTGCAGTGCCTTGTGTCAGAGGATGATGATTTAAAAGGCAGTCCTTGGATGCTGTGATAAGGTCTGGTGATGATTCATCCTAAATGGAAGCCATCCCTGCTTGGCAGCTGGCACAGCTGCTGCCCTTTGAAATGCACCTCTCCACCCGGTGCTCTCTGGGAGACAGGACTAACACCCAGGAAGTCTTTGTGGCACAACCCTCACTTGCAATTTGTAAAGCTTTTCAATTGGCCGGGAAAGGCTGAAAATTGCTCTCTAAAAGCTTCCCATTGCTCCTGTCTCACTCTTCCCTGCTGTGTAAGGACAGGTGAAGTTCAGTAAGAAGTTCAGTTGCAAACTTTGGGGAAGTTCAGTATCAGGAGACTTTTAATCTGTGGGGTGCTAGCTTTGCCTGAAGTTTGGCAGAGCTGGAGACAGCTCCATCGGGGAGAGGGGAGGGATGGGGCTGCACACATGCTTCTCTTCAGGGTAGGCCTGTAGCAGTTCAGCCTGTCCTGCTGCTCTGGAGGCTGCCTTCCTCCATGAACCTCCAGCCTTACATCCAAATTAAACCACTCAATCTCCAATTCTTCAGACTCCAGAGACAAAAAGCTCTAAATGTGGAATAGAGTGTAAATAGATCCATCAGTGTCTGTCTCCAGGCTGCACAGTTGATGCGCCTCGCTGTGCCTGGCTAGGTGGAATGAATGCAGAGGCTGGGGTGAGTGACTGACCTGATTGCCCATCTGTTTATCCAAGCCTCTGCTGGTCAAAGCATGGAAGGAAGTTGAGGTGGTTGAGCTGGGAGTGGCTGTTTTACCCTCTCAAATGGCACCTGAGGAAACTTCTGTTGTGTCTAAAAAATATGATAGTATAAACCCACTGCATATCACAGGAGCTGTTATATGTTATTCATCTTCATCTTGATGCCCACATTGTCAGTATTCGTTTTCTGTTTGTCATTTTTGCTTGACAAGAAGATGTCAAGTTGGTATTTAATGCAGCCTTGAGGATGTTTATTGTGTATTGTGCCATCACTTTAATGTTCATAGATTGCTGGCCTGCAGAGGAGTGCTATCGACCAGGGATGAGAGCAAACCCCAGCAGCACAGCTTTTTTAGAAAAGTAAGCAACTGCCTTTGGATATGGACCCAGATTTTGGGCTAGGATCTTTAGGGCAATTCTTTGTTTTTATGGGGAAAATAGGAATAATGGTTTACTTACATCTGGCAGACCTGGGGTTGACATAAGAGCCTTCTCAAGTTGGTCAAAGACTCGTGTGGTCTTCTTTGTTTATTGAATGTTTTTGTTCTTAGTTGCAATGAGAGCATACAGAGAGTGAGAGTGGTTTTATAAGTAGTTTATAATTACAGATTCACAATTTGCACTACTTTGTTATTCTTTAACAGGCTCACAGTTCTTTGTTTTAGATTTTGGAGTTTGACAAATTGCTTATTTATGATTTTGCCTCAAGCTTTGTAGTTTAGCAGTGATCTCGTATTTTAGGTAGATTACTTTTTGTTTTACTACTTGAGCCTTCTTCTTTGATACCCTGTACCCCTGGAATCCCAGAAAATTTAGGAGGCGTACTGTTGAGGCCACACATGCTTCTTTTGTTTCAGTGGCTATTAGGAGGTCATTTACGTACTGCAACAGCCTTCCTTTTCCTGGTGGGGCTTCCCAAGCCTCCAGGTTTTTTTTCTAGCAGCTTCGTGTCAGATGTTTCTTGCCACAAACTGCTCTATGGTGGTAGCAAACTCAGGCTGGCCAGGCAGCACAGCATCTGTAAGCAATCCCTCCTGAAACACAGAATATATTGAGTTCTCCAGGGGGTGCCCAAGGCCCTGCCCCTGCCTAGGTCACAGGTGTTGGTGCTGGATCTGGCGTTTCCAGCTGGATGGCTCAGGTGAATGCTTTTTCTGGAGTTCTAACACTTGCCTGAATTGGGGGCTACCTATGCCAGATCTTAAACTGAAACAGCACAAATTTTGGCCCAAGATGAGATGAGAGATTCTCTGGGGGGATCAGAGAACTGCACTGTGCTTCTGCTGGCAGAGGCCGTGCCCAAGGCTGTCCTCCTGATGGAACTGAGCAGAAAGGAGGCTCAGCCTGCTCGCAGTCATGCAGAGTTCCCTCGGTACATTCCCAGAAGGATCCTGTTAATCCCATTGACCTGGCTTGATTTCAATCAACACAGGAATACTCTGCCTACGCAGGTTGTACTGATACTGTTATTTAGCTGCAGCAGGGTTCCAATCTCTTCTGATACTTTATATGTGTTTTGTAAATGCAGTGTCAAAGACGCCTTCTGCCTTGGCAGTCCTACGTGCTTTGTTCCCAGTGTCCATCCCTGGAAATGCCCTGGCTTTTCCTTCAATCACAGATTTTTTAGTCTCACAGATTTTGAGCATCTGACCCTCCATAGCCTTGGAGCCCTTGATGAAGACAGAACACCTTCAAGCCAGATGTCAGCAAAATGTCCCCAGGTGATGTTGAGCAAAGAGAAATTGCTAACCATCAGCATTGTGGTGGTGCATGCACAGGTGCACCCAAAGGATGGTGGTAGCCCCATACCTCAGCGACATGTGTGCAGTTTTGGATGCCAAAATAGAAGAAAGATTGGACAGCACTGACATCTTGAAACCCCATCAGGAAAACTTTATCCCTTGGAGACCTTCTCTGAGATCACCTGAATTCCTGGCAACTTTGCGCTTATCTCAATTTGGAGAAGTCCAGGTCAAGCTGACTAACCATAATCAGAGATGAAGAGCAGGAAATCAAGCCATCAATCATCCACAAAGAGCACACAGCAGCACAAAGAAGCCCATTAGAGGCAAAGTGGACCTGTCAGAGGCAGCATGAGGTGCCTCTTGGCAGGAGAAACTCCCACACTTTAACGCTGCCTCTTCAGAGAGAACTTATTGTCGTTTTTTATGGGTGCCTCATAAAACAAATAAAATAAATGTCTTCAGAATACAGTTTTTTTTTCTCTCTCTGGGAACGTTTCCAGCTCACTCAGTTACAGCATCACCACAAAGAAAATGAAATTTTGCAATTATTGAGGACAGATACCAGCAGAGGGTAATAGCTTAACTGTGGACCTGCTGGAGCATTGGGGCAATGCCAGAAAGGCACATTCAGAGGTCTCGGCGTGACTCTTTACCCTGCTGGTGCCACCAGGAAGGGTTCAGGATCACAGAGAGGTGCTGCTGTGCCAGCTGGCAGCAGTACAGAGCTCTCCTGGTGTGCCACACCCAGCGTGGGCTGATGCTTGTAGGCCTCAGCACAGTGAGTATGTGCCCCAATACATAATGAATAGTATTCAAAATTGAGTTTATTTTCCTTCCCACTGTCTGTCCCTGTCTCCTCTTGCTGTCCTTCAGGCTGCTCTTCCCCATCCTGTCTCCTCTTGTCCAGTCTCCTCCCTGTTTTCCAGTGTCTTCCACCAACCTTTTGGCTTCTGCAACAGTGCTTATTGCTCTTCTCTTCCTTCCTGTTGCAGACACTCTCCCCTTCCTCCTTGCTGATGTCCTGGCTCCGAGTTTGCCGGTGTTGGGTTGCAGATTGCTGGGACAGAGCCTGGCCCTTGCACCATGCCTTGTGTATTCCTGGCCAGCTGTCAGACACGTTAGGCAGGCTGAGCCCACGGCAGCTCTTGGAACACACTCCCATGCTGGTCTCCTCTGATCTGCTTGTTCAAGCTTCCTCTGTTACACCCTCAGCCCACTTACAGAAATCGCTGGTGTAGCTCATAAAGCCAGAAATGCAATTACAAGCATATCAGTAACTTCCTTTTCTCACACCAAGGCTCCCTTGCAAATGTTTTATTTCACAGGATGTTAAAAAATATCTGATTTACAGCAGAAACTGGAAAATGTTGTTTCAAACTTGGTGTCTATGACTACCTGGACACAATTTTTTTGAATTTATCACATTGCCATGCAGTGCCAAGCGAGCTTCTGGCAGGAACCAATTCACAGCACTTGTGCAGAGCCCAAAACACGAGGGGCCTCACACACAGCAGTGACCACTCAGGGCTACTGTAATGCCAACAACAGAAATACAGCAGGGCTGTGATTTTGCAGGAACAGTCTTTAAATTTAAACTTACACCAGAGCAAGAGGAAAAGCAGTTCCACAGCTGAGTTAGCAGCCTGTGGTTGCCTGCTGCAGATCTTATTTCCAGCATCAAGAATGTCCCTTTTGCCTGAATTCATCCCACTTTATGCATTTGGAGCCTAAAAAAGGAGGTCTGTCTTGGTGATACACCCACACAGTGTGTGATCCACATGCCAGAGAAGCCCTGGCTCTGGCCCTTCACTGCAGGCTCCACCAGGAACAGTGGGCACCAAGACTCAGGGTAGGTGACTTAATTAAGGTCTGAATGTAGGCTGGATGAGTGTTGGTTCTTCATCCTCATCACAGTCATCACAGAGCAAAGTGAAAATTTCACTCACCTCACTAGGGATTTGGGAAGTGGAAATTTGCCTCCTGCTGAGCCTTTGTGAGCAGGTGGGACTTGGATCTACTGGAGGGAGAGTGAGGATCAGTCAGGTAAGTTCCTCAGTGTGATGGGACATATGCACAGGAAATACACCCAAAGCCTACTTTCCTCAGTACAAACAAGCAGGATGACAGATTTCTTGCTTAGAAATCCACATCTCCTTGCAGTGGAAGTACCTGACCCACAGGCAGTCTTCTGCAGGGCTCAGGCTCATGCAACCCATGCAGTCAGTGCCCACCTTCCCCCACTGCTGTGCCCCTTCCCCAGCTTTGTGAGGCTGTGCAGGGAAAATGCACTTTTACAAGATTGGTTTTCAAACAACTAGGAAGTTTTGGGACTTCTGCTCAGCCCTCCATACACTGTCTGTGCCTTCTGTGGTGGCCTCCACTGCTTTGTTCGTTGCAGAAAGGAGATGCAGTGGCTCCTGCCATTTAACTAAAGCATCTTTACCAGCTCATGGATTTTGTCAGGTTTGGGAGTGACGCCCCAGCTGCACAGCTGAGTGACTCAGGTACTGCACCACCAGAACCATGAACTAATCCCATGACCAAGAACAGACTGGAAAACCCAAAGCTGACTTGGGTGACTGACAAGCATCAACCAGCTCTGCTGGCTCTTTTCCTTCACAGGTGAGCGTTCATCCACTTGTAAAGATCACAGTTGCTGAAGAAAGAATTGCTAGGAAGTTTTTCCTCCTCGGAGCGCTGCCTCCCCACCCGTCCATGCCAGGCAGTGAAAAAGGACGGCTCTCTGAGAAGTGTTGCTGGAAGCCAGAGCTCATGCAAGCCCCCAGCACATCCTCATCAGCCCTGGGGCTACTCATGTTTCAGAGAGGCTGTGCCAGGCAGGAGCTCCCACATACTCCTGGCTGAGGTTTGCTCTGCTGGATCAATTCAGGAAGGGCAAATCCAGAGCTTCTTCTGTGAGCACGGAAGCTCTGAGCTGGTGGAATGCAGGAGATGTCATTCCAGCATGCAGATCAGCTGTTCAAAAGCTAAAAAGCCTCAAAGAGCATTACCCTGCACCCATCCCCTCACCTCATGGGGTCCCCCATCCTCACCAAAGGCTGCCCAAGTATACACACCTGTGTTTTAAATCCACATGTGGGAATCTCCACACCGATCCATTAGAGAAGGCTAAGAAACATCCATTGAATAGAGAATCAATTCTTCTGTTCTAGCCTAGATTCCAGCCACAGTGCTCAGTGGTGCTTCTCAATGAAGGGCACAGACATTTTCCTCAGAGACAATTTGGGGGAAGCAAACTGAAACTAAGGCAATTGGGATGGAGAGAGAAAGGTTTTGCATTAATTCCAACTTTTTATGTTGCAATTAACTGACAGCAAAGAAACTGACAGTGTCCCACAGTGGCACAGACTTTTTCCTGCCTCGTGGAATACAGGGGGAGCTGCAATTTATCCCCCTGCTTACAGCTGTGTCTGAAAATTATTATATTAAAAAGAACAAACCAGATGATTTGTCCAAAAATGAAAAAAATAGACTAACAAAACAAAACCTAAGCAATCTAAAATAATTTTGTCAGAGCTTGCCTAATTGGATTTTGCCTTGCAATCGTTAACTTCCCATTGCAAAAGAATTCATATGGGAAACTTTTTCCAGCCTAATTCCTGAACCTTGCCCTTCTAATTAATCAGATGATGGGTCTTACAGCTTGATTCTGTTTTCTGTTCTAGTTAAACTGTTTGGAAATGTGCTAATGATTCATTCTCATGCAATTAGATTCAGCAGACAGAGTCTTTACTACACTTCTGCAAAGTTTGCTGTGAAGAGGAGCACAGTACAGAGAAACCAGTCATGGATCCATAAAGAAAATCGATGGCATTTGGGAAAATACATTTGAGGATCTGGACCTGTATTTAGTGCATGTCATTAGCTATTTGCAAGAGTGAAATTACATGAGGGAAAGCAGCTTCTTTCAGCCTGCAGAAAGCTAAGAAGATACTCTTCAACCTTTCATATTCCATTTCTCTTTCATATTAAGAATCTAAGTCTCTAAAGATCTACCTTGTAAAATTGAACTGAACTGTAACAGGAGACATTGTGAAATTCCAGCACTGCAAAACTCAGGGAAATGAATTTCCATCGTGGCTCTGCATAAATTTGTTCTTTGCTGAAGCTGAGCCTGGGAATGACTGATGTTTCCATGCCGTGTGTGCGCAGGGCTTTGAGGCTTAGATTTCACAAGAAGTGCAGATGCACCACCGAGAGCTCCTTGGAAGCTGCCTTGTTTACAGGGCTCAGCCTGCCAGGGCTGTGTTTAATCCAAGTCAGGTCACAGGAGATTGTGCTCCAGCCTTCTCATCCCAGTCCAGACTCCATGGTGATATATGCTACTGCAGAGAAAAGCCTGCCTGCTGGAGAAGGGAGAGCACAGCATCTCTTCATGCAGCAGGACTTGGCCCAAGGTCAAGCCAAGAAGTCCACCAGAGACCAGAGACCAAACCAGAGAGACACACTGGAGTGTGGCCACAGCTGGGATGTGGCTCATGCAGTGGCCCTGAGGACAGAAGCCTGAGCTTAAAGGCAGCTCTGGAGACCCCACAAGGCTTCTCACTGCCCTGCCCTCGCAGCACCCCAATCCCAGATTTGGGATATGCACACCCATACCAGAGCTGGCCTTGGATCCAGGCAGGTAAGCCCCGAGGAAGGGAGGCAGCTGTGTTTGGAGACCCACATCCTGGAAAATGATCCATGTGTTATGAAATCCATGGGTGCAGGCCAGGAGAGAATGCACCATGGGCAGCTCCAGAGATCTGTGCACATCAGGCATAGGCCACTCAGGCTCGGGGGGCCATGGGGGTCTCTGAGGGATCATGGGGTCCCCAGGGCTGGGAGTCTGCTGGCTGGAGATGCCACACTTCCTAATGTGGCATTTGGTCTTTATTAAATGGTTGCTCTATGACAATGAAGCTTTTCTGTGACCACAGCTGGCCAGTGGTTGTAGTGCATACCCGGGAGTTTCTGTCACCCACTGGTTGCCTGTCCTTTGACAAGGGGCCTGTTGGTAGCCAGGAGGCAGGAAACACTCAAGAATCTTTGCAGCACTGGGTCTAAGGCTGGCAGAGATGGGTTTGCTGCGATAAATGAATGCCAGTCCTGCTGGTGAGCAGTCTGTGCTGGGACACAGGCAAGAGAGAAACTTCTGGTGTAAGGGTAACCATGAGCAGGGCTTTAAAGGGATTTTGTCTGTTGCAGGAAAGAGATTTAATGTTGCTGGAGTTACAGAGAGCAAGCAACCACACACAATTTCTCCATCAGAGACCTTGTTTCAGGTTAAATGTAGTGAGGCTCACGCAGACATTGCAACACTGAGTCATGGCTGGAGACACTGGAATTGTAATGCCTCAACAGCTCATTCTTTTCCTGTTTTCAAACAGGAGCTTAATTCTGCAGGAGGTCAGAGACAACGAGAGGGAACACTGACAAAGTTGCCCGGTACTTCTACTACCCCACAGTTCACCTGGCATCCTTCACATGCTGAATTCATGCTCCCAAAGGCTTAATCCCTGCAGTGCTTTGCAAGCTCTGCTTCTACCTAAGCAACAACATATTTGCCATGAGTCTTCATCATTGCAGCCTCCTTCCCACCTGAAACCTCCCAGGCCCCAGCTCTTGTGTCTGGCTTGTGCAGAGACACAACCTCATGATGCTCAGCCCCACATAAATGCCTTTTCCATTCCAGATTAAGGACTTCACCTGCACAGATTCTGCCTGTGTCTCCCCCACTTGCACCTCCTTTCACTTCTAAGTCCTTGAGATGCCCCTGACTTCACAAAACCAGCAAAACTTCTGTCTTCTGTCTGTTTAACAGCTTTCTTCACTCAGCTTTAGCCCTCCAGAATCGCCAACATTTATCTCACAGCATCATCAACTCTCCACCCATTTCAAACTCAATTGAAAGCACATTTTCTCCCTTGCCTTTGGTTCCTAAATTATATACCCAGCTCATTTCAAAATATCAATTCAGAAACTTGGCAAGGTAATTATTAATAATACCTCTGTTCTTCTCTGGAGGAGAAATAATACAGCAACATGTGAAATGTGTACACAGTTGTCACTCTCACTCTCCTCTTTTGCCAAACATTCTGTTCTTTATAGGAAATAAAAACAACCCTACGCCCAGGATTAAGTGGCTGAGGCAGTGGAATTAACATGGAACCATGGAACTGGGACAGTATTCCTTGATGTGTCTCAAAAGTTGGGGTGACCCAGATGCCAGTGTCTGCCATGAATTAGTGCTTGGCTGTAAGGGGTCAGCAGCATAGGGGGGCTGAGCTTGAGGAGCAGTGCACACCAAGAGCTGGAGCCCAGCAGTTCCTTCAGTTACTTGTGTGGAGCTCATCATGGCAACCTGCTTCAGCTGCAATGATGTTATTCATTATTTGATTCTTAGATTTCCCATGGGCTTCTCAAGGACACAGAGCTATTTGGAATCACTGAGCCTGCAAGCACCAGGCTCAGAATCAAGGAATGATTTGGGTTGGAAGGGATCTTAAAGTTTATCCCATCCCACCCCCTGCCATGGGCAGGGTCACCTTCCACTATCCCAGGCTGCTCCAAGCCCTGTCCAACCTGGCCTGAAACACATCCAGGGATCCAGGGGCAGCCACAGCCTCACTGGGCACCCTGTGCCAGGGCCTCATCATTCTCACAGCCAGGAATTCTTTCCCAATATCCCATCCATCCCTGCCCTCTGGCAGTGGAAGCCATTCCCCCTTGTCCTGTCCCTCCATCCCTTGTCCCAAGTCCCTCTCCAGCTCTCTTGTAAGCTCCCTGTGTGTACTGGAGTTAAGTACTTGTTTTTTTACTAAGTTTTCATTTTCTGCCTGTACCTATAAAACGCAATAATGTCCTGAAGACTTTTTCATTGCCCATAATGCCACAGAATGTGCAGTGAAGAAGCTCCAGGGTTTCTCCTGAAGCAAGCCTAGTATATGGGTGCTGTGTACATTGGATGCTCTGTACATTGGGAGCTGTGATCAGTGATCCAGGTATTCCCCTTATCCCATGTTCCCACACCATCCCAGCAGGAACCAGGGTTGTGCTTCCCTAACTCTGGGGAAAGAAGGCAAAAAGAAAAGTCTCTTGGAGGATGAGGGGGAAATAGAAAGATGGGGTGCCTCTAACTCCTGTGGTGGAGGGCAAAGTGAGGGGTTCCCAAGGAAGGGAGGAGGTGAGAAGTCCTCAAGGGATGGGTTTATGCAAGAATAGAAGCTGTGTTTTCAGCCTTGCAAGATAAGGAAGACCCAGCTCACAATCACTCTGTTTTGAGAAGAGGAAAATGTGTAAAAAGGCTATAGAGGTATCCAGGGGCTTTTAATTCTGAAGATTTGTCCTGGAGTCGTGAGGCCAGTCCTCTTAAGTGGCATTTAAGGACCTGTAGGAAAAAGTGCTCACACAGACAAGAGCCAACTTATTGCTCCCCTTCCCCAGTAGTATCAGTGGCTTTGGCTATCATGGGTCCAACAGCTCCTTCCTGGCACCTCAGCCTCTAGGGTGCTGAGGATCTGCATCAAGTAACATGGCACAAAAAGATAAATAAATAAAAATAAATAATAAATAAAAAGTTAGAAACTGAATGTCTCATATCAGCAAGAGCTTGGGATGAAGAAGTCTGGTGATAGTGAGAGCCTTTGGCTCTGTGCTATGACAGCCAGTGTTAGTCTGGCAGATACATCCCTGCTTCCTCTCCCTGCCTCCTGGAATCCTGTCTCCCAATTACAGCTTCTTGGCTCTGCTCCAGGTTCCTTGCTCCCACAGAAGTGTGGGGTATTTAAGAAGTAGTACTTCTCAAATATTTAAAATGCAAGGGTTTAAAGAGAATCTGATGTTGTTTAGAATTTGGCCAAATTCCATGTTCCCTGGCTGTTCACTTGCATGGAGTGAAAGTAAAAGCTGTCCTGCTGAGACCCCCAAAGTGAAGACATTGAACCAGCTAGGGGATGGCAAAGGCCTGGGCTGACAGTGAAGTCACTGAGCCTCTAGAACCTCCTTCAGAGCCTCTGGAATTCACTGCAGAACCTCTGGAGATCAGTCACTGCTCTGCAGCCTTTTCTGGGGCTGCCCAAGCTGTATCTGGCTATCACAGCTGGTGGGCTGGCACTGGACCTCAGCTGAGTGAAGGCACTGAAGGTACTGGTTTCACCCACACCACCACAGCCACAAAGCTGTCAGGTCCTATGGGCCATTAGCATTATTCCTCATGCTCCCTTTTTCATGGGTTTCCTGCAGCACCACTGCACTTTTCCCACCCCCAGTTCCCCCTTGCTGCTCATGGCTGAGTGTGCATTGTGCAGTGTGACCCTGGGTCCTGCAGTACCCCCAGGAGTCCTCCTGGGTGATCCACCACCTCGCACACGGTGCTGGGGCTCTACCCTGGCACACACCCTGCCAGGACGAGCTCTTCACATGGGTCAGGCACACATTTGTGAGCTGGCTCAGGGTGCCACGTGCTGATTTCACCTTCTGGGCCAAGCCTTCAGAGGCAGGTGGCAGAGAGCACCAGCAGAACCCACAGCCCTCCTTTTGCAAAAAAGAAACTTGCTGCATGACACTTCTGCTAAATCATTTGTTCCTAAAAGCCATGTTCACCCTGCCTCTTCCTTGATGGGGCCAGCCCTGGATTTTGGAAAGCACAGCATTAACCTGCTTCATGCAGATTGCCTGATCCCTGTTCATGTATCACTGTGGAAGGCAGTCAAATTACACACAGCAGTACTAAGTATGAAGAAGACTCCTGGAACTAGAGCTGCTTCTAAAATATCAACGCAGCCCTTTTGGATTAGGAGTCCTGCCCTGAGATGTCCTAAAACCGGAAAAATTCACCGGCACTGAAAGTTTGATGTCCCATCACATGGGTTTGATGCCACCTCGTGGTAGTTCCATGTCATGATTCGCAAGGCAAAGTTTTCACTCTCGTGATGTTTCCCAAGCAGGTTCCTTAAGAGAGAGAAAGAGTTTGGAGAAAGGATGAAGATGTCCAGCTCTTCACGCTGATTTGCAGCTCCACAGCGCTGTTAATGAATGTCAGTATGAGTGTAAAACAGAGAGACTGCACATTATTCTGTAAGGTGTTGTGGTAATACCTTCAGGATATGGATGTGCCCTCATAGAATATGCTGAGATGTCCTGACATGAAACTTCAGCCATAGTTGCCTCATCATCCTGGGACTTCATGACAAACACTTCTACTGAATTGACAGTTAGATTTTCAAATTTGGAGGAGCTTTTTCCTCCCTTGAAGAGCAACTTCCCTCTCCAACTCAGTTGTCATTATATTGTGCTAAGGGTGTAATAAAGAGCTGAATTATCTCACCCTTTAAAAAAGAGAACAGAAATTACTGGGACTGGAACAAATATTTCAACCGAGAATTGGCTCTTTCAAAGGAAAATTGTTCCTCCTCCCCTCTCACCACTCTAGCAGAGAGTGATTTGCCAGGTGCATTCATGCAGCTTTTGAGCCTTTCATGAAGCAAATGGCCCAGATTGCTTTTGTTTGCCCTCTGAACTGCAGGAAAGACACCACTTTACAGCTGCCAGAACGCATTCTTGGGCCGTGCTAATATAAAACTCTCATGCTTACTGATTGAATAATCACAGATCATGTACAAATTGTAGTGAAATGACTCCCTGTTCCTCACTTTTCCCCCAAGCCTCAGGCATGCTCATATCCATGACAGCATCGTGTTGGGCCCTGCAGAAGCACTGGATCCTGAAGCCAGCATAGCTGGGACATTGCTGCAGCTGAGCTAATTACTCCTAGGTTTCAGCTGGGCTGAGTAACTTTTACATAGCCCTGTAATATCAAGGCATTTTGTTTTCAATCCTGGAACTATGCTGGACAGTGTTAATCTGGGGGGAAACCTCTGCAAATCACACATTTAAGCTGTGCAATGAGACAGATGTCATTTCACTGTCTATATAAATGAAATTACTTTTACAATGGTATGTAATGCAGTCTCCAGTGTTCAGATGCTTATCTGCAACATTTTCACCAGACTGAACACTTCAAATATCTAAATACAGCTGTTTGTTAGGCTGTTCACTGTCTGAAGAGTTTAGATGGGGTGTTACATTAATCTTTGTTTATATCATTCTCAAAAACCTATTTGACTGAAATTCTTCATCTTTGCTCTTTCCTTAAAATCAGCACATTTGAATCTGATCGCAACATACAAATTGAGTGGAAAAATAGGAGAAATTTTTCACACATGCCCATCTGAAGAGGTTTTAAAGACTGAAGTGGCAGAGGCAGTGAGTGAGAAATGATCTGTGTAGCAACGAACCTCTTTCTCTCACACATGGACTTGTGAAAGTGGTAGCTGATATTTCCTGGCTAAGAGATATTTTCAGCAAAATTTCAGTTTTTCTAGGAGAATATTGCTGTTGAATGTCTTGTTTAGATGCCATGGTCTCAGGCCTTCGGATCTCTTCAGAAGAGGGATCAACACCTTGAGTGACACCATAGCTGGTAACAGCTCTTGCCCCCAGAAAATCTCAGGTTTGGCAGAACCACATGTTACACCTCTGTTGAGTTTTACTTAAATCACAGCAATCAAGACAAGCAAAATGCCTTTGTTGTATTTACCTTCATTTCCAGGGCCAGCAGAAGAGAAGGAAATGAGGAGCCATTTGGATTGAGGAGAAACACAACCCTCTGCAGGCTCTTCAGTGGAGGAAAGGAAAATGCATTTAAAAGAAATCACATAGGATCCCAGAATGGTTTGAGTTGAAGAGACCTTAAAGCTCATCCCATTCCATGGGCAGGGACACTTTCCACTATCCCAGGTGACTCCAAGCTCTCTCCAACCTGGCCCTGGACACTTCCAGGGATGGGGCAACCAAGGCTTCTCTGGGCACCCTGTGCCAGGGCCTCAGCACCCTCACCCTGAACAATGTGACAGCACAGTGATACGACAAGGGTTAAGAATGGCTTAAGGCCATGCCCTGTTGTGAAAAATCCCTCTAAACTGATGTGAAATCCAGCTCAAGATTTGGCAGTACACATTAAAACATGCACAAATCTGCCTTCTCCTCTCTAGTGACCGACTCTTCCCAGCTGGTGCATTTGTGTTTAGGATGGTGTATCCCACCCAGCATCCGACTGCTCGTTGGTGATGGTGCAGGTCTCACTCCTGTCCTGCCTGCCACCTCTGGCAGAGGTTACAAACCAGGCTTAGAAAAGTCAGATGGCCAAGTCAGTTCAGGAACACAAGTCCCACTTCATACCAGTCAGCCTCTGCTCTGGTTTGTCTGTCAGTGATTAAACCACCTGGATGTTCTGCCATCCTGTTCTGGAGAGAACAAACCAGGCCAAGGCATACTGCTGCTGAGAATCTCACCTCCCACCTCCCAGTGCCCACCCAGGTTTTGGTTATACCTGTCCCTCAAATACAACCCTCTCTATGCCCTGCCTTCCTCTGCTGCTGCCACATGTGGGAAGGATGGGATCTACCTGAGGGGACTCTGCACTGCAGATCACCCAAGGAGCATCTCTGAGATCTCTGTAGGCAGCTGATTATTCATGTTTTGTTTGCTGGTTCAATTTATTTTTAGTTGACAGAAACAGCTGTGAGGGGGAGAAGAAATGAAGAACAAAAGCTGACAGCATGATTAACTTTTTAACTCAAATTGCTTCTCAATTAAAAGAAGCTAAATATTCCCTGTGCTCCTGGTGCCACTTTTCCATGTTGGCAGCTGCTGTGTCCCCAGGAACATGACACAGTTTCGCAGATGGAGGCGGAGGTGGGGCTGCACGGGAGAAAGACTGTCCACAGCTGCTCCTCCCTCTAGGGTCACCTCACGGGACTGGGGGACAACGCATGAGGTGCCAGGCCCAGCATGGGTGGGCTCAGGGAAGCCATCATGCTATCCAAGCTCAGCCTCCCCAACCACAGAATGAGATCTCTGGTGAGATTTCAAAGCTATTCCAACCCCTTGTGGGGTGGAAGGGCGCAGGTACAGAGAAGCATCCAGAAGTTCATGTTCTAACAATGAAAAGCGCTTGTAAAATCCTCAATCTCATATGCTACTAGGAAGAAACCTCAGCTCTGCTGGGATTCATGATGTTTACTCAAGGTACAACGCTGGGTAAGTTTCCAGCCACCACTAATTGGGGTGCAGTCATTTCATTTCCTAGAAAACAAGAGCTCCTCTTCTCACTGCTTTTGTGTCTTGTGAATCTTAAGACTCACAAAACAGCTGAGCAAACTCGCTATCTGCTCTTCCCTACATTGCTTTGCCTGCCAGCCTTTTCCATACATCTCCTTATCCCACTCTGCCCTTTGTCTCATGAGGATCAGAGCTTTCCTCTGAATCCTGTACTCAGGTTTGAACTTTGACTCCCAATTTTCTGCCTAATTCCCTCTCATCCCCACACAAGGCCAGGAAGGGCAGGAACAGGGGTGTGCGGGGGAGGGATGGGGCAAGGTTGCAGTTCAGAACATCAGAAACAGACTGTCCAGCCAATCCCTGGCTCCTTCCCCCAGCAGATATCACAGAATGGTTCGGGCTGGAAAAGACTGGATCAAAAGGTCGCACCCCCCTGCTCAAGCAGGGTCCCACGACACAGGATTGCATCCAGGTGGGTTTTGAATATTTCCACTGAGGGAGAGTCCACCCTCTCTGGGCAGCCTCTTCAGTGCTCAGTCCCGTGCACAGGAAAGCTCTTCCTCATGTTCAGATGGAATATGCTGTATTTTACTTTTTGCCCATTGCCTCCTGTGCTGGGCCCCACAGAGCAGATCCTGGTCTTACCCTCTGACCTCTCCCTGCAGACACTGACAGATATGGATGAGGGCCACTCACAGCAGCGTGTCCTCTTGAGGCTGGACAGCCCCAGCTCCCTCAGCCTTTCCTCATCAGGCAGATGTTCCACTTGCTTCATCACCTTCCCTCTGTGGACCTGCTGGATCAGGTCCAGAGGAGGTCATGGAGATGCTGCAAGAGCTGCAACCCTCCTGCTCTGGAGCAGGCAAGAGCTGGGGGTGTTCAGTGTGGAGAAGGCTCCAGGGAGACCTTAGAGTCCCTTCCAGTGCTTAAAGGGGCTCCAAGAGAACTGGAGAGGGACTTGGGACACAGGCCTGGAGACAAAGGCAAGAGGGGATGGCTTCACACTGACAGGCTTAGCTTATTAGGAAGAAATTCTTGGCTGGCAGGGAGGTGAGCCCTGGCACAGGTTGCCCAGAGAAGCTGTGCCTGCCTCGTCTCTCAAAGTGTCCAAGGTCAGGGCGGACAGGGGTTGGAACAACCTGGGGTAGTGGAAGGTGTCCCTGCCCATGGCAGGGAGTGGAAACAGATGGTCCTTCAGGTCCTTTCATTCTGGAATTCTATACCTACTCCAGGAGCTTCATGTCTCTCCTGTCCTGAGGAGCCCAGAACTGGACACAGAATTCCAGATGTGCCTTACCAGGGCTGAATAGATGGGCAGGATCCCCTCCCTGACCTGCTGGCAATGCCCTTCCCACCCCAGAATCCTCCACCTTGGCCCCAGGGCTTGTCAAGGATATTGTGACCCCAAAGCCTTCTCTGCAGAGCTCTTGTCCAGCAGGTCACCCCCAGCCTGGGCTGGGACATGCAACAACCTCCCTGAGCTTCAGCTTCATCACTGACACCTTGGGCACTGGATGTTCAAGGTGGAAATCATCAGGCTGCAATAAGCCCCCACTGCTCCCCTCAACAGCTCCCTTGGCCAGGCAGCTTTGGTTGAGCACAGGTGACTGTGAGAGACACAGCATCGGTAGGGACGGCTGCTCCCGGCTGGGGCCAAGGGAGGAGAAGGGATTCCTGGACCCCGGGGGGAGCCGAGAGCACCGCTGTGCCCCAAACCCACCGCTGGCCCGGGGTAACGAGACCACGGGAACATGGTGGGCACACCGTGAGGGGAGGCGCGCCGCTCCCACTTCACTCTACCGCCCCGCACGGCAGGGGGCGCCGTGCCGCCCGCGCATGCGCCACCGCGCCAGAGGTTCGAACCGCCAACTGTCCCAATTCGAATTCGCATTCTCGCCGACCAATCACAGCGCGCGGGGCGGGCAGGCCCCGCCCCCACGGCCTCCTGGCCAATGACAGAGCCTGCTGTGTTTAAAACAAGTGCGCGCGGGCGGTGGGCGGGCCTGGCGGGCGGGGCTCCCGCCGCTCCCGGCGCCCACTGGGCGCGCCCGCGCTGCGAGCGGGGCGTGTCAGCCCCGCAGTCCCGCCCGCCCCCGGCGCTCCCGTCCCTCCTCCGCCCGCGCCGCTCTCTAGGAGCCGGGCAGGGCGCTGTGGCCGTACGCTCAGTACCCGCGGACGTGCCGCGATGAAGGCGGGCGGTGAGTGCGGATCTGCCCGCGGGTTCCGCTGTTTCCCGGGTCCTCCTGAGCTGAGGAGCGGCTCCGGAGCGGCCTCTACCTGCCGGGCGGCTCCTGAGGAGGTCTGAGGGCGGGGACTAACGGGATAACCCGCGCCTGGGCTGAGGGACCGCCGGGACCGGGTGCGGGGGGCCGGGCCGACGGCTGCGCGCCCAAATTCAAACACGGCGGGGGCGGCCCGGCCCGGCGGGGGCTCGGGGCTCGGGGCCGGCTCTGCCGTGCCCTGCTGCCCGCCGGGGCCGTGCCTCAGCCCTTCTGCGACCGCGGGCTCCGTGGCTGTGGCTGGTGGCTGTGCCTGAGCTCTCCTGGCCTCAAAGCCAAGGGGTCAAGATATGTACCGCGCGTGGGATAACATCTCGGGCGTCTGTGAGGTTGCAGGGTGTACAGGAATGTGCAGGAAACCTCATTCAAAAGTAAGAGAAAGTTTTTTACTCCAAGGGTGGCTGAACGGTGGTACTTGATTTCCTAGAGCAGCTGTGGGATCCACATCCTTGGCGTTGTTTGAACTCCCCAGGATGTGGTCCTGCCCCACTTGGCGGGACGATTGCCGTGGGTGACCCCAGAGTTCTCTTCCAGCCTAAACCACTCTGGTTTCGTGAAGCAACACGTTGGAAATGAACCTGTGCCACTTCCTGCCTGTAGAAATGGAGTTTTCTCTTCACTGAGTTGCTCATGTTCCCCCTGGTCCCTATTTGGATGCTCATATAGGCTGAACTGGCATCTCAGTTTGAGTGTCCATTTTCATGGCACTAATACTGCTGAGGATAATACATTTTGTATACACATATATATGTGTGTGTATATATATACATATTGCATTGAAAGAATAGTCCAGAAGATACAGGCAGTGGATCTTCCATTAGCACCCCTGGCAGCAACTGCTTGGAAAGATAGGCTTGAATAGCTTTGGTGGTCTTCCTTATATCTCTGGTTGTGTTCCAGGGACTGCTGTCAGTTGAGAAGGAAAAGTTGGGGCATGGGGGAGGTAAATGAAATTACAGTAGTGACAGTTAATCTATTTGTTACTATTGAACAGGGACAGCTGAACTATTTGTCACTATTAAACTTGGTCACAGAAGTCAGGACTCAGAGGGGCTCTTGGTGAAGAGCCCTTGACTTTGAGCCACCCCTTCTGAGTCTCTTGGCTTCATTAACCAATTTGAACAAGCCCTTTCTGCTCTGTAGCTTAGTCTTGTGGCATTATAAGGCATATCTATATTTCCCTGGTTAATGTGTTTGCAGTGTCCTGTGCTGCAGTGAAGAGGTGCTCAAGTGAACACCTGTTATGTGTGTAATACTATGTAGTACCTTTTTTCCTTGTGCTGTTCTGTCACTAATTGAGGTGTCCTGTGTTTTTCTTTTCCAGTGGTTCACTGTAGATGTTCCAGATGTTTTTCTTTCCCTTCAAAGCGAAGGATAATAAAACGGCCTCGAGTCCTGACATTCTTGAACCTCCCCGAGGATGTTCTGTTTCACATCCTGAAGGGCCTCCCTGCTGCAGACATCCTCTCAGTCAGAGCTGTAAGTGCTGCAGCTTCACCTCTGCCAGGCACCGGTGCTCAGCTCTGCCTCCAGGAGCCTGGACTGCACACAGAACAGGCTTCTTATGTCACTTTCTTATGAAGAAACGCAAAGAGTACCTGCAGGGTTGAGATTTTTGCTATCCCAGGGACAGTTTTGTTTCTCACTGCTCAAGTTAAGAGTAGTAGAAGTGTTTGACTGCTTTTTGTACCTTTTCTGTGGCAGTTGTCCTGCCAGATTACTGTGGCTGAACAAATTGGTTTAGTTCGGCATCTCTTGCCTTACTGGTTATCAGGCAAGCAAGTTAAACATAACACGTGTTTAATTAGTTACTTCTCCAAAATAAGATTGCAAAGACCTGTTTTTCTGTTGATCCTTTTATTTTGGAAATCATTATTTTGTGTTTCCTCTGTGCAGGTGCACTCACATCTTAAATACCTTGTGGATAATCATTCCAGTGTTTGGGCACATGCAAGTTTCCAAGACCTATGGCCATCTCCAAACCATCTGAGGATGTTTGAAAGGTAAGTTTGAAAAACACTGAATTTGCCTGGCCTTTTAGAAGAAGGTGTTTGAAGGAAGATTATCTGTTCTAATAAGTCCTCGGTGTAATTGAGGGATCTGAGTTGTACAAAGAGGGCCAGTATTTGCTTTGGGAATGAAAAAAGGGTTGATGTCACATCTAAGCTGCAGATGGTCACTGCTGTCTCTTTAACCAGAGCAGGGCCTATTGCATATACCAAAGTTATTTCTCTTCACAGGCATTAATATTCCAGATTGGAACGTAACACATTCCCAAAAACCTCTTTCTGGTGCTCCCATGTGAATGAACAAATGAGGTCGGGGGCTCCAGAGAATAATCCTGTTTCTAATTCTGAGTTGGCTTGGTCACTTCTTGTGCAAACCAGTGTATTGAAAAACAGGTGAATTTTAGTAACAACGTTTGAAAGTGTAATAATAAATCTGCTTCAAAATGATGGGGGGCATTTTTTATCCATCTAATTTGAAGGGGATCCATTTGTGTTAGAGAATTCTTTAACAGGTTGAAATGCCATGATAATAGTTTTGCTTCTGACTGTCACTTCTGAGGCAGACCACTGTGTTTGGGAGGGAGGAACACAAGGGCTTGATGTTTTGATGCATGTCCTTGAGGGCACAAAGACCAAACTGTGGATTCTGGTGGTAGGAAGGATTTCAGCCTCAAGTGCTTTCTCTGTTTGCCCTTCAGGGCTGCTGAAAGTGGTAACTTTGAAGCTGCTGTGAAGCTGAGCTTGGCGTACCTGTACAACGAAGGCTGTAAGTGTGGGAGCTTGTCCTGGGGCTTTGAGGAGCATAGCATAGCACAAGGAAGTTTTACATTGCTCTGCTTAGGCACTGGCCACAAAGCTGCCAGGTGTTCAGTGATCCTGGGATTCAGGTTAGGAGTTGTCCTCTGTCAAACTTGTGATCAAACTCTGCTACTTTGATAGTGGGATAAATGTATCAAAAGGGCCTGGCAAGTGACAGGACGAGCCTCCTGACACAGGGTCCTGGCAAGGCAGTTGGTATCTGAAGAGCAAACCCCCCAGATTAGGTAATTAGGTAATGTGTTCCTAAAGCCTAGTAGTAAGATTTTTCTTCTTTAGCTGTCTCCATGGTTGCTAGGGCTCTAAATGACAGAGACAGTACAACTTTTTCCTGATTGTTTCCTCTGGTCTGTCTTGGCCTGACTGAATGCCAAGCAGGCATTGTGAACAAACTCTACCTGATTCCTGGCTTTCTCTCTGGTTCAGTGTCCATCACAGGCCACGGACGTGCAGAAGTGAATGGAATAAAGGCATCTCACTACTTCAGCTTGGCAGAGCACCTGAATGTGTGTGCAGTCCCCTTTATCTGGCTCTTCATCCGTCCTCCCTGGTCCTTCTCTGGAAGCTGCTGTAAAGCTGTGGTCTATGAGAGTCTCAAGGCAGAGTGTCAGCTTGACAAGGTCAGGTTTCTTTCTGCCCTTGGCTTTACCCTCTGTCAGTAACTGCATCTCGTTATTTTGGAAAAAATACTTTTGTTTCCCCAAGGAGCCTCCTGTGCTCTTGTTGCTTCAATGACTGTGGCTCAGTCATTCTATTGAATTTATTGCCAAACCTGCACATGATAGATCGTGAGTGCTGGAGGCCTGTACTGTCTCTTAAGAAAGGTTCAGTGGTATCTCTCAGGGATAACAAAACAGAGAAAAGCAAGGGGGGAGGAATGATTGAAAGATAAACCAAAACTGTAGTCTGAAATTACTAACAAGAATTGCTGTGGTTTAACAATGCTTTATTCTGATGCTTTCTTCAGGCTCAGAAGGGATCTATTCTCCACAGCTTGGCTAAGGTTTTGAATTTCTTTGAGGTGAGCAGTATTTCTGATTTGATGGGTTTGGATTCAGGTTTTTTTCTGGTGATGCTAATGCTGTTTACCTTGATTAAAAACATAAATCAGCCAGATGCTCTTTTACTCCTCAAATGGCCCAGGAGTTTCTGTTCTCGTGAGTTTAATTTACTGATTGTTTAAAAGAACATTATTAACTTACTTTATTGAATTGTACAAACAGTGAAATTAATTTTGGCTTAATCATGGGCTTGCAGTATGTTCAGGTCTCAAAGGAAGCCTTGCAGTTGTAATGCTTAGCAAAACAAAAAATAAAATAAAAAGCCTTCAGTGGCAAGCAAGCCAAAAAGCATTTGTCTGGCTGAGGAAGAGCACTAACTGCTCTCAGAGCCTGCATCTGCAAATGGCAGCACTGAGTGGATGTGGGAGCATTCCTCAGAGGCTGAAGGGCATTCCCAAGGGATGGATTCTGCTCTGTATCTTTAGCACAGTGTTCTGTAGCTTCTGAAGTTTTGAGGCATGCACTTGTCTGGACAGAAAATATATCAATATATGCCTTTTGTTTTTAGGATGAAGGAAAAAAGAAAGAATCCCTTGAACTGCTTGAAGAATCGTCAAAACAGGGTTGTTTAATCAGCTCCTACCTCCTTTGGGAAAACAACAGAAAAGCTGCTGTAAGTAGTCATTTTGTGTCTCCAACTTTTATACTAACTTCTGGATCTCTGTTATGTGCAAGGAATGTCCTCAGAAAGGAATTGCTGTTCCTCAGAGCTTACCCTCTTCATAGACAAGGAGGGTGCTGAGGACTCTCTGCAATGAGCCCTGGTGTCTGCCTGGGTGTTTGAAGTGACGCTACGAGCAGTTGTAGCCAAGGTGCCACAGAAGTTGCTTTACTCCAACTCTGCTGAAGGCCTGGGCATTGCTGGCCAGTGTTCCCAGGGCTCTGGGGAACAGGAAGGGGAGGCTCCTGCCTTGTCATTAATAAATCTGCCAAAGCTGTCCCCTTGGAATCATGAGTGACTGCTTTCATTTCCTGTGAGACCGTGGGCAAGAACTGAAAAAGAAACGGTTCTCAAAAACAGTGGTGTCATGATGAGAAACAGAATTGTTGCTGAAATAATAGATGCACCATCAGGCAGTGTTTTTTCTCTGGATATTAGTGCTACAATTCTTCTGTTTGTTGTGTAAAGGCCATGGGTTTTTACAAATGCTTGTGTTCCTCTCTGTAGATGTCGGATCCTGGCAGATACCTCCAAAGTCTCAGGAAGCTACGAGACTACGCAGCCAAGGGCTGCTGGGAAGCACAGGTAAGACTGAGTTTTCCCAGAAAAACGGTCTTTATTTGGTCCTTTCTGTGCTGCCATTGTAGGTTTAGATTTCTCTTTTTAGAAGCAGGACCAGCATTGCTGAGTAATGTCTTTACGTGCACGTATCTACTCTACAGATTCTCTTTTTGGGCAACTTCTGCATACCTGTGGCAGAATGGAGTAAAGATGCATCTTTTAATGGACTTAAAAGACTGATCCCAAATAATCTGTGTGTTCAATATTTAAACCAAACTAAGAACTACTGGTTCAATTAGTTTCCCATGTTCATGGTTTTCAGCAGGAGAAACAGAGGACCATCCTCTGCTGCCTTAGTTTGCATTTCGTAAAATAAGCATACTTTCTTTTGTGTTCTCTCTACTATAGATAGCTTTAGCCAAAGCTTGTGGGAATGGAAGCCAACTAGGATTAGAAGCAAAATCTTCCAGGGAAATGGTTTCTCAAATCTTTCAAGCTTCCCTTCCTATCAGCAAGCAAAGCATCTTCACTGTGCAGAAAGGAATGAATGAAATAATGAGGTAGGAACCTGGTTCTAAGAGTGAGGCCCCACAGCAGAAACCATTCCCTATTTCCCTCTACATCTCTACAATACCCCTTCAATTTCTCTGGGTAACCTGTGCCAGAAGAATTTCCTCCCAGTATTCCATCTAGCTCTTCCATCTGTCAGTGTGAAGCCATTCTCCCTTGTCCTGTCACTTCAGGCCTTGTCCAAAGTCCCTATTGACTCTCTTTTCCTGAATAAATAGCCACAACAGTGTCACCTGTGTTAGCCTGCCCCTTAATCCTTGTGGGTAAGTTCCTTATCCTTCCCTAGGCAGACCTCCATACATTCCAGTTGCTCTCACATGTAGGGCAGGGTACCACTTCCCCTTGCTGGCATTGCTTTCCTAAAAAGGTATATTACCATCCACAGCAGCATTGCAGCCACATGGGTGTCCCACTGTGGCTCTGTAATGGCAATGGGATCATGGCCCTGTGACCACACACACATCTCCAACTCCTCCTGTTTATTCCCCACACTATGTGTGTTGGGGTGCAGAGAGGGGATGGAGCAGGCAGGTTTTCCAGGAGGGCTGCAAGAGGATACATCACAGCCACAGCCCCACTTGAGGGAGCTGGCTCTTCTCTTGGGAGGCCTCTCAGGAACACTTGTCAGTGCTCTGCTTGGCCTGGCTCATTCCCCAGCTGGGTATCATGGTGTGGGACATCACCACCCAAGTTCTTCCTTAAGTCTCTCTTCCTGTTCTAGGTATATCCTGGTGGATTGGCTGGTGGAAGTAGCTACCATGAAGGACTTTTCTAGCCTGTGCCTTCACATGACAGTGGGATGTGTGGACCGGTACTTGAAGCTGAGACCTGTACCTCGTGCTCGGCTCCAGCTTTTGGGAATAGCCTGCATGGTCATTTGCACACGGTGAGGGTTCTGGCTGGTGAGCAGAGGTGGTCATTGTGATCATCCAAATTCCTTCCTGCAGCTCAGATTTCTCCCCAAACCCCATCCCTTGCTTGTAAAACTGGAAAGGCTCTTTGACTTCACTCTACTTTGACTGCTGTTTAACTGTATTTACATACAAACACTCTCTGTAAATGAGACAAGAAAGGTAGTTCCTTGCAGGTTTTTTTCTTGTTTAAATATATGGTTGTGGATTGCTCTAAATGCATTCTATCAGCAACTGGAGTCTTTCACACCATATTGGCTGGCATGAGAAAGCTGGAAAGGAATAAGAGCAGCAGTTTTCCACAGCTGAGCCTGTTTACACTCAGATGAACTACATGGTATGGTGGAAGATTATCCTTCTGTGTTAATTTCCTTAATAGCTTGCATCTTAACCTAGGAGAGGCTTTATAGATGAAGAATTAGGCTCAGAGAATCAGAGACTGGGTTAGAAGGGACCTAAAAGATCGTGTCATTCCACCCCCTGCCATGGGCAAGGACACTTTCCACTATCCCAGGTTGCTCCAAATCCCATCCAACCTGGCCTTGGACACTGCCAGGGAACCAGGGGCAGCCACAGCTTCTCTGGGTATCCTGTGCCAGGGCATCCCCACTCTCACAGCCAAGAATTTCTTCTGTATTAGGAACCACTAGTAGGTGGTTCCACCTTACAGGTGAAATAGAGCTGCAGTTCTTTCTTTTCTGGTCTTCCTGGGAAAGTACCTTGTGAAGTTGTTTAACTCTAGTCATTGTGGGTGCAGTTACCTGTCATAAATGCACAAATCCCCTTTCTGCTGGGGCTAACTTACTCTTTAACATTACAGTTTCATCAGCAAAGAGATGCTGACAATACGGGAAGCTGTGTGGCTTACAGACAACTCCTACAAATATGAAGAGTTGGTCAGAATGATGGGAGAGATAATTTCTGCCTTAGAAGGGAAGATAAGGGTGAGTTTGGGAAGTGGATGGACTATTTCCCCCCCCTTGGGCTGCTGTTCAAGTCAGGCTGTAGCAGTTCTTATCAGTCAGTTTATGTCAGTGTTCTCAATGAACTGTGGAGCCTGTGCATGTCTCAGAGCATGCAGATACAGAACCCTCTGCCTTCTGTAGAGATGAAAGCTTCAGTTTTAGTATGCCATTTATTCTCTCACTGGAGAATGCTTCAATGTCAATGTAGTAGTTAAACAAAAAAGCCCCAAATAAACAAAACTCAGCACCTGGAAACAGCTGTTTTAAACACTTTGTACTGGTCTTATATTTCCAACCTCTGTTCTCTTTTCTGCACTAGATACCCACCATTTTGGACTACAAAGAAGTTCTGTCAAGCATTGTCTCACTGGAGAGAAGAACTCTTCATCTTTACAGCTTTATCTGTGAGCTATCCCTCCTGAACACAAGCCTCAGTGTGTATTCCCCAGCCCAGCTGGCTGCTGCTGCACTGCTGCTGGCCCAGATATTGCATGGACAAGGTAACCAATCTTACCTCAGGTGGAGCTGCAGCACAGAATGCCAGTCTGCCTTCTCATTGCAGGGAGATTTTTGGAGGGGTTTTGGGTGTTAGTTTGTCTTTAGGCATGATGTCCCAATCAGTTGGTGGGGGAGGTGGAGAGAAGGGTGGAGAAGAGGGGGACAGGTATAAGAATTCAGAATGAAGAGCTGTTTGGCTGTATTGGGCAACCCAGATGATTAGAGGGCTAGAACAGCTCTGCTATAAGGAAAGGCTGGGAGAATTGGGATTGTTCAGCCTGGAGAAGAAAAGCTTCAGGGTGACACCTAATTGTGGCCTTCCAGTACCTGAAAGGAGATGACAGGAGACATGGGCAGTCTATTTACAAGGGCCTAGAGAGACAGGATGAGGGTAAATGTCTTCCCACTGCCAGAGGGCAGGGCTGGATGGGATACTGGGAAGGAATTGTTCCCTGGGAGGGTGGGCAGGCCCTGGCACAGGGTGCCCACAGCAGCTGTGGCTGCCCCTGGATCCCTGGCAGCGTCCAAGGCCAGGCTGGATGGGGCTTGGAGCAATCTAGGACAGTAGAAGGTGTCCTTGCCCTTGGCAGGGGGTGGAATGAAATGGGCTTTGAAGTCCCTTCCAACCCAAGCCATTCCATGATTCTCTGATTCTATTTTACCTCTTAATAGCAATGATGAACTAGAGCATTAGCTCAGGCTATGCAAGCTTTGTGTTTAAATGAGACTGAAGATTTCTATCTTTATGTATAACATCCATTTGGCCAATAAACCTATCCTTGAAGCCATTTGTGAACTTGAACAAACTATGATATAAGCTTGCAAATATTAATGATTCTTATCCTATTTAAAAAAAAAAGCTGACTCACTACAGAACTACTACACTTCATGAGTATGTAATTCAATACATGTATATGTACTCTCTTCTCCAGCACACCCATGGACCAGCCAGCTGTCTGAGTGCACTGGTTTCTCTCAAGAAGACCTGTTGCCCTGTGTGCTGAGCCTCCACCAAAAGTGGTAATGGTTTTGGGACTCTTTGGGGGGGCACATGAGTACTTGGATTGCAGCTCTTGCAAATGTGCTGCACCTGTACAGTCAGCCTTTCCCAGTGAAGGAGGAGCCTTTGGTTAACTGCCTTGCTCCCCTGCCACAAGGCACTAAGGTCCAGTTCAGGGACAGCTATTCTATTTCTGCCAGCTGGTCTGGCCTCGGGGTCACAGAAAACAGGGAGAGAAAAGGAATTAGATACTCACATGCTGAGAAGCCACCAGGTGTCCTGATGAAGCTGCTGAAGCAACAACTCCCTTAGCACAGCACTGAGGGACAGAGGGAAATTACCTAACTTGGCAGGTTTTCCTAATATTTTTTCACAGAATCCATTCTAAGATAGGGGTTTTCATATATCTTTCCAGCTTCCATGATGACGTCCCAAAGGATTATAGGCAGGTGTCCCTAATGGCAGTGAAACAGAGATTTGAAGATGAGCGCTATGAAGAAATAGGCAAAGAACAGGTGGGTGAGCGGAGGCTGCATCTGCTGCTGGCTGACACCCAGAGCAGAACTGCTGCCCCATGGCTGGCTGTGTGAATAAAGTGGGAGTTTAAAAATTGAGTTGCAGGACTCAAACTGATGTTTGAGTGCCTGTAGGAAGAACTCATTTATTTCTCCTAGAAAATAAATAGTGTCCTTCTGGCTATTTAGTTCTTATGAGAATCTCATGGTCTAATTCTTAGAGGTGCTTTGAATTTTTTCAGTTTATTTACTTATTTATTTATTTATTTATTTAATATTTTAGGTTATGAGTTACAGCCAGCTCTGCTCATTGTTGGGTGTGAAACAGGAAGACCCAGAGCCCAGTCCCTTGCAAAGGAACGTAGTGGAAATTCAGACTTTCCTCAGCTCTCCCTCTGGAAAGAGAGCTAAAAGGTGAGTATAACTTGTGGCTGTTAGCATCTCTGAATGGTCCTCTCGGATATCCTGAGGTTTCATTCCTAAATACAATCAATTTTCCTGTCACCATCTTGACATATGTATTAAAAGAGCTGGAAAAGACTTGGCTTTCAACATGTGATTTCTGGGGTGTTTTGCTACAGAAGGAGGGAAGACAGCATTCAGGATGACAGAGGCAGCTTTGTGACTACACCCACAGCAGAGCTGTCCTCCCAGGAAGAAAGTCTGCTGGACAACTTCCTTGACTGGAGTTTAGATTCCTGCTCTGGTTATGAAGGTGATCAGGAAAGTGAAGGCGAGCGAGAAGGAGATGGTGAGCAATTTATCCTTATCAAAAGCAGCCAAGAGGATTAAGCCTGTCTTTTCATTTTTGCTTAAAACTGTTTCTCAGGCACCAGATGCCTGAACTTTCAGCTGAAGACCAGTTGGAAAAACTCTTCCCCTTCCCCCGTGGTTATAATTGTTAAACTCTCTCAGAGGTATCGATCAGTTCTTTCTCTGCACTGCTTCAGAACATGATGAGGGTTTTGTATTTGCTCAGCATTTCAAAGTCAGGCTGTTTGCAGTGCACCAAATGTGATGAATGAGCCACTGTCTTGGAAACACTAATTAGCTGTTTGGTTTTGCTGACGCTGGGCCTGGCTGCTAATTTTGTAACAGCTCTTTGCACCTGTTCAAGATAGTCTGAGGGAAGAAAAGATGCTGTGTGAGTAGAGGATGAACTTAGTGCCCTGCCCTCCAGGTGTGAACAGACAGAAAGTTGACTCGTTTGGCTTTTTCCCGGTTGACTCTATGCTGAGTGCCTGCTTGGTTCTGGACTAGGACAAACTAAGGTTTCTCTTTTCCCATCCTGCAGTGACCAGCCCCAGTGGGATCCTGGATGTGACAGTGCTGTACCTGGACCCTGCAGAGCACTGTGGCCAGGACTCCAGTGATGAGGACAGTCTGCCTGGGGAGTGGGATGGCTCTGGGGCACCCCACAGGGAGGGGGAGCTGCCAGGGGCATATCTCACCCCAAGGAATCCCAACCCAGAGGGGAGCTCAGGCTACTCTTCTGTCAACACTGCCAGTCCTACATCTTCTGTTGAAGGCAGCCCTGGAGCTCCTGCCAAACCTACCTCAGCACTGCCCCATGGCAATTCCATGAACAGGGAGCCGTGCCAGCCCCATCACCTGCACAGGAGGCAAGTCAAGAGAAAAAACATGGCAGAACACACTGAAGAGAGGCTGAACTTGGGCTTCTTAAGCCTCTGATTTCTTCATGCTTTTAACTTTTCCAGGATTCCTGGAAACCGTATTTCTCTTGCAGTCTTACAGGGATGATAGTGAATTGTAAATACCTCCAAAATACCTTCCCTTCAACTTTGTCTATCTGGGCTATTTCCTCCCTTCACAGCTGCCTTTTTATGTATCTCTTATTGTCTGATCCTCTGCTAAGCTTCTGCTCTCTCTACGAAATTCATAGCCCAGTTTTATCACCCTTCTTAGTGATAGAAAAGAACTGTCCTGTCTCTTGCTTCCTCTGAGGCCTGGCACTGAATGAGTTGACATTGGTTCTCAAGTTTCTGAATGTAACACTATGCTTGAATTCTTCCACTTGAAAGACCTATTTTGAGGTTGTGTCGCCTTTTTACTCTGTCCAGGACTCCCTCAGCTCCCTTCCTGTCTATGGCATTTGCTGCACTGATACAAGGTTTTTACTGAAAAACCCCAGAGGTAAATGAAGGCTCACTGCAGGTCTGAGCTGCTCTCTCACCTACCTCTCACATGGTTTAAACTCCATTTGCCTCTTTAGTTGCCATGTTTTCCTCACCTGAAAAATCCTTCTGTGCCTTAACACATAGGAATTGGAATAACAAGGTACAAGACTTCAAAAAGATGTCACTGAAGTTAACACTGGAACTGGACTCCAGGACTGTTCGGGAGTTACTGTGGCATTGGCAACAGTTCAGATACAGTGTAGTGAGTGTTTATTGACTGATTTTTTTATAAAATTGTTTTGTTAGTAGAGATGGGTCCTGGTCTTCCTTCCCCTCATACCCTGGCCTGAGGCTTGGCAACTGCTGGGATAAAGTCAGGGTTTACTTCTGAGCTGAGTTCTGAAGGTTAAATTGCAGTGGCACTGCCTGAAGGCTATTTACACAAATCTCACAAGAAACACAAGGCTCAAATCACCTTCACAACCCTACAGCAGCTCCAGAAAGGCCTTGAATCTGCCAAATAACCAACAGCAGCCTTGGGTACTTGTCCACAAAGTTTATTACAAAACCATGTACTGCTGCCCTTGTTCAAAAGAGACAATAAAATCCCTGATTTAGTTTCCTGGCTCACGGTGGCTCCACTGCAGTTCTCCAGCTACTGCTTCCCCTGATCTGCCATGCAGGAATGTCTTCACATTAACTTGGTACAGTAGCAGCTCAGACTTCAGCACTGGGTCACATTAACATGGGAAGAAAACTTATAAAAACCTCTCTCATTCTAAAACTGGTAAAAGTGAAAATATATCTGGCAAAGGCCTCACTGCAGAAAGCTCTGAACACAACCTTGATCTGAAAAAAATAAAAGCAGAGAAGGGGAAGATGAATCAGTTTAATTCCTTCCTTGCAAGAGGAAATTAAGTGGAGAGCTGGCTCTGTGTTCCTGCTGCTGGATGCAGAGCCTTGGCTGATTCAGCCCTGCACTAAAATGAGATCTGGCTCTGTATCAAGCCTCACTCTTGGAGGTGCCTCATGGCTAAAATAGTACCTGGCCTTGAGAGCCAGTGCCTCAGGGCTGAGGCAGTAAAACCAGAACTAGAGGCTGCTTTCGGAGAGAGAAAAGCAAAAAAGTCCAGCCCAGAGCTTCAGATTTAAAAAAAGAAAAAATTACCAGATGGCCTGAGTGTGCATTTCACCCTTATTGTATTCCTTCAGGGGCAAGTATTTCCAGAGAAAACTTAAGGAAACACAGGCTAAGCCTGGCTCTGTGTAGCACTGGACCGTTCTCACTGGAGAGCTCACAGCCCAGCCTGCTCTGACCTCACCTGCCTGTGGCAGCACAGGGCACTGGCAGCACATCCCAGCACTCACCTCAGGGCACCACTCGGACATCCACAGAATCATAAGCTGAAGATTTCATCTTTTCCAGTGGCTTCCCAAAGAGCTGCCGCAGGGCTGCATAGTCGGGCTTCTCCTCGTACTCCAGTGCCATCACCTGCTCCAGGTAGCTCTCCAGGGCATCTGCAGAGAAAGGGACTCATTGGAGCAGCACAGAAACTCCAGCTGCCAAATGGCCATTTCAGGCTGCTCGTCCTGCAGCCAGCTCACCCACCGCCCCAGGCAGCTGCAGAGAGGAAAACCAAGCCAAGGCTAATCCAAAGCTCAAAGAATCACAAAATTACACAATAAAATAGATTGACCAACTGGTTTGGGTTGTAAGGGACCTTGAAGCCCATCTCATTCATCACTTCAGGCATGGGACAGCCATAGCTTCTCTGGGCAACATAATGGGATGGAGAAGTGACCTCTACCCCAGATATTTCATTTCTAAACCCACCAGCACAGCTGTCCCTTCAGCAAGGGATCAAAGCAGATCATGGAAAGCAGCCCTCGTTCTGTAGAGAAAGCAAGGGATTTGTTCCCAGCCTGCCAAACAGTTCATGCAATGCTTGATCACCATCACCATCAGAAGCCATTCTGGACCAGCACCCCAGCACAGGAAGTTCTGGCTTCAGGTACAGTCAAACCTCCATCCCTGAGTCCCACTGCCACTGAGAACAAGCCCATACCTGGAATGGATCTCTGCCTGAAGCACAGTTGGAGAAGGCATCTCACATCCTTTCTGTACCTGGAATAGTCAGCAGAGTTCTGTCAGGTGAGAAGCAATGGAGCAGGCACCTGGCTTTGACAACAGAGATCAAAAAAATCCCCAAAAGGCTGAATTCAGCTGGCCGTGTTCTAGATGAAGCAGAACTCACTGCTTTCTGCTGAGCATTTCCCATAAGAATAGATTATTTCTCCTACCTTTCTTTCTGTTCTACCACAGCTTTTACTTTGTCCAGCTCATCAGACCAAGGCAAAATGCCACAGAGCCATTTCAGAAGACAGTAGCCCAGAGATTCCAAGTCACTCCGTCGAGATGGTCCTGATGGGATGCACAAGACATTCACGTGTCACTCATGAAGGGGCAGAAGTAAAGAAATCCAAGAGTTTCATGGGGATGTGTTCTGGGCTATCAATACTCCTGGGAGCCTGTTAACTCACATAATTCAGCAATCACCTCCCAGCCTCTGGAGGAAGATTTCCTGAACACTGTAAATGAGCAGTTGCATCCCAATCAGGAGAAGGACGGAATTTGGCACAGGCTGCCCAGGATAGCATGGAGTCCCCATCCCTGGTGGGATTTAGAAGTCATGTAGATGTGGCTCTTGGAAACTTGCGTTAGTGGTGATCTTGGCAGCGTTGGGTTTACAGCTGCACTCAATGATCTTAAAGGTCTTTTCCAACCAAAGTGATTCTATTATTTAAATGCCTTTCCAGTTCTCATTGCTTCAAGGTCAGAGCAGAGCCTGCTGCAAATCTGTTTTGGGCAGGGATCCAGTCTGGCTTGAAAGAGATCTGTGCTAAGCCAGCATGAAGGGCCCTGTTTTCTATTCCCCACACAAATGCAGCATCCAAGGCTCCAGATGGAGCAGGAACATCCCTGCTGCAATCACTGAGTGACCTGGCAAGTCCCAACACAGCAGCCATCAGGAGGCAGGAGTGAACAGCCCAAATAGGAAGCTGGTTCCTGGTGCATGTGAATGCCTGGAAAGCAGCAGTGCCAGCAATGCCAGCGGGGAGCCCCAGCTCCAGGGAGCACCACCACAGGAGCAACTTCAGCAAGTGTCACAAACCCAGACCCACCTGTGCCCTTGTGGCTGTCCAGGCTGATGAACTCCACGGTGCCCTCGTGAGGGGTCCTGCTGCCCTCACGCCAAGCCACGTGCTTCCCCCCGGGGCAGTACCGGAATGCGAAGCCATAGCCAGCGAGGGTCACCTGCAGGGCAGCACAGAGCACGCACCTGAGTGCAGAGCAGCCCCGAGTGCTGCCCCACAGCCCCTGCCTGAGTGTTGCCCAGCCTGCTCTGCTGCCCTGCCCAAGGCAGGGACCTGGAGGCTGCCTTATCCCATGTCACAATCCCACCTCCAGTGCCCTTTCCTGGCAGCACTGCTCCTGCTCCCTACCTGTGTGAGGTCTGCTGGGTTCAAATAGATGTTCTCAGCAGTGATGTCCCCATGCACATACTCATTCTCATGAATGTACTCCAGGCAGTCTAGCTGGGAATAAACAGGGGGAGCATATCAGATGCATGCAGGCTCCTGCAGCACCCTGGCTATCACAGAGCAGGACCTTCCCCAGCTCCCTGCAGCCATGTAGAAGAGCACTAAAAACACCAAGTCTCACAGCCTTCAAGTTCAAAGGTCAAGTTTTTCTCATTCTTCTTATGCTAAATTCCTTCAAAGTGACACAGTGCTCAAAAGATGCTACTAAAATTTACAGCAGGCTTGAAAGATGCTACTTAGAGACCCCATCCCAGCCCCTAGAGCAGCTTTAAAACACCTCTGGGAGATCCAGAAGGAAATTAGAAGTCTTTTCTGAAAAATCTCTTGGGAAGGATTGGTTCTCCACATACCACACGAATTGCAATCTGAAAAGCTGCCTTCTCCCTTAGCAGGTGCAGGCCATCACTCAGGACCGACTGAAGAGATCGCCCCAAGTCAGAGAACACCAAAAACCTGCAGGAGAAAAGACCCTGCAACAGACACTGGTCACATCCATTGGACCCCACTTTAAGCTGACCTGGGCAAACACTTCCTTGACTTTTGATAAGAGAAAACTTCATATAAAGGAGACAGGTGTGCTCGTCATGTGTTGCAGACACACAGCCTGAGTTTCCCCTTTGTGTTAAGTGTCAAGGACCAGAATAAGGTGTCCCTTGGCCTGAGGGGTAGCAGCAGCAAAAGCAGTAACTTCACCAGCAGCACAAGGACTGAAGGAAACAACGTACTAAGAGGCAAAGTGTTTAATAAATTATAGGAGCAGTGCATAATGTCAGGAGCCCAGGGGACAATGACAGAAGGATTAGCAGACAGCAAGTAGAGGAGAGGGAAAGTCAGAGATGCTTAGGCTGAGCCCAAGAGCTCAGTCACCTCACCTGTAGCTGTCTGCATGCAGTCCAAAGCCAACGCAGTTGGGGATGCCCAGCAGTGGCACAGAATGCCACTTCTTCCACTTCTCCACTACAAGAGAAGAGGACAGTGCAGCAAATGCTGCTGAGATGCTCCAGGAGGAAGGAGTCAGGGATGCTCCTCCTCTGAAGGTCTGCTCTGCCTTGGACAGCTGACAGTGGCCTCTCATTCTGACTGTCCCCAGAACTCCAGTCTGATTGTGTCCATTGGCATGTCAATGCATATAGCACTGTAGAGTAAGAATGGAACAGGGAAGATTCTGGGAATACCAGAGCAAGCTATGGCATGGAATTGCTACAGGGCTGGGGAAAGCAAGGGGGTGGGGAGGGACAAGCAGATTTTTACACTTCTCCCAGAAGTGTAGATTTGACATAAATTCTTTCATCCCTTCTACCTACATTCTCGGGGCAGCAATGGAGTAAATATCAGCAAGCAGGTGACAGAACCACCCATGGAAGAGGGACAGGTGAGCCAAGGTGAGTCAGGATGCAGGGCTGGACAGCTCCCAGACACATAAAGACAGAGTGAGGAGCACAAGACAGCTGTGCTCATACTGCACTGTCCTACAGCACACAGACTGCTGGGAGAACAGGCATTGACCAAACTCCTCAACACTCTGGCACTAACAAAGCAGAGGATTAATTTATCCTAGCCTGGCCTTCCAAGATATTCACATAACTGATGAGAGAGGAATGCCAGTTATCCTTAGTCCCTGCCCTCCCAAGAAGCACCAACCTGTGCCTGCCTTTGCAGCTCGCTGGAAGAAATTCTGTTCATTGTAGATCCTCCCATCTTTGGCATCCTAAAGGGAACAGGGAGGAGCATTACTTCAGCCACACACATCCTGCTGGAAAAGGAAACTTGGGTAAGATTACTATAAGACCTTCACTACTCATTTTAAAGGAAGCAAAGATCAACTAACAGAGCTGAGAGCGGAGCTAAGGTGTCTTGGTTCCCTAGTTAATGCTGTCCCTAACAACCACATAAACTCTAAGCATCAGCACAGAACAGGAGAGGGGCCATTGCAGGTTGGGCCTTTCCAGCAGCCCATTTACAGCTGTCTGAGGGTTAACAACAGCCAGGCAGTGCAGCCCAGGTGCAGCAAGGAGAGAGCTCTGGTCCCAAAGCTACTACATTAAAGGGAGCCAGAGGTGACCTTGTTAGCCACAGCAGGGATGAGGGCATTTCTACAAACACACAAGTCTCAACAGAGAGCTGTAATATTTATTCTAGCTGTCAGAAAGTGAGGCGAGAAAATCTGTATTAGTAACATTTGAGGTATTGCTGTCATCGAGTGACCGCAACTGCACATAGTTCACACTCAGTATGTCTGTGTTTGCCTACACACTGTATCTATTCTACAGTAGCTCAGGACAGTTGCTATTGTGCCTGGGAGAAAGCAGAAGTGTTATATTCTACCTGGTTTGATACAAAACTGGTATCAAAGATAGCTGAAGAACAGCAGGCTGCAGAGAACACAGACCATGTCCCAGAGGGTATTTCACTCTGCATTTTGCCTGTGAGCCCACGTGAGCCACCAAACCCCAGAGCCAAAATGTTCTCGTGCTGTATCACACTCCACAGTGCTCAGCAGACCACCAAGCAGTCAAAAGATCCAAAACAGAGAAGCTGGGAGTGCTGCCTACAGAAGTTATTGCAGTTTCCCACCTACTGGCTCTAGTTTTGTGGCACTTAGCAGATTTTTCTCATCCACACTGTACTCCTTCTCCATCCTCTCACATGTCTCCTCTGACAAAGGGCAGAGGGATTATCTAAGTGCCTTCAAGAGTCCCACAGAGCGATTGGTCAGCACTGGTCCTCCTACAGACCAGCAACCCCCAAGAGCCACAGCAGACAAGAAAACAGTCTTTCAGCTCTTTGTGAGCTATTGAAAATCAATCGACTGAATTTCCACCACAGAACAGCTGTTACTGGAAATAACACATTTCTGGAGAACCCAAGATATTGACCAAAAAAAAAAAAAAAAAAACTGGGAAGCTGGCTTGGAACTCCCACTATAATTCCTATTTGATTTCAAAGTGTGCAAGTGTGCTCTGGCTTTACACAGTGTCTCCATGCTGGCTCTCACACAACCTCAGCACAGCACCAAATCTCAACCTCTCCAGTTTCCCCAGACTTCAGCAGGGTGTGTGCACACCTGCCAGAGAGCAGAAAAGTTGGTCTGACATTCCTGAATCAAGATCTTCACCTCACACCACCAGGTTCAGTTCTGCAGGTTCCTGAGCCTGGTCAATCAAAGCAGCAGCCTTCTGTGATTAAAGCTTCAGGGGTTTTTTAATCCTCGTATTTTCTTCACACCTTTAGCAGAAAAACCAATTGAAATCCCAGCACAACACCCTCAGGAGGTCAGATCCATCTCCTAAGTTAGCAGGGGCCTCTATGACCACTCTCTCCAAATTCCTCAGATACTCTCAGCCAAACAGGTCAGGACACAGTACTCTATGCACTATTCCTTACCCAAACAGATCAAAACTCACAAGTTTGATGGAGTAGCTTTGCTTTTGAGGACAGGTTCCAGATGCTGACTGCGCTGTGGAAGGATGGAACAGATGTGGTTACAGGAGCATGAAAACGAGGTTGTGCATCATTAAATGCAGCCTGTGCAGCAGGATTAACTCATCTTCTGCTTCTTTCCCTTGAGCTTTGCAAAGCAGCCTCTGTGACAGAGCCTTCCCAGATCACTACAAAATAATTCTTACCTTGCTCCAGGAGCTCAGCACCCTGACACGCTGCAAGTGCAGCTCTGCTTAAGTCACAGAAGCATCTGGGCATGGCTACAGTATGGGGGGGGTTTGGGCGGTATGTATAGATCATTAGTACAACCTCAAAGGCACCCCCAAATTCATTTGTTGAGCACTCCTTCCAGCTCACTCCATGGTTTGACAAGTCTGTAAGGGATGCCAAGTCCCTCTGCTCTGTATGGATGTTAAGAGTTGTATGGCTTCTCTTCTCCAAAAGGATGTGCATCCATGACTTGGCCTCAAGGCAGTTTCTCTTCTCTTGCTCTTAGACCAAGTGCTATTCACAGGTTACCTGCTACTCACCACCTAAAACCTATTTCTATAAAAGCACCCTCCACTACTGATTTTCCTTTTTATCACATTTTTTTAAAAACATAGATGGGTGATCAGACTTTGTTATGCAACAGCTTGAATAATGAAGAAGAAAGCAAAGCCAAATATTAAACAAAACCTGGTAATGGAGAAGATTCCTCCTGGACAGTTTCCAAATTAACAAGAGAGGAGAAGATCAAAAACTCCCCTTTGGATGTTTACAACTTGACTGAAAAGATCAGCACTTACTAAATGGCTGAGAAGCAGCCTATGTGGTGTAGTTGCTTTCTTTGGCACCAAAACAGGCTGAGAATTGATATCTAGTGGGTATTGACACCACTTACAACACAGGAACTCCTATACAGTGCCAGCAAATCGTTATTACACCTAAAAGAACAGAAAGAGGAAGTGTGGCCCCAACAAAGAGCATTTCATAATAACAGAGCAGCCTGGCCTCAGCTTGATATTATGCTGGTGGCAGAGTGGCTGACAGGCAGATGCCCAGTGAGGAACGGCTGGAGCCGTGCCAGGGGAAGTTCCGGTTGAGTATCAGGGAAAGGCTCTTCCCCAGAGGGTGCTGGCACTGCCCAGGCTCCCCAGGGAATGGGCACAGCCCCGAGGCTGCCAGAGCTCCAGGAGTGTTTGGGCAGGGATCACAGAGTGGGGTTGCTGGGGTGCCTGTGCAGGGTCAGGGGCTGGACTCCAGGGTACTTGCGGATCCCTTCCAGCTCAGAATAGCCTATGAATGACAGATCCTGAAGCCTGCGGGTCACTTCCAGCCGGGCGGACACCCCAGTACCACCCACTCCGCGGGCTCTGGGGCACTCGGGAGTCCCGACCGCCGTCGCCGAACCCAGAGCCGGGACCCCCGCCGCCCGCCCCGTGCCCCTCAGTACCTTCGTACACCAGCCCGCAGCCGCCCTGTTCCAGCAGTCGCACCAGCCTCCAGCGCTGCCCTCCCATGTCCGTCAGCACTGTGTCCGCCGGGAGCGGCGCGGCCGGGCCGGCCCGGGACCTGCGGGGCGAGCGGGGCCCCAGTCGGGCCGCGGCCGCCCGCGGGGAGGGGGGCGACGGGGCTGGGGACTGGCGATAGGTTCGGCACCGGCGACAGACTCGGTGCCGGCGCTGCGGGCTCGGTGTGCTCCTCGGGCGGCGCGGGCAGCCTCCCGCCGCAGGCCGGGCAGAAGCGGAACTCGGGCTCCACGGCGAGCCCGCACTGGGGCAGAACCGGTTGCGCCTGCGGGACACGTTCAGCGTCAGAGCCCGCCCGCCGCCTCGCTTCCACCGCTCCGCTCCCGCCGCCCCCAGCACCTTGGGGAGCCGCCGGACACGTCCGCCCGCGGCCGCTCCGGGATCCCTGTCCGTGCCCTGGCCCTGGCCCCGTCCCGCGCCGCCCGCGCACCCTCCGGCCCGACATGGCCCCGCCGCAGCTGCCGGGCCCGCCGCCACCGCGCATGCTCCGCGCCTCGCTCCGGGGCCTCGGCCTGGGGCGCTGAGGAACAGCATCGGCGATCTGAGCTGCTGTGGAGGGAATCGGGCGCTGAGGGGACACTGGGGCTGTGAGGGAATACCGGGGCTATGAGGGGACACTGGGGCTGTGAGGGAATACCGGGGCTGTGAGGGGACACTGGGGCTGTGAGGGAATACCGGGGGGCTATGAGGGAATACCGGCGATCTGAGTGGACGCTGGGGCTGTGAGGGAATACCGGGGGCTGTGAGGGGACACTGGGGCTGTGAGGGAATACCGGGGCTGTGAGGGGACACTGGGGCTCTGAGTGGACACTGGGGCTATGAGGGAATACCGGCGATCTGAGTGGACGCTGGGGCTGTGAGGGAATACCGGGAGGCTGTGAGGGAATCCGGGGGATCTGAGGGGACACTGAGGCTGTGAGGAATACCGGGGATCTGAGTGGACACTGGGGCTGTGAGGGGACACGGGGGCTGTAAGGGAATACCGGCAATCTGAGGGGACACTGAGGCTGTGAGGGAATACCGGCGATCTGAGGGGACACTGAGGCTGTGAGGGAATACCGGCGATCTGAAGGGACACGGGGGCTGTGAGGGAATACCGGGGATCTGAGGGGACACTGGGGCTGTGAGGGGACACGGGGGATCTGAGGGGACACTGGGGCTGTGAGGGAATACCGGGGGGCTATGAGGGAATACCAGCGATCTGAGGGGACACTGGGGCTGTGAGGGAATACGGGGGATCTGAGGGGACACTGGGGCTGTGAGGGAATACGGGGGATCTGAGGGGCCACGGGGCTGTGAGGGAATACCGGCGATCTGAGTGGACCCTGGGGCTGTGAGGGGACACGGGGGCTATGAGGGAATACCGGGGATCTGAGGGGACACGGCGGCTGTGAGGGAATACGGGGATCTGAGGGGACACGGGGGCTTCTGAGGGGACACCGGGGCTCACCACTGTCCCGCGGCCTGTGGGCTCCCTGTGGCACGGCCGAGCAGGGACACGGGTGTTCTGGCCTGGGGAATCAGCCTGATGGGGGATCCCCTCAGGCTGTGCTTTCAGCGCTGCCTTCTGGGGCCGAGTGTTTGTTTTCACATTACTTCATAAAAGACATCAGGAAACTACTCAGAAAGGATCGTGAGACAGCAGAACAGGCGCTCAGGTTAATGAGTGCAGGAGTCAATGTGTGGCACAGGGCTGTGTATTTAGCATATTCACCTGTGTATCCCACCCCTTGTGTACATTCTACACCTCAGGCAGGCACCATTTCCATAAAAGAGGTGTATGTGGACTTAAACCTTTCCCATCACGAGGCCAGGGAAGGTGCTTGGCCCCTGAGTCCCCACAGCAAGGAGTAGCAGAGGCAGGCAAGGAGGGGACAGTAGGGACCTGGTTCTTGTCGCACAGAACATCTCACACGTAAAGATGTTCTCCAAAGCCCATCCCAGTGAGCCATGGAACAGCAGCCATTGGGCGCGAGCAGGAGCAAAGCCGATCTGGAAGGCGACTGCTCATTGCATGAAGAGCTGAGTAGAGAAGCTGCTCCCACCAAAGCTTAGCGTGAAGCAGGAGTGAGCTCTGTGTGCCAGTGGTTGAAGGCAGCATGAAATAGCACCTGGGGTATGGACTGAGCACACCAGGGGGCTGCAGGGCTTGGAAGAAGCATCTCCAGATCGGGTGTCCTGCACAGACGTCATCCTGCCACAGGCTGGTCACTCCTTCTCAAACGCTCCAAATGCCAGGGCATGTTCCTAACATTCAGTAAGCACACAGGAAGTCCCAGCAAAGTCAGAACTCTGCCAAATGACTCTGGGAAGCTTGGCATGTTTGAATTGGTTTCTGCAGCCTGTTGTTGCGATTTTTTTGAAGCACCTGGACACCGTCAGGTGCGACAGGGCAGGCTGGAGGGATTCTGCCATTCCTGCCCATCATGGCCATCAGGACACTGCACTCCACAATCACTCTGTTATTTCCCCTGGCATTGCAGGCAGCAGCAGAACATTTAATTGCTTCACCTCCACTGCCAGCCCCCTGCACCTGAACCACTTTAGTTCCAGCTATTCTCACATCCCATACCTGTACACCCTCAATTTGTTTGTTAACCAAAGCACCTCCTCAGAATTTTGACAGAAAAGAAGCAGCCCTTTATAAGATTTGTTTGAATTTACTTTAACAGGCTGGTGGGTGGTGTTTTGTTTCCCCTAATTCCTGAATCAACGTCTTAGTCCCCAAGCCCTCTGCAGTGACCAGTGGCTCAGCTGGGAATGCCGTGGTTCAGCTGATTTATGAAGTCTTGCAATTACCATTTAAATTTTTTTAAACTTTCTTAAGCTGTTAATTCTTGATCATAGCTCTATAATTTTGTTGGTGGTTGCCTAGGGAACAGTGATCACGACCTGATTGCATTCAATTTGGGGAGAGAAGAATCCATGCAGTAAACAGGCATACAGGGGTGCTTTAAAAAGTCAGACCCCATAAATACAAGAAAAACTGTGAAACAGAGTGATAGGGAAAGGCAGACAGAAAATAGTGAGAAAACACAATTCTTTAAGATTTATTTCAAGAGCCACAAGCCATCATCAGAGAGGAGAAACCTCCATCCTACTTAGTGCTGTATTGAAAGTAATAATTAGCAATAAAAAAGAAACCCGTAATAAATAGATGAAAAGGAAAATAATTAACAAATTTCTGCATTTCATAACTGGTAATTTGCATCAGCAGGGCAATCTGGGTGCCTGCAGTCACTCCATAGGGGATTGTGTCTGCAGCATTGCACCTTTTGCCTTAGCACCTTTGGTCTTAGCAGGAATTGCTTCCCTCTTTCCTACCTCAGGCATTGAAAACCAGTCTGGATTTTGGGATGCAGTGGGCTCTGGCTACTGGAGAGCCTCTGGAGCAACCTGCAGTACTGCCTGCCCTGTTCCAGCTTCCTCTAAAGCAGTGGTTTAGGTGAATTTTTGACTCTCCCTTGCTCTCGGAAGAGGGAGAAATTCAGATTTTTAGGAGAAGACCTGTCTTCCTGTGGCCTTTGTGTGTTGAGGATGGTCTGACAGAGTCACAGAATATCCTGAGCTGGAAGGGATCCACAAGGATCACTGAATCCAACTCCAAGTCTGTGCTGCTGTGCCCTCTGGGATAGTGCAGACAGCTGGGGTGGCAACAGAAAGATCCCTGTCTCCCCCCTGCAGGAGTTTCTGTGGTGCCAGCTCAGTTACATCTTCCTTATCTCACCCCTGGCTTCCCAGCACACTGCCAGCAGCCCAAACATGTGACTTATCGGATTCAGGTGCTGGCAGAGATCTTTGAGCTTGTCCGAGTGCCCAAAGCTGCCAGTTCTTCAGCCTCTTAATGAAATGAGACTGTTCCTTTTCATTTACACACCTGTTGGATCCTGAAGTGATGCCTCTTGAGAAGCCATACTAGAGTGCTGGGAGAGGCCTTGGAACCCTTTCAGCTTCAAATTGCCAGGTCCAATCCAGCAGCTTTAAGAGGTCTTGGCTGTTGGCACACCTGTGGGAAGTGGCCCTGGGGACACCAGCTGCCTCTCTGGGCTGAAGGGACAGCTAGGCTGCCTTTGGGCAGTGCAGGCAGAGCCTGCCCATGTGTCCCAGCCCTTGCTGCCTCCCCAGCTCCCACCACAGCACGAGGCCCACCCAGGCACAGAGGAGCAATGGTAGCTGAAATTCCCAGCCACGTCTCCTCGGTGCAGGTGGTGCACCAGGATCTGTCAAGGGCCTGGAGCTCTGTAACCCCCAGCAGGGACACGGGGACAGAGCAGGGACACTTTGCTGGAGGCTGGTGTGGGCAGAGACTGTGCCAGCTCCCTGCAGAGCACTGCCAGGGAGATCACATGTGAGGAGAGCAAGCCTTGGGAAGAACAGCAGATATTCTGGAAAGCTTCCTCCCATGTCATCCTTCCCAGCCCATGGAGATTTTTCTGTGTCCGAGCACTCCAAGGGGAGTCTGTTTCACTGTGCATCTTCCCAGCACTTAAAGGGCAAAGTGATACACCAGGAGACCCCAACCTGTCAGCCAAGATTGGGGGGCTGCAGGCTAGGATGCCTTGGGTGAAAGGGAATAGGGAATCCACCCTGGGGAAAAGAAGCCCAAGAGATCTGGTCCTTGGCAGCTCTGGGGGGAGCAAGAGAAGGTGTTGGGTCCACTCACCCACTTTAACCAGAACCACCATCCTGGCATTTTACTCCTGAGCAATGGCACTCCAGGGTAGAAAATGCCAGTGCTAGAGCTCTACCATGCAGCAAAGTTAAGGATGGGAAGAAATGAGGACAAGATGGAAAATGCTCTCAACAGAAGTCAGTGTATCTGTCCCTGCACCACAGCTCCCAGAATGTGTCCAGAGAAGCCCTCGCTGCATGTCCCTGAGCCACCAGCTGCTCTGGAGGAAGGTGCCACTGGGCATCATGGGCTCATGCTCCTTCCTCCCTTGCAGGGAGCAGCAGGAGGCTGGCACAAAGGGCAAGGAGCAATGCAGATGTGGTCACACAAGGACAGCGAAAACACAGCCAAAAATCCTCATCTGGGTACTACCCAGGGTGGCAGGGCTATGGGAAGAGCAGAGAAGTGAAGGAGGAATTACTTAACCAAGTTCCTCTTCCCAATGTCTGCATTTGGCTGCTGGCTGAGAGATGAGGGGCCAGAGCACCCTGTGCCAGGCCCACACTGGCATGGCTGCCCTAGGGACTCCCGGGCATGCTCCTCCCTCCTCCCAGTGCCCCTGCCAACCTGTCCTGCATTTTGGATTGGGGAGGTCCCTGATGGACAGAGATAAGATAGTTTCATGAGCCAACCAGCACCTTTTACACAGGTTAAACCCTGAAACTGTGTATGAGGTGAGCAGGGCTGGGGCTTCTCAACCCAGATGATCTGAAGCAGCAGGATGGATGTCCCCACTGCTGCTGACAGGATGGCCCCTGTGGCTGCCCCTTGGCAATAATCCCATGGGAGGTGTGGGTGACGACATCCAAAAGGTGGAGGAGAACAGCTTGAGCCATGATCTCAGGGACACAGATGTTCCAGCAGCAGGCAACAGGAGTAGAGTTGACAAGTTTGGCACAGGGGCTGGTTCTTCCTTCCAGGGGCTGATGTGAGAGGTCAGAGAGGGACATCCCCCAAGTAAGTGCTTCCCCACTGCCTAATCCCTGCTGTCCCCTCTCTGCCTGATCCACACTGCTTGATTCCTCACTGCCTGATCCTGCCTTTTTCTGGGTTTCTCCTATGTTCCTGCTGAGTCTCCTGCACACTCCCAGCCTTGGGTGTGAGCTGAGTCACTGCAATGCCACTGCACCTCATTGCAACATCTCCTGTCTTCTGTTCTAGGCACCATGAGGAGCCTGTAAATACTTTCTTTGGCACGATTTTTGTTTTGATCTAATGGCTCAGCTTCCTTCAAAGGCAGGCACAGAGAGGCACTGTGTGAGGCAACAGGGAAGGTCACAGGGAGAACTGAGGCAGCTGTAATTGGGGAGGATCAAACCCAGGCGTGAGCAGGGGTGTGGACAGGTGGCTCAGCCTGGGCTGGCAGCGTGTCACCCCAGGCAGTGACTGTCCCAGATCCTCCCCAGGCCCAGTTACCTGTGACAACTCAGCTGGCTGCTGGCATCACCTAAGACACGGCCAGCGGCCCTGTGATGATGCAGATGCTGGGCAAGACCACACCATTCCCAAGGTGGCCACAGCAGCATGCCATGCAGAAGGGTGACTCACAATGGGGGAAGGCAAACAGAGGATGAGCCCTGAGCCAGGCCATACTTGGAGGGAAGGCACGTGCCATCCCCATGCCTGGCCAACCTGCATCATCCACATCTCAAAACACTAATTTGGCTCTGGTGAGGGACAGCTCTGAGCCAGGCAGCTCCTTCCTGCCTCTGAGCACTGTGATGAGCTTTGCTGTGTGCTGCTAAGGAGGTAAGTGTGAGCAGGGAAGCTTTGCTGTGGTCTGGTGGCTGCGCAGTCACTCATAGGAGTCAGCTTCAGTTCCTCTGGTGTCTGTGGAACCAACTGGGGGAGGGCAGGTACAGGGCTCCCAGCTGCAGCTCTGAAGATGGGCACTGGGTCCAGGTCTCTCCCAGTGCAGCCCAGTGGGAGATGGGGTCTGGGCACAGGCCAGACAGTCAGAACTTCAACATCCAAGGCCAGACCCACAGCTGTGACTTGCTCCCGGTAATTTTGGCTCCTGGGGAGCTGAAATTCAGCTTTGGCCACTGCCAGGATCAAAGGCACCAAGGTGGAGAGTGGGGTCTCCCAGCTCAGGGGTCCCAGCAGTGCAGTCACGAGTGCCACTCTCTGTAACACCAGTGCTGCTGATTCCTGCTCCCATACCCAGACACCTTCACCCTTGCCCTCATTCCCATTTCCTCCTCTCCCAGGGCCAGCCAGGGTCCAGCAAGCGGCTACAAATCCCCAAGATCATAGAGAAACACAGTTTCCAAAGCAGTCATATTCAAAGCCATCACTGTGGCATTTAGCTACATGGAGACCCCGGAAATGCATAGAATCATAGAATTACAGAATCATTATATGATATATCATACATAAGATAGATATCTAAGACATATATTATATATATATAAGATTGTATCATATATAAGATCAAGTTCAGCTGTTCCTCCAGCACATGCCACTAAAACATGTCCCCAAGTGCCACTACATGATTTTTGACCACTTCCAGGGACTCCACATTCTTTTAGCAGCCTGTTCTGATGCCTGAATTCCTTCTCTTTATCATGTGAAAAAGACAGTGGTGGGGACTGCCCTGCTGCCTGCCTGTCATGGCCTGGGGCAAGCTGGGTTCACTGGGGCATCCCAAATCTCCCCCAGCGCTCACAGCACCAAACAGCTGCCCAAGGGGTACCCATGTCCCTTGTTCAGTAGAGCTGCCTCGAGCCACGGCTGTCCTGGTTCCTGTTGCAGTCGGCTTTCCCCACCCTTCTCTTCTTCCTCCTTCTCCCTACACTGTGCAAACTTTCCCCTCTTTGGTGTTCTCAGCACCAGCACCTTCTGCCAACTTGGCAGCCAGCAGGCAGGGCAGGAAGGGCAGGCAGACACCAGCAACTGCGACCTCACTCCATCGCCGGCACTTTCATCCTAATCTGGAAAATTCCCCCGACCCCTGGAGTGGCCCGGGAGTGCCGCATTCCCACGCAGGGAGCTGGCACCTGCTTCCAAAAACCAGGGCACCAGGGCAGGGCCCGGGGTGGAGTGCTGCTGTTCGGGAGCGGGGGGGGACGGACAGACGGACACGGCAGCACCGACCCTGCACCAGGAACCACCACGGCGGCTCATGCCACCGCCCCCACAGTGCGTGTGAGCTCCTGTCACGGACACGCGCGGTCCCTCGCACACACAGAGCCCTACACACACGCACGGCCGCTTGCACACACTCGGTGGCCAGGTGGGCTCGTGTGAATGTGTGTGCCGCACACCCGGCACACGTGCAATGCCCAGTGCATGAGCCCAGGTGTGCTCTGACACAGTGGCATGGGTGCATACACACACACACACATACACCCACACACATACACCTGGCACACATGCAATGCCTGGGGCTCACCCAGGTGCACAATGCCCTGTGCGCACGCACACCGGTGCATGCAATGCCAGGCGGGGGTGTGCACACAGTGAGAATTCACACCCAGAGGGACGTGTACACACACACCCCTCACAGACAGGTTCACAGTAATATAGACGTCACGCACACACACGATCACACGCACACACACGATCACACACACATCTCTATGAGCGCACACAGCGGCACACACGTGTGCACACGGACACACGTGTGTATGTATACATATATATCTATCTATATATACACACACACGTGTGCACACACACACACACGCGCGCGCGCGCACACACACACACACACACACACACACACACACACACACACACACACACACACACACACACACACACACACACACACACACACGCACACACACACACACACACACACACACACACACGCACTCTCACCCTGTCACGGTCCCGCCCGCTCGGTCCCGCCCCTCCGGCGCGTGCGCGGTGCCGCGGTCCCGCGGCGGGCGCGGGCGGGGGCCGGACGGAGCCGAGCCGCAGCCGGAGCCGCCCGGCCCGGTGAGTGAGCGGGGGCGGTGGACGCCGGAACCGGCACCGGCACGGAGTGATGGGCGCTGGGGGTGATGAGCACCGGCGGGTGATGGCAGCAGGAGCAGGGGGTCGGGCGGGGCGGGGGATGCTTGGGGCCGCGGCCTCTCGGCCGGTCGGCGGGGCGGCCCCGCCCGGAGCTGCGGCAGCGCCGGGGCCCTTGGCCGGCTCCTCCCGCTGCCGCCTCCGCGCTCCGGCGCGGCTCGGGCTCGGTGCCGGCGGTGGCTCCTGCGCGGGTCGCGTCCCCGTCGGCTGCAGCGGATGGAGGCGCGGGATGGAGGCGGCGCCGCGCGGGATCAGCCGGGGATGCTCGGCCGCGCTCCGGGAGCCGCGGGCGGCTGCGCCTGGCTGGGACCCGCCGGCATCCCGGAGGAGCTCGGCCCACCCCTCCCTGCCGGGGAACGGACACGAGGCTGCGGGGACCGAGGGGGCATCTGCTGGCCCCCAGTATGTCAAAGTCTCTTATTGCCAAGACAGACCTTGATGGGCTGGAGCATGTCCAGAGAAGGGAACGGAGCTGGGAAAGGGTCTGGAGCACAAGTCTAATGAGGAGGAGCTGAGGGTGCTCAGCCTGGAGAAAAGGAGGCTCAGGAGAGACCTTCTCAGTCCACAGCTCGCTGACGGGAGGGTGCAGCCAGGTGGGGATCAGACTCTGCTCCATGGGAACAAGTGATGGAACAAGAGAAAGCAGGTTCAGGTTGTGCCAGGGCAGATTTAGGTTGGATATTGGGAAAATTTCTTCGTGGAAAGGGTGGTCAGACACTGGAACAGACTGCCCAGGGCAGTTGGTGGAGTCCCCATCCCTGGAAGTGTTCAAAACCAAGTAGAAGCAGAAGGGATCTCCCTGTCTTCTGCTCACAGCTGCCCGGGTAGCCTGTCCTGCCCAGCCACTGAGCAACCACAGGAGCAGGCTTGTACACGGGTCTGAAAGAAACCCGTGTGTTGGGCTCCAGACCTTGTTCTTGCTAAATCCATGAGGCCAGCGAGTGTTGCAGAGTTTGTTGTTTTATAGGCAACTGCAAACTCAGTGTGCAAGCCAGCAGTGTTTTTAAGGCAAAGGGGTTGACCAGCCTTGCAGCAGCTTTGTCCCCGTCTCCTGCTGCTGCCCCAGCACAAAGGCAGTTACAGACACAGCCATGGAACCCATCAGGCTCCCTATGCCCACTGACCCACTTCCACTGCAGGGCAGCAGCTGTGCACAAGCCAGCCCCTCTTTCTGCAAACAAGATCCAGCCTCAGCTCTCTTCTTTATATCAAGGCCTGAAGTTCCTGTCTGGGTCAAACCCAGACTCTGTGGGGCACTGGGTGTTGGGTTTTTTAGAGTGCTGTGGGGTTGCTGGTCCCTGCAGCACCCATCACCCCACCAGCCTTACAGCCTCTTAGAAAGTTTTATTACTGTTTGCACAACCAAGGTGAGGTTTTTATGGTCTGGCTGTGTCATGACTCCCAGATCTCTGTGAACACTGAGAAGGTGAAAACACCCCAGCAGCGAGAGCTGTGTGTCACTGAACACTCATGGCTGGTCTGGTGGCTGCTGGCCGTGGTTGCTCTTTGCAGAGTCTTTGGGACTTGCTGGACGCACCCGCCTCGGAAATCACTTGCTCTTCCTGAAAACAATGGCCATAAAAAGTCCTTACCCTGCTATGGCTGCTTAATTTCCAACACAGACACTGTGGGTAGCAGAAGAATTTCCTGCTCCTGTGACAGTATGGAAAGTACCCAGGGGCTGACAGCCCTTGCCAGGTGTGTGGTGCCACCACCCCAGCACCGCGTGCTCCTCAGCTGCGGAGGTGCAGGCACCTGGCAGCTCATCCTGTAGGGGTGGCACGGTGTCTCTGTCAACCAGCAGGAAGAAATGCCGGGTTTATATTTAAAAAGGCAACGTCTGCCATTTCCAGGGCTGGTTTCTATGGGAACGGGACATCAGAAGAGCAGAAATGCGGTGTGTGCTCTAAAATAACTGCCGGCTCCCGGGAGCATGTGGCCTTTGCTCGGCCCTTTCTGCTGAGGCGGTGGCCGGGCACAGCCACCTCCCTGCGATGAGGCAGTGTGGAAGTGGGTCAGGAGATGGGATGCTGTGGCCTTGATCCCTGCCAATCCTCAGCCTGTCCTCATCTAAATCCACCAGAACAGCTCTGGTCCAGGCTGGCAGCTGGTGCTACCACGTTATCCAGCACAGCTCGGTACTGCGACAGGGGCAGTGAGGACCAGGAGGTGAGGACCAGTCTCATATCCACTCATGCAGGCTGTGGGCAGGCAGGAGTGTCTCCTTCCTCACTGATCTCCCTGGGGATGGCCAGGGTGTGTTCACACTCATGTTCAGAGACCCTTCCTCCTGCTGTGGTGAGATGCAGAGAGCAGGGAGGGGAACTGGGTTGTTCTCCCAGAAGCTGGTGGTCTCTTCTCTTCATCTCTCTTCTCCCAGATATTTGACCCTGCCTCTTTGTGGGAAATTCAGTCTTATCTCGTAGTGCTTGAGGTCAGGTGGGAGCATCTCCAGCAGGGGCAATGCAATGTGCTGCTCATGTCGTTGGTGCCTCTGAGGTCATCATCAACCTATGGGACTCAGCCCTTCCTTTCTGCCAAAGATGGGCCTAGACATGGACCCTGGGCCCTGCCTGAGCTGCCTCTGGTCATGGACATCTCAGGGCTGATCCCAGCAGCACCTCCCAAAACAGGCTGTCTCTTTTGGGTTGGAAAAAAAATTATGTTTTGGATAGAGCCTGGAAAACCGTTTTTACTCTCAAATCCAGTAAAGACTTTTGTAACTTAGTTTCCTCCTCCTCTCATCCTCCAGCAAGCGAAAGGTCCAGAACGAGTTTTCTTGGAACACTTAAAATCTTGGAAAGTATTTATGTGCAATACTGGAGTTTTCAGTCTTTGCATAGTGTTTGTGTTACCCAAGAGCTGCTTGACATTTTCCCAGCAGAAACCGTAAGACCCGTGGGGGCAGTTGTGGGGGGGCAGCTTGAGTTTGAGGGTGTGGCGGGGCGAGCAGGATTTGGGATGTGAGCGAGGGCAGCAGCCTGCTCCTGCCTGACCTGCAGCATTTGTCCTCTTTAGAGTGAGCCACAACTTTGATTCCCTTGGTTTGCTCTTGATTCCTTCAAGGGGTGCATGGCAAAGGTTTCTGCTTGGGGGTGGGGGGGCTTATATGGGGGTGTTTCAGATGCTGCTGTGTGGGATGTGCAGGTGGGCCTGGGGGACCTGCTAAGGGGTCCTGTGGCACAGCATGGACTGTTCTGCTTGGCCACATGTGGGCCAGAGGTCAGCTGGAGACATGGCACTTTGTGAGGCTTGAAGGTGCCTTTGCTAACTCCCTGTTGCTATTCCTTTCTTGCTTGCTCTGGGTGGGGCTTCTCATGGACTTTTTGGGGCTTCAGCATAAGATCTCTTCTGCTTTTTCCTGCCCGGAGAAAGATCGTTGAACACAGATGTCCCTGCTGTTGTGGGAATCTGTGCATGGAGTGGCAAAGAGATGGTGGGCTTTTTGTGCTCTGAGAACACATCTGGGTTTAGCATTGAGGCTGGGAAGGTGCTTGCAAAGCCAGGGTTGAGCCTGGGAAGGTGTGTGTCAGGGCAGGAGAAGGCTCCTGGGTTTAGGGTTGGGGCTGGAAGGTGTGTGCCAAGGCTGGAGAAGGCTCCTGGAGAGCTCAAGGAGCTGGTGGCAGAGAGCAGGTGAGGCAGGTGTGCGTTGTTGCTGTGCCTGCAGCCCTGTGTGTCTCAGGTTGCTCCTGCTGCAGCTCTGTTGCCACCAGAGCTGTGCTCACCGTGTGCATTCAGCAGCACCGGCCCGGGAGCCAGGTCGGGCCAGCAGCCTCCCCTCCTCTGACTGTGGCTCCCCCAAACCCCTGCTGAGCTTGCTGGGTGCCAGCTGCATCCAAGGGGCTGATGCCATCCCAGCCAGGGCTGGAGAACGTGCTGTGCAGCATCTGCCCGGGCGTTGCTCGTGGGTTATGTGCCCATCCGTGTCCCTGTGGCAGCTTTCAGTGCTGCCAGCTGTGGAGCACCGGCTGGGAGCTGGCCCCAGAGCTGCCTACTGTGATCCTGTCGGCATTTGCCGTGCTCAGAGGCTGGCACTGCTCGCTGGGGGCTGCCCAGAGTCCGGCAGTGCAGGCAGGAGGCTCTGCCCGTGCCACGGCTGCCCCTTCCTCCTCCATGCCGCTCTGCAAGCCCAAAATCCCAGCCAGTGGGACAGCACTGCTCCATCAGGAAATGCCACTGCAAATGGAAACACAAACAACTTGAAGGGGTGGCAGATGCTTCCCGAGAGGGGGAGGAGGTGGCGGGGGATCGTCCTCAAGCACTGACCTTCCCTTGTGCTTCCCTGCCCTTTTCTCATCCTCACCTCTCCGAGCAGAGTTTCTGCTGGGAAAGCACCGGCAGTGTTGCAGAACCAACCCTTCACACGGCAGGAGGTGGAGGCACAACTTGGAATCTCCACCCATCCCAAAATAATGGGCTGCCAGGGCTTTGACGGCCTTCCTGGGGGTGGTGTTTGTGGTTCTGTAACCCTGTGCTCCTGCAGTTCAAGGAAAGCTGCTGGGAAGGACCCAGGTTAGGTATTGAAACAGCAGCTTCCATCTCTGGGAACAGCCATGCCAGAAAACAGGGGCTCTTACTCTTAGGAGAGGGAACATAATGGTTATTTTGCCCTGTTTGGGGCCAAGCCAGCTGCTGTGGCACCAGGCTGGAAGCAGAGAGGTGCCCTGGGCTGGATGGGGTGTGGGATGCTGGCCCTCCTACTGCCAGCTCTACCAGCACCTGGCACTCACAGCTCTCTCCTCTCCTCTCCTCCAGGTCCTGCGGAGCAGTGGTGCTGGCACTGGGCCCCTTCTGATGGGAGGATGGTTGTGCTCAGGCAGTTTAGGCTGCTGCTCTGGAAGAACTACATCCTGCAGGTAGGCTGGCACTGTGCCTGGGGGCTGCTTCTGACACCGCTAAATGGGGGCACATCAGAGGTTTCCCAGCCTCTGGCTCCTCCAGGAAACCTCCTCCCTGGACACAGGGCATCTCTTGGAGGAAAGCTGGGTTATTTGTGCACATGGTGTGTTTTGTGCTGGGCTGTGTGACCTTATGGGCTTTGCTATGGACTCAGTTTCCTTGTCCCTGGCATCCCCCGCTGGCCTCTGGCAATGAGCTCAGCTCCCGTTCTCCTGGGACAGGGTAACTCACACCCCACCCATGTGACAGTGGGGTTTTTTGAGCTGTGTCATTGAACAGCCTCCTCTGGGAGTGCCAGTGCCTCCAAAACCCACTGGAACCCTGGGGGTTTTTTCCCCCATTGCTTTCTACCACTCTCAGGAGCAACTTATAGAGATCTTAAACCACTGGCCCCCGCTGCCAGCCCACCTCCCACCGTGGCAGCTGGGTGGTGCTGAGGGATTTGGGGACCTCAGGGCTGGCAGCTCCTGGCTGCTGCTGGCCGAGGCTGCAGCACCTTTAAGCAGCGTGTGAGGGTTTCTGGGCGGGTGCTGTGGCCATGCTGGGACCCAGAGCCAGCCCTGGCAGAATGCAGGGGAAGAGGAGGGAGCAGGGATGGCTGCAACCTGGCTTTGTGCTTTCAATTACCTGTCTGCAGCTCAGCACAACGTTGCTGTGAAAATAAACCAAAGGAAGAAGGAAGTTCTGGCTGCACCCAGCCTTCCGGCAGGCACAGAGCAGGGAGCAGTGCTCGGAGGGGACAAAAGGGGTTGGCAGCAGGGCTGATTTGAAGCCAGGAGTGTCCCCCATCCCCTCTGCAGGGGAAAAGCATTGTTTTCTGGTGTGCTTCAGGGTGGGGACACATTTCAGCGTGTTTTCCAAGGCCACAAGCTGACTAAGGTCTACTGTGCCAGGATACAGCTAAAAGTCCTGTTCCTGATAAAGTCAGGGAGCTCCCAAGTGACCCCACCCTGCTGTGAGGAGGGATGCTGGCACACGTGGCTCTGCAGAGCTGCTCTGGCCAGGCGGAGGTGGGGATTATGGATGAGTATCCCTGTCACCTCTTGAATACAGCGCTTGAATGACTTCCGCTGCAGGGCTGGTGAATGTGTATGAACCTGCAAGTTCAGGGAGGCAGGGAGCTGTTGTGGAGACAGCCCAGGAGATAGGGAGAGGTTCAGGCTGCTAGTAAATCAGCAGGAGGCAGCTGGGCTGCCAGGGCTGCATTATAAACCCATCACACATCTGCAGCATTCGCTTTTATGAGCGTGGCTTTGGGAATGCTCCCTTTTCCCTGCCTGCCCGAAGTTGCTGCCTCCTGCCTATGCTGCCAGGGCTGGCTGTGGCTGGAGCACGCTGTTCCTCCTGGGGGAAACCCCAAGAGGTGTTTTGGGCTTTGGCAGTGAGTGCTGAGAGCCAGGCTAATAGTAGTCCCTGTATCATCTCCTGACAAACTGTGCAAGATCCTGTTCAACCTGGCTCCTGCAGGGCTGCCTTCCTTCCCAGGATGTCCAGGCTGTGCTCAGGGCTCCCTACCTGCCCCACTGGAGAGTCTGCCCACCTGAGCCTGCCTCTGGCTGCTCGAAAAAATCCAGTTGGCTGAGACAGGAAAGTTGTGAGACTAAAGCTCTTGGTGCTCCTCTTCCAGCCTGGCAAAGGGAAGGCTGGAAAATCCTCATGTCTTTTGAAGCCCAAATTAGCCAGAGGCCTCAGAAAAGGTTAATGCTGCTGCTGCTGCTCCAGACACGTGCTCCAAGTGAGCAGCCATGAACCCCTGTGGCCAGGGACGTCTCTGAGCTGTCCCTGCTGTGGCTGAGGCTTAGTGTGCTGTGCCACTCTTGAGCCTGACCTGGGATGAAGGCAGCTCAGTTTGCAGGAGGAAGTCACAGAATCCCAGAATGGTTGGGACTGGAAGGGATCATCCATCCCACTGCCCTGCCATAGGCAGAGACACTTCCCGCTAGACCAGGTTGCTCAGATTATCACAGCTCCCCTGGGACACCAGTTTGAAATGCTAATGAACATGTGTTGGTGGGGGCTGTTACTAGCTAGGGGGCATTATGCAGGAGAGATAGCACTGGGGGAATTGATGCATGAAGCTCCAGAGTGCAGGGCTTGAGTTCATTCTCCTGTTGCTTGAACCTCAATTTAAAAAAAAATAAAAAAAGAGAGACTGTATAGTGCAGCAGTGGCTTGGGTATGCCCATGGGTGTGCTTGCTGTGCTGGGCTCTGCTGGGCCCCATCCTGGGATGCAGATCCCATGTCCAGCTGCCTGGAGCAACTCAGTTCCAGCAGGAAAAGTTGTGCTGGTTTCAGCAGCATATGTGGCAGAGCCCCAGGGCGCAGGGAAGGAGCAAAGGATCAGCCTGGTCATTCAACCCAGCAGCATGGAGAGGAAGGCTCTGATGGAGGCTGGTTTGAGCTGGAGCAGCGCTTAGGGTAGGGGACACCTTGGCTGGAGAGTCCTGAAGGATGTGGAAACGAGCACAGTGTCATTCCCAGCCTCTGGAAAAACCCAGGTTGTGAAACCTTGTGGAATGCAAGAATACTATTGCTCCTTGGTATTCTCATGCCCTGTGACTGTGTGCTCATCTACCTTCTGTGTTTGCATCTTCTTCTTTATCTCTTGAGAGAGTGTGTACTAGGTATCTGTGTACAGACACATACCTGTGGTAGGTATCCAGATGTCTGTGTATATATAGATCCATACTCTATTTTATATCCTCCCCCATGTGTGTGTCTCTCCCCGGGCAGAAGCGGCAGATCCTGGTGACGGTGATCGAGGTGTGCCTGCCGCTGCTCTTCGCCGCCATCCTGATCGCGCTGCGGCACCGCGTGCACTCCGTCAGCCACCCCAACGCCACCCTCTACCCCTCCGAGTCCCTGCATGACCTGCCCAGCTTCTTCTCCTCCCGGCATGCCAGCAACCCCTGGCAGCTGGCCTACGTCCCCTCCAACAGCAGCGCGGTGCGCAGCATCGCCGAGGCGGTGGAGAGAGCTCTGCCCATCAACATCAGAGGTGAGCAGGGCTGGGGCTGCCCCTTCCACCTTGGAAATTGGTGTGAATCTTTACTCTGGGCAGCCCGCTCCAGTGGAGGGTGGCCCTGCCCATGGTGTTGGAACTGGATGGCCTTTCATGTCCCTTCCAGCCCAGACCATTCTGTGACTGATTCTAAGATTCCCAGGACAGCATTTTTTTCTGAACTTCAAGGCTATAGTTTGATTTTTTTTTTTCCCATTTAAATGACAGGATTTTGGGTTGCCTTTTTGGTCTCATTTTATTGCAGTTTCCATCTAGAAAAATATCACCCTAAAACAGTAAAAGAAGCTGGCAGCACTTCCCTGCAAAAGAGTATTTTTGGAGATCTTTTGGCACAGAAAATTTTAGCACTTAGTGTTCCAAACTGTTGGGATTTTCTGTGGGAAAGCTGACTCCTGCTCTCAAGGAGGAAGAATGTCTGCATGCCCAGGATACACAGCAGCATCCTGTGTAATTCCCCTATGTCTGACAGCAGGCATGGCACATCCCATCCCTGCTGTCCTGTACCCAGCAGTGCTGCTGGTGATGGCTGAGCACCAATGCATGGTGCATTGCATCTCCCTGTTTTTCCTCCCTCCACAGCCCAGGGCTTCCCCTCGGAGCGGGACTTTGAGGAGTACGTGAGGCTGGACAACCGCTCGGGCAGCGTGCTGGCCGCCATCGTGTTCCGGCACCGCTTCGCGCACAGCTCGGCACCGCTGCCCCTCCAGGTGAGCCAGGGGAGGGCGGGCACAGACCCCCAGCCGGGTGTCACTCAGGTGTCACCTGGGTGTCCCAGCCACCCCTGACCCTCGTTGCGCTCCTTGCAGGTGGAGTATGAGCTGCGCTTCAAGTACAGCCCGAGGAACGCCCCGCGGAGCGAGCAGACGGGGCTGAACCCCAACCTGGACCGGGACTGGCACACCAGTTACCTGTTCCCGCTCTTCCAGCTGCCCGGGCCCCGCGAGGCCAAGTTTGCTGATGGGGGCACACCAGGTGAGCACCCCGAGGACATGGGGTCGCCTTTCTACAGCACCTGGCAGGCTCTGAGATTTTAAAGAAATAGGTTCATTTAAAAGAAATTATTGAATTCAATTAATTATAATGAAGTGTTGATTTCTGTTTATACCAGCATTACGTTTGTGTCTCTCTAAGGTGAAAAATTAAATATTTTTCATATTTTAAATATTTGTTCATATTCCCATTTGTTCAGGGTAACCCGCACCCCACCCGTGTGACAGTGGGGTTTTTTGAGCTGTCTCCTTGAACAACCTCCTCTGGGAGTGCCAGTTCCTTCAAAACCCACTGAAGGCCTGAGGTTTTTTCCTCCATTGCTTTCTGTCACTCTCAGGAGCAGCTTTTATAAAGCATATATTTATTTTATATAAATACAAACAAGTTATTAAATATTTATATAGATATTAAAAATTTTTAATTTACATATAGGTCTTTATGAATACATAAATAGTTAAATGGTTATGTGTTTATATATATGTTTATATTCCATTTTATGCATATATAAACAATTCATCAAATAATGACACAATTTAAAATTAATATTTAAATATTAATTAATTATTAACTGTCACACTTCTTAATATTTACTTATATATTAATTAATGTGTCTTTATTTTGTTGATTTATTATTTATTACTTAGATATAATTGGACTATATTTAGAATTTTGTTATATTTATTATAGCTATCCTTTATTTAAATTTTATCCTGTGACTTTATGGGCACTGCTTGGCCTCTGGGCACCTCTGCTGAGCAGGGTTGGATAAGTATAAATTTTAATGTGCGTGAATCATTTTAAAATTTAATTTTTTTCCTGTTTCGATTTTTAATGGAAATTTTATTTTACAATCCAAAGTGCCCAGTGTTTATTGTACTGCTTAAGTACTTGAAAAGTAAATAGAGCAGTTCTGTGGTTTGAAGTGTTTAAGGGCAGCCAAACCACTGGCAGAGCAGGAGCCACAGGGACATTGTTGGTGCTGGTGCTGGCTTAGGACTGGATTTTTGGGAACTTCTGTGGTGGCAAGGGGCATATTTCCCTCAGTGGGATTTCTCCCTCTGTATTCGATTGCAGTGTTCAGGGAGAGTGAGGGCGAGGAAGTGGGCGAACAGGTTTTGCTCACAGTGTGTAAATAAAGCAGAGCCCCAGAGTGTTTGCTCAGTACATGAGTTAATATCAAACAAAGTTCCCAATCTCATAATTCCACTTTTATCTTCTCTCTCTGTGGGTCATTTTAGCCAACTGACTTTCAAAATGTTCATTTGGGGTTTTGTAGGAGGATTTAAGTTCCTGTTCAAGTAACACTTGGCAGCAATTCCACTTAAAAATAAGCTATTTTAAGTTTGTTATCTGAGGCTGCGTCAAAAGAGGTCTAGGTTGGGTATCAGGGAAAGATTCTTCCCCCAGAGGCTCTCCTGGGAATGGGCACAGCCCCGAGGCTGCCAGAGCTCCAGGAGTGTTTGGGCAGCACTGCCAGGGATGCACAGGGTGGGATTGCTGGCGTGTCTGTGCAGGAACAGGAGTTGGACTCATGATCCTTGTGTGTCCCTTCCCTCTTGGGAGATGGTGTTGGGATATTAAAATATTTTCAGTGTTTTCTGATGCACAAAAATTTAGGCCACATGTGTGAGTCACAGGATATACTTTTTCTCACTGCAACCTGTGTAGTATTGTTTATTCTTTTGGTTTACAAAGAAAAAGGGGTGAAACACAAGCCCAGTGACTTGTGGTGATCGATGGTGATAGAATCTCCCCATTTCAAAGCCACAGAAGTGCTGCAGGACAGTGACCATGAAGAGAGTTTTCCTGGCAGCTCCTTTTAAATGATGGTTAATAGAGATACTGGTTTGGTCTAGTGGAAGGCCCATAGCAGGATGTGGAAAAAGATCAGATTTAAGGTCCCTTCCAACCCAAACCAGCGATTCTGTGAATTTGCTGTGGTATCAGTCCTCCCCCAGTCCCTTGTGTCACAATAATGCTTATATTGCTTTCCCTCTGCACTCCAGTGTTAGCCCCTGTTCCTTCTCCCATGCAATCCTTCCCCCAAAGGCTGTGTGTCCCTCCAAACCCCAGAGCCATCTCTATTCCCGCTGTGGTTCTTGCCGGGCAGGTTATCTCCGGGAGGGGTTCCTGGCGGTGCAGCACGCCGTGGACAGGGCCATCATGCAGTACCACGCCAATGCCAGCTCTGCCAGCCTGCTGGACAACATCACCGTGGTGGTGCAGCGCTTCCCCTTCCCTGCCTACGTCAATGACCTCTTCCTCCTGGCCATCCAGAACCAGCTGCCCCTGCTGCTCATGCTCAGCTTCACCTACACCTCGCTCAACATCGTCCGCGCCGTCGTGCACGAGAAGGAGAAGAAGCTGAAGGTGAGCGCTGGGATGTGCTCCCCTCCCTCTGCAGCCTTTCCCAATGGATGGTTACTTTAGGTTAGGAACAAAATCCCTGCTGGGTGTAGAGCCAGTGAGCAGGAGGTGGGGATGGCAGCAGATTAGTGAGCCCTAGAGAAGAATGTTGCTAATCCTGCTGCCGTGAGGAGGCTGGGCTCTCCTTGCTGTGCAGCCTGGGGTGCTGGACCACAGGGATGGTGTTTCTCCTGGGCTGGGAGAGAGGGCAACATGTGTGGCTTCCAGAGTTCATGGATTCAAGAGTTCAGCCTATTGGAAGGAAGGTTTTTGCCCTTTGCATGTAGAGACCTGTTTTGTGTGTGTGGTGTGGGGGTGGCTGGAGCTCAGCCACGTGGCTGCAGCAGCAGGGCTTGGCTTCCCCAGGCGTTGGGTGTCCTGCCCTGTGCTGGGTGATCCTGGTGGCACCACTGACTGGCACCCTGCTCTGGGTGTGGGCTCAGCTCAGCTCTCTGGGGACTCCTGCAGTGGTGGCAGCTCTGGTTTGGGAAGGTGGGGGACACCATGCCATGCTGGTGGCTGTGCTCTGGTGGTACCTGGGGCTGCCTCCTCTTTGCTTGTGCCGTGGGGCAAAGCCACCTCCGCCTTGCCCCAGCTGTGCCTGGGGAGCGTGGGGGCAGCCCTGGGTGACACCGTGACCTCCACAGGAGTACATGCACATGATGGGCCTCAGCAACTGGTTGCACTGGAGCGCCTGGTTCCTCATGTTCTTCCTCTTCCTCCTGGTGTCCGTGTTCTTCGTCACCGTGCTCTTCTGTGTCAAGGTGAGTGTCTGTCCCCAGGGCACGAGCTCTGTGCTGGCAAGGCACGGGGATGGCAGGGCCACTGCCATGGGACTGGTGTCCCAAGGCTCCTCCAAAGACTTGAGTTTAGGTTTCCCAGACTGAGATGGGCAGTGCTGCCCCACAGTTGCATTCGTGGCAGGGGTGACTCCCCCCAGAGGGAGGTGGGGATTGGAGCCCCAGGGACACTGCATGCAAAGCAGGACCACCCTGCTCCCACAGCCTCTGGAGGGCCTCAAGCTCTCCCCTCTGCATGTGCACACACCAGGGGAAGCAGGAGGAGGCTTGAGTGCCAGCCTGTTCCCTGCCCCTTACACCCTGCATCACACAAGGGTAATCTGTATTTCCTCTCTCTGGAGTGGTCTGGGAGTTTCTGGGTGTTCTCACCCATCTCAGTTTGTCTCCAGCACTTGGAGAACATCAGGTCTGTGCTGCTAAAGCCACAGCTGGCTCCAGCAGCTCTGGGCTTCACAAGATTTTCTTGGCAGGTGAGTGAACAGGGAGCGGTGCTCACCAACAGTGACCCCACGCTGGTGTTCACCTTCCTCGCCATCTTCTCCATCTCCTCCATCTCCTTCAACTTCATGGTGAGCACTTTCTTCTCACGAGGTGAGTCCCCCTGCGCTGCCTCCTTTTGTTACTGACACTTCAACTTGTGGGGGGGGGCATTTCTTCCCATTTTTAGCTGCACTTTCTGCACTCTGTCTGGACAGGGATGTGGGTACTGTTGCTTCCCAAACCAGAGCAGGTCCAAGGGCTGGAGCCCCTCTGCTCTGCAGCCATGCTGAGAGAGCTGGGGGTGCTCAACTGGAGAAGAGAAGGCTCCAGGGAGAGCTCAGAGCCCCTTCCAGTGCCTAAAGGGGCTCCAGGAGAGCTGGAGAGGGACTGGGGACAAGGGATGGAGGGACAGGACACAGGGAATGGCTTCTCACTGCCAGAGGGCAGGGTTGGATGGGATATTGGGAAGGAATTGTTCCCTGGGAGGGTGGGCAGGCCCTGGCACAGGGTGCCCAGAGCAGCTGTGGCTGCCCCTGGATCCCTGGCAGTGTCCAAGGCCAGGCTGGATGGGGCTTGGAGCAACCTGGGACAGTGGAAGGTGTCCTTCCCATGGCAAGGGGTGGGATGAGGTGGTCTTTAATGTCCCTTCCAACCCAGACCATTCCCTGGTACCATGACCAGCTCCTGTCTTAGGACCTCATCTGGCTCACTTGGCCCCAGACTCTGCCCTGGGATGGGCAGGGGGCTTCTGCAGCTGCCCACCACGAGGTTGGGGTCAGGGCCAAGCTCCTGCCTTGCTGTGGGATGTGGGTGTGGCCTTGTCCTGCCCCCACATAGGCATGCTTTGTGCACAAATCTGGAATGTCTCTGGGTGGGAAGCTGGTGAGGAGTGCTGGGTGCCATCACCCTGACGCTTTCCTTCCCGCCTTTCCCTGTGCTGGCAGCAAACGTCGCGGCTGCTGCTGGTGGCTTCCTCTACTTCTTCTCCTACATCCCCTACTTCTTCATCTCGCCCCGCTACGACCTCATGTCCCACAGCCAGAAGCTGGCATCCTGCCTCATCTCCAACGTGGCCATGGCCATGGGGGCGCAGCTCATCGGCATGTTTGAAGGGAAAGGTGAGCAGGGCCCTCTGGTCCTGGGGAGAGGAGCATCCCCTTCCTGCCTGCCTGATTTTGTGGTGGGGGGGGACTGGCTTGGTGGGAAGGCATCAGGGAGAAGAAGTACTTTCCTTCTTAGTAGAACTGATTGTTCCCATGTCAGGGCTCATCAACCTTGTGCCTGTGCCCCTGGACTGTGCAAAGTGTCACCCTGACTTTAATTACCAAAGGAATTCTGTTCTAATGGATGGGACCCATTGCATTTCCTTCTTCACAATAGATATCTTTAATTTAAAAGAGTCTGCTGTTGGTTCCAGCGGAGCCATGCATTTACTAAGCGTGGCAGTAGCTCAGTGGCTGTAGTGATATGGGAGTGATGCTGGAGAAGGGATCTGAGAAGTTTCTTCCCAGGCAATGGCAGAGAATGGCATGGAAGGAGCATGGTGGGGTGGGGAGCCTCAAGGTGTCAGTGCCTCCTTTCCCCCCATCTGCAGAGGATCAAAGAGCTGTGCAGGTGCTCCTGGTTATGGAGCAGTGAGCTGGCAGAGGGGCTGCTCTCTGCCAGTCCTGGAGAAGATGGTCCTTCAGGGGATGCAGAGGTAGCAGCGTCCCGTGTGCCTTGCAGGGACTGGCATCCAGTGGAGGGACCTCATGAAGCCCATCAGCGTGGATGACAACTTCACCTTGGCCCAGGTGCTGGGGATGCTGCTCCTGGACTCGGTGCTCTATGGTGTGGTGGCCTGGTACGTGGAGGCCGTGTTCCCCGGGGAGTACGGTGTGCCACAGCCCTGGTACTTCTTCCTCACGGTGAGCACTGCTTACACCCCTTCCCTGGGCCTGAGGGGTGTCACCTGGCACAGCCACCACTTCTGTGCCGTGCAGCAGGCCAGTCTGATGGGCAAGGGTAGCACCATCTGGCCTCCAAAGCCATGGGGTCTGCAGCATGTCCTCTCTAAAGGCTGATGCAGTTGTAGATTTTTACTGTGGATGAAGGTCATCTTGGCTTTAAATCTCTCTCCCAGCACTTCCTGGCATGCAGGGTGTTCTTAAATGTCTCCACGTTCAAGCAAAGGCATTGGAGAGAAACCCCAGGTGGGAGCAATCAGATCCAGCTATTTGACACCCCTGAGCTCTGCCATGCAGGCAGCATGGGTGACCTGTGTCCCACTGCCAGTGCCACATGCCAGGGGCTGGGTGACAACTGTCACCCCATCAGCTGAGCCGCCCTTGCTCTGCCAAGCCAAACACTTGGCGTCACCCTCAGCAGCTGCAGCTGCAGTGGGCACTGCAGCTCCTTGGCTGCAGAGAGGATATGATATGTTCTATTTGGATGCTGGAGATGGATCCTTTGTTATTTGATAGAGAGGTTTTTCCTTCTCCCTTCCAGATTCCTCATCCCAGAATGGTTTCACTCCAGCATCTCACTCCCTCTTGCAGTCAGATCAGGGAAACAGAGATGCAGCCATTGACAAAAGCTAATCTTGCATCCAGGAGTTATTGAATTGTTATTCCCACCGGGATTTAAGGTCCCAAACACTTAATTTCATTCCTAGAGGCTGTAACTGCAGCAGCTAGACCCCAAGCTGTAATTTAGTGTTTCTCAGGGGTTTTGGAGGGGAGGCTCTCCTAGGCAGGAGATTTATTTTTTTTTTACTTCTCAGTGGAATTTTTTCCATGGAGATGAAAGTGGGGAAAAGCTGCTGTGTCACCACAGGCAGTACTTCTGTAAGGGAGAGATGGGGGAAGGCAGGAGGGCAGGAGGAGGTGTTCCATCATGTCAGCCCTGCTTGCTGAAGATGTTCTGGTTGGTAATTCCCAGGCCAAGGAGAGCAGTCTGGGAGATCTTTGGGAGGTGTCTGTTGGGAGGAGGAGGGTGACCAAGGCTAGGAAGAAGAGATGGGCTCTGCCTGTGCCTGATTTCTGTCTCTCCCTTCCTCCATCAGCCCTCATACTGGTGTGGGCGGCCCAGGACTGTTGTGGGAAAAGAGAAGGAGGAGGAGGAGGACCCCGAGAAAGCCCTGAAGAGTCAGTACATTGAGGAGGAACCAGCCGACCTCGTGTCAGGCATCAAAATAAAGCACCTATCCAAGGTACTGACTGCCCAGCAGGGCACAAACACACCATAATGTTGGTTTTGTAAAATCTGTTGCCTGCAGGCAGCTTCTGTATCCTTGTGCTGCCCTAGGGCTGGGTGTGGCTCTTTCCCAGAGCTGGCTGCATTTTGTGGTGGGATGAAGTGCTGGGTACTTAGAGATGCAGTCACATCTGTATTTAACTTGTTGAAGTCTGAATTTAACCTGAATTAGGGCTGTCTGCTGCTACCACCCCATGAGCAGGCTTTGCCTGCTGGGTGGAGCTGAGACAATTGCCTGAAGTGCAGCACCAACTCACAGACATGATCTCCACAGGTTTTCAAAGTGGGAAACAAGACAAAAGAGGCAGTGAAGGACCTGACAGTGAACATGTATGAAGGACAAATCACCGTCCTGTTGGGACACAACGGTGCTGGGAAGACCACCACTCTGTCCATGCTCACAGGTAGGAGCATCCTGCTGCAGGAACTGATGGCTTGACCCTCAAAGGAGAGCCAGACCCTGTCTCTGAGGGCAGGGAGGGGTTTTTAATCTTCTTTGGAGCACCTTCAGTTTGCTGAGCTAGTGGCCAGGAGTGCCAGGGTAGTGAGAGGGAGATGGTAGGAGCATGGGAGGTCCCTGCTTAGCCCTCCACAAGAGTGGGATCAGCCAGTGGGTGAAATGACAGACAGGTTTTGTGCTGGAGAGCCATGAGAAGAGACTGGACCTGCTGTAGGATTGCTCTCTGTGGGCTCTCCCATGATAAGGCAGATAAGGTAGAGCTGGTGTTTGTCATTCTTGAGCTGCTGGGCTGCAGGATACCTGTTTTGGCACGATGGACACAGGGACCTTTGATGGTCCTTTGCTGTTCTCTATTGCTCTGAGCAGCTCCAGGCAACTCAGGGGGCTCACGGGACCTTCCTGGGAGCTCAGCCCTGACACTGCACAGCCCAGAACCATGTTTGACCTGCCTGTTCCTCTTCTTTCTGCACTGGCAGGCCCAGTTCCCACCTGTGGGTGCCCTGCAGCCCATCCTGCAGGAGGAGGCTGTTGTACCCCAGCCTGAGCATGAGACAGACTTGCTCTGTTTTTTGACAGAAAGCTGGTGGGGGGGGGATGCTCATCAGGACCCTCCACATCTCCACTGGCTCTTTGGCACTGGGGTCACCCTGAGCTGCTGTGTTGCTCCCCACAGGTCTGCACTCCCCGACGGGCGGGCAGGCCTACATCAACGGCTACGAGATCTCCCAGGACATGGTCCTGATCCGCCGCAGCCTGGGGCTCTGTCCCCAGCACGACGTCCTCTTTGACAACATGACAGTGGAAGAGCACCTCCACTTCTATGCAGGGGTGAGCCTGGCACTGAGCAGGGGTCAGCCCTGGGGGAGGCACCTGGAGGTGCCACCTCCTAGATGTGGGAAAGTGTGGTGAGAGCTATTGACTGAGTCCAAAAATGGTCAGAAGGTGGAACACCTCTGCTCTGGAGCCAGGCTGGGAGAGCTGGGAGTGTTCACCTGGAGAAGAGAAGGCTCCAGGGTGACCATGGAGCCACTTACAGTGACTACAGGGGTTCCAGGAGAGAGATTTCAGACAAGCACCTTGAATGACAAGACAATGAGGAATGGTTTCATGCTGAGAGAGGGCAGGGTTAAATGGGATATACACAAGAAATTGTTCCCTGTTAGGCTGGTGGGACTCTGGCACAGATTGCCCAGAGAAGCTGTGGCTGCCCCTGGATCCCTGGAAGTGTCCAAGGCCAGGTTGGACAGGGCTTGGGATAGTGGAAGGTGTCCCTGCCCATGGCAGGGCAGTTGGCCTAGATGACCTTACAGGACCCTTCCAACCCAAACCATTCTGTGATTCCGTGATAAGCAGAACAGTCCTTCCATCCTCTTCCCACCTCGTCTGCAGGCTGGTGGAGGAGTGGAGGGTCTCAGACAGCACAGCCCCATGGAAACACCCTCCAGCTGTGCCATCTGCAGGGGTGGGCAGGAGTCCATCTCTGCTTCCCCACTTTCCTGTCTGTGTGTGGAGGAGGGAGTGTGGTGGGGTTTGGCAGCCCTGCAGGTGGGCTCATCCCTCCCTTCCTCTGTCTGGCAGCTGAAGGGATACCCACCCTCCAAGTGTCCTGAGGAGATCAACCACATCCTGAGGATCCTCAGCCTGGAGGACAAGCGCCGCTCGCTGACCAAGGCTCTGTCCGGGGGCATGAAGCGCAAGCTGTCCATCGGCATCGCCCTCATTGGGGACTCCAAGGCAGGTGGCTTCCCTGGGCTCTCCTCGCACTGGGACCAGTGCAGCTCCTTGGGGTGGCTCTGAGCCTGTTCCTCATCTGTGGTGATCCAGTGGGAGAAGCAAGGACAGTGGAGAACAGGCAGGAGCTCCCTGACTCTGAGGGTCATCCCCTGAGGCTCTGCTGTCTGGTAGCTGCTCCCCAAGATCATTGCTGTGAGGCCAAGGCTCCTCCTGAGCCCTAAGGTTGTCCCGTCCTGTGCTGCTGGGCCTCTCCCAGCCCTTTCTGACCTGTACCCACCTCCTGTGTGCAGGTGGTGATGCTGGATGAGCCGACATCAGGGATGGACCCAGCCTCTCGCAGAGCCACGTGGGATCTCCTGCAGCAGCAGAGGAGCAACAGAACCATCCTGCTGACCACTCACTTCATGGATGAGGCAGACCTGCTGGGGGACCGCATAGCCATCATGGCCAAGGGCGAGCTGCAGTGCTGCGGTTCCTCGCTCTTCCTCAAGCGCAAATACGGTACGGCAGCAGCAGCAGGCTGTGCTCCGTCTTCTTGTGGCCAGGGAGGACCAGGAGTGGGATGGAGAGCAGGGAGGAAATCCACTGCTCCTTGCCTGATGGCTGGTTGCTCCCCATCCTGCTGTTTGACCTCTCCTGAGGCCCATCCCCACATTTGCTCTTGCATCGTGTCTGTGTCCAGTGCAAAGCGGTGTCTGTGCATCCCTCTCTGTTCCAGCCCCCTCCCCAGGCCGGGCTGGGATTGACCCTCCTCTCCCTTCTCTCGTGGCTCCCCCCAGGGGCAGGATATCACATGGTGATGGTGAAGGAGCCCTACTGCAACCTGGGAGAGATCTCCCGCCTCATCTGCCAGTACGTGCCCAACGCCACCATGGAGAGCAATGCTGGGGCAGAGCTGTCCTTCATCCTGCCCAAGGAGAGCACACACAGGTAATGGCACTGTCCTCTGCTGCCCCTCCCTGGGAGGTCCCCTTGTCTTCACACTGTCTCACAGGCTTGCTGGAAAGGGGAGCTGCTCCCTGCATCAGCACTGCTCAAAGAAAATGGGATTCAGTTCCTCTTGCAGTGCTGAGGATGGCACTCCAGCCAGCTGCAGGACTGATGCCCAGAGGGTCTTTACCCCCGAGTGCCCCCTCCCATGAATGTGGGTGTCTGACATGTCCCTTCTCCGCTCAGGTTTGAGGCCCTGTTCACAGAGCTGGAGCAGAGGCGGGAGGAGCTGGGCATCGCCAGCTATGGTGCCTCAGTCACCACCATGGAGGAGGTGTTCCTCAGGTAGGTGGAGGGTAACCAGTGCCTGTGTGTGCTTTGGTGATGCTCAGCACAGCTCTACGGGGCATTTGTTGGCTTTGGTCTCTTGGCTTTGGTTTTCCCAGCTCAGAACAGCTGTATCCTGCCTGGATCTCTGTTTCATCACCTGCTTTCCCTCCTGGCACAGGGTTGGGAAGCTGGTGGACTCCAGCATGGATATCCAGGCCATCCAGCTGCCTGCTCTGCAGTACCAGCATGAGAGGCGCTCCAACGACTGGGCCATGGACGACTCCAGCAGCCTGAGCGGCATGACGGACATGACGGACGACAGCGGGGCGCTCATCACCGAGGACTGCTCCAGCATCAAGCTCAACACCGGGGTCAGTGCTGGGGGCTGGTGCTGAGCAACAGGGAGGGGACGTGTGAAGGGCAGGGTATGAAAGTAGGGTTACCAAGTAGAGCCTCCCCTACGATTGCTCTTGTTGCATGTGGTTTGGAACATCAAATTGAAAGATCAAGTTGGAATCTGCATCATTAGGACAAATGATATTTAGGGTTGGTCACTTGCGTCTTTATGTTAATCTTGGGGTCTGAGTTGCTCTTCAAGGTGATCTAATGTGGTTTTCCACCTGCCGTTTTTCCATCATTGGGATTTTCCAGACAGAAGATGAGAAAATCCATCTTCCACCCCTTGCTAGGCTCGTGTTCCAGTTCCCTGGCAGCCCTTCATGCCCCGCTGCCTCAGCGCCTGTGATCAATATCGCTTGTCTTCTCAAGGGCACGTCTCAAAGGCAGAGGGGGAGAAGGGTGTTGCTGGATTTGAAATGCACAGAAGTGTTTGCAGGGGCTGGGCTAGGCACTCACAAGTGTCTCACCCAGTCGCTCTGGCCGACAGCCACCCTGCAGTAATCCTGTTTGGGAGCCTCAGCTGCTGGGAAGGGGAGGAAGGTAAAGGTCCTGGCTAAAGCTTCTTTTCCCACCTGAGATCTCAAAGTGATCATTCAGAAGCCATGGAGTTGGAAGTGCTGGAGCTGAGCAGCTGCCCTGCTAATCCCTTTATAGGCTTAGCTGGAGAGCAGGCCCTGTTGTGGGCTGGCAGGTGCATACAGGGTGGAGGTGGTTTGGGGTCATCTTCCACATGAGCTGCATGGCGTGTGTGTCCACATCTGTCAGGGCTCACCATGACCCGGCCTCTCCCCTCGCAGTTCTACCTGTGCTGCCAGCAGTTCTATGCCATGTTCATGAAGCGGGCCATGTACAGCTGGCGCAACTGGAAGATGGTGGCGGCGCAGTTCCTCGTGCCTCTCATCTTCACTGCCTTTGCCCTCATCGTGGCCAAGACCTTCCCGGGCCCGCGGGACTCGTCCCTGCTGCGGCTGACGCTGGATCCCTATGGCCAAACCATCGTGCCTTTCTCGGTGTCGGGCAGCGTGGGGCTGCCGCAGAGGCTGGCGGATCAGTACGCAGAGCTGCTGGATGCCCAGCATCAGTCGCCACTGGAGGTGCTGGGTGAGGGCTCAGGGAGCGCCCCGGGAGTAGGTGGTGCCCAGAGAGGTGTCCAGGGAGCACTGGTGTGGGTGGTTAGGTCCCAGCTGCAGCATATCTGATGCTTTTCTTTCCTGTGTGGGAGTGTTGCATCACTGGCAGGACCTCTTCTCACCTGAGCAGAGCTGTCTTCTCCAGTGGTGGTTTGTCACCACTGGAACAGGCTCCCCAGGGGATGGTCACAGCCCCAGTTCTCCCAGAGCTCAAGGAATCTTGGACAATGCTCTCAGGCACAGGGTGGGATTGTTGAGGTATCCTGTGCGGGCCAGGGGTTGGACTCACTGATCCCTGTGGGTCCTTCCCAACTCAGGAGGTTCTATGGATCTGTGTTTGCTAGGGTGGGCCACCAGGGCTGAGTCTGCTTGGGGTGTTTTCCAGTTGGCCTCAATTAGCTCTGGTGTGCCGGAGCCCACCCATAACATCAGTGGTGTTTGGCAGGTGGGCTGGAGGAGTACCTCATCTCCCGAGCCTCCGAGGAAGGAGGAGCCTTCAATGAGCACTACATTGCAGCCGCCTCCTTCGAGGACGCGGGGAACCGCACGCTGGTCACGGCGCTCTTCAACAACCAGGCCTACCACTCCCCAGCCACCGCCCTCATGCTGGCTGACAACGCCATCCTCAGGGTGCTGGCAGGCTCCAACGCCTCCATCACCGTCACCAACTACCCCCAGCCCCGCAACATCACCGAGAAAGCCAAGGACCAGCTCATGGAGTGCGTGCGGTGGTGGCATGGGGCTGGCTTTCCTGCTAGGGCTCTGGGTGCGGGTTGGGACACTGGGACAGTGGTTTTGTCAGCCCAGGGACACTGAGAAATCCCACAGTAGAGATACAGCATGTAACCCTCTGCACAGAGTATACAGAGTCATGTATAGAGTATATCTAGTACGTCTCTCTGTCTGTATACTGTCTATATGTACATAATGTAAATACATGCATAGTATACAGAGAGATTCGTAGTATACAGGTAGTTTTCATATGCAGTATCTAAGTGCAGGTTGGCTTGCTTGTCAGTGGAGAAGCCAGGCTGGAGCTTCTTGGACCCAAATGTAGCTGTGATTGCACTCAGGAGGTCAGGGGAGCAAAGCTGAGCCTGGCAGCCACGTCACCCCATGTACATCTCAGATGTTTGGCCGTTCCCCTCAAGATACTGGTGGGGGTAATTCTTCCTGGGTGCTCATAGTAGGGGAAGCCATGTAGCCATGCTCTTCACAAAACTCCACATCCAGGGCCTCTGAACTTCACCTAAACCAGAGAGGCCATATCTGGGACCTCACCAAGGCAAGGTGGAGGTTTCTGGTGTGCAGGGTGGACTCTGCCTGGGGGATGATTGTCTCCCTTGGATATTTCTTCAGCATGTTCAGCAGAGTGTAGGCTCTTCAAGAAGCCCAGTGTGGGTGTGCTGGCCACAGCTTCCTCAAGAGGGACAGTAGAGGGGCAGGTGCTGGTCTCCGTTCTCAGTGACCAGAGACAGGACCCGAAGGAATGGCTGAAGCTGTGTCGAGGAGGGTTAGGCTGGAAATCAAGAAAAGGTTCTTCTCCAAGAAGGGAGTGGGGCTCTCAACATGCTCCTCAGGGCATGATCATGGTCTTAAGGCTGCCAGAGCTTCAGGAGCATTTGGACAACGCTTTCAGGGATGTACAGGGAGGGATTATTGGGGTGTCTGTGCAGGGCCAAGGGTTGGACTGGATGATCCGTGTGTGTCCTGTCTAACTGAGACTATTTTGTGATTCTTTGCCTTCCCTCTGTAGCCTCAGCATTGGTTTGCTGAGGTGTCCCTGCCCTAACGTGTCCCCCTGTGCCCACAGAGGCCAGACTGGGTTTGCCATTGCCATCAACCTGCTGTATGGGATGGCCTCTCTGGCCAGCACCTTCGCGCTGCTGCTGGTCAGCGAACGCGCCATCAAGGCCAAGCACGTCCAGTTCGTCAGCGGCGTTTACGTGGTCAACTTCTGGCTTTCTGCCCTGCTCTGGGACATCATCAACTTCCTCATCCCTTGTGCTCTGATGTTGGTGAGTCACCCCTGGCACCCCAATGCCCACCCTGTTGGTGGGAGTGCTGAGTGCTGCTCCTCTGGGATGTGTGTGGGTGCAGGGGGAAGGACACGGCCACTGGCATTGTCTCTGTAGAGGGGACCAGCAAGAAAGCTGTCCCTTGGTCCTGCTGGGAGCTACACCATGGCCAGCCAGCTGGAGCAATTGCCTCTGGCAGCTGAACACTTTGCTATTGGGACTAGAAAATGTTAAAATCCGTGGAATCTTGGAGAGGAATTCCCCAGATCTGCCCTTCTGCATCCCAGTCTGCAGAAAGGGCCTCCCCTGGGGCCAGCCATGGGTTGCTGCTAGGACCCATTCATGAGGGCTTGTCTGGGTCAGTGCAGTGCTGATACTACCCTGGGCCACTGAGACAAGGAGACTTCGCCTGAGGTCAAGCCAAGTGTACCTTTCCCCACATTGCTGTGCCCCAGGTGATATTCCAAGCCTTCAACGTGCAAGCCTTCACCCAAGACAGCCACCTCGTTGATGTGATGCTGATCTTCCTCCTTTATGGCTGGGCCATCATCCCCCTCATGTACCTTCTCAGCTTCTTCTTCTCAGTGGCAGCCACAGCCTACACCCGTCTCACCATCTTCAACATCCTCTCCGGCACCGCCACCTTCCTCGCCGTCACCATCATGAGCATCCCAGGTGGGTCACTGCCCTCTGTACCTGCCCAGCCATCACCAAGAAGGTCCAGTGCCCAAGGGGGCTCTCTCACCGCAGGGCCATTCCCACAACCCTACAACAGTTCATTCCCACCCATTAAAAGTGACAAAATATGTTTGATTTCCCTCTGAACTTGGCAGTATCAGGGTATTTTCTCACAAAGCAGCAGTCTCTAATCCCTTGATCCACCTGTTCTCTTTCAGAGCTGGGATTGGTGGACCTCTCCAAAACCCTGGATAAAGTTTTTCTCGTCTTACCCAATTACTGCTTGGGCCAGTGCATCAGTGACTTCTACCAGAACTATGAGTTCATTCAGTTCTGCACCTCCTCTGTTGAAGCCATCTTCATCTGCAAGGCCTTCAGTGAGTCTCTACATCCTCACCTGGCCAACCCCCACAGCATCACTGGGGGGGCTGGGTGGTGGAACTGGGCAGTATTATGGGGCCTCTGCCTGGGCAGTAGCTGCAGGTACCATTTTAGAGCAAAACCTTGGCAGCATATTAGGGCATACATAGGAGAAAGTTCCTTAACTGGATCATTTTACTCATGATTTGGAGAAAAATGTGGTCTAGGGGAGGTTTCACAGATGAGTAATAAAATCCCAACCCCAAGATTTTGGTGTCCTCTGCCTGCCTCCCCTGGGCATCTTCTGCCAGATTCCCTCCAGGCCCAAATCCTCTCATGGGAAGCACTGGGAAGAGCTGTGGGCAGGGAGCCAGTGTGGGATGGAGATGAGCCTGGCAAAGCTTTGGGCTCACAGCCTCCTCTGGAGCTCATCTGCCCCTCCCCAAAGTGTGGATTGATCCAGGAGTTGATTTTGCTTCATCTTTCCTCAGATATCAGTTATCAGATGAACTACTTTTCCTGGGAGACCCCTGGGATCGGGCGGTACCTGACCTCCTTGGCTGTCCAGGGTTTCTCCTTCCTCTTCCTCCTCTTCCTCATTGAGACAAACCTCCTCTGGAGACTGAAAGCTCTGCTCTGTGGTATCTGCAGGCGGCGGAAATGGGTGAGTGAAGCACGTGGGAGGGAGCTGTGCCCTCTAAGCCCAGCCCAGGAGCACCTGTGAGCTGGAGATGAGCCCTCACCACCTAAATCATCTTCCCAGGGAGCATCCCCGGAGCCTGGAGGAGCCAGTCCTCCTAGGTGTATGCATTGGCAAAGGGAGTGAGGCATCCCCAAGGGTGGCTGGTGGAAGGGATGGGTCCTGCCGGGGCTGGGGACACTGGAGGAACTTATTCATCCCCCAGCAACCAGGTGACACAGAGTGTGTCTTCCCCCTGTGTTCAGGTGGCCCTACTGAACAGGGTGTCTGTGCTGCCAGAGGACAGGGATGTGGCAGATGAGAGGAAGAAGGTTTTGGAGTCACCACCAGAGCTGCTGTCGTCTCTCAGCAGCCCTCTGGTCATCAAGGAGCTCACCAAGGTGAGGTGACCTGAGCATCCTGCTGCCACCTGAGCCGTGTCGTCTCGGGGCTGGCAAAGGCACCGCCTGCCCTGCCGTGCCATGGGCAGTGACACGTGGCTCCTGTGGGGTCTCCTGCAGGTCTATGACAGCCGGGAGTCCCTGCTGGCAGTAGACAGGATCTCCTTGGCCGTCAGCAAAGGGGAATGCTTTGGTCTCCTTGGCTTCAACGGAGCGGGCAAAACCACCACCTTCAAGATGCTGACGGGTGACGAGAGCATCACATCAGGGGACGCCTTTGTGGATGGCCACAGCATTCTGGCCAACATCAAGAAGGTACCCAAGGCTGCAGGGGCGAGGGTGGTGTACAGACTGTCCTGTGTTTGGCTGGCCTGAGCCACCTGAGGTGCCTCAGAGAGGACATGGTTGCAGTTCCAGAGGCGGAGACAGTATCCCAGGGACATTGTGTCCTTGGCTGGCTGAGCTCTCCGTTATGTGGCCATGTGGAAGCAGTCTCCCCTTCACTGGGATTACAGATGTGATCCAAATGGAGGCCAAACCTGGTGAGGGTAGCAAAACCTTCATCAAAGAGTTTACCTCCATAGTTGGAAATGTGGAAAATATTGGAGGATGGTTTCCCTTCAAGGCCTTTGTGGAGAAGACTTTCCCAGGTACTGTGAGCTGCTGGAGCAGGGGCAGGGTGCTGGGTGTGAATATCAGCACATTCCCTAACACAGAGCCTCTCCCTGCTCCATTCCCCAGGCAGTGTCCTGAAGCACGAGCACCAGGGCATGGTGCATTACCACTTGACCAACAAGAACCTCAGCTGGGCACAGGTAAGGGGGCACTGGGAGCCCTTCTCCTACCCTTTCCCCTGTTCCTGGTGCTTTTCTTTTGGTGGTGCATCTTCCCCATGCTGCATTCTTCTGTGGGAACAGGTGGGCACGGCTTCCCCATGCTGGCACCTCCCTGCTCCTGCCCCTCGGCCCCAGGACCCCCTGGCAGTAGCTTCAGATAGTGCCACGTAGGCACTGTGTGGTCCCAGCAGGGCTGTGGGCAGTGACTTTCCCCAGCCACTGATCCTGAGGGGTCCCAGCCCAGGGACACTGAGAAAAACCCACAGCAGAGATGCAGTATGTAACCCTCTGCATCCAGTATACAGAGTCATGTGTAGAGTATACCTGGTACATCTCTCTGTCTGTATACTATCTATATGTACATTATCTATATGTAAATACATGCATACTATACAGAGATATTCATAGTATACAGATAGTTTTCATATGCAGTATCTAAGTATATATATATTTTATATATCTCTATATTATATGCATTGTATATAGTGTATATAATATACAATATATGTATATATACAATATATGTATATATACAATATATACTGTATTATATATACTCTATACAGTATGTGGTATATGATAATACTCTATAAAGATTATATACTCTGGAGTATATACTCTTTATATCAAGTGTGTAATATAGTCTATAGAGTATACGTACAGTGAGTACAAAGGTACAGATTATATAAAAACTATGTATAGGAGTATATAAAAACTAGAGAGAGTGAGTTTATAAATATGTATATTATATGTAGCTCAATATAAAAATTATGTGTATGCTAGATACAGATAGTTATGTATAGTATATGTGGTATCCTATGTAGTTATTTCTGTATTATATAAATATTTTATATATATAATGTATTAGCAGAAACCTTGGGCAGGGATTCAAATCTAGATATGTATGTGTGTATATATAAATACATACATACATACATATATACATGTATTTGTGTATATGTATATATGTATGCATTTATCACATATAAACGTGTAAAGCTATCATATCCACAACATATATTTTTAAATGGTGTCAGATACTCCTGGCTTCCCTCCACTCTCCTGCTGGGGAAGGTGTCATTTTCCTGGGTCTCCCTGGAGAGAACAGCTTTCTCTGTTTTGCCTGCCACAGCCTGGAGGCTCCCTATCATAGCCTGGTGTTCCTGTCATAGCCTGGTGTTCCTGTCACAGCCTGGGGTTCCTCTGTCACAGCCTGGGGTTCCCCCTGGGGTCCTGGGAGTCCCCCCACACCAAGTCACGCTGCCCTCCTGTCCCTGCCCTCCCTTGCAGGTCTTTGGGGCCCTGGAGAAAGCCAAAGAGAAGTATCGCTTGGAAGACTACTCGGTGAGCCAGATCTCTCTGGAGCAGGTCTTCATGAGCTTCACTCGCTTCCAGCACTACACAGAGGACAGAGGGAAATGAGCCCCCGGTGCCCTTCCTCAAGGACTGGCCCTCAGCCTATACATAGTATATATAGAGACAGTAATTTATATATCGGCGTGTCTTAAATACTGTATAAATGTAACACTTTTCACCGGGGAGGGGTGAGAGGATGGCAGTGCTCCTGCTGCTGTCACCGGCTCTGGGTGTGCGTGTGTGACACTGCCACTCTCCTGCCTTCATCCATCCATCCAGCAAAAATAATCCGCCCAAAAAGCCAGGAGGAACCTTGGATGGGGGGAGGGGGTGTTGACTTGGGCTGGCAGAGGAGGAGCAGGGTCCCCTCTGCTCCCCTCTTCCCTGCCCCGCTGCCCCCTGGTCCTCACCCGCATGTCCGTGTGTTGTTTGGTGGTTGCTCTTGGTTTAGCAGGAGGCTGTCATATAGCTCAGACCCAAACCATCCCTGGGGTCAGCAGGATGTGCTGGGATTGCCCATGGGAGCACTTTGTGTCCAGCCAGGGGGGACAGCTCAGCTCCTGCCTGCCACCTGTGGGCATGGGAAAGAGGGGCCTCTGTCTCCTTTAAGTGCTTGGGAAAACTGTCTGCTCCTGCCTGCTTGCCAGTCCTGGCCTGAGGAGCTGGCACTGGCCCCAGCCATGCAAGGGGAGCTGTGTGGTGCCAGGAGCTGGCACTGGGTGAGAGGTAGGACGTGGTGCTGGAGCAATGCCCAGAGCTCGGCCCCAGGAACAGCACGTGATGGGCACGGCTGGGAGCCAGAGCTGGAGGCAGCCAGGGCTGCCCAGGGACACTGCTGGGACGGGGAGAGGTGCTGCAGGGTCCCTGGGGACACTGCTGGGATGGGGAGAGGTGCTGCAGGGTCCCCGGGGACGCTGCTGGGACGGGGAGAGGTGCTGCAGGGTCCCTGGGGACTCTGCTGGGATGGGGAGAGGTGCTGCAGGGTCTTAGCTGTGCTCTGTAGGATGGGTGTGCAGTGTCACAGGGTGCCCAGGGATGCTGCTGGCCTCAGTGTTGTGCCCATACACAGGGGTAGTGCCCATACAGGGGCTGTGCCAGCAGCACAGCCAGCCAGCCAGTGCAGCCACAGGACTGCTTTGAAGCCAGCGATGCCCTCGCTGTGCCCACGTCCTGCTGAGCTCACCCCTTACACCCCACACAGCTCCAACCACACCATATCTGTCCTGCATCCCCCTCCTCATCCCCATACCCTCTGCCCCTCACCAGGCTGTGCCAGCAGCAGGCAGGGAGCAAAGGCTCTGTTCTGCCCCTGCCTGGCTGCAGGATGCTGCTGGGCACCAGCATTGCCCAGTCCTGCCTGGGCCCAGTTGGAGAAGGCAACTTGTTTTTGGAGTTTGCCAGTGGCTGGGTTGGGGTTTTTTTGTTTGTTTGTTGGAAATCTGTGTTGATTCTTGTCTGTCTTTAACTAGTCCCTCTGTCACCTGGGGCAGCCCCTTGGGTGCTGCCCCATGATCAATGCAGAGCTATTTGCACTATAGTACTACACACAATTGCACATAACTAATTAATATTTATGGCAAGGGGGGGCTGATTCCCTCCCAGTGATTGCATTGTCAGGGGTTGGGTTATATTTTTGGGTTGGGTTTTCATTTTTTTCCTTGTGACTGACTCATTCTTTCCTGTTCCATTTCTTCCCTTTGCCTAATGTTGTTGTTCAGAACAGTGGTGCATCATGTTACTAAGAATTTCCCTGGATCTTAAAGATGTGTGTTTTTATTAGTCAGCAGCCAGCAGGTGAATGGCCTCCCTGGACACCTTGGAGCCTTTTGGAGCTGCAGGGAGGGCTTGCACCCTGGGAGCATCCTGGTGGGCAGCAGAGCACCCAGTGCCAGGGCACCATGCAGGGGGGTATCCCAGCACCAGTGACTTGCCCGGGGAGGGAAGAAGAAGGGGGGATGCTTTTTACTGGGAGGGTGGCTGAAGTGCTGAAACTCCCAGTAACTGTTTTCTGGAAAGGGAAATACAGCAGGATGTAGTAGAGCCTCCCAGGTTTTGCTTGGGATGGGCAACAGTGGGAATGTGGTTTGAGGGGTGAGATACAAAATGGCCATGGGCTGGCAGTGCCCTGAGCACAGCAGCAGCAGTCCCTGTCCTGTTGGCTCAGGTGCCCCCTGCAAGGCCTGGTGCTGGTGGGGACAGGGGAGGCTGTGTAACCCCCACTCTGCCCATGATGCCATGGCAGCTCTGGGGGGAGAGTCCATGGCAAGGCTGCCAGCCCCTGGCCCCAGCCCTCCATCACTCCAGGGCCACCCTGGCCTAGATGAAGGAAAGGTTACAGAAGCAGCATTTCCTTGTCCTGGGGGGCTGTAACACCCTGCCTGTCAGCCAGGCAGGTACTGTGGGCTGTGCATGGTGCTGCTCCGATTTCAGTCACAGCCACAGTGCCAGGCATGCCAGCCCAGGGCCAGGAGCTGCACCAGGAGTGCTCTGTGGGCAGGTTCTGCCAGGGGCACAGCTGCTGCTGCTGGCACTGCTCTGGCCCCCCAGGTGGGAGAAGAAACACAGCTCCTGGGCAGCTTCTCCTCCCACTGGCTGCATATTCCCATCATAGGAATAATAAAGATGATTTTTTTTCCAGTAGGTGTTTCCTGGCCTCCTTTGGAATCAGACTCTGTTCAGCCTGTGGTGGCCTCCTGCTCTCTGCTTGGGGAAAAGGACATGGGGGTAGAGGGGTGTCCTGCAAAACCAGAACTGGAAAGGCTCGGTCTGGCTTGGAAAAGCCTAGCAGCTGAGGAGTTCTTTTGGAGAAGCAGAAGGTGGGGTCCCCATCCTTTCTACCTCAGGCAGCCACAACTATCCTCTCTCAGCTCCCACAGACAACCATGGGTGAGGGGGAGACCTTGAGCCTGGCACTCAAAATGCCTTTAGGCCTCCATGCCTGTGGGCAGCTGGACCTGGCAACTCCCATTCCTGCAGATTTGCCCACCTACATGCTGCAGCCCAGCTCTGGAGCACAGCCAGGGTGCTCTCCTCCCAATCCCGAACATCACCCAAGACAGCACCAGCCCCTGGCTGAGCCCCAGGAGCTGAGGCAGCATTGGGGCAAGAATGCAGCTGCAAGGAAGAGGAGCTTCAACCCCCTGAATCCACAGAAGCCAGGTTCCCACTGAGCCACGAGTCAGCTGGAAGGATCCCCTCTCCAGGGCAGGATGCTGCACCCCTGCTTCCCCCTCTTCCCCACGCCACAAGCGCGTCTCCACAGGCAGTTTCAGCGCTTTATTGTCTGGCGGTCCTGCTACAGCACCCCGCTGTCCTCCCTGTGGCTACAGCTGCAGGGGGGAGGCTCTCCCCATCCCCAGCGTGGCACCACAGTGTCCTGGAGCTGGAGGCTGCAGGAGCTGCAGCAGTCCGAGAACTGGCACTTAAGGAATCCTGGCTGGGGCCGCCCGCTGCTCCTGTGCCGGGCGCGCGGCCGGGCATGGCTGTGGTCCGGTCCCTGGGCTGGGTCACTGCACTTCGGGCATCGTTTAAAAACGTGGTTCAAAAACACCACCGGTTCTGGGCTGTGACCAGTGCTCGCAGCTTCGTTTCTTTTGTAAAGAAACCAAACACAACCTTTTCTTCCCTTTTATGAGCAGTTCTCGATTTTGGCCAGAAATTGCTGTGCCCACCAGTCCTCCAGGTCAATGGGAACAAAGTCTGAAAAAGAGGGGAGGGAGAGAGGGGAACAGCTGGAGCAGAAGCAGAGCTCTGGGTGCTGCCTTCCTAACCCCAGAAAAAATAACCTTGGAATCACAGAATATCCTGAGTTGGAAGGGATCCACAGGGGTCATTCCTGGCCCTGCACAGACCCCCCCAACAATCCCACCCTGTGCATCCCTGGCAGCACTGCCCAAATGCTCCTGGAGCTCTGGCAGCCTCGGGGCCGTGCCCGTTCCCTGGGGAGCCTGGGCACCCTCTGGGTAAGAACCTTTCCCCCATCTCCAATCTAATGGCATCCCCAGGTCTCCTCCTTATGGCACCCCTGTGCCACATCCCCAAAAGACCAGACTGGGTTACAGGGACATTCTCTTCCTTGGGGAGCTCTCAGCTGCTGTGAGAGCCCGCAGGCTGCTGTCACTGCCCTGACTCCAGGTGCCAGCACACAAGTGCTGTCCTCATGCCCAACTGGTCCTGCTGGCTCCAGGAGCAGGGGGTCCCCACAGGGGGCTCCTCTCTCTCCAGCATGATGCTGAACCCCTTGGTGGCAGGAGGAGGCCTGAATCCCAGAGGAGTCAGCAACACAGTGGAACATCCAAGGGGCACAGTGGGACATTCCCAGGCCAGCTGTCTCCTCCCAGCACCCCCAGAGTGACCTCAGCACCAGCAGGAGACCCAACTCTGGCACATCCAGCACTGGAATCCAAATCCTCCTTCCACCACAGCCCTGTTCAGGTGCAGGCTGAGCCCACAGCTGCTCACTGCACCCCAAGCCTGACGCACCCCAAAGTGCCACCACCACTGCCCACTCACCTTTGAGTCCAGGGTTGGGGGTTTTCTCCACGTACTGCACGGGGCCGCAGGCGCTCTCCCCGCTCCGGCTCCCGTCCAGCTGCTGCTCTACCTGCTGCCAGGCTGGGGAGGGGAACAAGCACTGCCTGGGTTTGGGATCCCCATGCGAGGGAAGGAGGGCAAGCCCCCAGGCTGGGGACTCCACCCCTGCCACCGATGTGCCCAGCACAGCGTAGGTACTGGGGAGGGACTCCATCTGCTCCAGCTCTCCTGGGTACTGCCCCAGGGACCCTCTGCCCTCACCTTCATAGACAAAGCGGACGTTCTCCTCGTGGGCCAGGGTGTAACATTCTTCAGGGGCTGAGAGCTGCTGCAGCAGCAGGGGGGGCCTCTTGCCATTCACTCTGTTGAAGACGAGTTTCTGCACTGGGCTGTGGAGGGAGGGAAGCAGTAGGGGGTGAGGGCACAGGCAGCTCTGCCCACCCCAGCAAGAACTGGGGCGGTTCTGGTGTCCTGGTTTGTCCCACAGTGCACACACTCATCCACAGCTGCAGTCACCCATCCCTGTCCCCAAGGACTGGGATGGAAAGGGATCCCCAGGGATAGGGGATTCTGACACAGGAGGGGTGCAAGGGGAGCTCCCTGGGGAAAAGCACCAGCTGCCCATCTCTGACCCATGCTCAAACCTCCACCAAGTGCAGTCCCTAAGATAAAGAAACTGCCACCAAAACTGCAGGAATATCAGGAAAACAAAGTGAAATCCAGTTAGGTACTGGACAGGGGATGTGCCATCCTCTGCAGATCAATCACACAGGTTCACTGGAGCTCTGGCCCCAGCATGTCCCCAGGGTGCCCCAGGACTGGATGCAACACGGTGAGGTGGGAGCAGTCAGGCTTCCTCAGAGCTGGGATCCCCTCTGGTGAGGGGCACTTCAACCAGCCCCTGCCCTGGATGCAGCAACATCCACCAGAGCTAAAGGAAAAACTTAGGATGAGACCTGGCAGCATCTTCAATGCAAAGCTCCAGTATTTTGACTTCTCTGCCCAGCTCTAGGGCAGGCAGGACATGTCTGCAACAGCCACGTTCTTCGCGGGACAAAGTCTAAGGGGCCCTAGGAGTGGGTTTGGAGAGCAGGAAAGACTGGGAGCAGGCAGCTCCAGCAGATCTGCAGGCAGGGGCTGGGGAGGGCAGTGACCCTCGAGCCCCCACAGCCAGCGGCACTGGGCAGGCAGGAGGAGGGCAAGCGTGGCTGAAGCCACTCCAGCGAATTTCAGGGATCCAGGGAAGGAGAGGAACTGGGGGGTGGAAGGGGGCTCATCCATTTCTTGGAGCAGGAGAGGACGTGCAGAACTAGTGGGGTCCCACCGCCCTATCTGGGTGTGCTTTGAGTCCAGCCCTCCAGCCGGGAAAGGGGTCTCCTTAGGGGTCCCACTTCCCAGGCACTGGAATACCCCCCAGCACCCAGCCAACAGCTCCAGGTATTGCTGCTGGACACTGGGGTTCGCCCAGAAAGTGTCACCGCGGCTCTGGGGGCAGCGGGGATCGCCAGCCCCGCGCGGGCTCCGCGGCCGCACGGCGCGGCCAGGGGGCGGGCGGCTCCCGGCGGGACCGGCGCTGGCCCCGCCGCCCGTTTGTGCAATCGGGGCCGTCCGCGGGGCGGGCGCGGGGGCCGGACCAGCCCGGCCCGGCTCGGCCCCGCACCAGGACCCCCGCACCGCCTCCTTGGCGTGACCCCGCCGGTCCCACTCCCCGCGATTTCTGGGGACGGCCCGTGGGAACGAGGAGGGGCGGCGACTCCGGCGTGTCCCCGGCTGGGGCGGCCCACGCCACGCGCGTACAGAGCTCCGCGGGACGGGACGGGCGCGGGCACGGCTGCGACCCCGGGGCGAGCGGCACCGAGCCGAGACCCCAGGTCCCCGTCCCGCGTTCCGCCAGGTGGCCCCGCCGTCCCCGCTCCTTCCCAAGGTCACGGTCCGGCCGCCCCGGCCGCCCCGGCGCCGGTCCCCTTCCCAAGGTCACAGAGCTCACCTGGCGGGGGCCACGGGCCGGGCTGCGGCCGCCCCCGCAGCTCGCCCAGTTTGCTGCTCTCCACCGCCTGCTGCGTGGGACCTGCGGGGGTGCGGGGCGTCAGGGGGCAGCGAGGGCGGCGCGGAGCCCCGCGCCCCCGGCCCCGCGCCCCCGTACCTGTGCGGCGCTGCGTGGCGAGCTTGCTGGGGCCGCGCGTCAGCGTGTACATGGTGCGGGCCGGCCCACGGCCCCGCCGCCCCCGCCCGACTGCCCAGCGCGCCCCTCGCCGGGGCCTTTAACGGGCCGGGCCGGGCCGGGCGGCCCCGCCAGCACCGACACGCCCCCGCGCTTAAAGGGACCGCGCGGGGCGGGCGGGACGGGCGGCAGCGCGCAGCGCTCGGGGGACGCGGGCGACACCTCCGGGACAGGCCGGGGGGACACGTGGGAGCCGTGAGGGGGCACAGGCGACACATGCGTTGGGACATGGGGACATGTCTGCGTTGTGGGGACACATAGGGGGCACGGGACACACCGGGGGCACGCGTGACACATGGAGGGTGTGGGGGTACGTGGGATGCATGGGTCACAGAAGGGACACACGTGGGGACGGTCGTCGCGTACACGGGGGATGTGGGGACACACAGCGGACATTCATGGGATACAGCGGGGGCATGTGGGGGATGTGGGAACACGCACTGGAGACACGCAGGACATTTCAGGGATGCACGTGGGGGGTTTGTGGGGACACACAGGATGCAGGGACACACACTGGCGACAAGCAGGGCACACGCTAGGAGCATATGTGGGGACTTGCGTGGGACACGGGGGGAACATGTAGGGCGTGGGAGACACAGGACACGCAGGACACACGGAATGCACAGAATGGACATCGGAACGTGCGGGGCTTAAGAAGGGGAGAGCGCACAGCAGACACGTGGGACACAGGACGGCACAGGCGCGCAGGGGACACGGAGTCACGGGAAACTCGGAGGGGACCTGCACGGGGACAGTCAGGAGACAGGGCGCTGGAGGACACACTGCACACACAGGGGACAGATAGGGGTCGTTCCTGGGACACGAAGGACCCAGGCAGGGAAAAGTAAGGGGTGCAGAGACAGGGGCTGAGGTGCTCCCCCCCCGCAAGGGAACAGCGCTGTGGCTGCACATCCCATAACCAGCGCAGGAAGCCGGAGTGGGCAGCCGCGTCCCGGCCAGCACGGTGACCTTTGGAGCGGGGAGGTCCCGCCAAGGTGTCCCCACGTGGCAGGAGGTGCAGACCCAGGACATGACCCCGAGCAGGTCCCCGGCCACCCCTGGGGCTGGCGATAGCACTCAGAATTTTGGGGAGAGATCGTGTGACAAACCCTGGGACTCTGTGAGGCTCCAGCCCTGCTCCAGGGGCTGCAGAGCCACCCCACGAGGGTGACCTTTGCCTCGCCGCCACGTTGCCGCGGTACTGGCCGGGCAGGGAGGGCTGCAGGCGGGTGCCTCCCATAAAATCCCAGCGGAGCCTGACCCCGGTCGGTGCCAGGCACGTGTGGACCCTTCATGGGTGTGCATCCACTGCTGTCACCCCAGCCTTGTTACTGTGCCTAAATACAACCCTGACCCACAGGGTGTCACCACCGGCTGCCATCCGCCCTGTCACGTGCTGGCGGCTGTGCCTCAGTTTCTCCCCAGACCTGCCCGAGGTTTTTAAGTACTGTTGGCTCATTTCTGAGCTTTTCCATGCTTGGAAGGCTTGAACCCCTAATCCTTGTGCTCCAGATGGATCCCTCCAGACCTCCATCACCAGTGACAGCTGTCGCAGAAAGGGTGGGTGGGGACACACCATTTTCCTGGGGAGTCCGCGCAAAGCCTCAGTTTGCGTGTTTCGGGGGTGGCAGGGCAGGGGCAGCGCCCGGCCGGGTCCCCGCAGGGTCCGAGAGCAGCGCCGAGGGGCAGCGGGGCGGGAGCGCTCCCGGCCGCGCCGCTGGTGTAGTGGTATCATGCAAGATTCCCATTCTTGCGACCCGGGTTCGATTCCCGGGCGGCGCACTTCTTTTTTTTCTCCTTCCTTCTGCTTTTTGCCCTCCCCGCCGTGGAAGCTCCACCCGCAGCCGGGGCGGGCCCGGCGGTGCCGGGAGCTGTAGTTCCCCGACCCGACCCGGCCCGGCCCGGCCCGGCCCGGCCATGCAGGTCCCGGCGGCCGCGGAGCGCAACAAGGGCCCGATCCTGGCGGTGCTGCGGGAGTGCGCGGGGCCGGGCGCGCTGCGGGTGCTGGAGGTGGCCGCGGGCTCGGGGCTCCACGCCGCGCACTTCGCCAGGGCGCTGCCGCAGGCGCGCTGGCAGCCCTCGGACATCGACCCGCGGGCGCTGCGCAGGTGAGCGGGGCCGGGGGGGACCCAGGGGACACCGCCTGCAGCCCCTCCACGGGCCCTGGACCCGCGGCTCTGGTTCCCTGCTCCTTATTTTATTTTATTTTATTTTATCTTATTTTATTTTATTTTATTTTGTTTTGGTTTGGTTTTGTTTCGTTTGGGGATTTGGGAAAACCCCAGTATCCGAATCTCCTTCAGCCCAGGCTCTCCTGCTTAGTGCTTTATTTCCTCCAGGAAAACCCCAGTGTCCAACTCTTGGATGAGCTGGATGCGTATTTTTTCCCAGAAAAGACCACTCAACAGCGGGCCCAGGCTCCACGCTTTTTTTTTTCTTTTTTCAGGAAAAACCCAACAGCCAAGGCTCTCTTGCTATCTATTGCCTCTCCAGCAGCCCAGGCTCCCCCGCTCAGTGCTCTATTCTTTCCAGGAAAACCGCAATATCCTGCTCTCAGATGAGCTTATGTGTACTTCTTCCCAGCAAAGACCCCCTTGGACAGCCCAGACTCTCTGGCTTGACACTTTATTTTTTCCAGGCAAACCACAATATTCAACTCTTGCCCAGCGCAGGCTCCCCAGGTCAATACTCGCTATATTTTTTTCAATAAATCCCCAATATCCAACTCCCAAATAACCCATGCTCCCCAGCTCAGGACTTTATTTTTCCCAGAAAACTCCCAAAATCCAGCTTTCCACTGTAGAAAAAAAAAAAAAAAAAGCCTGGTGGGGAGGTGCTGGAACCAGCACCTGTCCAGGGGGAGTTTTGTGCTTCCCACCCAGCAGCAGCCACCACCCTGGATAAAAATGATCCTCAGGCTGGGAGGCTGCAGGGCTGAGACCTGGGTGGTGAATGTGCCCAAAATAACACCAAAATCAGGAGGTGTTGGTGCAGTGCTGCCAGTGGGGTGCCCCACAAGGGGAGGGTGCTCCAAAATGGGGGAGTTTAGGCCCTGGGACGTCTCCATCCCCATGCTGCTGCTTGTCCAGGTGCTTCCAGTTGTCCATGTGCCAGCTGGAAGCAAAGGGCTGGGCAGAGAGCCCCCAGGCTGTGCTGCACCCACACCCACGTGGAATAACAATTATTGGCTGAGTCCACCCAGGGGATTTCCCTGCCTGCAGCGGGTGTGGGGTGCACGGGGGACCCTGCAGGGCTTGAGGTGGGGTGTGGTGCCCACAGCATCGCTGCCTACGTGGAGGCCACGGGACTGCCCAACCTGCTGCCCCCCATCCTGCTGGACGTGTCACAGGGCTGGGAGACCTGGGGGGGCACCCAGCCCGGCAGCCTCGACCTCCTGGTCAGCATCAACATGATGCACATCGCAGAGCTGCGGTGCACCGAGGTGAGCAGCCCTCTCCACCCCTGCCCCCTGCCAGGGCCGAGCGGGGGCTCCCGGGGGTGTCCCCGCCCCTGACCCGGTCCCCACCTCTCTCCTTCCCCAGGGCCTGTTCAGGGGTGCCGGGGTGCTGCTGAAGCCCGGAGGAGTGCTCTTCACCTACGGGGTGGGTCCTGGTGCAGGAGAGAATACTGGGGCTGCAGAGAGAATACTGGGGGGCAGGTGGGAGAGCAGCTCCAGTCATGGCTTAGGGAGGGAATTGGGAAATGCAGGGCCTTGGGGGGTCTCTGACTTTTGGGGCACATGGTGAGCCCTGAAGGGGGCAGTTTTGGATGAGGGAGATCCTGTCCTCCCTCACCTTGTCCATGGCAGGGTCTGGGGAGCTGCAGAGGGTGACAGGACTCACAGAGAGTGACGGGACTCACAGAGGGTGACAGGACTCAGACAGGGTGATGGGACTCACAGTGGGTGACGGGAGTTCTTGGGGGCCGTGTCTCTTCCGTGCTTGGGGGGGACAGCAGCCCATGGAAGTGGGGCTGGGGGGGCACAGGGTGGCTCGTGTCTGCAGCTCCAGCTGTGTCCCACCAGCCCTACGCCGTGGACGGCCAGATCAGCCCCCAGAGCAACGTGGACTTTGACCGCAGCCTGAGGCAGAGGTAGGAGGGGGCTCAGGCTCCTGGGGGCCCATCCTGCAGCTGCAGGAAGCTCCCTCCCAGCGTGGTCGTTCAAGATAAGCCAGGCCTGAGGGCAGCCCCCCAGCCAGGGGAGCTGGGGCTGCTTTGGGGCGGGATGTCCCCGAGTGTGACCGCTCCTCCCTCCCCGCAGCAATCCCGCCTGGGGGCTGCGGGACACGGCGCTGCTGCGGGAGCTGGCCCAGGCCAACGGGCTGTGCCTGGAGAGGATGGTAGGTGATGGCACCGGGGGGCTCCCCGTGCCAGTGCGCACCCCTGAGCCCCGGCTCTGTGCTTCCAGGTGGACATGCCGGCCAACAACAAGAGCCTGATCTTCCGCAAGCTGTAACCTGCCCTGACAGCGCTGCCAGCGCCTCCAGGGGCTGCTGTCCCCCCCCCCGATGCCTCCTGCAGGGTGTCACTGTCCCACCACGGCTGCCGCTGGGGCTGGGACAGCAGTGATGGGACAGACTCACCCCAGCTGGGGCTGACTTGGCTGGGGGGGTCCATCTCCCCTGGTGCCTTTGGGGCCCCCTTTGCAGTGGAAACCGGGACCAGCCTGGACCACAGGAGCCAGCACAGCTGCCATGGGGGACACAACACTCTTGGGCATCAGGGAGATTCCTTTCTCCCTTGCCTGATGGTGTCGCCCTTCCCCCCTCCCCAGGACGATGCTGCTGCCCCCCCAATAAACTCTCTGGCTTTGCCCTCCACACCCCAGCAGCTCCCTGATGTTTTCAGCACAAACACTGGGGGTGGGGGGGTCCCCAGTTCCACCTCCAGCACCACCGAAAGGCATCAGGGGTGTTACACTGGGCTCAGAGGCTTTGGTGAGATGGGAAGATTTTATGAGTGGGGTGGTCCTGGCAGATCTCCCACTCCTCTGCAACCCAACCCAGTTCTCTACTGCTCCTGGACAGGCTGGGGTGGGGAATCACACGGTGGGGGGAACATGCGGCAGATAAATTACAGTGGAGGTGGGAGCTGCTCAGCATGGGGTGGGGGGCAACTACATGACAGTGGTAACCTCTAGACACAGGCGCTGGTGCGGGGGCTCCCTCAGGCTGCCCCCTCCGTGCTGTTTCTGCAGCTCCCCCCGTCGGCACCTCCTGGCTGTCCCCTAGTCCTGGAAGCGGTTCAGGAGGTCGCAGGTTTTCTTCTCCATCAGCTCGTAGATCTTCTTCACCCGTTTGTCGTTGGCTGCCCGGACGTAGCTGCTGGGGTCCAGCGTGGCCATTCCGTCGTGCACCTCGCCCATGATGATCAGGGGCCCGTCCTCCGCCGTCATGTTGGGGCAGGGGCAGCTCCAGTCCATGTCGGTCAAGGTCACCTCCAGGTACTTGATGTTGAAGAACTTGAGGCCCATCTTCTCATCCTTGAGGACGTCCTCGAGGGCGAAGCGGGCTATGCCGGAGTCCTGGTCCTCCACGATCTCCATGAGCCGCCCCACGATGGCGAAGTCGCTGCGGCAGAGGCTCAGCACCATCTTGCTCTTCAGGCGGCAGGCCTTGCACTGCAGGCTCTTGGGGAAGGGGCACACGTCCTCGCACGTCTCCTTGCTCTCGAAGTTGTTGGTGTTGCCCTCGCAGCCGCCGTAGACGAAGGAGTGGCACTGCTTCAGCAGGTGGTTGTACGCCCAGCGCGGCTCCCAGTTCTGGCAGGGCCCCTGCACCATGGGCAGGAGGCAGGTGGGGCGGGCGCTGCCCAGGCAGGCGGCTCGGCACTCCTCGTACGTCTCGAAGTGGTTCCTGTTGGCCCCGCAGCCGCCGTAGCGGAAGGTGAGGCAGGAGCCCTGCTTGGCATCGAAATGCCAGCGCACCTCCGTGGCCTCGCAGCGCCGCCGGTCCGGCTCCTTGAGGCACTCGGCGCTGGGGAAGGGCTGGGGGCTGCCGGTGCGCGGGGTCCCGCCCGGCTCCCGCCTGAGCACCGACAGCGGGAAGTCGGCGCGGAGCAGCCCCGCGGCGTTGCGGGCCGTGCAGGTGTAGATGCCGGCGTCCTCGTGGCGGGCGTTGTAGATGACCAGCTGGCCGATGTTGGTGACCACCACGTTGCCGTACATCTGGTCCGGCCGCATGATGAAGTTCTCCTCCCGCTCGCTCTGCTTCTCCCAGGTGATGTCGGGCTGCGGGCGGCCGCTCACGTCGCAGCGGAAGCTGACGGTGCCGCCGGCGCGCACGGACTGGTGGAAGGGGTTGGTGTACAGGGCGGGGGGCACCGGCACCTCGGGGCCGACGCCCGGCGTGGGTCGCGCCGTGGTCTCCTGCGGCACGGGGCTGGTGTCGGGCCAGGTGAAGATGTGCTTGCAGGGCACGGTGGTGAGGCGAGTGCCGCGCAGACACGCCTCGGCGTCCATGTAGCACTTGTTGTAGTAGGTGAGGCCGTCGGAGGCGCAAGTGAAGTTGGGCTCCTTCTCGCAGCGGTCCTTGCACTTGCAGACGGGCTGCCCGTCCCAGATGTCGCAGTCGGAGCCCTGCTGCGCGCACACGAAGCTCTCGCAGGAGGCGGCGGGCGCCAGCGCCAGCGCCGGGACGCTGCCGTCGGCAAAGCGCGCGGCCACGCAGCTCCGCAGCCCACACACGTTGGTGCAGCATTTCTCAAAGTCTTCACAGTCCTGCTCGGGGAGGGAGAAGAGATTGCGGGGGGGACGTGGAGGGCACCGCTGTGCTGGGGCTGTGGGTGCTGTTCCCACCCCCGTGGGACTTTCGGGAGGGCAGGTGTGTCCCCCTGTGCACCTTCAGCACCGCTGGGCTCCGGGTGAGAGCCAGACCTCCCCGGCACCGGCACCAGCCCCAGCCCACCCTCAGCACCCCCAGAATGTTTGGGGTGCACCGCAGTGATGACGGTCCCTTCGGACCGCAGAGAGCAACTTGCCCTTCTCAGCTTTTGCTGGCCAAGGGGAGGCAGAACTCTTACAGATGAATTGTGAAGGAGTCACCCCTCTGGGTTCAGACAGCCCTTACCGGGGTGGGGTTGCCCCTGCTCAGCCCGGTGGAGCTCCAAGCCAAGGCTCTGTGGGGTGGACAACCCGGTTCATGGGTGGGCTCAGGGAAAAGGTGGGAGAGGATTCTGTCCTCAGCTTGATGGGGTCCGTGTCCCAGCACACCCATTCCCTTCATCCCAGCCAGCCCTTTGACAGGGTGGAAGCATCCTGGATGTGCATGAGGAGGGTGGTCTGACCATGGGACACGGTCTGAGGTGATGTGAGGGGGCAACAAGCAGTTTCTCTGCCTGTGGGGCGACTGGGGAGCCCAGCAAACAGGAGAGGCTTAGGGGGAAAAGCTGCAGCAAGGCTGAGCCCGTTGCACGGAAACAAATGAACCGGCTGTGCCGCCCGGCACAAGACCCGCACCCCAAAGCATCTCCCCTGGAGACCTGGGGATGCCCCCCCAAACCCTGTTACCGCCCGCCGCCTCCGCAGCCCCTTCGCTCACCTGGTCGGCCTGGCACTCCCGCTCGCAGGTGCTCTGGGCATCCACCCATAGGTTGGGGTTCAGCTGGTTGGGGCAGACGCCCAGGTGCCGCATCCTGCCCGGCTGCAGGCTCAGCCCGGCCGCCGCCGCCAGCACGGGCAGGAGCAGCGCGATGCCCACGGGGAGCCGCTGCCGCCCACCCGCACGGTGGCCCCGAGCCCCGCGCCCGCCTCTCCCACGAGGAGCCATCGGGCCACCCCGCGCCAACGGCCTGGCTCGTCGGCGAGGGCTCGGGATAAATCCCATTCAGGACGGACGGGATGAGGGAGAAGGCGGGCGGGCGGGGGGACAAAGAGGAGGAGGAGAGGACCAAACCTCTGTCCTTCAGCACGCCCGGCGCCCTCCGGACCACCGGCGATGCCGCCCGCCGCCTCCATCCATCGCCGCCGCTCGGCTCTCGGGGCGCCGGGGACACGGCGGCAGTGGCGGGTGTCTCTCGGGGCTCAGTCCATCCCCGGCACGGCCAGCGGGGCGAGTGGGGTGGAAGGGGAGGACGGGAAGGTTGTAATCTGAATCCCCTCCCTTCCCACTGATGTTTCTGGGTGTTTGGAATGGGAAAGGCGCTGACCTCAGCCTCTAACCCCGGCGAGCCCGGCGATCCCTGGGCAAACACGGGGGGAGATCAAAGGGAGAATTCAGAAAGTCTCCAAAGAGGGAGAGTGAAAGGAGGGGGGGCGGCACAGAAAAACCCGCCCGGCCCACGGGGCCGAATTCCTGCAGGATGAGAAAACAGCCGGAGCCTGCGGTCCCCTCGGACGGGGCGGCCGGCGGGAGCTGCGCGGAGCCCACGCTGCGGACCCGGCTGGCCCGGGAGTCCCTCACCCCGCACCGCATCTCTGGCACCCGCCCGGGAGCGGGACACCGGCACGGAGCCGTCCCCGCTTTCCAGTCCGCGTCCCACCAGTGCCGTGCTGCTGGCACTGGTCCGTGTCTCGCCTACCGGGGTGGGTGCCCAACCAGCCCTCCTGGAGGGGCTCCCCCAGCCCCCTGGGGCTCTCAGCCCTCCCTCCCCGATGATTTACAGCCAGGACATCTCCTGAGCCACACCAGACCCCGGCACATTGTGCTTGGGCTCAACCAGCACGTCCCGCACCAGCCCCGAGCTGGCAGGAGCCGGCCCCGGCTCCCCGGCCAGATCCCCCTAATCCCCGATGGAGACTGACCTGCAGCAGGAACATTTCATGGCATTTTGGGAGCATTAACTCTTCCGGCTCTGGTGAGAGCCTCAGCCCTGAGGGGGGTCTGCAGCCCCTGTGAAACAGCAAACCCGAGGGCGTTTTGCCCGGGGAGCAGCTCAGCACCTCCAGTCTCCCCTCTTGGGGAGCAGATAGTGGAAGGGACAAAAAAAACCCCGATGGGAGCCCTTTACTTTTTTGTTTTGTTTTTTTTTTTGGGGGTGTAGTGGGGGGGATCCAACTCACCCCCCGCCCAGAGCGGCTTTCGCATGTAATGGTTTGGTGCTCCCCCAGTCTGTGGCTCCTTGGGGAAGCCCTTTTGCCCCAGACCAGGTGATTTGGGGGACCCTCAACACCCCCACGCTGGTGTGAGCAGGCTGCAGCCACAATGCTCTGGCACAGTGACCTCCAGCCAGGAACAGCGACACAGTGCTGTGACCGCCACACACCCCTGCCCAGACCAGCACATGGCTGCACTGCTGCTGGCTCTGGGCTGCCCGCGGCGATTCTGGGGCTCTCCGGGGCCCAAAACCCCAAAGCACAGTCAGGTCTGGCACCAGCTGGCCATGACCATGCACATCTCTTGGCTGTGCCCTGAATCCCGTTCCACAGCCAAGCAGCCACCCAGGGTCCATCCAGCTGTGGATGGTGAGGAAAGGTTATGCTGCCCTGGGACACTGATGTTTTGCAAACAGGGAATTCACCAGGATAGCCCAGCCAGGAGCTGCTGGAGCTGTACACTGCATGCCCTGGCAGCCTGAAACCCCCAGACCCAGCCAGCCAGCCCCACCTGCTGCCTGGAGTTCCCTGATCTGCAAACCTACTAACTCCAGCTGGAAGCAACGTGGCAAATGCATGGCACCTTGGTCCCCAGGGATGCAACCCAGAGGCATAGGGCCATTTTGGGGTGTCCCAGGGTCCTTCCAGGGGGGCTGGTGCAGGAGGGAAGGGGGAACAAGACCCGGAGCCCAACTTCTGTCCATACCCATGGCTGGGCTCCATGTAGTCACAGCACAGTGCCAAGGTCTGGGTTGGTTCTTGCCCCACTGCCCCTTTCCAGAGCCAGAGGAGCAGCCCCAAAGGGTGGCATGTGTCTCACACCAGAGCCTGAGGTGCCTCATGCCTGTGTTCTCAAGATCAGAAGCTGCAAGGACAAGCCAGGTACCTTCACCTCAGTGGTGCAAGGCTAGATGGAGGAATGGCAGCTAGAAAAGAAGCTCCCAACAACTGGAAATCCTCACCCATACCTTGGGACCCCCACCCAATCTCTTCTAGTAGTTCTTCAGCTGAAGGTGAACAACAAAGCAACTCTTCCCACCCTGCCAAGCCTATGGTAATTCCACCATCCCAACAGCTCCAAATTGTTCACCTCCATGTGTCCAGGCACCAACTGTGCCCTAGAACAGGGATTTCTGGCGTCACTTTCAAAGATCCTAGACATAGATCAGGGTTTCACAGTTTATCTCCTCCCTCCAAGACAAGGATTTGGCTCAGCACTGTGTCCTGGAGGGAAGGATGCTGTGCCACATGTCCCTGCTCCCAGAATCTGCTGCACCCAGCAGGCTCCTGCCCCTCCAACGCACCCGTGGGCAGCTGCTCCCTCATTTTCAGACATCTTGCAGTCACATGAAGGTCACCACCCCTGCCTGCGTGGGACAGTGCGACCAACCCAGGAAACATCACATCAGAAAGGTGAATGTGGAGAAACACACTCAGTGACCAAAGACCTGAATCATCCCAGAGCAACCTGCTCCCTCCTCCAAGGAGCAGGGAGCCTTGAAGCTCTCTCTCCCAGGCTCCCCAGCCCGCGGAGGCTGTGCAGTGTTTTCCTGCCCTGCTCTTCCCAGGCAGACAGCTGCGGCCCCGCAGCCCCCGCTGCTCCGCCGTAATGGGCTCCGGCTGTCCCGACCCCACCTGAAACCACACACAGCCTTTGTTTCAGCCCTGGGAGAGGGAACAGACACTTCCAGAACCCCCTGAAGAAAAAGAGGAAAAAAAAAAAAAAAAAAAACGGCTGTGTGGCTCTTCCCTGACCAGGCTTTCACCTTAGCTCCAGGGTTTTCCAGGCTGCAGACACGATCTCATTTCCCCCTGCCCCCTCCCAGCCCCAGCAATTACTACTTAAGCTGTTAAAACAAGTGTGGCCAGTCTGGTACGAAGTGGAAAATCTGATCCTAGGGAAGTGAGAAGGCAGGGGAAAAGGGAGGTCAAGGGGAGGTGGGAGAAGGGGAGAAGGGGATCAGACAAGAAGTCTCCCTCCATCCCAGGATCAAATCCCCCTTCTCTGGGGTTTCTGGTGCCTCCAAAGGCCACCCTGGTGTGACACCAGCGCTCCGAGCTCCCAGCAGCATCTTCTCCCTTTCAGTCCTCTTTGTCCCAGGATGGCTTCCAGCCTCTCCAGTCTGGGCAGGATCTGGATCACCAGACACAGAGAAGGGATTTAGGGTTTGACTGTACTTGTCCTGTCCCTGTGGAGCAGGGACTGGGCACAATTCCTGGCAAACTGCAGAGAGCCTGGCTTCCTCCAACCAGCTACGGGCCAACACTGTTGGAGATGAGTCTGTGTTTTCTTAGGGCTCCACTACCCCAAATCAGTGGTTCTGTGAGAATCAAAAACAGATTTATCTTCTGCATCTACAGAAAAGGAATCATGGCTCCCCAGAAAATGTAATTCAAGCTATTTTGTAGATGACCTGGAAATGGGAATACACACCTATACCACAACCAGGCATGGGCAAAACCACCACTTTTTTCCCCTTCAACCTCTTCCCAGCCCACACAAAAAAGGATACAACTTCTCCTCTCTTCAACTGGTAGTTCAAAACAAACAAAAAGACTTTAATTTATACAAAACAAAACCATGTAGAATCAGTTAAACAACACTGACTGTACAAAGGAATAAAAAAATAAAAGGATAGTCCAAAAAAACCCAACTCAGGAATGGTACAAGTGTTGGAGAGCAGCTACAGACTAGTGTTGACATCAGATGCAAGAATCTTTTCCTTTTAAATTAAAAAATAAAAAAAGTTCATTGCTGGGCAATCACTCCAGGGAAATCTTCCATCCCCACTCCAGACAGGATCTGTGAGACTTTACAGAGTGACAAAACCTAAACCAGCCACAGGGAAACAGCATGGGGAGGTGGCACACGTGGCACAGCCAAACCAAAGCAGAGGTACGGTGAGTTCTGAGACATGCAGCAGCTTGGTGATTTCAGGAAGGATCCCTTTATCCCTCTTGTCCCACGCAGGGGCCGTGGTGCCCGGGGCGATTCCCGGGAGGAGCCTGTGCTGGCGGGGCTGGTCACCTGTTGGCTGTATATCCCTGCGCTGCTGAGCCAGCGATTGTCTTGGGCTGTGTTAAGTGATGGGAAACAGGTGCCAGCCATCCCAGACAGGTTCTCCAAATCCCCCGGCCTTCGTGCCACCGGCACGGCCCAGCTGCAGCTTTGCTCTTGAGCCAAAGCACCCCTTCAAAGGATTCCTCTCCCCCTCCACCTGCCTGGGGTTTAATTCTGTCCTCGCTCACTTGAGCTGGGTGATAAAGCACGAGAGAACCGAGCCAAGAGACCTGCCCGTGCCATGCTCTGCAGAGAGGGGAAGGGGAAGCCTCTGGCACCTCCCAGGTCGGCTCTGGAGCAAGGGAAGCAATGTCCCCACAAAGGGACATGTCCCTCCTGTCCCTGCTGCCTGGACACAGCGGGTCCGTTGGCCGCGCAGGAGCTGCAGCGGCTTCATTCTGCCCATGCAGTGCCCCAGGCTGCCTGGGAAGGGGGAGCAGAGCAAGCTGATCCCAGGAGGGGATGGCAGCACTGTACACTTCACTTGCTACCACACTACTCCCAATCTACACACTCTGGCCAACTATGAGAACCTCCCACCATAGCCCAGCCCTACTGCCAGGCTGCCTTAGCATCTGGGATAAGGGCTGGGTGCTACTTCTCAGTTTCCAGGTAAATTTCCAGCACAGGTCAGCTGTGGAACAAAGCCAGGGAAGCAGGTGCACTTGTCTGACAGAAGATCCATCCCAAGCTCTTGCCCCTCCAAGATCCAGGAGCCATCCCATGGAGCAAAGCAGTTGGCTCTCCTGATCTCCTGGGAGTGCCCCAAGAGCCAAGTGATTTTGCCACTGAGGGACCTGGAGATTGCTGTTTCCCCACCCCAACCTTCCGCCCTTCCAGTCCCTGCTCCTTCATGCTCCAGTGGGGAAAGCCACTTCTGCCCTTTCCCACCTTCATCCAGGAGGAGCCACAGCAGCACGAGCTCAGGCAGCATCTTTGGGAAAGCAAGGCTGGAAGCAGCCATGATCCAGGGGCTGTCACATGGGTGCTGTCATGGATGGAGGGCAGTAGAAGCGATGGCTGAGGCTTTGCAGCAATAAGGGACAAAATTCAGCATTCTTCCTCTGCTTTAGGCACAATGCTTCCACCCCCTGCTCCCAAATCCCCAATGAGAAAGCACAAAGTGAGCAAGGCATCAGTCTAACCCCAGAGCTGCCTCTTCCTACTGCCTGCCAAAACACTCCAATCCCCCAGGACCCTGGCCTCACCACTCTGCTTCTCCAAGCACTGCCATCCCACCTGCCTTCGGCACTCACAACTTCTAGGGAATCATAGGAATAGAGCAGCTTGGGGCATGTTCCACACCAATTGTCCTTTCCTTCTGCACATGTAGTATTTAAAAACACCAGCACGAGCCCAGAGGTGAAGGAAAGTCTCTTAAAGCATTTATGTGTTTTCATTGGAAAATCCTCCACTTGTCCCCTTTGCTGACACTGGGAAAGTCAATCCAGTGCTTGTATTTACATGGCTGCATAAAATTTTCCCTGACTGCTTCTTAAAAAACCCTTAAAAAACAAGTGATATTTATATATATGTATAATATTTACATAAATAAGCGAAGGCGGCGAGCAGAGCTCTGCCTTCCCCTTTCCAATTGGCCAACTCTTGCCTTGTTTTCTGGTTTTTTTTGGCAACAGCAGGTTAACATCCTGGTGAAAACTGTCATTAGTCCCTGTTTTTTTCTTTTGTCTACATCCAATGATCACTATTGCACCAGCAATCTGTTCAGGAGGCCAAGAGTTAAAGTTGCAGCACAGACTCTCCTTGCCTACTCCCTTAAGCCCCTCAATCTTCCATTAAATCCATTGCTCCATTGAGACTGGATGAGCTTTTTTTCCCCTTCCCCCCTCCCCAACCCGGCAGCTGCTGAATTTTCCACCCCAGGCCAAGAGGCAAAGCCCAAAGCATTCTTGGAGGGTCACTTGGCAGATCCTCTCCCCGCCAGCGCTGCGGGATCCGGCCGGCACCATGCTTCTTCCTATGCCAAGCCAAAACGTGAGCACATTCCTAACGCTTGTGCGTGCCATTGGAAAAGCAACCGTGGCCCATCCGAAAGGATCCAGTGGGAAAGGGTTTGGTGTGCAAACAGCTGTACATCGGTGGGTGGGTGTGGATCCGACACAAGCTCGGCGTGCCCATCCTGCTAAGAGATCTTGCAGTTGTTGCGTGAGCAGTTCTGTGGGGGGCTCTGGGGCGGCCGGATGGATTTGGATCTCTTCAAGCTGTTCCCTTTGCTGCTGCTGCCACCCCCGCTGCTGGCCAGGGAATAGGAGCGGCCGTGCATCATCACTGCGTTCATCCCGTTGGCCATGGAGAAGGATTTCAGGTGGCTCTTGATGGTGACGGGCAAGGGCAGCTTGTCGATGAGGTGCACCGGGGTGCAGGACACAATGGCTCGGCAGCACAGGTCCTGTAAGCTGAACACTGGGGGGAGAAAGGACCACACAGTCAAGGGCCAGAAGATCTCCTGGGCTGCCCTTCCCCACAGCTACTCCTTATGCTGCACAGGGAGATGTGTCAATAATGATTGCACAGGAGCAGGGAGTAGGGAGCAGGATATTTAGGACAAAAGCTTGGGAAATCAAGGTGAGCTCTGCTGTTGGAGGTTTGTGCTTTGCCAGACACCAGCTTTGGTGTGAACACAGGGTTAGGCACTGCCAGCCCTGCTCTGCTCAGCACCCGGGGCTGGCAGGGCCTGGCTCACATTCCTGACAGACACTTGGCTTCCCAACTCCTCCTCTGGCAATCAGGATGTGCCTGGGAAAGAGGCAACAGGGTCAGCAAGTACTGAAACAGAACAGTGTCACCTGGGACCTGCTCAGGGGCAGCAGTCTGCAGAACCCCCAGGCCACAGAAAGCCCAACAAGCCAGAACACCCAGAACACCACTCTGCTCTTTCCAGCTTCCCAGCATCCTCCCAGCTCAGCGTGCACCATGGGAGCCTTCCTCATCAAGTCCCCTCTCCTTGCCGGGGAATTCGCAGCCAGAGGCCACACGAGGGCACTCGTTATCCGCCCGCCCGCCTGCTGCCAGAGCCATGCTGCCATTCCCGAGCAGACACATCCCACTCCCTAGGGAGCCCTCCGTTCATGGAATCACAGAATCATTTAGGTTAGAAAGGCCTTCTAAGACCATCGAGTCCAACCATTCCCCCAGCACTGCCAATGCTTCCACTACACCAAGTCTTCAAGTGCTGCATCTGCATCTTTTTTGAACCCGTCCAGGGATGGCGACTCCCCCGCTGCCCTGGGCAGCCTGCTTAAGTGCTTGAACATCCTTTTTGTGAGGAAATTTCCCATAATGTCTAATCTATACCTCCTCAGGCACAATTTGAGGCCATTTTATTTTGCTCTTTCCATTCCCAAGCAGGCAGCCTGCAGTTACAAATCCTCTGGAAAAGATTCAGGAACGGTCTGTGCATTCAGCCCAGCCCCTGCCCAACATCCCTCTGTGACCTGCAGATCATGGCACAGCAGCCAGGTTGGGGACAGGAGCACAGGCAGAAAATTTGGTGACTGGGCCTGGCAAAACAGGATTTTCTCACCCTGGTGAGCAGGAGCTGAAGGTCCATATGAGAGTAGGTCACCCTAGGAACACAGATCTGCTGTTGCTCAGACTGCAGTGGGACACACTGCTACCTCCAGCCAGGAATAATGTGGGAACTGAGATTGCTCTGCTTCAAAGTCAACAGGCTGAGACATAATATGGAATCTGCTTGTGGTTTCCCTCCCTGTGGCACACATGCTTGGATACATGGAATACATGGATACATGGATACACCCAAGCCATTGCTGCATGCTGACAGCAGGGATGAGATTTAGTCCCTTTCAGTTCCTTGGGTACACTCTGCTTCCCTCCAAAACGAGGAAGACAGGCTCAGGCAAGGGCAATACTTGGATTTATCCCACACAGCCGTTTAATTGAAATACTTTCAAGCTGGAAGCTTAATTGCCCTCAGCCTCATCCAGAGTAAGTGGAAAGGCAGATGATGCCCCAGAGTGCTTCAGGTCCTGGACGTGCTGAGCTGCCCATCCCTACGCCAGCACAGGCAGCGTCTGGCTCAGCTCCAGCTACTCCAGCCCAAGGCATTTCTCCACGTCAGATGGATGCAGTTCCCTCTGTTCCACACCTCCCACCTGGGCAGCCACAGCCCCACGGCAGCCCCTACTCCCCACGCACCTCGGTTGGGTCTCCAGATCTTCTCCATGCCATGGCGCATGAGGACGATGCGGGACAGCTCGGTGAAGGACTCGATGACATTGAAGTTGCACAGGGGGCTCACCTCGAAGAAGGTCATGCAGTTCTTCTCGGCGTAGGCGCGCGCCTGCTCCGTCGGCACCTGCCGCTTGAAGGCCAGGTGCAGCCTGTTCCCCACCAGGATCCGAGGGACACCTGGGGCGTGCTGCAACAAGGGAAGAGGTGGAGAAACCACGGCTACACCCAGCTTAGCTACACCCTGCTTAGCTGCAATAGCAGCCAAGGCAAAAGAAGCAGAAGCTGCTCTGTGGACAAGGGACTGCCCAGCAGCACCTCTGTGTGGTGGGGACTAATCTGTCACCTCCCAGACCATTCATTTCTGAGGGAACTTTCCTCTCTTTCTTGACCATTCCTGAGCCCTTTCCTCCTACTCCAGATTTACACAGAGGTGGAGGGCAGACACTTATTGCTTTGCTCCACTTCTGACTGCACTGCCATAGTGTCCCCTCCACAGCACAGCTGTTCCTGTCCCCATATCAAGTAACACCTTGAGTGATACCTCCCTGTGTCTCTGCTATAGATCACTGCATGTGTTGTTCCATTCACTTACCTCATCTATTTCCTTTATCCATCGGTCTATCCCATCAAAGGACCAGCGATTAGTGATGTCATACACCAAGAGAATTCCCTGGTGGAAGACAGTCAGAAGCAGTCAGGAAGTTTCATAGTAGGCAATGTAAAAGGGGCAGGACACCCCTGAAAGACCCCTACATGCTGAAACCAAGAAGCAAAGGGACAGAACATTGCTCCAGCTGCACCACTGGTGTGTTGATGAGGCAAAAATTGAGACAACAGGGCTGTGCTAACACAGTCCCAGGTCATTAGGGGAGGTTTTATTCTTGTTTTGGCTCTGGTATCCCCCAAATAATTTCCAAAGCTGCAGTCTCTACACAGGAGGAGGAACTGTCTTGGTGGCTGTATCTGGAGGAGCAAAACACACCCTTCTCCTGTCACAAATCTAATACAAACTCACTGAGGCAGAAACACATCTTTTTTTCTATCCCCTTAACAAAGAACAGCTGTGGTCAGTGGTGAGGTGACAGCAGGACAGCAAGGGATTTTCAAGCACACCCCTCGTCTCCAGAACCTGTGTTACTGTGAGCCCTTTGCTGACAAGGAAGAAGATGAATAATGCAGTAAGCACCACAGGATCTCCACAGACTGAGCTCTCAGGACTAGGATAGATCCAGAATTTGCTGAAGGTGTTTCCCACTGTCACTGCCACACTGGCAAAGAATGCTTTCTTCAGGCCAGAGGTACCTGCAGCATCCTCAGGTTCACATCCATTGTCCCTCAACTCCACCTGCATCCATGAATCACTTCCCAGTCACCTCCTGAGGTGCCAGCAGCTGGCACCTGGTGCTGGCAGCAGCACAGGCATCACTCAAGGCAGGAAAGACACAGAGCAGCTCTGAGGAATCTCCCATCTCACCCCAAGCCAGGTTGGCAGGACCTAGGAGCATGGCCAGACTGCTGGCCACCACTAGGCCCACAGCATCTCCCAGCAAGGGAGCTTTTCTTGAGTCTGAGTATTTCTGAGGACAGACACAAGCAAAGTAGGCTGTGCCTGGCCCTGCAGGCACACAAGTCAGGAGCTGCTGCTCAGTACCGGCTGGGCACAGACAACATTTATGGAATTGTCCTCAGCAGAGCCTTTCTGCAACCCTCCCGTTATTTTTCTGACTTCTTGTCACTCTTCTTTGCAATCAAGGACATTCTAAGTGACAACAGGCAGTGCAAGCCGACTTGGCAGACACAGTACAAGATGCCTGGAATGGGAACTAGGGAGGAGGAGATGATCCTGTGCTGAGAGAGGAGGAATCCAGCTGGGAAGGCAGCACTGGATGAACGGGAACCCAGCAGAAGCAAGGGCAAACCAAACCAGATCACTGAGCACCAAGTTCTGCAGAACCAGCCTTCCCTGAATCAGGGGTATCCTCCAGGAACAGCCATGCCCTGTAGCAAAGCCCCAGCATAAGCAGAGACCTTAAATTGGCAAAGGAAGGTCTCAGCTTTCAGCCCAGTCCTCCCTAGGAGAGGCCTGGATTGAGCACAGGAAGAACACTCCCAGCACCTGTCCTGGTATGAGTCAGGGACCATGGAGCACCCTCATGTATCTGTGGAGTTCCTTCTCTACCCTCTGAAATGGAAGATGTGCTACACAGATGGGAAGCACAAGCTACCCAGTCCTCCCAAACCCCAGCTTTACAACCCTTGCTGCTGCCAACCCCTAGAGGAGCCTGTGCAGAAGCCTGTGTATGAGATACCTCAAATTTACAACAAAAATCATTAACATGAAATGTGGAGCACACAGGAATGATAAACTGGCATCTGGGCCACAAAAGCACCTGAAATCTCATAATAAAGCCACATCTGGAGCTGGCACTAGCACTGCTCCCCCCTCCTGGAACAGCAGCTGTTCCCGGAATGCACTGGGTGTGCCTCGACCTTGTCTGCCTTTCTCTCAGCTCTTTTGGAATAAGCAGCTCTCATAGCCTGACCAATTTTATAATTTTATGACAATTCAGATTCTTCCTTGTAGAACAATCTGATTCTTGAGCTGTACCCCCAGCCTCACTGCCCACTGCTTCCACCAGAGGCAGTCACTCTCCAGGTGAAGTTTGTTTTTTCTGTCTTCACTGGCCCTCTAACATCTCCACATCTACATTTGTACCCTCAGAGAAAGGCTCAAATGCAAAAAAATAGAAGGGCAGAGGGCACAAAAGGCAAGTTAGGTGGGTTGGCTTCATGTTTGACAGCCCAACACAAAGAGTAAGCCCTACAAAGTCTGGGTTTGAGGCTGTTCTGGAGGACCTGAAAGTGAGTTTGCATAATGGCAGAAGCATCTGTGGGGTGGGGGAAGCATCTTCATTTTCCTTCAAGGAAAGTCTGGAGCTCCTTCCTAAAGTACATGGTTTTTTGTAGTCTAATTTCTAGGACAGTCCAAAAACTTCATAATCAAAGAAATGGAGGTTGTTTTTGGTTTATAGGAGAAAATGATCCTTTTCTCCTCAATTTAGAGAGGAAAAATAAGAAGGAAGTAAGGATTTTCCATAATTTAAAAATCCCACAAAACCAAAGATACTGCTTCTCAAGGACCCAATTGGGAAATACCTACTAGCAGGATACATCACATTTTAATTGCATATTGAAAAAAAAACCATACTCTGAGCTTTCTTTTAATTTTTCCTCTATTTGTTTTGATTTCCAGCATCCAAGGCTGTGTGTGAGAATTAATGAGAGTCAGTAAATAACGAAGCAAAGGGTTTGATGAGTCCTTTCCAAGACAAATGGCCAGCAAGATAGTCTACTTGCTTCATTTCTGGATTGACAAGCTCCTTCAGCCAAGAGAAACAGACCCAAGACCTAGTTTGTGACAGTTATTTTTGCCAGAAAATAATAATGCTTGAGAAGGAGAGAGTTTTTAAGCTTGCTGGCAGCTTCTGCCTGGATCTTCTTTGAATAGGAATAAGGATAAAACTTCAGCAAAACCACACCCCTACATTCCCAGCAGGGTGGAAGGTCAAGACCAGGATTTCTAAACGCAAACATAACACCTTGTGTGCCAGCTGAGCCCCCAAGCCACACCACAGCTCCAGCACACATGTTTAGAGTGGAGATTGTCCAGGAAAGCCTCTCAAAGGTCAGAGGACACGAAGGCCAAGCTGCATGTGCCTTGCTCCACCCCCCTCCTGCCCAGCTGTGCCACAGCTCACCAGGGGAGGAAGAAGGCTGCTCAACCCCTGGCCAGCTCCTGGTGCTGCCAGAAGCTCATGCTGCTTCCAAGTAGCACTGGCATGCTGCAGACAGCACGTTTCCAGAGCACACATCCCAAACCCACTGTGCCATTGCCATTTCTGCCCCAGAGAGAACAGCACTCAGCCATGCACAGGGAGGGAGCTGGCTCCATCTCTGCAGTCAGTTCCAAGTAAGATCTGTCAGGTTTTTTTTAAGTCTCCTTTGGAATAATGTGCACAGAATTTTAATTTCCTCAACTCAACAAATGAACAGCTTCCCATTCGCAGGCTAATTTCTTCTCCAAGTGCTTAGATGGTTGTCAACACCCTATTATCTCCACAGCTTTCAATTTTTAGTTTCACAAAGCCCTTTTGTACCATTATGCACCCCATGTTCCCACAGTATGGAGTGAAAAGCTCCATGCTCAGCTTCTCAGACCAAGGAGACCTGGACCCCTCACAACCCTCCAGCAGCCTTCCTTCTTTTCCTCCTCAGTCTGCCAGCTGATGTGCAGGTAGAAGATGACTGGATTCATCCCCAGATCCATCTGGGGTCTTTTCACAGTTGGATTTTCAGAGTTCATTCCCACTACTGGGATTGGCACAACCCTTAGCAACCAGTGACAGAAATTTCCACATGAGTGCCCTGCATAGTGAACAAGGAGCATAGACAGACCACCAGTTACAGTATCCAGCAGCACATGTGGACACTTACTCTGCCAAAACCCAAATTTGCTTCCAGCAGGAACTTACACAAAGATCTGTCCACATAGCTGAGGTGGTGGTGAGGAAATATCATCTCTGCCTGCTTGAGCAGGTTTGGACCAGGCTTATAAGCAAAAAGCTTTTAAAGGTAAGAGAAAATCAGCTTGCACATTGTCAGTGCAAAGCAGGCTTGTCTAAAAAGGCTTCCCAGATGCTTTAGGGGCTTCCAGCACACAAGAAGCTGCTAGGAACACTTGCACAATTGCCAAGGACCTCAGCCCAATGCAGGCACGTGACAGGGTGGCCAGGAAAGTGTCACTTGCTGATATTCTCCACTGATGGAAAAAAGCTGTTGCTGAAGAAAGCTGAAGAGTGAATTTTCTGTCCCACAAGATGAAATAAACCTTAAACAGAAGATCCAATGCTGACAGGAAGCAGAACACTCTGTCTCCTGCCTGCCTGCTCTTTCACATCTCCATCTGATCGTGACTTTCCAGCTAGCACCTCGGACCTTGGCTCATGGGCAGTGACAGCCTGCTGCCAAACCTCTTCCCAACAGCACAGCACACCAGGGGGTGCATTTAGCACTGAGCTTTTGATAAGTATTTTGGCAGGCAGGGCAGGCTCCTCCAGCAGCTGGACAATCCCATCCAAATGACCCAAGGCAGGTGAGGTATTTGCAGCAACCAAAAAAGCTGTAAGGGAGGACTGAATCTGCACCTGAGTCTGCTGAGCTGCCAAAAATCCACCACCTTCCTGCATACTAAGAAGCCCTGAACAGGATAAACAGCAACTCCTCAAACCACCTGCCTAAGCAGAACTCAACAATATTCATCATTTCTTTAGGGCTGCAGCTTTGCTGCAAGATGGGAGCATTTTATCACACTGTCTGGGAAGAGTTTGGCAAGCCACATTTTCAGAAACAGTTTAAATCACTGGCATGAGGACATCAGGAACGATCCTAACACTGCTTCTTCTTGGCTAGATCAGGAAGCACCAGCACAACTCTTTCTCCCCTCTGTGATCACTCTTGGAATAGTTTGCATTTGCTCACAGCAGCCAGAACTGTCACAGCTGCTTGCAACAGCCGAGATCAATGAGCCAGTTCTGCTGGAATGACTGAGACCTTGAAGCCAAGCAGAAAAGGAACAGAAGTCCAAGAGCAAAAAAGATTTCTGCAGCACCTTTAAGCACACTAAATAATTTTCACTGTACCCCATGCTGTGACAATTAACATGAAAATCCTTCTGCAACACAAGCTCCAGACTGCCCGAGTTGGCTCCGCAAGGTACAACTCTACTTAGTTTCCACCTCTCCTTCCTCCCTGGCCCTGCAGTCACCATGACTGGCTGCACACTCCCGCTGCCCCATCAGTGCCTGGAGGCCAGTGCTCTGCTATCCCAGACACAAATGCTCCTCTTTTGCCCCAAAAGGAGACCTTAAAGTGATGTGCTCATGACCTGCTGGCCCAGCAGACCCCAACAGAGAAGTTCAACACCTAGGGAAGTAAGAGAAAAGGAGAGGGTTCCCAGGCACACCAGCACCACAAGCCTCCACCTGGAGCCCAAGAGCTCATTGTGTCCCTGATGAGATCAGATCTGCTAAGGCAGGGCAGGGAGAACTGGCAAGAGACTTGTGATCCTCACAGCAAACCCTGAGGCAATCATGCTGGAAGAAGGGGCTGGTTCTTGCTCAGAGCCAGCTCATCAGGGGCAGCAAGGATGTTTCACTGCAGATAATTTCAAGAGGAAGAAGTTCCTGCTGAACATCAAAGTCACATGGCTTGGGACCCAGTCCAGTGGTGTGGAGTTGAAACTGGGGAAGGCATCAAGGTACTTGAATCCTTTCCCTGGGGAGGGACCAGCCAGAAGTTCAGCTTGAGCACTGCACCAGGCTGTGCCATGGGAGGGAAAAAATCTCCCAAGAAGGTCTGCTCACTGGAGACTGTTTTTCCATGATGCAACCTCTCCAGGGTCTACTTCAGAAAATTCAATTCCTACCACTACATTTGAGAAACAATAAAGAGTGTGTGGGAAAGTCAAGCATGCTTCCCTGGCTTGGAGGCACTTTTCATACCAAGTATTCTCTTAAGCACTGGCTATTCAGACCTGGGTAAGGGCTGCCAGGTTGCTGAGCCAACTGCTCAACTGCCAGGCTGCTCTCAGAGCCAACAAGTCCTCTCTGAAACTTGGTTCTTCAAGCTCCCCTTGTGCTCTTTGGTCCTCTACTCAGTGAGAACCTTCCACTAATTCTCAGCATGAAGGTGCTCAAGGCCAGTTTACACCAATCTGTTCTTGATAAATATCACACTGAACTTCAAACAGAGCTTTGGCACCTCTCTTTTCTGCTGGATTTGTTCTTCCTGAGCTTTTAGTTTTTAGTTTAAATAAGCTGTTTATCTTGCCTCCAAGGAGATTTGCATCAGCCTTCCTACAGCCTGATGATTCCAAGACAGTAGAAAGGAAAGCAAACAGCTGCAGCTAGGAAGCCAGTACAGCACAAACCTTGAACACATCCTGGAGACCACACCTGGAGTACTGCACCCAGCTCTGGGGCCTCCAGCATGAGAGGGACATGGACATCTTGTAACAGTCCAGAGGAGCCCATGGAGATGCTCCAAGGGCTGAAGCCCCTCTGCTCTGGAGCCAGGCTGGGAGAGCTGGGGGTGCTCACCTGGAGAAGAGAAGGCTCCAGGGACACTTCAGAGCCCCTTCCAGGGCCTAAAGGGGCTCCAAGGGAACTGCAAAAGGAACTTTGGATAAGGGCATGAAATGACAGGACAAGGGGGAATGGCTTCCACTGCCAGAGGGCAGGGCTGGATGGGATATTGGGAAGGAATTGTTCCCTGGGAGGGTGGGCAGGCCCTGGCACAGGGTGCCCAGAGCAGCTGTGACTGCCTCTGGAACCCTGGGAGTGTCCAAGGCCAGGCTGGACTGGGCTTGGAGCAGCCTGGGATAGTGGAAGGTGTCCCTGGACATGGCAGGGGGTGGAAAGGGATGGGCTTTAAGGTCCCTTCCATCCCAAACCATTCCATAATTCTAAATCAGAGAACTCAGAAGCACTTCTGTGTTTCTCCACCAAGACCACACAGGTTATGCTGTATTTATGCTAAGGCCATGCCAGAAGAAATCAGCTTCTGCATACTGAAAATAACTGGAGTTGTTGGAAGTCCATCCTTGCAGTCACACAGCTATTTGTCATTCAAAACAAACAGTCCTCTTGCTTTGGTTAACCAGAGTATAAATTTAGATACTTTCTTCTTCCATTGAAAGTTGTGGTGAGTTATTTAAGACATGCAGGATCTATATTCCTGTTAATATAGGAATAACAATGGATCAGCACATGGGGGCCAACCACTTGTTGCTGAAAACAATCTGAGTTTTTCTCCAAGCCACCTAAAGACTGTACAAGGACTCCAGTCATTTTCAAGAGGCACCTTCCCTGTGCTCATCTCCTGGGCACTTTCAGAGGGCATGGAGAGACTTCCCTTGGGAATTACCTCTCCTCCTAGGCAGGCTTGCTCCTTAGGGCTGGTTTGCTGCTTTTAAGCATTGACTGTTTGGGCAGACCAGGATTAAGGCATCACAACAGCACTTTGGAAAAGGCATTTGTTGCAGGAGCAGAAGGCAGGTTTGAGTCAAAAGTGTGAGCTACACCTTGCTGTGCAAGTGAGCTCCATTCCCCAGCATTCAGCAGTGAATTGCTCTCTACAGCTTCCTGAAAGGAGCTGCGAGTCAGGTGAGGATTGATCTCGTCTCCCAGGTAACAAGTGACAGGGTGAGAAGAAACAACCTCATGTTGTGCTAGGATAGGTTTAGATTTTGGGGTAATTTCTTTACTGAAAGGGTGGTCAGGCTTTGGCACAGGCTCCCTAGTGCACTGGTGGAGTCACCATCCCTGGAGATGTTAAAAAAAAATCCACATAGAATGTGGTGCTGAGAGCCATGGTTAAGCTGGGGCCTTGGCAGTGCTGGGTTACTGGTTTGACTTGATGACCTTAGAAAGCTTTTTCAACCTTAGTGATTCCATGATTCTACAAAACATTCCCATTAGAGGTCCCCCTGCCTGCTGATGAGGTTCACTGTCTCTGACTCAGTCCATAGGAGGGGTAGGCCGTGAGATGGATGGGGCAAACCTTGCTGGTGTTCACATGACAGCTCTTCCAGCAACACTGATAAATACAGCTGAAGAAAGTCAAGAGCTTCACTTTGAGAAAGGAAGAGAAAATCAATCCCTTTCAAGTCTATGGGCAGCCAGGCACCTGACACCTTGTGGCACCCAAATGTAGAGCCCAGGGAGAACAGGCTGCAGGAATCCCATGGGGTGCTGTGCCAGTGCCTCACAGCTCTGTGCAGGTTCCAGACAGACCTGTGTCTCTCTCCCCATCCAATCTGAGCGTTATCATCACTGCTCATTTCAGCTTTGCCCTGCCCAGTTTGCCCTGTGGCAGCAGCAGGTACAAGTTCTGGCATGTGGGCCCAGACTCTGAGGGTGCAGCCCTGCCAAGACACAGCACTTGCTCTGAGGAGCTCCCAGGTCACATCCAGGGGAGTAACCACTGTGCACAGTGGCTGCACACAGGGCTAAAAGCTCCCAGGTGGCATTCCTGGACACAGTAGCTGCTGCTTTCTACTTCCAGTTTGATCCGAGCATCTGACACAGCAAGCTCTTAGAAAGAGCCTGACCAAAGCTGAGTTCTGTGGTCACCAGAAAACCACACTGACCAGCTCTGGTCACTTCTACCTGGTGAGGGAAGCAACGTGGCCTCAAGCCCACAGGTTCCAGGAGGAGGTTGTGGATTTCTGATCCCTGGAAGTGTTCAAGGCCAGGCTGCATGGGGCTTGGAGCACACTGGTCTAGTGGAGGGTGTCCCTGCACATGGGAGGGGGGTTGGAATGAGATGAACCTTAAGGTCCCTTCCAATGCAAACTGTGATTATGTGATTTGGGGTTCAGATTTTTCTGAAATGTAGTAAAGGCTGAAAGAAAATGCAATGTAGAAGCTGAAAGAAACTCAGACATGGGACTGAGCATGTGAACAGGAGATCCTGCACTCTCCCACTGCAGAACTCCAACTCTCGTTTCCCTTGCACTTCTCTGCAAGCACCAGGAAATTTGCCTCTGCTTCAAAGGAGCTGCCTCAAAGCATCCAGACCACCAGAGACATGCACTAACATGAATAAACAGGGCACAGGGAGATCTCAACAGCACGTGAGGTGCTCCTATGTCTACAGCACAAGTGAATTTGCTGGAAGTCAGAGAAGGAGAACAACATGGATTTTGCCAGTTAGCAAAGCAAAGGTCAGATACAAGGAGCAAAAAAGCCAAGAGTGGTAAAAGCTTGAGTAAAAGTATGTTTCCCAAAGGCTGGCAATCTCCCAGGATACTGGCACGCTCAGGAGGCTGATATACAGCCTCAGACTCCTAGTGTCTGACAGAGGAGAATTTTCTCCAAAGTTTTCCAACTTGAAAACAATAAGGTAAATAAAGTAACTCATTTAACTTAGGTCAATTTTATCCTGGAGGGACCCTGCCATGTTACTAAAAGGACAACAGCAGAACTGTGAGAAAGCACTATTAAACAGCAATTTTCCAGAGGACCACAAGATTTTTGTGCTTTTGAGGATCTTGATGCTGTTCTGGAGCAGGGCCTGAAGGAGAAATTCAAAATGTAACATTCTGCCTCATGTTTTGAGGAACACACATACTTTACGTTCCAACTGAGCTGCTCTAGTTTCAAGTCTGCCTCAAACACACAAGTAGGAACCACCCCTATTTTTGGAACTGACTCGAAAGCAACACAGACTGGAAGAACTCCACTGGGAAAGCCAGTGCCATATTTAAACAAATCCTAAAAACCTCGGAAAGCAGGAGCTCCCACACTAGATCTAGGCAGATCTAGAGCGAGAATTGCCTCATCCTCTCTAACCCAAACCTCTCAGCCCTCCTCTAGAAACTAAGACTGAATATTGTCTGCACAGATCTCTTCTGGAGGAGTTTAGCAAAGCCTGCCATTCACTCCCTTCTCTCCCACCACTTCATAAGAACAGAATCCCAGGCAACAAGACAACATTCAGTGCCTCTTGTCATCTACAGAGATCCTTTTGGTGATCAGTGCATTCCTCTTCAGAGCTCTTTACTATGGCAGGAAAGACTTACACAGCCTAAAGGAAAAGCAAATGTGTCCCATCAAAGCCCTGAGAGCAGCACTTACCTGGGCTCCCCTGGAGTAGGATCTGAAAATGGTGCAAAATCTTCCTTGCCCTGAGGTGTCCCTGAAACACAGAAAAGTTACAGCTATGAGATGTGGAGATTTGCCCCCCATACTGCACAACTCCTACTGGCCATAAAGAAATAAAATAAACATCAGTGTTGATCTTGTCAGATCTTTAGGACATGCAGGGTACCGAAAGTGCTCTGCATGGTGGGTCCTTCTGGAGAAGAACTGGTGGGTACATCTCTGCCTTTGGGTACAGCTTGTCACTGTCTTCGTGCTTCCCATGGAAAAGGTTCAAGCCCAAACCACTTGGCTGCAGCACTACCTGAATATGTGTGAGAGCATGTCATTTTACTTCCCTGGGCTAAGGATTTTCTGCCTAGTTCCCTTCAGTCCACAGGAGTTCAAAGTCAGAGTGAGTCTGCAGAGGTCTCCCAGCCATGGAGAACAGCCAACCTAAATGTGACCACTCACAGGAGGGGAAATTGCCTCACACTAGGCTTCACTTAATTTTCAAACGTATTAACCAAAAATAAAGGGAGTTCTCCTTATACCCCAATCCCTGACAGATCTGGTCTATACACCCTACAGAAAGCTGAGGAACAGGAGTGGGGCACAGTGTTTCTAGACCATTGTGACAATAAGAGGCTTTTCAGCCACTATCATTAGTCCTCCCTGGACAAGGTGTAATTAAGTTTGACAACATTACCAGCACCTCTCAGTGCCCTTCTGGAACAAGATGCCAGAGCCCAGCACTCTGATTTAACCAAGATATACTGAAATGTGTCAGGCTAATCAGAAACACATTATGGTGTTTCTCAAATCTATTCCCTGGGCCAAGATAAAAGACACATTAATGACCACTGAGAAGGCCGAAGAATCCCTCAGCCCCAGATTTGCAGCTCTAGGAAAAACATACTGACCTCACATGCAGGACATTTTTTCAGATCTAAAGCTTTGTAGGATCCTGGACATCAATCTAACAGCCTGTGCTTACATGTCCTTCTCCCTAGACAATCAAATACTGGGTAAGTATGGTAAAATATTACACTAAGGCATCATCAATCAGTGTTATCAGCTTTACAGTTTCTATGCTGTCCTCCAGCCCAAGAATTACAGTATAAAAAGATGGTTTCAAGAAGGAAGCACTAAGTTACTACACACTTGGGACTGAAATGTTAAAATAGGCATCTTACAAGAGAGACAAGAATGCAAGTGGCACATAAAAACATGGAGGCTAGAAGAGATAAATTAGCTGCTTCTGTTCATTTTGTAAGAAAAATGAGGACATTTAACTTCAGAGAGCAGGGGTGTAATTAAACCACCAAACTACACACTGCTAGAGTCAGCCACTGAGGCTGAGAACATGGAGTTAGTTCATATTTAACAATTCAGACATGTTACTAATGTTACTAATATTCCTGTTACTTGACCAAGCATCTGTAAGGGGATATTTTAAATCCATGTTTTAGGACCTGTGTCATTCCCTACCAGATCTGTGTGAAAACCAGGTAGGGACAGACTACCTATCCTTCCCTATCCTGCCCTGCCCTTCCCTTCCCTTCCTGTTTCATCTCCACAGACTGCTGTGTCAGCTCCTCAGCGAGTCACACCTCAGACAAAGCTCAGCCAGAAGGACTCCAGCTGTCCCTTTGGTGCTGACAGATAAAGCAGGGGTTACTCCTCCCATGCAGTGCTCTCCCATCTCTGTCCCAGTGTCTGGTCACTCCAGTCAGTCCTGCTCTGCATGGGTTCACCCTACCCTGATGCTGTGACATCTGTTCACAGCTCATTTTAATTTTCTACTCAAGGCATTAAGAAATATCCAGCTGCTGAGGGACTAAGGGTTTCACCACTTTTATTCCTCTACTTTCCTGCTCTTGTTTCTATTTCTCATCCTTGGATTTCAGGAAAATCCAGTATTCCTTCCAAAACAATACTAGTCTCTCAGCGATCAAGAGCTGCATGGGAACACAGAATGATGTTATAGATTGGTTGGAAGGGATGTTAACACCAACCAGTTCCAACCTCCTGCCATGGCAGGGACACCTTCCACTATCCCAGGCTGCTCCAAGCCCCATCCAACCTGACCTTGGGCACTGCCAGGGATCCAGGGGCAGCCACAGCTGCTCTGGGCACCCTGTGCCAGGGCCTGCCCACCCTCCCAGGGAACAATTCCTTCCCAATATCCCATCCAGCCCTGCCCTCTGCCAGTGGAAGCCATTCCCTGTGTCCTGTCCCTCCATCCCTTGTCCCCAGTCCCTCTCCAGCTCTCCTGGAGCCCCCTTAGATCCTGGCAGGGGCTCTGAGGTGTCCCTGGAGCCTTCTCTTCTCCAGGTGAGCACCCCCAGCTCTCCCAGCCTGGCTCCAGAGCAGAGGGGCTCCAGTCCTTGGAGCATCTTCATGGCCTCCTCTGAACTTAACACATCCACGTCTTTCTTGTGCCAGGAGCTCCGGACAACAACTGCAGGTGGGGTCTCAAGTACCAAGTAATGGGGAAAATAGTCAGTTATGACAATGATTGAATTCAGTCTATTCCAGCAAAGAGCAGCACGGTGCTTGTGCTACTTGACTGACAGAAAGGAATCTTGTTTGCCAGAGTAACTTTCTGGTAAGAACAGCCAGGAAGTCCCACGACACATGCAGGGATGGTCCACACTCTCCACAGCCTGGTGCAGTGTCCCCCCAGCCCCATGTCCCTGCTCACCTGGCCTGAGACCCCAGGGGTTGGGTTATAAAGGCTCAGAAACACTCACCAGAGTTCCAGCTTGACCCTTCTGCCATCCAACAATATAGTAGTGGTCTTGTAGTCAATTCCTGAAAGAAAAACAATGAAAACATCTGAGAACATCTTCAGAGACACACAAGAACCTTGCTCTGCCCAAATGGAGCACTCATTTCGTGTTTCCTAAAGGGATGTTTTCTCCTCCTCGCTCTGCTGCCTCTTTGAGGAGGGCTACAGAGACCTGTCAGGAGGGATTTCTGCTCCATGGCAAAGACTGCTTTCATGGAGCTCTATCCCTCCTCCCTGAAAACACCATTAACCTCTACATTGCTTCTGACTTCTCCATTGTGGTTTTAAACCACTTAGAACTTGAGCTGTAGGAGAGGTTGGATGGGGCTTGGAGCAACCTAGGAAGGTGTCCCTGACCATGGCACAGGGGATGGAACAAGGTGAGCTTTAGGGTTCCTTCTAACCCAAGTAACTCCATGATTCTCTGATATTCAGTGATCTGTAGCATTATCCCACATGGCACTGAAAAATTAGATTTTTGGGGGGTAAGCCACAGACAGAGACAATTTAGATACACCTCTGCTACATCAGCCTGCAGTGCCAGCATCTCCCAAACTCCACTGCCTGCAGCCACAGGACACTTTGGGAGATGTTACAGGAAGGCTGTCCAAAGATTGCTGTCTCTTCTAAGCAGCTCTGGGATGTGGATCACAGAGGGCCAGGTAAGGCAGGACACGCTCCCCCCTTGTGAAGGGCTGAGAAGCAGCACAGACATCTGCTTTTGCTTTTCCTAGAGCTCACAACTCACAGAAGGGGGATCCATTACCTTCAGATACACAATAAATTCGTTAAAATTGGGAGCCTGTCTCACAATCAGACTGAGAAGTTAAAAAAAAAAACAAACCAAAACCAAAACAACTCCCCTTGCAAGCAACAGGCCCAAAGCACACTGAACACAGCATTCCCTGCAGCCCCAGGCACAGGGCAAGAGGCACAACTGCACCTCCCACCTCTTTCCCAAAGCCAAGGGGCACCAGGAGCCCAGGAAAAGCAGCTTCTTGGCTTCTATTAATAAGCTTCCAGTGTACTGAAGTTGCATAAATAAAGCATGGAGCACCATTACTGCACACCCACTGAAGCATCAACTAATTTACAACCTTTTAATAAAGCAGAGTCACTTCACTCTAATTACATCAACTTTAGTTATTCTTCTTGCCAACAGATATCAAACTTTGAATCTCTATTAAAACCCCACACTGTTGTGTTATGACCTGCATTTCCCTTTTCCTGCAAGGAGAACACTGCACTGACACCAAACAGACAAGTTTGTCAATAAAGCAAATGGATTTTTCTGAGTCACCCACAGGAGTTCCCTGTTCATAAAAAACAAATTAGATTTCAGCCTTCATAGGATGCTATAAAAAGCAATAAAGATAATTATCTTAAATTCTAACTATTTCCAGTGCTGTATCACAGAAAATAGGCAGTTTACATTTAATCTTCCTCCAGAGACAAGTGAATGATCTGTATTTATTTTCAGGCAGATATAAATCTCCCTCATCCCCAGGATGGCAGGAGTAGTGGGAGTAAGGCTGCTCTGCTATCAGAAGGAAGCATGCAGACATCTTCCCCTGCCAGTTCCTGAACCAGGATCTGATGGGCTGTTAGAGAAGGGGTTAATTAAGCCCATTGCTCTGTTTCAGATGCAAAATCCCCAGAGACTGACCCCCTCCTTAGGCACAAGAGCTCCTGACAGCAGGAGTCCTATTCACCTTCAGTGCCAGCAGTGCACGGGTGGAGCAGTTGCATGAAAACACCACGGAGGGGGGACAGGGACAGTTTTCAGGGCACAGAGGCCACATACTTCCAAAAATACCACTGCTGAGCTGAAACAAATTGCTTGACTACAGCTTTGAAAAGTGAGAGAGGTTCAGCTTAACTGGGAAGAGAAGGAAACTTGTTAATGGAAATGTCATATACGCAGATGTCTCTCCATTGTGCTCCTCACCCACTAACTGCCCAGCCCACATCCCCAGAGGAACATGGGTTCCCTGTCCTCAAAACTCATGACCTGGTCACCAGAGAAATGCTTTAAATAGTCCATGTTCATCTGAAACTACACCACATACTTTAATCCAGAGGGACACCAATCTCTCATATGTCACATACATTGGCCCAAGGAGGTCATGCACCCTCCAGTTAAAAGCTGGCTGGTATCTGGTAATAGGCTGCACTTTTTAACTTGCAAACACCCAAACTGAAACTAGGACTGAATTTACGAAAGGTTTTGGGGAAAACTCTGCCTACAAGCTCATTAATGAAAAGCCTGCACAACTGCAATATTTTGGAGAAAATTTCAGCTTTCATTTTCCATAAACACTCAGTGTATCAGGACAGTTCAAAGGCACTCCCTGGTTCTGGTGTGCTGTTTTGGCTGAGTAACACTGAGGAGCTGCAGCTGACAAGCACAGCTCTCCCACAGTTCACGGGTGCCACAAAACCTGCATCAATTAGAGATGCCCTCAAAATCATGGGACTTGCCATGGTGGTGAACACCAGTACTGGCCACTTATTTTTCAGTCCCAGTAACACACAACCGTGTCCTGAGCTGCAGCCCAAGGCACTCCCCATTTACAGCTCACAAGGAAGTTCAGCAGCTGAGCTCTCTTTCCCAGGCCCAGCCTGCAGCTCAAGCTCAGCCTTGGCTCCCCCCTTGTCCCAGGTATCTGGGGACAGAGGGTCACAGCAGCCACTAGGTGCCACCTCTGCACTGAGGCTGCTGGCAGTGCATGGCCATGGCCACACCAGGGCTGCCCCTCCGTCTTTACACTTCAGGCAGCTCAGACACAAGTTAAGGCAAGTTTTTAGAACTTCCTTTCTGCAGGTGACAGGGTTTCCCCTACCTGAGCATCACCTCTGCTTACAGCCAAGCACAGCTCATTTGGGGACAGACACTGCCCTGCCCTGCCAGGGAGGGGCCAGCCCCAGCACTGGGATGCTCCTGCAGCACACACAGCCCAGAGAAGCGGCCCCGCCCTGCACGGCCCGGCCCCGCGGCAGCGGCGCTGGGGGAAAAGAAACCACTCTTGTTTGAAGCTATTTTCTATCAACTGATCTCTTTCTGACCGATATTACCATGCTGCAACAAAGCCAATGAGGCTCAGAGAACAAGTCTGGGCTGTTCTCTTGGATTTAGCATTCATGTCGACTCCTGTGTTATTTTTCCAGCTCTGCCTTAGTCTCCTGCTTACACTGATGCCATCCCAGCCCCATTCCTGGAGCAGAGAGCCGACCTGGCACAGGGCACTGTGCAGAGGGATCTGCTGTACCAAGCCTGATGTCAGACACCCGACTCTCCTCCTCAGAACTGGGTTTCATGCAAGGCTCCAGGGAATCCCAAACCTTTCTTTCTTTCCTTTGCCAGTCACTATAAGCAAAACCTAAGAAAGCAAGTCATCTTCCCATGGGAATCCACGGGATGTGTTACAGGAAACTCTGATCCCTTCCAAATTACTCATGCCCAGCACAATACACTTTGCATCAGTATTACATGAAAACTCCACACCCAACCTGAGCTTACTTAAAGCTTTCACCCAAAAGATGACTCTTGATGTGAATAGGAAAAGTAAAACCCTGAGAGAAATGGCAACTTTTCCCCAGCACTTGACACTACTTTGTATCAGGCTGTTCCCTTTTCCCCTGGGAATTCATGGCTTGGACATAGGTGTGTGTCCACTTTGCCAAGCTTCTGCCCTGCATCTGCATGAGCAGCAAAAACACAAAGGAGGAGGCAGCAGCCAAATGGGTCCATGGATGTGGAAGACACACTGGAAAAGGGAGAAACATAAGGGAGATTGTGCATTTCATGCTCTCCTTTTAAAGAGTTTGATCTCTCAGGAAAATTGTTTTAAATAGCTCAATTAAACAAAGCTCTATAAATATTTACTACTGAAACACAGTGGCCTCTGGGTTTTGTGTGGGTCTTTGTTTCAGAGAAAAGAAGACAAGTTTGCAGTTGCAGACTCACCAGGTGACTCTGCCCTAACGCCTGGGTGGGGGCCAGAAGGGCACCTCCCCTTAAAAAGGCAGGTTTGAGCAAAACCTAAGAGCAGCACGTGCCACATTCCTCCTTTAGCTTTCCAAGGTGATTTCAGCTCCTGGGGTAATGCCACATTTTAAGTTACTAGTTCAAATCAAGTGTCCTCCTCCAGGGATGCTCTAATGATCCAACTAACAATTCCTGTACCTACACAGACATCACAAAGGTATAACCAGGACTTGCCCCATCACAGGGATGAAGGGCTCATCCCACATTAACCAAGCCATCAGCAGGTTTTCTTGAAACCTTCCTCAAAAGCTACCAGCACCACCTTCACTTTGCATCTGCAGTGTCTCTAAGAACATAATTTATTCACAAATCTGGGGCCGAAGACATTCCAGGTGATGCTCAAAAATCTCTTTCCAAAGGAAAAAATAATTTAAAAGTAGTAAAAATAAATCAATGTACTCAAGTGAAGCACTGATATCGTTTTAAGATGAGCTTGCCTTCCTTCTGAGAGAAACTCTTCGTCACTTGCAGTCATTTCCAGCTTGCATGAGTCAGATTGGCCAAAGACACTTTTGCCACCTCGTTTCTTACATGAATGTTTCTGCTTATGGGAGCTCGGAATCTACCTCACTGTTAGTCCACACACACAAAAAACCCCAGTGTACATTATTTTAACTTCATTAAAACTCAGTTCCCCCAGCTTACAGACTTGTGCTATATAATGCGACTTCAGCTTTTTTTCCTCCTTTTAAAAATTAAATTTGGTTTCATTTATTTATAATTCAAAAGAAGATAACCAAACTGCTTGCAAAGTGATACAAAAGGTCAACAGGCAAAATTGGAGGTGTACAGTGATGATGAACCAAGGCCAAGCCTTTACTCAATGCATCACATAAATAAGAAATAAGATAAACTGAGTGGACTTTTGTTACCTGACTAATGTTGCAATTCAGTGGATTGTTCCTTTATCTACAGACATAATTATGTCAGAGTAGCTGCATTCTGCAACTCTGATGGCATCTGAGCACTCAGAAGAGGGCTGAGGGTGAGCTGTGCCTGGTCTGTTGCAGCCCTACAGAAATGCTCTGCTCAACTGGGAAATTTTACAACTGGCTCAGAAGCTACCAGAAACACTCACCACAGTGAGGGTGACACAGTGCCTCACCCAGCCAGCCTGGTGATAGACTTTGATTTGTGACTGTCATTAGTGCAGCTGAAGCCACCACACCACAGATGTCTAACTGAAAATGTTGGATTTTCCCCCAAACACCCACAGCCTCCTCTGTTTGCTCACAGGCCATCAGCTCTGCCGAGTGCAGAAGGTCTAGGGCCCTTAAAAGGTCTCCCTAAAGGTTTGTAGGTTTAGTGCCACACTGATCACTGGCTGCTGGGAAGAGGGGAGGACACAGGGCTGGAATGAAAACATAGAGAATACACATCAAATATTTAACTTGCTGAGATTTCACAGTGAACTTGAGTAACCAGCTGTGAAGGGTTGTGCTGCGTGGCACCAGAGAGGAGCCTTGGGAAAAAGGGATGCAGAGCTCTGAGAGCAAGGAGCTGACACATTCAAAGACATGCCACGATTATAAAAGAGGCCAACACCAAGAGTATCCAGCCAGGAATTTGTAACCAGTGTTGTGACAATCCTTCCTGACTACACAGTGAAGGATCAAAGCCACAATCACCCAGTGTGCAGCTGGGCTTAGCATGTTCTCACTGCCACAAAGGTAGATAAGCACTTAGGAACACTTCAGAATGGGTCAGTGGACTGCAAATCCTTTATTGTGTGTTTGCAAAAGGAAAACATAAAGGATGAATCTGTGGTGAAGCTTCTCAGCAGCAAGGACTCCAGGAGCTGTCACTAAGCAGAGATGGGTAAATTTGGTTTTAAACCTTATCAACTGTTTAGACAATGCTGTGGATGCAGGAACACCACAGAAAATGTGAATTTTTGTGAGAACACAAGCTATACATGAAAGCCCTGTCCCTTCTGGCCAGGCTCTCCATGAGGGTCTGGTCCCTCCTCTGAGCCCTCGTGCAGGGCTGGCAGAGCCTGGCTGGGTGTCACTCAGGCTCCCCCTGCCACGGTCCCCTGGCACACCTTTGGGCACATATCAGCATGTTTTCTGTCAAAAATCTAGCTGCCATCTTACTGGTGTGTATGCAAGACACAAGCTGCTGAAAGGTTCCTCCCTCTCCCTCCAAAGGGCCTGTGCCACCCTTCCTGCTGGGCTAAAAAAGGAAAAAACAATCCGTGCTGCACACGGTGCAGAGGCTGCCCCTCTGCCTGTGTTGGAACTGGAGCTCTTCTGAGCTCTAAGTCCAGCCTAAGGCCATTAGTGCAGAAATTCATTTATCCCAAATGCTAGCAACTCCCAAGCAGTGTCCAAAGGTGACTTGTTTATTCTACCAAGTCCCTGGGCATCACAGATGTTACCACACCTTTCCAAGATGTTACCAGTCCTTTCCCAAGATGATCCATGCCTTTCCAAGTCATGACTGATGTGGCTGGGGCATAGAAAGCCTTGCCCCTGTGTGTGCAGGCACCACCTGGGGCTGCCCAGGTCCTCCTGAAAACTGCAACCACTGTGGGGGGAGAGCAGCCAGTGGCCAGACACCCACGTCCCTGCTGAGTAAGAAGAAAAGGCAGAAGCAGCAGAATGCACCTAAGTCCCATCCTCAACAAGCCCAAGAGTACAAAGGAGAAGTGCTGGGAGGTCAAAAAATTGAGGCTAAAAGGTGAGCATAATAGCTCCAGGTCTGCTGGCAGACCAGCTACAGAATAAGAACATCACTCCCACTTCCAGTCTTCAGCATACAAAAACTTCACCCCAAAATCAAGGCAAAGCCCTCAGACTACCTCCACAAGCAAACCACACTCACACATGGGGCTCACAGCAGGAATCTGGGCAGCATGGACATTGGCAGAGGAGCTCAGAGCAGCCCTGAACCAACACCCTCTGGTGAGGTTAATTTCAGGGTGAAACAGCCCCCCAGCCACAGGTGTTACCCACAATTTCCAGCAGAGCCTCTCCAGGGCCCAGCCTTGGGGTGTACTGGGAGCACTACACAAGGTGAGGCTCACAGCCACAGAGCTACTGCAGAGCAGCTCCACAGCACACTCCTGCCACACAGCCAGGGCCACACAAACTCACTGGCTTCTCCACATGCTCTCCCTCACACCAAAGTGGGCACTGACCTCCTGGGACTCATCTTCTGGCAGAACCATATTCCACCAGACAACAGTGACTACACCCCAACACCATGTTCATGTTCACTGCTCCCTCTCATCACACCCACATCCTGCACATTTTTGTTTAAGAACTGCTTATGATGGGGATGGTCTTGAAATGTCACCTAGAGTGACTGAAGCCAGTGACCAAGTTGCTCCAAGAGCAGAACACAAAGCCAATACACATTGTAAATGTGGTTTAAAATTGTTTTGTCTTATTTGTCTTATTTTGGGGTTTTGTTGTTTTGGGATTTTTACAAGCCTGCACCAGCCTGTGAGTAAAAGGGCAGAATTCACCTCTCAAAATTGGCTGGTTGTGGGCAAAAGCTGATAGAGGAAGACTTGTTGCTTCACTTCTAGTCAAACAAGAAGACAGGCATGGAAATCACAGGTGGCCAGGAGCTGCTGAAAGCATGTTCAGAGCAAACAGGTTTAACCAAATGTACTAATCCAACACCAAAACCCAGTCCCAGGCAGAAGGCAGCTGCTGGGGCCAGCACCCACAGATGCAGGGTTGAGATCCTCTCCTTTCATGAGCACTTTAAAAACAGGACACATCTGTAAGAAGATACTACAGATGCATTATCTTCCACCCCAGCTCCTACTATGCACTTAGAGGAGTAGTTACTGTCTCTGCCATCTGTAAGTGATACTAAATCTTTCAGAAAAAATGTGGTATGAGGGCATCAACACAACAGATGAAAAAAGAGAATTCCAGCTATTGAAATAACAACTGATGAAGTCACCCAACCTTAAAAAGTGTGTACAGCAGCACATTAACAGCAGCAATTTAACTAGTCAGCTCAGAGCTGTGAGCCACGGGAAAAATCCGTTCCAAACAACGCATGAGCTCATCCGTTTGAGTCATGCATTCAATTACCTGCTTTTCAGAGAGAGAAACAAATTATCATCACTAACAACAGGGGCCAACCAAACGCACGTGGATTCATCCCAGGTCCCTGCCTTTCCGAGTCACAGCTGACCTCACAGTATCACTATTCTGTTTTGAGCAGGATGATAGAAGTTCTCCAACAGCATCACTGCAGAACAGCCCAGCTCCTGCCTGCAGAGCTGGGACGGAAGGTCAGCAGCACGTGATTTTACCCCTGCGATCCTGTTCTGCACTATAGCTGAGCTTTGGGAACAGAATCAAGAGGTCTGGGTTGCCACTGGGCATGCAGGAGACCAGCACCGCTCCCACCCCCTGCTCCTGCCTTCCTCCCCTCCTGCTCACGGCAGCTCACACACAATCCACCCTCGCTGCTGGGAGGCAGCAAGAGCTTCCCTTTACTTCGGTGTGCAGCACATGAGCGGGAGCTGCTTTGGGCAGGAGCGGAGCCCCGGCTCTGCGAGCTCTGCCAGCCCCGGGGAGCTGCTGCGGCGCTTGGCAGCTCTGAGAGAAATCCAGCGAGCTGCTAAGCACCTCGTACTGACACACAGAGAAAACAGAGAGAGAGAACAAACGCCTTTCAATTATCTGTAGTTACCCAGATTTGTAGAATTTCTGAAAAACATACTCCATCTAGCCTCATTTCAATTGAGAGGGATTTCCATTTAGTCTTGGAAGCCTTTCACAGGAAGTCTGCTCACATCAGTTCCCAGGCATCCTCACCTCCAGCTTAGGGGGCTTGTGGGTGGGGATCTGGCAAATAATTGCTTGTTTGGTTTTGTAAGCAGCCAAAAGAAAAACACAGATTTGGAGACCTCTAGGAAGCCCGGATTTGTAGATTTCATTTGTCCACTGCCTGCCCAAGCCCAGCAGCATTTCAGCAGCTATATGGTTCTCACACAGAGGAACTCTGTTCTGGGCACACTTAAGGGGGACAATTGCATCAGAAAACGGCATTTGAAGCCAGGAGCAAATCTGTTCCTAAAGCTCCAACAATTTCAGCAGACACTCGGGAAATCCCAGAAACAGTCCAAAGTCAGTCCAGAATCAGGGATGTGAAGTGGATTTGTGCTTTAGAAGAAAATCAAAAATGATTTTATGCACAGAAGCGACAACAAACAAAAGAGTTTCTTCATGCCTTGCAGTTCAGATCTCCATAAAAATTACACAGCTGCACACAGAAACAAAGGCAGATTGTGAGGGAAATCAGAGGGCACCATAACAGTCTGCATTGTTGCTGGATGACCACACAAACATCAAGATATGCTTGGAGACCAAAAAAAATCCCTAACACCCAAAAAAATCCAAGCATTTGTTCAAAATACTTCGAATAGCCTACCCCTCCACAGTTATATTTCTGTGGACACTGTGCAGGGAAATACTGCTCTGCAGCATCAGACACTCATGGCATCCCACACCATGCCTGGGCAGCCTGTGGTGCATGCCAGGCTCGGGTGCACACCTGCTCAGGGATCCTGCAGAGGCTGGCTTTGATCCTTGGGATCCCCATCCACACCCCACCTGACATCTCCAGGTTTTGCCAGCAACAAAACAGCATCTCCAGACTGATGCTCCACACCCAAACACCCAGAGAGAGCTGCAGCTCTTCAGCTGGCTGTAGACAGGTCAAGCAGACACTTGCAGAGTTCCCAGAACAGCAACAGAGATTCCACTCCCCAGGAACTTCTCTGGCTCCCAAATTTGGTCTCGCTGCACCAACCACAAGCCCCATGCCAGGAAAGGGCTGCCCCATGCTGGGAGCACCAGGATGGCTGCTAGCACTGGTTTCACCTTTCCATGTGCTCTTTCCAACAACAACAAATAATCTCCAAGGACCTGACTTACAGTGCATGGCAGGTGTACTCATTTCTCCCTTCTTGTCCTTGAAGGATGGGCTGGCCCTGTTGGCACAGCAAGCACCTCACTACACAGCTGTACAAACTCTGCTGCCTCAAAGCACCTCTCACCAGCCTGAAGCCAGGTTTTCAAAGCCCAAATTGGAGACTCCCAGGTCCCCTTCTGACCTACAGGACAAAGATCTCACTCCAGCTACCGTGGCAGCCTCTCTGGAGCACTTTTGCTAGCACCAGGGAAAAGCCAGGATTTGACATTTTTAAAATTGAAGAAAGTATTGAATTTCAGCTTTTTAATACAGATGAGCCCTACAAGAACACGAATGTATCTCAACCCACAGAGGTGTTCCACAGCAAACACATTTGCTTGCAGGGTGAGCAGCACAGGTAAGATCCATCCTGCAGAGTTTCATCTCCTTCTGCCACAGCACAGGCCTGCAGTTTCCTGGATGGATTTTACCACCAAGTTACTCAGGCAGTTTGATAATGTAAGAAAAATAACAACTATTGGGACAAGAGAGGATTTAAAATTAAATAAATGAAGGGCAAAATGGGGTGAGGGGGGTTTTCTTTGTCCATTGTTTGGTTGGGTTTTTTTCCATCTAGGTGTGTCTTCAGCCCACCCAGCCTCCACTCCAGAACCATGGGTAGAAGGCTTGTTATTGCTGGTGCCAAAGGGCCCAGGACAGAGCAGGGAGCAGGGGCAGTCACCTGCACAGAGAGGCAAAAATACAGTAAAACCTCCAAATGGGCCCAGGAGCTCAGCAGCTGGGCTGGAAACAAGTTTAAATCCCTTAAAAAAGAATATTTTTAAAAACTCTGCATTTTATTTAAAAGGTTACCCCAAAGATTCTCAGAACCTTCTGTTAAACTGCCATTTAAGTCCAGCCTTTCAGTGCCCCCTTTCTGCCTGTCTCCTCCTTAACCACAGATAGTTTAAGCAGCAAATATCATGTCTGAATTGCACGAGGACTTTTGTCCCAGTTCAATGCCTGATACTGCACAGAACATACAGGACATAAAGAATTTCAGGTATTATATTTACAGGAGAACAGGTGCCAAAGTTTTTAAATGATCTAACAATGCCTAGATTGGCCGATGGAAATGAAACAAAGATGAAGTAGAAAAGAGGAAGAAAAATCTAAAAAGCTGTGGCTACATAAAAATACTTTCAGCAAATAGAAGCTCTGTAGGAGCAAACAATCTCTGAGGAACAAACAATTGCTGAGCTATGTTGCAACCTTACTATTTACTACAACTTTTGCAGAAGGAAACAGGCTCTTTGATGGAGGTTTCTTGCCTTGAGCCACCACCCTCTGCGCCCCAGGGTAATTTTCTTTCAGGTGAGTCTCACCTTACAGCAAAGCCTTTAGCAAAACAAAGCTGAAGGTTTTCACATTGGAGCTTCCTTCCTCCTGCATTGCCTGCAATCACACAGGAATTGATATGACATAATACTCCTGTAGAGCTCGAGCTGGAGTGCCAGGGGACAGCGAGGGCAAAGGGAAAGCAAGCCAGATTTTAACCAGCAAGGTTATAAAACCACAGCTCAAAGCCTCAGCTCAGAGCATAGCTATTCTCAAGTGCAATGGAAAGATGCTCTGCTGTTCTGAGAGAGCGAGACTGCAGAGGAAAACATGCCAGGGAACAGCTGGAAACAAAAGCTGAAGGAGGAGGAGGAGATGAATTTCCATGGTCTTTCCATGCAGTTTAAACACTGAACCAATCAAACACCCCCACACCAGGAGAGGTGTGGACAATGTTGGTGTGGAATCTGGAGAGAGCAAAACCTGCCTGCTTTTTACAAACAAAAAACACAGAGAAACTGTAAATCCCAGTTATTAGAAGAACATTCCACCCATTTCAGCTTTGTACTGCTCGGCTCACATCACCTTTGTGCACTCAGGGCTCTGGAACACATTAACAGCACAGCTTTTATAGAGGGATTAGAGGTGGTGAGAACTCTGCAGTGCCATCCAGAACTTTGCAGAGTAGGTCCCCAGCTTTATAAAACCCAAAAAACCCCACAACCCTCCTCAAAAGTCCTGCACACATGACAACCTACACTGTTGTGCACCTCCAATCCTGACTAGAGAGGGACACCAAACCTGCCAGGCACTCAGTTTGGGGATTGGGTTTTGGCTTGATGGGGATTCTTTTTGTTTGCTGGCTTTGTTTTGGAATTTAAATTTACACTGCAGCTGGCTAATCCCACAACAAGCAGAGCTGCAGGTTCATCACTGGATCTTTGGAACTATTCTTCACTCAAAGGTTATGTAGTAAACACTGGAGAAATAAGAGATGCTGGAGCTGTTTCTGAGTTGCCTGCTCTGATGAGATCAGCTTTGCATCTCTGATGACAGGGAAGTGAACATCCCTGAAGGACACTGATGCAAGTGCTGGCAGACAGCAGGAATTGCTGCAACAACCACTCTGCACTCTGCAAGGCATCCAAAGAGGTTTCCAGCAGCACAGCCAGCACAGTCCAGCTCAAACATTTCCTGCACATCACTTGTGCAGCCACTACAGGAACGTGATGGCTGGGCTGCACTTGGAACACTTTGCCTCAATCCTCCTTGCATCAGAGTGCTAAAGCCTCAAACTGAAACATTATTCCAAACATTATTCCAAAGAATACAATCCTGCCAGAAACAAAGAGCAGTTTCCACTGGTGTGCAGCAGCTGAAGCAGTGAGGCAGCCCGACCAGATCGTGTCACCATCGACAGGGACAGTGCTGCTCCAGCAGAGCATGTGGGGCTGGGCCAGGTGAGGAGGAGGAGGCAGCAAAGCAGCACCAGAACCAAGGCTTCCCTCCCTGCTGATGCCACAGTGAGCCCTGACAGCATAGCAGGACCAGGATGAGCACTCAACTGCGACCTGACACCTGAGCTCAACACCTATAGCTCTCATGTCTATGCCCTGAAAGTACCACTACATCAGTGCTGGCCCTGTCTGAGGTTTTACTGCACACAGGCTCTCCCAGCAATTCTTGTCTGCTCAGAAGGGTGAGGCAGTATGGAGAGGTCCTGTGCTTACACGAGTTCAAGTTTAGAGCAGAGCTGCTCAGCTACACACATCTTAAGGCTGCGAAAAGTGAGCTAGTGCAGCAGGACCTGCAGCCAAACACAGCAGCACCATGGAGGCTGCGGATCAGAAGCAGGAGACCATCTTCATGGTCAGTCTTGGAAACTCAGCAGGCAAGGAGCAGAAGCACTGGGAAAACATCCCTTCACATGCCCTCCACAGCAGCAAGGAGGATGACACAAAGTGTCTCTTCACTCCCTGCCTGTACATGCTGCTGTGGGACAGGTTATCTCCTCGCCAGCATGGAATCGCCAGGGGAGTTTCTGGTTGCACAGTGGTGCCTGAGGGCTCACAGGACATTCTGGGAGAGGAACTGTTGTAAAGGAAGGCTTGAAAGAGACATCTTGGGGATCTCCAGATTCAGACAGCTGCACAGAAATAACCAGAGGGAAAAGACAACCAAAGCTGTAGCTCACTCAAATAAACAACCTGGTAATTAACAGCAGTCCCCAGGCAAACAGTGGCGGCTGGAGGGGACCGACCACTTCTGAGGGCTTCAGCTGCCTCTCCTGCTCCTCCTGCCCAGGAAGCTGCGCTGCCCCAGCCCTTGCTCCTGCATGGAGCCCCAGCCCTGATGGGCTTGCTGCTGCTGCTGCCCAGGAGCTGAATTCCTGCACTTCTGCTATGGGGGAAGAGCTCTTGGGAAAGATGCAGTTTTCACCTGAGCCATAAAACCTGGCAGCAGCTATTGCATTGAGCACTTCAGGTGCCTTTTCCCTGACATTGCCTGGGGTCTGCACAGCAGTGGGATACAGAGCATGTAAGGATGGTACTTGAATAAAGGTACGAAAATGCAGCCAAGGGACAGGGTTGAAAGCAGCTGCTAGGGCTCAGTGCATTAGGACTGGTGTCAGCACCAACCCTCTGTAGAGCAGGGCTCTCATTTCAGCTTTTGTGTGCTCATTGCAAGATCAGAGTGAGGACATTGGCTGCATCCTCATCACTTTCTTAATACAAGCTGAGGACAGGAAAAATAAAAATAAAAATCCACCCCCTTCCCAGTCAAAGCCATCTGCTCCAAAACACGCTCTACTCTCTCCCTAACACACATTCCTGCTTTCCTGTGGGAACAGCAGCAGGTGAGGGGGAAGGCAGCCGCAGAAAAAGCCCTCCAACATGTGAGGAGGGAGCACATCACCCTCAGCAGCCCTGGCCCTGCTCCAGGGCACAGCACTGTCCCATAGGGCAGCACCGGCCCTCGTGCCTGCTGAGCACAGTGCACTGCCTGACTCAGCCAGGGCTCAGGGCTGCCTGCTCCAGCAAGCCAACAAACCTGCTGGGTGAGATCATTTCAGCACATGAATAACCAGCTACTCCAGAGTGGATGTGTGACACGGTGGTGACAAAGCCACGGGTCCCTCAGGTGAGGAGCAGCCCCTAATGCACGGCACGCACACCACCCCTACTTCCACGTGCAGTTCCTCCACCACATCTCATGTCCCAAACCACCCTGTGAGCACTGACATTTCTGTCCTGATTCAGTACTTGGCGATGGATGAGGACAGACCCCAAGTGAGCTGTTTAAAGATCAAAGTGATCTGTGTAGGGGACTCATATCCACAAGTAAAGCACAGTTTCACCCGTGGCTCATGGCACAGGGGCCAGAGAAGCCCCTCCTTGCACCTGCTGAGGAGTCAGCACTGACAGCAGAGGGCATTCAAGAAAAATGCAGCATTTTTGGTACCCAGGTGAGATCCTCCAGCTGTCCAGAGCAGCAGTGAGGCGCTAAGAACAGCATCCTGCCTCCACAACTACAGATTTGGGAAAGGGAGGGTGAAAGCTGGGAAGAAGGACAACACTGGAAGCCCAGAAGAGCATTAATGTTCTCACTGTCAAAACAATAATAGGAAGGCTTAATTCAGGGTCTTCTGTGGATGGCCAAGAAAAAGCACAAGCTAAGTCAAATTCAGTTACAATATCCAGCCACAGGACAAAAACAACACCCCTTGTTCTTCTCAGGGAGTGTGCTTAGCTGATGCTTCTAGAGACTGATACACTCCATAGCTCCAGCATCAACCTAGTAAGGAACACACAAGTGACAACTGGACCTCAAATTCCTCTTCAAATGCCACCCTTATGTCACTAAAAGTTCCGTACTCAGTGCCCTCACAGCTTGGTGCAGCAATGGTCAGGGCATCACTCACATCTCCTCCTGCACCAGGAGTAACAACCACCTCTGCTCCCACAGAGCAGGTTTATTTTGCCAGCAATTTAAAGAAAGGACATTGCTGAGGCCTTGTTATGCACCACAGGAACTGCAGGGGCTAATTTAAGATGTGCCCGATTTAGAACAAGGTGCCAAGCTCCAAGGCTGAACACTTCTGTTCAGGGACCCTTAAAAAGGATGGACAGAAGCACCTATAGTGCTGTGTGACAGGCACAGAGCTCCCACTGCATCCAAGGCTCTCAGAGGCAGGCAGATGTTGCTTACAGCACTTAAAAGCCAAGAGAAAAAGGGCTTTTCATCTCTCAGTTGTGTGCTAATCAAACACCCAGATGCCCACAGAGTAGAGAGGAATTCCTCAATCCCTTTTCTAATAGGCTGGGTAACAGCAGCTAAAATACAGAGCTACATTTACAGAGCTTCACTTCTAAGGGTGTGCCTTCCCCAAGCTGGAAAGACGATCCATTCCACGCCACATCACAAAACCTGGCTACTTACAACTGTTTCCACACAACAGAGTAAAAGCAGCAGACCCCAACCAGACAGAGAAGGCAAATGGCCTCTCCCCTCCCTGCCAAGGTCAGGGACCTGAGCTCCACACGGGATGTCCCCACCACAAGAGCTGCCCAAAGCACACACCAGCACACCAGGCAAGTTGTGCTTTTTGCACTGACCAAAATACTGACAGATGATACAACACCCATTTTAAAATTGGAATGCGAGATCTGGGAGGGGATGAGGATGAGCACAATATGCTTACAAGCAGATTTGCAAACAGAATCTCCACATATCATTCTGGCATTGCTGTTTCAGGATGGCATTAGGTATGTGTCAAAGAGGATGCCAGGCTTGAGCTGTTCCCAAAATCCACGAGGCTTTGCTCAGGGGAAGGTCCATGTCAGGGCAGGGGAGCAGCATGGCCTGTCAGCACGTCCCAGCTGTGCCAGAGACACAGGGAGCTCCACTGCCAAAGCTGTCAGCAGCATCAGCAGGATCAAATTCACTTGGATATCAAAGCCACTCCAGCTGATTATCCTAAAGGTGCATCACTTCCCAGAATCAACAGAAGCAGAGACTATCAGAGCATATATTACTGTGAAACAACAGTATGTGACCTAATTCTCTAATTAGGAATGGGCTCAATTGCCCACGGAGGAAAGGGAAGGCTCTGAAATTATTCACTGAGATTTCTTTTTCCAACAAAAAGATGCTGGTATTTAGGTGGTAATGAACAGAACAGTGGGTTCTGAGACAAAAGGTCTATAGTTATAGCCAAAATCCCTTTTCTTTGGTTTTCATGCCTCTACCAAAGACCCCATAAAATTCACTCCTTATTCCTACTCTGTCTGCTTCAAACCTGCTTCAAACCCACTTCAACCAGGAGACAATTCTAACGTAACACTTCCCTTAAAACAGACACCCCGTTACACTCTGCATAGTAAACACCAACCCCACGGAGCAGTTCCACAGCTCCCAGGTGAGGCAGATTCTCCAGAAACACAAACTCTCTTCAGGGAAGCTCTAAAGCACCCTCCACCTCCTCGAAGGCAAACCACACCAGCCCAGCCAGCCACCCCAGGAGATGAACGAAACCAACGCCTTCTCCTTCCTGAAGCGCTGCTCCCAGTCCAGGCAGCTCCACTTCTGAGTCACCACCTCCCCGTAAATCTCCGTGGAGCAGGTGTGCACTGGCATCAGCTCCTGGAGAGCTGGTGGCGGCTCCAAGGACCGAGTGTGGCCGGAGCCACACTGCTCTGCATGCTCCCGAATTTGGCCAGTGCACAGCACCAAGGAGCTCCCGATTCCCAAAGGGTTCCTGATACAGGCTAAACTCGGCACCACCTGCTCCTGCCTTGGGCCGCAGCGATGAGGCACGGTCTGAGCCCTTGGGGATGTTATTGTGCACGGAGGAGGGGGAAGGATGACAGATTGAAACCCACAGCAGGACCCGCACCCCGCCAGGCCGTGCTACACTGTAACTGCAGGAAATGCACCGCGCTGCTCCTTGCCTCCTAATTACGGGCTTGTGATACCGTAGTTAATGGTCTGTCATGGGCTCCATTAGGAACCTGGATGCTGGCAGGAGGTGGATCAGGCAACCCGGCCGCTCCCGGTACAGCCACCGAGCCAGAGCGGCTCCGGGCTGGGAATCAGGCTCCAGTTCTTTTGTTACAGCCCCTGCTTCCTCTGGGAACGGCTCGGTCCTTGTGGCAACAGGGGAGAGGGAGGGTAGCCCTGCCCTGGGAGCGGGACCGCTTGGGAAGGGTCCGGCTGCGCATCCAGGGATTACATCAGACACCAGCCCCTCTGCCCACATTCTCCTCCAGATCTGGGGCATTTCGAGAGGCTGAGGAGGCCTCTGAGCTGCCTGCCACGCGCTGCGCTCCCAGTTAATGATAAAAAAAAAAAAAAAAAAAAAAAAAGAGCAAAACAACCCCTCCCTGCCCGCCAGCTCGGCGCTGAGGTACGGCCCTCAGGGGTCCCCGCGGGATGCGGGTGACAGCAATGGTGGGGGGAGGTGACAGCGACTGGGGTGCGACAGCGATGGGGGTCCTGCGGCTCGGTTTCCCCCAGCCCCCCTTACCGTTGCTGTAGGCGTAGGGGGACTCGGAGGCGCCGTCCTGCAGGCTCTCCAGGATCTCCCCCTTCCCCACGTCGCTGTCGCCCACCAGCAAGAACTTGAGCAGGTAATCGTAGCTCTTCACCGGGCTGCCCTGGGTGCCCATCCTGCCTCTCATCGGCGGGGCGGCCCGGCCCGCATCCTCCGCCCGCCAGCCTCGGGCTGCGGCCTCTGCCCCGCCGCCGCTCACCGCCGGCCGCGCATCTTCCGCCGGGGCCGCGCTGCGACCTGCGGCGGACAAGGAGGAGGAGGAGGTGGAGGGGGCGGAGGAAGGGCCCCGGCCCGGCCCGGCCCGGCCCCGCAGCGCCCCCGCCGCTGACACGGCCCCGCTCCGCCCTCCCACTCGCACAAAGCGCCACCGCCCCACCAGGCCCCGAGCCGCCCCGCCCCGCCGGGCCGCAACACCGCTCCGGGTCAGCCCTAGCTCCGGTCCCGCCACCCACCTCAGCCGAGCCGGGCCGCCCCCGCCTCACGGACCCGCCGCGTCCGCCCGAGCCCAGGAGGTGCCTCGGCCCCGCTCTCACCGCTCCCATAGGCTGAGCCGCGCGTCAATCTGAAACGGCCCCGCCTCCTCCACAAATTCTCTGCTTCCATAGGCTTAGTCACACGTCAATCAGAAAGCGCCCCGCCCCGACGCGCCCCTCGGAGCGTGGGGCAGGTCCAGCGGATGGCTGGGCGGCTGCGACTACAGCTCCCGGCATGCCTTGCGGGAAGCGGGGCATGATGGGATAGTGAGTCGGCCGGGGCGAGCACCCGACGCGGGGAGAAGCGCCCGGGACTGGGGGACCGGGATTGGGAAACCGGGATTGGGGAACATCCGTGTGTGCGGAGCACTCAGGTGTCACCCAGGAAAGGGCGGCATCCGGATGTGAGCTGAGCATCCAGATGGGAGGGGCACGTACATCGAGGGACATCCAGATGTGTGGGGCATCCAAGAAGAGGCGGCACCCAGGATTTGGGGGCATCCATGTGTGAGAGGTGTCCAGCTGGGTGGAAGGGAGAGCGGGCATACAGGTGTCCTCCTCCAGATACGGGGTGGGAATCCAGAAAGAGGGGCACCCACAATTTGGGTGGGTGAACATCCATTTATGGCAGGCAGCAGGTTCTTGGGGTGGGAGGTGTGTGCACCCCATTTTCGGTGGGGCAGGGGGCAGCCATGGTGACATCTGTCATGTCCCTAGGGAATGGGGATGGCAGTAGGGCTGTAGGTGCCAGACTGAGCCTGTACCAAGAACTCCTGGACATTCTCCACTGGAATCCCTTGGCATTGGCCTGACATCCCTGAGAACCACACCCAAACCCAATCTCGGGGGATTTCCAAGGGAAGGTGTGGAGGATCCTCTCTCTGCCATCATTGCTGACAAATCCCTGTGCTGAACAAAGCATCCTGCTAATCTTTCCAGAGCTGGGCGTTTCACCATCGATGTTCCCAGCCCAGCTGCTTGCAATGAATCCTGTTTCAGAGGTCCATGTTCCCCAGGCCAGTGAACACCACATGTGCCCCTCAGCCTGCAAGGATCCTGTGGCTCCTCGGGGAGTTCCTGCTGGCTGCTCGTGCCAGAGAGCCCTGGGAAGGACTGAAGAGCATGGCGGGGTCTCTCATGGATGGAGAGGGAGAGAGGATGGATTGAGGGATGATGTTTATCTAGAATTATGGAATAGTTTGTGTTGGAGGGGACATCACAGACCACTCACTCCCACCACCCTCCCAGTGAACAATTCCTTCCCAGTATCCCATCCAGCCCTGCCCTCTGGCAGTGGAAGCCATTCCCTGTGTCCTGTCCCTCCATCCCTTGTCCCCAGTCCCTCTCCAGCTCTCCTGGAGCCCCTTTAGGCCCTGGCAGGGGCACTGAGGTGTCCCTGGAGCCTTCTCTTCTCCAGGTGAGCACCCCCAGCTCTCCCAGCCTGGCTCCAGAGCAGAGGGGCCCAGCCCTTGGCCTCCCTGGACTTGCTCCAGGGTCATTCCCTCCACACTCACAGGGATGGGGGGCTGCCCCCTCTTCGGTGGTCTTGGCCTGGCTCCCTCTTCTCTCCCACAGCCTGAGGGCTTGAGCTCCTGTGCTGCCCTGGAGCCACAAGCTGTGCATCCCTTTGGGGGGCCTGTTCTGGTGTGGGCTTTGTGATCTGTGGGCCAAGGGGATCCTCACTCTCAGCTGCTCATGCTTCTCCACTGGCAGAGGCCAAACACAGCCCCCTCTGTGCCCTCTCCCAGCTCCCATGGCTGCTGCCAAAGCACAGTGAGAGTACTGACAGAGGAAAATGGAACAGCAGCTAAAGCAAACCCAAAGAGCAGATGTCTTCTGCAGCCACTGCCATTCCTGGCCACTGCATTCCCAGGGTAAAGGGGCTTGGATGGTAAAGCCTGTGGAGAAATATCTACCCCAGGGCAGAGCCTGGTGAGTGGAGCACAGAAGTGGAGAGGGGGGACCTATGCTTGTTTGTTTTCCCCAGGAGGAGAAAAAAGCCTAATTTCTGTCCAACACTCCATTGGATCCAAAGCAGTGAAAGTGGACAGGAGGAAGATGGGCAGGAATCTCTTCTATTTTATTTCTCTTTTCTCAGTCCTTGGGTCTCATTCCTGTTACTCCACAGGGCCAGCAAAGCCCTGTTCATGGCTCCCTCATTCAAGGGATTTCTCTCGTCTTTGGTGGGATGGTGGAAATCAAACAGAGCCCAGACAGGTGGGAACTGTGGCAAGAGGTGGGAGGCAGAGGGACAGTGGCAGTCCTGGCAGAGGCTCCTGGCAGGGGAGTGACCTTGGCAGGGACTTGCTGCAATGTGGGGACTTCGTCACAGCCGTGCATTCAGCTGGGAGAGGGAAAAGGAGAAAGGAATGGAATTCAAGGGAGTGACTGCTCTGGTGTGAGGAAGGAAGGAAGGAGTGGCAAGAAGGACCAATCATTCCCGGGCCCAGCTTGGACTCCTGTCGGATTGTGCTGTGCTGCAGAGGATTGTCCCCCATCCTGCCCCCTCACTGAACACACCACATGGCAGGCTCATGGGAAACCAAGGAAACCCTCTCTGAATCACAGGAACACCCAGAACTGGACGAACATCACAACCATCTCCCAGGCCTGAGGTGGCATTCATTTGATTCTCCTTGCACAAGCTTTGTGGTTTGGCCTTGGAAGAACAATTATAGCTGGACAAGTGCTGAAATACCCCTGTGTGTGAAAGCAGAGGCTGAGGAGCTGCCCAGCCAGGGCCTGGGACAGGGATGAACAGCCTGCCTGGATCAGCTGAGCCTCCAGCAGCTGCCCTGCCCCATCCCTGTGCTGCTGACAGCGACACCATGTTCAGCAGCAAGTCAAACTAGACAGAAGGGCTGGATTTTCCTCCCAACATCTTTATTCAGGTGTTATCAAAATTAAGTTCTGATTAAAAGGTTGAATTAACTAATAAAACCTATCAGTAGAACAAAGCTCTCCATCCCTAAACTCACACACAAGCACTGGTATGTGCAGCATCCCTCATCCCCACTGCAACTGGCATTGCTGGCATTGTCACTGTCCCTGTCCTGCTGGCTGTCACTGCTCTGCCCAGCACAACTGGAGCTGTGATGAGCCTGAAGCCAGTGTGGTTCCGAGCCAGGGCTTGTTCCTGGAGTGGTGCATGGGACTGGTCTGTGTTTCACATCACCAGGCTGCATTTCACATCAGGGCTGCAGTGGGAAGGAAGTCACCTTCAGCTGGGGTGAGTGGTGACATTTAAAACAAACTGTGTCACTGCTGCGGGAGCACTTTGCTCCTGCTGAATGCCTGGTGGCTCACGTGAGGGAAGGAGAAATGCACAGTGGGTTATAATTTCCTTGCCAAACCTCACTCACAAACACTCACACACTTTTAATGAAACTCTCAATGAGTCAGTGCTCTTTTATAAAACTTTACTTAAAACCAGAGAACACTGTGAGGAGGATTGATTACAAGAACTGAGAAGTTCTCACTAACTTCCCCAGTGCCAGATGTTACATAACAGTGGTTGGGAGAGGAGCTGCAGCCTATCCCTGCCCTGAGCTGGGCCTGGGTTCTGCAGCTTCCCCCAAGCACCTCCACTGCTCCCAGCCCCAGCACCCGCCTGGGAATGCAGAGGGGTGTTCTGTCACCTGCAGCACTCATCAGTGCAGGAACACTCCTCATATTTAGCTTGCTGGGATGGTAAGTGGGGAGTCTGAGCATTCCTGGTTTGAGGCCCAGGCATGGATAAGGACTGGAACCAAAGGTGACAGACACTTGCAGCAACTCCCAATGCAAAATGGTGAGTCAAAGGTGGTGGGCTCTGTTCTCAACCAGAAAGGCAGATCAGCTGCTTATGTGGATTGCTCTGAACATGTTTTTCCTGCACCCAAAACTCCCTATCCAGCTGGAAAGCCCTGTGGCCTCCTGTCATATGGAGGATCAGCTGAGATCCAGACCCATCCCCTGTGTTTGCACAGCACACTCAACCTGCTCCACAGGGCTCCACACTTAGGCTGTTCACTGACACTGCAGACCTGGACACTGCCAAATTTGGGGTTCTGCTTCCCAAGCCCCCAGAGTTCCCACTGTGAGCTCAGCACAAGCAGGAGTGTGGCTGGAGAGAAAGTGCTCTCTGCTACCAAGTCCAGAAAAGGACCAAGGAGCAGGTCAGGGATCTGAGTCAATGCACAGGCACCCCCCTAAGCAAGGCTTTAGCCCCCAGAAGGCAAAGGGGCTGCTGAGCAGTCCCTGAAGAGGGGGAACAGGAACAGAGATGGCACAGGACTCCTAATGTTCACATTCACTGAGGCAACCTGAGTTACAGTGTCCCCAAGCTGTGCCCAACACAAGGACAAGGGACATGAACTGAAACACATCAAACCCTGCCTGAGAGCAGGGAACACCTTTTCACTGTGGGGGTGACCAAGCACTGGCACAGGTTGTCCAGGGCAATGTTAAGAGTTGCCATGCTTGGAGATATCCCAAAGCCATCTGGACACAGCCCTGGGCAACCAGCCTTGGGTGGCCCTGTGTGAGCAGGGGCTGCACCAGACAGACCCTCACAACCTCCACCAGTTTCCTGTGATGGTGTAACCAGCAGGTCTAAGCATAAAGGATAAATCACTAAGGGCTAGAGTTAAGCAAGAAGATGGTGTTGGAGCAGCAGAAAGAGGCAGCACAGGGCAGAAGGAAAACAGCTTGTTCTCTGCAGGGTGAAATGCAGATTTTCCTGCCTTACACTAATGAAAGTCAACATATGGATTGTACATTTGTGCAAGAGTCTTTGTGTGGGCCTGAACAGGGCACAGTCCAGCTGCAGCATCAGGGAAAACTCCCAAACCCATAACCAGAGCCTTCAGTGCAGTGTAATCACTGAGGTTTCCTTCCAGCATTGTCACATGCTGTACTGATTAGGGGGAGAAAGTATTTCTCCAAGGCAGAATTTCTCTCTAGGATAGAGTTTTTGCATAGTGAATCACATTTTCCTTCAAAAACCCCCTGCCTAAGTAAAGAGGGGGTTTGTGGCAGCACTGGGAACCAAAAGGTGGGAGAAATAATAATAAGGAAATGCAGTATTAAAAAAAAAGTCTGTAAGATTAGAGTCTTTGACTGATGGCTGGCAAAGCCTCCTTGCTGCCTGCTATAAGGGGTGCGTGGTAGGAATGGGAGATCTGGAATTTTTAACTACTTCTCATCCAAGGGCTGCTCTGGGTAATATGGATCTGAGGATAAATCAGAGCCAGAGCCTTACCAGCAGCCTCTTCCCTGAGGAAATGCCAGCACTGGGCCAGTCTGTGCTGCCCTGGAAGATGAGGCTGATCCTAACTTCTAATTAGAGAGATGACATAAGGTCAAGTGCTCTTGAGCAGGATGTCTGCTGTGTTGTTGAAATGTCTCTGCACAGAGTCGGAAAAGGGTGGGGGAAGACTCTTTCACAGCAGGGACTGGAAAGGAAGAGGAGAGACATGGCAAACATCCAGCAGAAGCAACTCAGATGCTCAGATACCATCGAGGGCAAGGAGAACACCCAGTGTGAGGAACAGAGAGGCAGCTCAGGCAGCAGCTCAGGTGACAGGAGAACTGCACTCACAAGGAGCTGCCACTGCCCAGCTGGGCTGCTCAAGGTTCTCTATTGCAGAAGACTCAGGATCTCAGGTTTGAGGAGGAGCTTTTTCTCCATTTGGTATTTCCCCACCCCAGAGTCAGTATCAGCCTTTAGTAAACAAACCCAACACTGGAACATCTGATACATCTGGCAGGTTCCCAATAGGAAGGTCACAGTTTCTGGTTTTCATGGCTCTGTGCTGTCTCTGGGGCTTTCATGGCATTTGATCCCCAAGGACCATGATTAGGACCATCATGAACTGTCTGGTCTCACAGAAAGATATTAAAAGCCAGGATATTAGAAACATTGCTGTCACAAGACCAAAAATAACAAAGTTTCTCACAGCAGTCAGCAAACTGAACTGTGAAGGTGTGGGAGGAACCAGGGGATATCATTTAGGAGCTCCAGAGGAAAGATGAGAGGGAGGTAAGGTGTAAACCTGCCCTGCTCAGTGCCAGGTGAGGATGGGGCTCACAACTCTGACTTCAGCTGAGGTGAAAATGTTATTTAGACCATTCATCCACTAAATGGACCACAGCCTGCAGTTATTCCCAACTGGAGTGCAGAGAATTTCTCAGGCAGTGATAATTCCAAGACAAGAAGATGCTGCACAGGAGTTTTAAGCATGGATCATAAAAGAACAAGCTCTCTTCAGTTTCTGCAGGCAAGGATGTCCCAGCCAGAGCCTGCAGTGGCAGATGGTGGGGGGTTTGCCACACTGGCTTTCCCCAGTGATGTGCCCTGGCTCAAGGTGACATGGAGTGTCACCATGGAGTGCCCATGGAGTCCTACCTCCCTCACATGTCTCTAAGAAACCTTGAAGGCCTTGGAGCTTTGCCTGCTGGACCATGCACCTGCCTGCAGAGCTTCCTTCTCTCCAGCTCAGGCTATGCCTGTAGAGGCAGTGACTGCACCATGAGGGGCCCTCAGCAGCTCCAGACAACCCAAATACATCCAGCCAGGGATGTCTTAAGCAGGGGGGCACAGCCCTTCTATTCTCTAACAGCTGCCAGCACATGGATGAGACACATCATTTTCCTGGGGTAGGAAACTCTGACCCTGTCCCTGGCAGTGCTGACTGAAGGTTCCTAAAGCCCCAGGGCACCTTGCCCTGCCAACACCCACTGGAATAGAGGCAGCCATGCAGAGAAGGGCTGGGCATTGCAGCCACAGCACCTTCTCCTCTTCCTCCTCCATCTTTGGCTCCTTGGCCAGGCCAAAAGGGGCAGGATCCAGCACAGCCCTCACCTGCCAGTGCAAAAAGCAGGGTACAGTGACACTGACTCCTTGTTTGAGCTGGAGCAGAGGAATAAGCAGAGCTGGAGGAAGTATATTTTGGGTAAGGACTGTATTTAAATTTGATACAACCACAGCATGCCCAGTGGGACATCACCCTCCAGTGCAGGGCACCCTTTCCAAGAGAGAGAATAGGAGACACATCAAAATGAGACCAGGACATGGAAAGTCAAGCACTGATGTGCTTTGGAAATTTATCCAAAGCAAAAAACTCCCCTAAGAGAAATCACAGAATCATGATACAACAGTCTGTGCTTCTGGGCTCCCAGCCTCACTCTTTCAACAGCTTCTCTGATGCTGCAGTAAGACTGAGTGCAAGCCCTCCTCAAAAGAAATTAATAAATATCCCATGAACTCAGACAACCAGCTGTTCAGTTTTCAGCATAGGACTCCACGAGCTGATTCTCCACATGGTTTTGATCAGCTGGCTTGAAGGCTGAAGCATAAAAGGTCCAAAACACGCTCTGGCTGAAGGCACCACAGCATTGTGGCTCTGAACCACCTGAGGGGCTGCTTTGCTACAGCCCTGTGAGCTGACATGGAAGGACAAATTCATCACCAAAACATTTGGAAGCTGCTTCCTCCATGACACTGAGCGCTGATTTCATGAGGCACTGACGAGTTTAACCTTTTGCTTCCAAAATAATCATTAGCATAATATACAAACACAATGTAAGGGAAGTTGAAAAATAATGTTTAAAAATACTTGCCTTTAAAAATTCAGCCCTTCCTATGTTATGAAAATCTGTTTAAAGGGATGGAGCAGTTTCTGGCTCTGAGCAGCCTTTGGTCCCAAAGCATTAGGAGTCGGCATGTTTTCCAGGTCAAGTTCCTAAGTTCTTCCACTGTCTTTAGTTCTGCTTGTCTCCTTTGTGTTTCCAAGGGTAGATGAGCTCCCCAAGGAACAGTTTCTTGCAGAGAGATGCCCAGGAATCCCTGGGATAGCAGCTGTAGGTGGGCAGTCTGTAGGTCTGGACCACACCTCCGTAGGAGAGGGGGTTGATCTGCATGGAGAAAGAGGGACAGCAGCAAGGGAAGCATCAGTCCTGCTCCTCACACAGCATCAGAATCCCTCCCTGGCTTGCTAAGGCTGCTTATCCTTCTCCAGCCTCCCCCAACATTAACAAATTGAGCTTGGCAAGGGGTGTTACCAGAATCATTCCCAAGCAGAGCAGCAGACAAGCAGCAGCACGAGAGCTGGGGGAATGAGAGGGCGTGTGTTACACACCAGAGTGGAGGGGACAGTGGCTGGAGAGACAGCAGACAGCAACAGAATCACAGAGTCATGGATTTTTTTCATTTGGAAAAACCTTTAAGATCATTGAGTCCAACCCTTAACCCAGCACTGCCAAAGCCACCACTAACCCATGTCTCCAAATGCCACATCCACAGAGCTTTTGAACATCTCCAGGGATGGTGACTCCACCACTGCCTAGGCAGCTGTGCCAGCATCTCACCACCTTCCAGTGAAGAAATGTTTCCCAATATCTAATTTAAACCTACATCTAGTGCTGCACTAGGGAGGCACTGGGGCTCCAGGAACTCCTCTGGAATAGACCAGTTTAGCTGTACCTGTTACAAGCCCTCAGCCCACAGCTGTGTGTCAAGTTAAACCTGGTGTCACCCAAAACCACCCAGTGGAACCAAGTCCCAGCATGACAGGATCACACCACAGAGCTCCTCATTACCATTTTCAATTAAGTCGCCTTGGGCTGAGTTATTATTTTTTAATTTGACTTCAACCACCACCTCAAGTCTGTGCCTACAAAAAATCTGACCATGGTCCCAGTTGCTGCATTGACCTTTTGAAGACAGGGATGTGAACAGACACATTAACTGTACAAAGGGTGACAGAAGCATGTTAGACCTTGGAAATGCTCACCCCAGTGAAGCATTCAGGACAGGGAGACAGGTGAAGTCCACAGGATGGATCCAGTGTGGGCAAGGCCTGACACATGAAAAGAATGCACAGCACAGTCTCCAAAAAGATGGCACAGAAATGATGGGGCTCAGAGCACAGACCATGAGAGATGCCCTGGGATGGGGACTTACAGAGGCAGGGAAAGCCTGGCTAGTGGAGAGAAATGGAAGGACATCCTTCTCTAGTAAAAGGGTTCAGCTCTGCTGGAACCAACCAAGCAGCTCTGGGAAAGGAAACTGTAATTCCCAGCACTGAATCCAGCCACAAAAGGAAAGAGAGAGCAAAACCCAGGCACAGAGTCACTACTTGGTCAAAGCTGAAATTTTTTTTGTCCACTAAAAAACATCTGAGTTTCTGGGAGTTTGCCTGTGCCACCAGTTTGCTTTAGCTGCCTGGAGCTCATGGAGTGGTGAGGGATGAACCTCCAGTGCCTACAGAGATGGAGCTCTTGGAAAGTGGTGCTGAGCTAAGAGTTCATTAGAATTAATCCTGGAGATCTTTGTCAAATTAATTTCAAAGTACAAGATTGCTCAAGCAGAAGGGGGAAATGCCTGTACACAGAAGCATCCATAGGAAGTTTAGGAAAAAGGCCAGGGCAGCTGCTTGCAGGGAAAAGTGTAAGAAAAGAATAAACAGGGGAAAAAAGAAAAGGCCAAAGAAACCTGTCCCCAGCACTAACAGCTGTAAAATCCCAGTAACTACTTCTGCCCATTTCCTCAGCTGTAGGCAAAGCAGAGTGTCTTAAGTGAACACATGCTGGGGGAGTAGGACAGGAACTGCTGCTCTACAAGAGACAGACACAGTGTGTGTTCCTTTGACTATTAGCTGTGTGGGCTGGGTGTGCACACATTTCTTGTTGAGAAACATCCCTGGGCAGAGTGCTGATAGCCAGGAGTAACACTGGCCACTGCAATAACCTGGGCTTCTTATACCCAGAGCAATTCACATCCCTGCCTCTCCTGTTACAAATGGAAGCAAACAGGCAAAACTCATTATTAGTGAAGAGGCAATATTTGTTCCCCTTATGAAAGTTCTGTAGGTCAAAGCTACAATAAACCCTGCTAGAATGTCCATCCTAATGGAGCTGTTCCCTTTTCCCTTCCTCTGTTATTTAACCCTTTCCAAAGCAGTTGCTGGAGAAGATGAGACTCTCAGCAGAAGGCAAATGAATGGATCAAACTCATCATGTCCTAGAATCCCAGAATATCAGACTGTTTGGGTTGGAAGGAACCTTAAAGCCCATCTTGTTCCACCCCAGCCATGGGCAGGGACACCTTCCACTATCCCAGGCTGCTCCAAGCCCCATCCAGCCTGACCTTGGACACTGCCAGGGATCCAGGGGCAGCCACAGCTGCTCTGGGCACCCTGTGCCAGGGCCTCCTCCACATTCAAAGGGAAGAATTTTTTCCAAATTTTTTCTCCAGACCTGCCCTCCTTCAGTTAAAGCCAGTTTTCTCTCTGGGCTATCAATTCAGTTGAGCTACACTGCCAGAAATATTTCTTCTTGTGCAGAAACAGAAATTACTTTAAACACTAATGAAAACACTGACCTATGTAAGACTTCCTGAAGAATATTAAGAACATTTGGAATGGAAATATCATCTCCCATCCTCTGCCCCCCTCCAGGGACTGGACTTTGCATTCCAGAGACACTATCCTAGAGAATCAAAAATAATCCCTTAGCTGAACCAGGAGCTGGTTGGGAATGCTCAAAGCCAGCATTATTGATTTCTAATCCATTACCAGTGCCCCACAGGACAGCTCAGACTATCAGCTACAGCTGCAATTATTTTGGGTGTAGGTCCATGCATCCAGCCTGACTTCCACCAGGCACTGCTCCACGAGGGCTTCCACACAGAGAGGGGGCAAAGCCACTGCAGATTCTCAAAGCACATCACCATGTACAATAAATAAGAATTTCACTTTTAAAAAGGTTTTCTAGATTACCCTCTCAGAAGACCTATCAGAAAGTGGGATATTCAGCAGGATTTCTGACACAAGCCCATTTTTCATTTCCACCAGCACAAAGAGAGGAAAAAAGTCCCTTTTCTGACTGTCTGCTCATTATTATTGGAACAGAAGGCTGGGACAGACATCTACTCCAGCACTTCCACCTCTTGAGGTGATGACTTGTGCTATATTCCAGACAAAAATGGATCTTCCTGCAGTGGTCCAAGGAAAATTCATCACAGTCATATGACTCACTGCCTCTGCTCTTTAAGTCGTGGTCTTTTCCCTCCATCCACCTCATCTCTCAAACACACTGATGCCAAAGTCTCTGCTCAGCAGCTCCTGTGCCTCATCTCTGGTGTCTGGTTTCCTTTTCCTGGAATCTCCTGGCCACAGAGGATGGCAGATTTTGGTTCTAACACCACTATCCTACTGAAAGGCAGGAGCTGGGAAGACAGCTTGCTTAAAGAAGGCTAGTTTTGCCCTAGAAGGCATCTGTAGAAGGGATTCCCTCTGGAATTGCTACTAGCTGGTTTGCTGGTTCCCTGCTAGTCTGACTTCTGCTGAAATAGGGTGGGACTGGTGATGGAAAAAGCAAAAGGGCTGGGAAGCTGCAGTTAAATCCTTCCCACACACTCCCCCTGTGTCCAAGTGCTTTTATAAGTGCTATACACTACTGGCAGCCTCTCCTCTTTAGGATGCAGAGAGCAAGAAAAGCTGCCCTGGGACATGGCTGTGTTCCTGCTGGGTCAGGAGATGGAAATTTCACTCATCAAAGTGTAAGGAGAACTTCCCTGCTGCCAACACCTCATTTCTTTTCAGAGGATAATTTCCTTTAGTATCTTTAATGCCAGAGCGTGGGAATGGGGGGTTACAAAAGCACAGGTAAGCTTTGCCCATACCCCTCACCAGGGCAACTCAGGAGAAAAGCAGGAGGCCCTTTCCTCTCTCATCTTGCTCAGGCTCTCATCCTGCTGGCCTCATGGAGCAGCCAAGGCTTTCCAGCACTCTGGAGGGGAAAAGCTCTTCCTGCTCTTTCATTCTGGATGGTTTATCTGCCTTCTTTTGCTTCTCCCAGTGTTCAGCAATTATCACATGAAGCTGCACAGAGCCAGCAGGTGATAATGGCATGAGGTCTTAATCCCAGAAGCAACACAGCTCTGTGCTTCTCCTACCTCCCCTTCTTCCACATTTCACTTCACACCATCCAGGGCACTGCATTTTCTCCAAACAAAGGACACAAGAAGAGCACAAAAAAGCACAGAGAGCAGCAGCAAGCCATAGCAATATGAGATTATTTCCCTTGTTTCAGCATTTTACAGCTGATAATTTTGAAGTGGAGCCCTTCAGTGGGAGCAGCACAGATGGACTGGGGTCACTCTGGGGGAAGGAATTGTCATGGAAGGCATGGGGGCCTTACCTGCATAAGGAGCCGCAGAGGTTTTCCATCCTGCTGCTCAAGGACTCTGAACTTCACTCCAGCTGCAAAGACACAAAACAAGGAAATCAAACCCATGGTGGGATTGTTGGGCTGTCCTGTGCAGGGCCAGGAGTTGGACTGCATGGTCCCTGTGGTCCTTTCCCACTCAGGATATTCCATGATTCCATGTCTGGAGCACAGACCATGCATTTGCTGCCCAGTGCTGTTGGCTGAGCCCTGATTCCCTAGAAATTGTCTTCAACCTTTCTGGATTTGGGAACATTCCCCATTTTCAAAAGGAAGCACTGATTATCTATCTTCACAATGCTTTAAGCCTAATGACACAGCTCCATTAAAAGTAACTCTTCACATCCAGCTTGAAAACTCAGTCCTAGAGCAAACACAAAGCCTAGAAATCAGCCAGCCAGACTTGAGGATGACAGAGGGACTGGAAAAACTCCCCACTTTTCCCAAACTTCCATCAGAATGGGAACTCCATGTTAGCAGCAGGCATTGCCTTTAATTTGTGCTTATGTGGACACATGCAAATCTGTCCTGCTTTTGGGCTGAGGGAGGGAAGTGGCTGACCTGGAGGCATTAACACATTTCAAAGCAATCCCTGCCCATTAATGCCAGCATCCACATGTTTTTAACAGGCTGACCCCATCAAACCTGCCATATTCCTATTTGTTCTTGGATTTGCCTCACTGCCAATACTGTAAGGATAAATAGGAAAGATTTTGGATTCCAGCGCACACACAGATTTAATACAATGTTTCAAAGGTAACAGCTTGGACTAGAGAGGCATTTTTCTTACAAAGATGTCAAATTACTTCACAGGAACAAAACCACCAATCCATCTCTACAAACCTGTTCCAGCCAAGCATGCCCTGTTAATCTTTCCTGCAGGTAAGAAGATGAGAGAAGGAAGACTAAGGCACAGATCAAACACTGACAGGAAAACAAACAGAAATAAAACATCATTGTAAGTGTAAGTGCCATTGCTGCAGTATCTCTATGATTCTTGCACACTGAAAAACCAAAATGTTTTCTCTTTTTCCTCAAGCTCCTTGAAATTCCTCAATTTCCTTGAATTATTTAAAATCATATAGTTCACTCCTGGGATAGAACACTTCTCTCTAGCACATCGCTCTTGTTTAAACTCTCTCCCCAAATCATAAACCTTTTTCTGTCCTGGACAGGAGGGATTTATCTGCATTTTGCTGGATTATATTGATAGAGGTGCTTCCCCAGTGGCTTGAAATAGATGTTTGAGTACCCTGGGCCTCAACAAGCAAATGTGCTGGATGGCCAAAGTGCTCAACATGATTCACAGAGCTTTGGCTATGAGGAAGTGTCTAAGGCATTCCAGGAACTACTTTTCCGGCAGACTTTGTCAGAGAGAGACAGAAACAAGCAGGCACTGAAGGTTCAGATACATGGTTGAGCACAATGGAGTCTCACCTCAGGAACAGTCCATTATCCCAGCAAATGCTGCTTCTGTAGGTCCTGGCCACACACCTCCCTTCTAAAGCTGCAAGCCAACACTTTCTTAACTAGATTATTTCATTGCTCAAGAGACTTAAACTTCTAAGAAAATAGGAGCACAAAAAGGCTATAAATTCATTTTAGAATGGCCTGCAGATGACTGCAGTGCTCAGGACTCTGAGCAGTTCCCTTCTCACAGAAGAGCAAGAAGGCTCAGGCTCCTGCAGATCACTCCAGCATAGAAGAGCCCTGAACTGTTCTGTGACTTCCAGCCAACCCCAAACTTCAGGGATCTGCTTTTCCTGTACAAAGGCATCAGAAACGGCACAGGAGAGGTCAGGACATGAACTCATTTGCTTTTTTTCACATGACAGCACACTCAAGTCAGGCCACTGCTGGTTTGTACTCTAGCAATAGTGGCAGGTCCTACAGAACTATGACAAAACCTGTCCCAACATTTCCACTGTGAATATTGGGAAAGGGAAGTACAGGAAAAACGAGCTGGCCTGTTCACAATCAAACAATGCTGGTAACCTTTGTGTGGGGGCAGTTTGAGAGCCCTGAAACCCCTGCTGCTCCTTTCTTCATGCTCTGAATCCACATTCCAGCCAAGGTGGCACCCCTTGAGCTGGCACTGGGTGCACACAACTCTTGCACAGAGGACATCAGCTGTGATCTAGATAAAAAAGGGCTATTGAAGTAATAAATATTTCACTTTGGATGTGTAAACAAAAAATGCATTTAGTTTCTGGTGTGTGGATGGATCATTCACCTACCCCTGGCCTGGGCTTCACCAGTGAGTACTTTGTCAATTCAGACACTGAGTCAAAGAACTTGGAGGCCACATACCACAACTGAACTGAATTGAACTCAATCTCCTTCCTACCAGCAAAAACTACCCATTCATGTTGGTAGAACCATCTTGGTGATGCCTGTAAAACCAGCTGCCCTAACACCTGCCAGAAGATGTCTTCTCCAAGTTGTGAGTCTGACAAGGGAGGCAGCACCTCAGTAGTGAGCACATCATGTGATGTGTATTCTCTGAAGTCCTTGAATTGGATTCAACTGCTCCATCTGTTCCTGTTGCCATGCCACAGTTTTGTGCTGGGGCAGGAACACAGGCTGCAGAAATGCTCAGAGATGCCTCTTCCTTTCACAGGCACCAGGGCACTGCAGTGCCAGTCAAGGAACTCAGCTGAGAAGTCAATCTCCTGTTTGGGTGGGGGCTTGTTTGCTGCAGCAGAGACCTGGCTGAACAGGAATGAGGAGGAGTAACCTGTGGCCTTACATAACCTAAAGGAATTCATGGTCTTACACCTCTCAGTGGCACCAAGATTTCCTCCTGCCCTACATCCTGCTCATTACTGGGTCAGTTTTCTTCAGCAGCATCTCCTGTTCTCTAAAGACAGCCCTGAAGGGTTTAAGGTATTTCTGCCAGGAAATTCATAGGAACCTGCTGAAGGCTCCCATGGAAAATTAACAGAGTTGGTTACACAGCTCAGCTCTACCTTCCCAAAACTGAGCCTGGCAGCTCTCCAGCAGACAAAGCTGCTGAGGTTGCCTCGAGCTTCCTCTGCCTTTGATGACTGGCCTTGGTTTACTGATGATCAAGCTCTTTCTTCTATGCTAAATTCCTGCTGCGTGCTCTTTAAAAGGATGGGAGATAATAATTTAGATGTGCTTGACTGTAACTAGATCAACCATAGCTGTGGACAGTCAAAAGCATTCCAGAATGAGTCCTTACTCTGGTGCCAGCCATGGTTTATGGTTACCCAAAGTGGAAAAACAATGACTGGTTTCAAAATGGTGACAGATTAGTCTCGAAAAGGGAATGATTATCTGAACTCTGCCTAGAGCTTTGAAATTCATCCAAACACCTCAGGTCAGGGCTTCAGTCAGTCAAAGTCAGCACAGAACTGAAAAAGCTCAATTGATTTGTAAGCACTGTAGATCCAACCCTTTGGAACAGCTGATATTCCAAGCATTTTTGTGATTTGGCTTGTTTCAGAGCCCAAACACCCAAAGTTACGAGCTTGTTTCACAGAATCATGGAATATCCTGATTTGGAAGGGAAAAGATCATCCAGTCCAGCTCCTGGCCCTGCACAGACATCCCAACAATCCCACCCTGTCCCCGAGAGTGCTGTCCAAACACTCCTGGAGCTCTGGCAGCCTTGGGGCTGTGCCCATTCCCTGGGAGCCTGGGCAGTGCCAGCACCCTCTGGGGAAGAGCCTTTCCTGAAATCCAACCTAAACCTCCCCTGGCACAGCTCCACACCATGTTTGACTCACAGAAGTTTTACCTCACCTGGTAGTCTAGAACTGGAATAAAAGTGACCTCATTTATATGGTGCTTGTTTGGATGCCATTTTTAGTGGCCAAGGGCTTTCTAAAGGTACTCCTGATTCTGCTTAAGGTTCAGATTTCCTTCCATTGACATCCTCATCCTGCTCCTTGCAGGAACTGGTCCACAGCAGGGACACCTGCACAACTAAGCCTCAGGTTCTTCTACCCCCACTGCATCCTCAATTCAGGAGGGACCCAGTGCATCAAAATCAAGCACATCATGCAAAATGCTTGAAGTGCTGCAGGGGCAGAGCTGAGGGACTCACCTGCAAGCCTGTAGGATCTGCAGAGGCGAAGGATGAGGGAATAAAGAGGCAGGGAGTCAATCAGGTCCACCAGCAAGTGTATGAGGCCCTGCACAATCACCACCAGCAAGCGGAGCTACAAAAACCAGTTAAACAGAACATCTCAGGAAACAGGAGATTAAACACTTGTAAATTCCTCAGCTGAGCTGGGATCTAACACTGCTGTGTGCTAACTCAAAGCCTCCCAAAGTGGGTGTGACGTCTGGAAGTGCTGAGCATCCAGACCCTGCATGAGGGTCCTCAGCAATCTGGGTTTAAGGGATAACTGGAATGAAGCTCCTACAGCTGGAAATGCTGTGACCAGCAAGGACATGAGAACTACTCCACTTGCAAGCCACAGTTGAAAAAGAAGCCCAAATTCTTCAAGTCAACTCCATCATTGTGTCCCAGTGAATGTAAATTTTCCTCTCCAACAGTGAGCTGCAACAGCTCATTTCAGCCTGAAGAAACCCCACGTAGAGTTTATGCAATAGCAGAGCAGGCAGAAATGGGCTTCCTGCTCTGTGTTTTCTGTCCCTGACTAAAGCACCTCCTTTTGTCACACTGCAGTTATTTTCTGCTGCCAAGCTCATCTGAAAAGAGAGGGCTCAAAAAAAAGATTTTGGAAACATGTGATGGCCACTGTCTGTGGAAAATTTGGCTCCAGGCAGATTGTGGAGAGGACTGGTCATACTGGGGGAAGAAAAGAAAAATAAAGAAATTCCAGCCTCTGAGGAAAATGGCTGAAAACATCTAACACAGCAAGTTAATTCCCTGGAAAAAAAAAAAAAAGTTCTGCATCAGACTAGAGAGGCCATCACTATAGAAGTGGATGGAAACATAAAAAAACAACTTCTGAGAGAAAGAGAGGGGAACAGTTTGTCCTGCTGGCCAGGATTTGCTGGGAATTCCCTTTGGAAAAAACACAAACATGAGCTGTGTGAGAATCCTTCCTAGGACACCCACATTTTTGTTTTCTTTATGGATGACCATAAATGTCTAGGAAGCCTTTTTTTGCTACCTCAGAAAGGAGTGTTTGACTTGTTTCAAGGGTTAAATCTTACCAGGGTGAACACCAAATAATACAGTGCAGTTGTAGGCAGGAGGAACAGCAGGATTGTGAACAGCAAAGTGCCAATAAATAACTAGAGAAAAAGGAAACACAGTCATGAGCAGAGCAATGGCAAAATAAAATACATTACAAATAAAAAATAGAAGACTCTGAGGCAATGGAAGTTTGCAGGACTCCTTAATATGTTTTTATCTTGCCTATGTGAATAATGCAGTTACCTTGGATATTTTCAGTATTTCTCCTCTCCCTGGGCCTTCTTCAAAACTCCTTATTATGGGAATACATTTGGAAAGATAAATAAAAGCTGGATCCTGACAGCAATTTTCCTTTACAGACAACATTCAATACTTCCCATTTCAGGCTGGCTTCCTTAGGAAACAAGACTTAGGTGATCTTGCATTTTTTCCACTCTCTCCCCAGAAGTTTTAGAGCCATTGATCAGATTTTACCAGAAAAATGTGGAAAAGAATAAAGAAGTGGTAATTTGAATGGGAATTCTGGAAAGAATTGAGAAGTGCTTTTGTTCCTCCTTGTTTTAGCAGTACAGACACTTGGTGCAAACTTGACAGAATTTGGGTGATAAACATTCCCCAAGGCAGCAACCAGCTGAGCTGTCCAGCCACTGGAATTCTGCCTCTTGCTCATTGGGAAGGTGGGAGAGACAAAGAAGCTGGAGTTGAGGAGCAATATTTAGAGGATGAAGGAGAAAAATCCCTAAGGAAGCAGGTGTCATTAGCTCCACTGCCCACGGAAAAAGTTATTTTTATTCTGGGCTAGCCCAGTTGGTATAGGTCTAAATAATTCCCAAGTGGGAGAAATGCAGATTTATACCAAATGGGGACCTGACTCTTCTATTTCCAGTCACCACTTCCAGAACAGAGAGGCCACAGGAGCATAGGGCACTGCAACCTCTGCAAAAAGGGACCATGGCTGCAGGATATCATGAAAGGAAACAACCCAGCAGCCACGGCACAGAGGTGGATCAGCATTGCAGCTTTAGGGATGTAACCAGGAATAGATCACAACCCAACCCATTCTCCTCACAGCAGTTGTTTCTCCCTTCTCCTGTCACTCCACTGCAGTTGTTCAAACCTCCAGAAGTCTTTTAAGGTCTGCTTTGAATGTCCCTTCCTAGCTGGCCAGTGACACAATTCCCACTGGTCTCCAGAGCAGCAGGATGGAGCCTGAAGTGCCAAACCAATTCTCCTCAAAGTACACAGGGAGTGAGCCCTGATGCAAACCTGGCACAGAGGCTTTTAATCACCAAAGAAACAGAAAGCCAGCCCTCAGCTGTGCTGCAAGAAGCTCAGGGTTATCTGTTGTAATAGAGAGAGGTGCTGACCCTGCAAGTTTCCTAATATTATTGTATTATTTCAGTGGTGTTTGCAGCTGCAGGCCTGGAGCAGTTCAGGCTCTGCTGGACTTTTGCATGGCATTTCAGAAATTAAAAAGAGCTTATAGCACTTCACAAAATACTGCCTCTGCCTGAGTGAGAGTGTGTGGGCCAGGCTCCAGCACAACGTGAATGAAACGGGGCCTTTTAATAGAAACGCTGCCACGGCTGTTACTGTGGCAACACTGCTGGGCACCACATTTCCAACTGCCTCCATCCCTCCCCCATTCCCACTCCAGGCTCCCAGAGCTGCCAGCATCTGCAGCACCCACCACAGCTCGCTGGGTGCCTGGCAGGCGCTCAGGGCAACTGCACTGGCCAGAATTTGGCCCTCTGAGCAAGGGAAGGGGTGCTGGGGGGCTGGGGAAGGGGAAGGAGAAGGGGAAGGGAAAGAAAGGGAAAGGATGCTGGAGAGCAGGGATAGGGTGCAGAGTAGGGAAAGGGTGCAGGGCAGGGAAGAGGTGCTGCAGGGAAAGGAAGGGGTGTTGGAGGGCAGGGAAAGAGTGCAGGGCAATGAAGGGGTGCTGCAGGGCAGTCAAGCAGTGCTGTAAGGCAGCAGAAGAGCCATGGGCTCATTGTCGAGGTATGTCCTTGTTCTGGGCACCACAAAGGCTCCTGTGTCTGTGTTCCCAGTATCAGTCAGAGTAGGAGGGGAGGGCATCACCAAGGGACACCCCAGGGCTGTGGCACTACCTGGTCCAGGTCATAGGAGCAGGAATCCACCCGCTGCCGCAGCACGTTCCACTTCTTCCCCCGGAACAGGCGCCACAGGGAGGACAGGCCGTAGATCTTCAGGCAGTAGAGCCTGAGCAAAGAGAAGGCTCTGCAGCACAGCTGGCAGCTCCCAGCTCCAGCACCACCCAGCTGTCACCAGCACAGCCTCATGCCCACTCACCCACCTGCAGAGCTAGGGCTGCCAAAAGAAATGCACTGGCAATGATGCAGATAAAGACTCATAGCTCAGTCAGCCCTGTCTGGGCTGGCCCCTGGCATGGGGGCTACTGCAGCCAGCTCTGGGCCACTGGAGGGCAATGGCCAGGCCATGCCCTGGAGCTGCAGCAATCACCAGCCTTATGGCAACACCTTCCCTGCAGCAAAAGGGTGCTGAGGCCCTGGCACAGGGTGCCCAGAGCAGCTGTGGCTGCCCCTGGATCCCTGAAGTGTCCAAGGCCAGGGGGGGAATGAGATGAGCTTTAAGGCCCCTTCCAACCCAAACCATTCCATGATTCTATGAAAAGAACCAGCAATCCTGTTTCCCCAAGCTCACCTGTGTCTCCTCAGTTCAGATCTGTCCCTTTCCCTGCTTTCACACCCTTCCAGACAGGGCTGGCCAAGGTCTTACCCCCACACCAGAGCCAATGCAATGCACTGAGCCTCTGCAGCAGAGATGCAAGGGAGAGGAGTGGAGCCCCTGCAGCTTCTCTAGTAACCCACAGCTCTAAAAATCCTTAAAAGTGGGAAGAGACCAGTGAAATGCCTTGTGGCCCCTACTGCACCCCTTCCTTAGGCTTTCAGAACTTGGTGCTATGAGACTTGGAGCTACTTCCCTCACAGAGAAATGACAACAGTGAGGGAAACTTTGTGTGACAAAGGGTAGGAAACAGACACCTCTTCATGGAATAACATCAAGGAAGAAAGAGCTCTTGGGATGGAGAGGAGGCATGAAGTGCCCTGGGCAGCACTGCCAACATACAGGGGTGTAAAGGAAGGGGACATGGCCAATGTATGGGGTACAACTGAGTCTGAGAAAGCCTGAGCTACAAAAGCCAGACTGGCAAACCAGGCTAGCTAAGGTGTGGAGGCTGCTCAGATTTCACAGCAGCAATGTGAAAGCAGAGGCAAGGAGTCTCATCCAAGAGAAGAATCTGGTTTGAGGAACACCAACTGCTTCAAGGAATTGGCAGGGTGCCTCCAGACTGGCAGGCACAGCTTGGTGCACTAATGCCTAGGCAGGAGGCAGCCCAGGACAACTCCTCCAGGTTCTGGCATACACCTGCCCATGGCTCTGACTAAGGCCACGCTCTCCCTGCAGCCCCTGCCATGACACCCAGTGGGTGTTGCTGGAGTGGCACCTGCCCCACCTGCCCTGCTGCCTGCACACACATGCCTGCCCTTGTTTCACTCTGTGGTTTGCTCCAGAAGGGGATCTCACCAGCACCTGAACCAGCAAACTCTTCCTCCTGCCAGCTGCAGGAATTCTAAGGGCTGTGGTGGCTGTGGGTGACTGCTGACTCTTCCTGGCTCTCCATGGGGACAGCACACAGCTCTTTGTACTTCTGACAAACACAAGACAGGTAGGCTGCTCCCTGCAGCTCTGGGGTAAGAGTAACCAGCTGACAAAATGCTTTTCCTACTTCCTACTACCACTCTGCACAACTAGGATGAGCAAAGCCATTTCTCACAGACCAACACAGAAATTCCAGTAATTACAGATGTTGGGAAGAGACCTCCCACTCCTGACATTACTGATTCTGGGTGGAAGATCTATGCTCACAACAGACCCACCTCATAAATCAGGTCTCAATATTTCCAACCATAAACTACCCATATCTAAAGATTTTACTGTTTCTTGTGCTGTTTGCTATGCAAAGCCTGAGGACGGAAGATGTCCATTCTGTACTTTATAAGGCAAAAGGTCCTTTATCATGTATCCCATCTACCTGGCAAGCACATCCTGTGGCCTGTGGGACTCCTTGGTGCAGCACAAGTTGAGGAGAGTAGGAATAGAGCACAGTGATGGGCACCTCTTGCACAGGAACCCCAACATGCCCCAGATGTGCCCCCTGCGCTCTTCCTACTCATTCTGAGCTGCTGCCCAGCTCTCAGGCCACAGGACCCTCCAGACAATGACACCAGGATAGTGTCACAGACCCCCTGTAACCCCAAAACTGCCACCTGTGCTCCACAGTGCAGGCAAGGACCTCTGAAGCAGCTTAGACACAGGGGTTTTGGGGCTTCTTCAAAACTAGGGTACCCCTCTCCTCCTATTCCTCTCCAGTTCTCCTCCAAATCTCTAGCAGGTGGCAATGGAGGAGAGTACTATGAGGCTGAATCAAAGGGATGGAGTGAGCTGCTTTCTTGTCCCCTGCCTGTCATGTAGTTTTATTTTTCCAGGTCACTACCATGACAGATAAATATCTAATTGCAGGAGAAAGATGGGTTGCTTGTACTACTGGGGCCATCATTTCTATGGGCTTAAAAGACTGCAAGAAATTAATTGTGGGTTAAACTGTGAATTTAGGAGAACTACACCAGGACTGAATGCTTCACCACAGCCTGAGGTGTTTCCAAACAAAGCCCAGAGAGGGAGGGGGACTCACCTGGCCCCGTAGACATAGAAGCAGTAGATGTGGAAGGTCAGGAGCGCGATGATGTCGGAGAGGATGCACAGAGCCATGGTCAGGCCCAGACAAGCCGAGAGCCCCACGTACCACAGGATCATCTCAATGAAGGGGGACAGCAGGTGGATGTAGCCTGGTGGACATGGCAGAGGGTCAGTGCTTGTCTGTCATCTCCCTATTGACCCTCTCAACAGGCTGATTCCCCTCGCCCTGCAATGCTCCAGAAATCAGAGCCATGAAAACATGGAAGTGAAGCTGGAAAACTCCTTTAGATGCCACCTTCTCTTTAGGGGGGCAAACAAAAACTCTTTTTCTGCCCAAGTTTCTGCCCCAAGGTGGGGCAGCACTGGGAGCATGGGGAGGAGTGTGCATAGCTTGAACACAGCAGTCACCTTTCTCCACATGGGGTTTCATGGAATCAGCATGGCTGATGGTTTGGGTTTCAAGGCACCTTAAAGATCATTTAGTGACACTCCCCCTGCCATGAGCAGGATATCTTCCACCAGACCAGGTTGTTTCAATCACTATCCAATCTGGCCTTGAACACTTCCAGGGATGCAACATTTGATTTTCTACATTTATGTCCAGGTTCTTGAGTACATTTTTAACTGTACACATCAACCTTTACTGCAACCATTCCTGTTTTCCTGCTCTTCCCACAAAAGCCACATCATACACCTTTTGTAAAATAAAGCAGTGTGGACAAACAGTCTCTTTCATCACCAAAGTGGGGCAAAGTCACAGAAACAAGACCATACTTGACTGGTGAGCAAAGTAAATCTGTAAGGTAACTATGGAGCTTGTGTTCATTGTGCCTGTATTCCTCCATCAAGGATAACAAGGGTGTGTTATTTCAAGGTAGGACCTGAAATAATAAAATTGCACTAAGCTGAAGTTGGTGATAGGACAGGGTTGGCATTTGCATTCCTGCACATTTCTCATCCCTATCCCAAGAGCTACCTCTCACATGGCAAAGACCATGAAACCCTACAAAAGACCTTACAGCAGTGCCTTCCCTTGGACACTCACCACCACTGACACCAAAGAACTAAGGCCCAGCAGGATCTGCACTTCTTGCAGAGCATCAATACCAGCACTTTATTTAATATGCATGAATTCCTTGTGTGGGAATCCAACTTTGGCTTCAGTTCCCACAGCAGGAAGACTCCCAGACAAGTCTGTACTTGCAGAAGTGCATTTTGATTCATTACTCACCTCTAGGCAAACATTAAACACTCAGAGGGAAGAGATGAAAAGGGAGGCTGGAAAGTTAAACAATTTCACTTACTGATCCAAAGATGGATGTGATAAAGGAAGAAGCGGCCCAAAACTTGATCCAAGGCTCTGTTCATTTTCAGCCCAGCTGGTGCTCCCATCAGCCACTGGAGCAGGTCCTGCAGCTCTTCAGCCACGTGCTGCAAACACAAGGAAGCCAGGCCATGGAGAGAAAAGACTGCACTCACACTGAACAGGGCCAGTACACTGTAACTGCTGCCTCCTCAAGTATTCCACCCCAGCCTTCAAACCAATGGGAAAAAATCCAAACAACTGCTTTACAGACAACTACCTAAATCAGAAATACACCTTTATTAATTCCTTACTGAATCAAACACAACAGCTGAGAGGAACTTGAATTGCTTCAGTGGTCACTGTGCTGGGAACACGGAACTGTGTCACCCCAGTCATCCCTGGAAGGCTTGCACAGTGGGATCTCCTGGGGCAAAGAGGGTTCTGGAAATAGATGGCAAATGCTGGTGCACAAATCCACTTCTGGGGATGAAAAGTCAGAGTTGAGTTCAGGGAAGGCTGTCAGGATTTTAAAAGGGGGGAAGATGCACTAATGGGCAAAAAAGAGTGAATTTTTATAAACAATCAGTGTTTGTTTAAAGCAGGGTAGGAAACACAATTACATAAATGTATTTAATGCAAAAACTCTCTTGATACTTTGTGGTGTGCCAAGCAATAGCCCTGATCTTGCCTATCACTCTCTGCAGGCTTCATGGACAGGTACTCACAGCATCCCAGCAACAAAGCAGCCTTGGAATCACTGAGGAAAAACATTAATGGAGCTCCTCCCCACACCACTGAATCAGAAAATCATTATGGTTGGAAAAGCCCTCTAACATCATCAACTTCTATGAACCTAATACTGCCAGGTGCACCAGTAACCTACATCCCCAAGTGCCACATCCACATGGCTTTTTGAACACTTCCTGTGACTCCACCAGTGTCCTGGGCAGCCTGTTCCAATGCCTGACCACCCTCTTCATAAAGGAATTTTCCCAATACACAATTTAAATCTCCCCTGCTGCAACTTGAAGCTGCTTTCTCTTGTCCTGTCCTTTGTTACCTGGCTGCCCCCTCCTGTCAGGGAGTTGTGCAGAGCCAGAAGGTCCCCCCTGAGCCTCCTTTTCTCCAGTGATGCCTTAAGTTTAAGCTCTCATATTTTTCTGATTCAGATATGTACTGCATTGGTGTGCGGCTCTGGACTTCACATAAGGTGTTAGCAAGTTCTCCTCACAGTTCAGTCAGACAAAACAATCCTTTTCCAGCCCCAGAACCAGGGACACCACTGAAGCTTCAGGCCCAAAAAGTGCAAACAGCAGCAAATTGATGAGAGCAATCTGGGAGGATGGGACTGCAGAACCTGGAGCTGGAATTGGACAATTAACACAAATATGTAAATGCACCCAAACTTATAAAAATGTGAAAACTCATGACCAGTCATCCATCTTGGGTCCATCTTGGTGGGACCACAGCCAGGCTCTAGTGCTGCTCAAGGTGTATCCTTTTAAAGGCTTTTTAATAAATCTCTACTTTATTGCTTTAACACTGTCTAGCCTCTGTTCCAGGCAGCCTCTTCAGGCATCTCCAGGCTGAGCCCCTTTCCCAGCTCCCTCAGCCTCTCCTGGTGCTCCAGCCCCTTCCCCAGCTCTGTTCCCTTCTCTGGATCTGCTCCAGCCCCGTGTGCTGCAGAACAAACCAAACCCCAGCTCGGGATTGTTCCTTCCTACCTCAAATGTGTGCTCCAGACCCTTCACTGAGAGCTGTGATTCAGTTTCTGGTGATTTCAGCCCAGGTTGGTGTTATTTATTGATTTTCTCTCTACACTCCATTTCTCCACACTCCCCTTGCAGTTGGGTGATTTTTCTCCTCAGAACTTCCCACCTGCCCTGCTTCCCTGAACTGAAACCACTGCTGAGCTCCAGTTACCAAGCTCTGAACTGAGGGAGCTGATAACCTTCAGCAAACAGGTGGGGAAAATACCTGGAAGAAGTGACCTCTTACACTGTCTCACATGGACACAGATTGTGAGGAAAAGCCCTCTTTTTCTCAAAAAAATCCCACTTACAGCCCATGCAGGTGAAGGGCACTGAAAACTGCCCACGTGTAGAACCACCAAGCCACGCTCCCTAAAGCTGATGCACTGTAGCCTACTTTCCTTATCATTCACATCTATAATTTCCCTAGGGAAAAATTATTTCCAAAGAATGATTCCATTTTCTTTATTAACCAACAGATCCTGGTGAAATGAGTTTGTAAACATTTACTTTCAGTGCTGTGGCAAAATTAATGGCTCCATTTTCAACTTCTCCAAAAGGCTTGTCTTTCTATTTCTTTCCTTTTCCCTCTGTCTCACTGCAAGTCAGGACTGATTGGATCCCATGGAGCTCACCTCTGTGGCTCAGATGTGTTTGCTGCTTTATAAATAGACTGGTTTTAATATTTAAAGCATTGGATTGGTAACTTAGAAAAAGCATTTGGGGATTTCAATGAAATATTTAAATGTTTGAAAGCAGTCCTTCAGCAAGGCTGGGTTTTAGCAGTGAGTATTTCTGGAGGCTGTCAGTCCCAGAGGTGCTGCTAAACCCTGGCAGGGGCACGTAGCCCTGGGAAGGTGCCCTACCTTGCTGTTATTTAGCTGGGCAAGGCATCTCAAAACAGAGTACCGAAGCATAACCTTGTAGGTTGTTTTCCAGACAGATATTTTAGGACTGATCAATAACAAGCAGAATCAGGAAAGGTGACTGTGAGTCTGATTCTCCTCCTGCAGTCATGAATACTGAATGTGGGCATATTAATAAATTAGATACAGTGGTTTGGAAGTGTTTCATAACAGGGTGCTGGGACATGACCAAATTGGAGAGAGACTGGAGCTAACAAGGGTTAGATGAGCTCACTGTGGAAATACTCTCTTCACTGTCATGCTCTTCTTCCTAGTTTCCATGTGCAGAGGACTAACACTGATGTGACATGGATGGAGAAGGACACACAGGGCACTGTGATGCCCCAGAGAAGGGAACAGAGCTGGGGAAGGAGCTGGAGCACCAGGAGAGACTGAGGGAGCTGGGAAAGGGGCTCAGTCTGGAGAGAAGGAAGCTCAGGGGGAACCTTCTGGCTCCCTGACAGGAGGGGGCAGCTGGAGGGGTCGGGCTCTGCTCCAGGGAACAGGGACAGGATGAGGGGAAATGGCCTCGAGTTGCACCAGCAGAGGTTTAGGTTGGATTCTGGGAAAATTCCTTCACTGCAAGGGTGGTCAGGCACTGGCACAGCTGCCTGAGGCAGTGTGGAGTCACCATCCCTGGGGGCACTTGTGGACAGGGCTTAGTGGTGGACTCGGTGGTGCAGGGCTGATGGTTGGACTTGGTGACCCTAAAGGTCCTTTCCAGCTTTAAGGACTCTATCTGGTGCAAGTCAGAGCATGCTCCAAAACTATCCCTGTCAGACACACCTGCCCTGTGTCTGTTGCAAGTGGTTGGGGCTCTAAGATACACTTTTTGTAAATTAATATCTAAAAATATTTTTCAGGAAGTGTTCTCTCTGCTTGCTTTGTTTATAGATCAGTGGAACAAGACTGAGTAGGAACATATATCCAATTATCTCCAAGCCCCAGTAAAGCTTTTGCAGGCACAATATATGATAAATATGTAACTGTTTCAAATAGATTGCAACTCAGGAAAAAGAGACATGGCAAGGATAAAAGAGATGAAGGGGGAAAAAAAGGAGATGGTTTATAAGCAGATCTGTTTAAAACCCAGTGCAGAGCTTTGAGTCAGGTATTTATGAAAGAAGCCTGTCTTGTAGAAGGCAAAAGCAAGGACAACCATTGGGAAGCCTGGTGGGATCAAGAGGAGGAGGAAGGTAGGAGTTGTGAGGGCACCTACAGAGAGAAGATTATTCAAGTTTTCCATTTTTGGATTTGAAAGCCTGCTTCAAAAATCAGTCCTTCCTAACAGCTCCTTGCCAGTTACTCCCTGGGTGTCTCTGAATCACATCTGCCTCACTGAGTGACAAAAGCAACTTGTTATTACAGCCAGCACAGCACAGCTCACCACGCTGGGAAAGTGGGAACTGCACTTAGTGATGTCTTGTGCAGCATCAACAATTGCCACCCAAGTGCTGATTTGAGATCCATTTTATCAGAGGATGACAAGGGATGGCCAGAGAGAACAGCCTGCACTCCTGGCAGCAGGCTGAGCTTGTGACCCTGCCAATGCTGAGAGTCAAAATAACCCACCTTCCTTCCAGAGAGATGTTGGTTGGAAAAAACCCGAGCACTGTATCTAGGCCCCACACAGCTGGGATTTTGTCAATGTTGAAATCAATCAATCAAACCAATAAGCTTATGTGTTATATAAGGGTAGCCAGTCAATAAGAAAATCAGTAAGGTTAAAGTGAGGTTATGCATATAGCCTTACTATACATAACAATCTTATTATAATAGCAATATAGGTTGGAAGGGACCCATCAGCATCATCCAGTCCAGCTCCTGCTCCTGCACAGACACCCCAACAATCCCACCCTGGGCATCTCTGGTGTCCAAACACTCCTGGAGCTCTGGCAGCCTCGAGGCTGTGCCAAATCCCTGGGGAGCCTGGGCAGTGCCCAGCACCTCTGGGGCAAATGAGATATCCAAAGTTCTGTTTACCAACACACACAGAGGTGTAGGATCAATGCTATCAGCATATCTGGGCACAGCTCAAAGCAGAAGAGTGTTAGGGAAGGAACAGGAGCTCTCTGCACACAGGGAATGCTGAGTTACTGAGCTTGGCAACACACAAGCACTTGAGAAAGCCCAGTGATGGGAATAATGCAGACCAGATGGACACTCAGCAGCAGAGAGGAAACCTAGTGCTGAATGGCTGAGGGGAGATTTTGCTGTCATACTGGAAAAGAAGTGGTGCTGGCTTGCACACCACATGCTGAAGTCATTGGTATATTTTGGGATCACTCAGAACTGCATTTTTTTAAGGCCTGCACATAATGCATATCAATCAATGCCCAGCAAAGGGAGTAAAAAGACTCCAAATGATTTTATGTCCACAATCTCATATGCCTGAAAGAAGAAAGTAAGGGTGGAAAAAAGAAGAGATGTGAGTGGCCTGAACTGATAAGCCTGGGAAAAAACAGGGAAGAAAGGCACTGACTGGCTATCAGCCCCTCCAGACATGGAGGAGTCAGCACTTCCAGGAAAGAAAGCAAACAGCTCCTGGTGATAGCCAGGTAACAGAGTCCACACATGGAGGAGACGTGGTGAACATAGCTGTCACTGTGATGCAAAAGCTGAGTGACAGATGAGCTAAATTACTGAAAGGGGAACAAACAAGCAACCCTCACAAGAAAGCCTGTCCAGGACAGGTGCTGGGGGTGGACACACCTTGAGCACAGAGAGCGTCCATCTGCCAAAGACACCGGGCAGATGGAATCCCTCCCAAAGCCACCTGTGCAACCAGGAATGCAGCCAAAGCCACTTCCCTGCAGATTTGTTAAGAAATCAGATTTCTGAGAGCTGGGCACTTCTAGTAATCCCAAAGGCAAAGCTCTAGAGAACTTAAACTTCTCCAGCTGAAATATCTGAAAGGAAAAGAAGTAGGAATAAGACTTAGAAGAATATTTGCAGTGTATAGCTCAAACACAAGAGCAAGTTTCCTGCAACAAATGTGGTTCTTCCTACCCACCACAGCTACTGAGTAGTGTCTACAACATGCTGTCCTTAAAAGTTTGACTATGAAAGATAAGAAAACCAGCAATGCTCCTGATCCACAGCTATGCTGGACACTCCATGCATGCTTTCTGAAAAGTCCAGCATGTACAAGAATGATCAGAGACCTTGCAATAATTAAGGAGTTAGACATGGACCAAGATCATTGTCAAGGGAAATGTGAGCTCTTCCCAGGAAATGCAGCCTAAGTAGGAAAAATAAACCACTGCTGGAATTCTCTGATCAAAATCAAATTCTTCCCAACCAAGAAGCTGGAGAAAGAAAAGACATTTTCCAGCTGCTAGAAAGAAACCAATGGAAAGACTCATTCAGAAACGAAAGAAAAGTGGGCAGAGAAAGGATTAGGCTGTGCAGCTGCATGGCACAGCTCAAAATTGGCTGCACATGTATTCCCAAGACACAGGAGCTCTTAAAACAGAGCTGACCTCAGATTAGAGGTCTGGTCTTAAGCCTCTGAAGTACATTACATGTTCCTTACTGCCACTAAACAGATACACTGGAGCTCTGCACCTAAAATGAACCACCAGAAGAGCAGGACAGTGTGAGTCATGCTCACTATTCGTGAATTTCTGCTGATGTTGAGGGATCTCAGTGGGCAAGAGGAGTTATGTTTAAGAAAATCACAAGACACAGCAAGATTTCCTAGTTTAGCATCCATACCCCAGAGCTCTTCAGCAGGATTTCAGGTGTTTGTACCCTGACCAGCAAAGCCTTTGGACTTCCCCATGAAACTCCTTTCACAAGCACAGCTGCACTCCTTATCATGTTTGACTTTCCAGCAATTTATCAGATTTAACCCAGGTTACAGCTTTTTTTTTTCACCACAGACAACCCATACAGCAACAACTTGAGGACACTTTCTGTTGACTCCAGAAAAAAATAAAAGCACTGTGGCTCCATAACCACCCAACCTGCAGCTGCAGAGCTCTGTCCAAGCCATAATTGTTCCTTTAGAAGTTGAAGGAGCCCTCCCATAAACATCTAATTACTATTCACAGCACATGCAAAGCAGAGCCGAGTTTCTTTTGAGCAGCCCCAACAGGCTTGATTTGAAGATTTCACTGTCCTTGAGGAGACCTAATTTGCATGACTTCAGACAGGTCTCTCTGAAACCCTTGTGTGTGAGGCATTGCCTCCTTACAACCACCACAGGCAGGAGCTGGGCAGTGCCCAGAGCAGGTGAAAGGGGATCAGATCTGGCCAGACTTACGTCAGCCACAGGGATGAGAGTGTCAGCAAGGTGACCAATGCGGTTCTTCCTGTACAGCCACGACATCAGCAGTATCCCCAGGGCCACATCAACCAGCACAGACACAAAGATGTTGGCTTTCCTGCAGGCAGGGTAGAGAAACAGAGTTAGTAAAAAAGGAAGGACAATGTTTAATGTTTCAATGACAGTTGTTGGCTTTGCTTATGTAGCACCTTTAATGCCCCAGGGACACCAGGACAACTCACTGAAGAACAGTTTTGGAATCTTTTCACTTCCACTGGTGTGCTGCTCCTTCTGTAGCCAAGCACAGGACAGGTTTGTTCAGCCTGAAGAAGGGAAGACTGAGGAGAGACCTCACAGCTGTTTTACAGCTTCCTCCTGAGGGGCAGCTCCGATCTGTGAACAGGGATAGGACCCAAAGGAATGGCTGGGGAGGTTTAGGTTGGATTTCAGAAAAGGTTCTTCCCCAGAGGGTGTTGGCACTGCCCAGGCTCCCCAGGGAATGGGCACAGCCCTGAGGCTGCCAGAGCTCCAGAGTGTTTGGGCAGCACTGCCAGGGATGCCCAGGGTGGGATTGTTGGGGTGTCTGGGCAGGGTCAGGGGTTGGACTCATGATCCTTGTGGATCTCTTCCCACTCAGGATATTCTGTGATTCCATTATTCTAAACTCAGAGCCACTCAGAGCCTGTCACACCACAAAACCTTTCTTAGTAGGGAGCAAAGAGGGGATTGAAGCTCCAAAGAGGAATGTTAGACAGAAAGGTTTATACATGCTCAGGGGAGATTTACCAGTTACCAGTCCCGAGGGCACCAGTGCTTGGTGCAGCCACACTGACATCAGATGGCTTTCCCAGACAAGGTAATAAATAGTGGTTTTGGGTTCGTACACAGACCCAGAAGGGCTGCTGAGCTGCCCCTTCCTCGCTAGAGTTTCTGAATGGAATTCCATGACGTGAGTTCTTCAGGAAATCACACTGAACAATCAGTTACTTTTGGCCTTCAAATCTGATAATCTATTTTAAGTGTATCCTGGGAGTCTATTACTGCATGATCAGAGAACCACAGAACAAGACTGACTGTGGAAGAGCTGTAGGGCATCCAATATCTGTCTCAGATCCCTGCTCTGTTTCTCTCACTGTGCTGCATGTTTGCTTTTTCTCTTGCACTTCGTTACTGTTCTAACAGTGTAAGTGGAGTCTCTGGTCTGCAGTTTTCCACAAAAAGCTTTCCCAAAAGAGTGAAAGAGGGGAGCATTTAAACCTTTCTGCTCTTATGGAAAGTGCCACTGAACACTGATGAATGGCCATGGCTGACAGCAACACGTAAAAGCAATGAGTCTGTGGGAGCAGTGACAGCAAAGCAGTCACACATGGGTGCAGTACAAGTTTTTGGGTTGCAATTTCCCAGTTGCTGTTCCTGGGCTAGGGAAAACGTCAGGTATCTGGCAAAATGCATAATTAACATATAAAGATACAAATATAAATGTATATGAATAGAGTCCAAAGTAAAGATGTGCAAACTAGCAGGGAGTAGAGCAACATGATAGGGTGCAGTGAGGACCTAGTGCTGTCCAGGCATGGGATCCATGGTTTGGGCTCCCCACAGGGAGCCAAGACACATCTAACTTTACATGTACTCCATACCTCATCAGCTGATTTTGGTTTTGAGCCTTCTTGTTGCTGCTGATGACCTGGAGGTGCTGCAGGCGATGTCCCAGCTGCTCACAAGTTGAGAGTTTGCTCCACAAGAAAGACAAAGGCCAAAACTTCAACACCCTGCAGAAACACAAGGGAATGTCTCCTCTTGCCTTTGCCATGCAGCAGGCAGGCCAGCATCCAACACCCATGCAAAACAGTCAGTGTTAAGGTTGTGCAACCAGAGCTGGTGATTACATGTTAATGACTCTCTGAAAGGTTAACAGAATTAAGGCAGCCTTGCCAGACCAAGACATGTATGTAGACAACCCAAGCTCTCATTTGCACTCTGTGAAACCACACCTCACTCTTCCAAGGAAGCCACAAGCAATCCTGATTCCAACCTCTGCTTTTGGATACATCACTGGGCTTACACAATGCTCCCATTGAGAGAGCAGAGTCAAGTTGTGTTCAGTGCAATAACACAACACAGTGTAACTGCTGCACAAACCCCAGTGTTACTCATGACTGACCATGGAATGGTTTGGGTTGGAAGGGACCTTAAAGCCCATCTCATTTCACCCCCTGCCATGGGCAGGGACACCTTCCACTGGCCCAGGCTGCTCCAAGCCCCAATGTCCAGCCTGGCCTTGGGCACTGCCAGGGATCCAGGGGCAGCCACAGCTGCTCTGGGCACCCTGTGCCAGGGCCTGCCCACCCTCCCAGGGAACAATTCCTTCCCAATATCCCACCCAGCCCTGCCCTCTGGCAGTGGGAAGACATTCTCTGTGTCCTGTCCCTCCATCCCTTGTCCCCAGTCCCTCTCCAGCTCTCCTGGAGCCCCTTTAGGCCCTGGCAGGGGCTCTGAGGTGTCTCTGGAGCCTTCTCCAGGTGAGCACCCCGAGCTTTCCCAGCCTGGCTCCAGAGCAGAGGTGATCACAAGTCTCTGTGTGGTGTGAGCTTGGTGTAACAAACAGCTGTGCCCTCCATGCAGTTTACATCCCTTCCCTCCATCTTTTCTTTTTTCTTCCACTTGATCCTTCTCTTCTTTTTTTTTTCTTTATTACTTCCAAATTCCTTTTTCAGGGTCTTCACTTCTACCTCCCCTCCACTGCCTTGCAGTGACCAGCATTACATACACAACACAACATTTAGCATTTAATTAGGTTTCAAAGTTAACATCCACATTAGGCTTGTAGGGGAGGAAACAACCACAAGGTTCTTTTCTTATGACTCAGAAGAAAAGCACTAAATGATGCTTAATTATTTTGAGGAGTTACTTTTATTACCACACAACCTATAAAGCAAGGACAGCTGGTGATTTGTGCAGGCTGAAGTGACACAGTACTGGGTGCAGGCTGGTCACAAAAACCCCAGCAACACATGGCACAAGTTTGGTTTGGGGGATAAATTCTGATGTGGACATAATTTGGTTCACTTCTCTCCTGTACACAGGAGCACACTACACCAGCCAGTGCAGTTGTTGCATTATTTTCACAGTGTTTCACTGGTTTTTATTACAGGTCCAGGAACCCACAGTCAATTTTAGTCACTGCACCTACTCCCCTGTGCTGCTTTAGCACAGTCAGGTTACATTAATTTCACACACAACCATTATTCCTTATATCCTGCTTCACTTTGGAAATTGCACAGCTGCTTGGATCATTCCTGAGCGTGGCCTGCAGATGGATGTCCCTGCAAACTGTGCGTGCCTTCCATGGATTTCACCTGGAGCACACCAGGCTGTGCCCAGCAGCTCCAGGACTGGCCACGATGGGCACACTGGGGTGCCCACTGCTATTTATACAATTCACACCAACGACAAGGGTATGGCTCCTCCAAACCCTGCTCAGTTCCCTGGGGCTGCTGTCCCCTTCCTCCCTGCATCCTCCTGAGCCCTTTTAACCCCACTTCGTGCATAGTTTGTCGGCTTAAAGACCTGAGTGTTGAAGTCCCCCCCTTCCCCCTCCCTCCCCATTCAGACACATTGAGTTTGAAACACACACAGTGTACTGTGAATCATTCTTAATTTGAGGTCTCAGAGTTACTCAGCTCTGCGCTACAGCCTCCCACCTTGGAGACAAATGAATGCACTGTTCCTCAGCTGACTTGTCAGGAGGAGGGAGCTGGGGCGGTGGAGAAAAGAGCACCGTGCAGGGGAGGGACAGGGGGGTGACTGCTCTGGCCACTGATCACACACACCTGGGCTCACAGATTCACCAAGACATGAGAGCAGACCAGTTTTCCCTTCCAATTATGCCCCAGCTCAGTGGTTACAAACTCTGGTGTGGCAAAACTTGACTAGAGCAGAGAATTGCACTTGAAATGTAAAGAAGGGGAAGGAGGAATGCTCTACCTGTGGGATTATTTACAGATGGCTGAAGGTGAAGAATTATGGGTCAAACACCAGCTGCCAGAGCCTGTCAACTCAGGCAGAAAGCAGCAGCTGTGGGTTCCTGTGCTACACTACACACTCACAGGGTGATAGTCCCATCCTCTCAGCAGTGGTGTCTCTCACCATCCATTGCTGCTCCTCAAGCTGGAGGAGCCAGCCCCTGGCTCACCCCTAGTCTGACACCCCTGGCCAAGGGAAAGAACAGGCTGCTGTTGGGGAATGTCTTACACAATGGGAATGATTCCCAAAGCAGCCCCATCCCCAGAGCACCACAACATTGTGCAGCCTGCAATGGTTCAGCTGGACACCATGGGCCCGAAAACACATCAGAGGGATGTCCTTGTCTGTGCTACAAGTGACTCCCTCTTCACTCACCACCACAAGCACAATTCCACTCCCATACTTTCTTTGGAAAGGAAATACATACACACACTTATTGAAATAAAAATACAAACATACTGCAAAAAGCTCAATAGAGCAGCTGCAAAATGTGCTGTGGGAACTCTCTGTGAGGACTGAGGAAGAAAGCAAAAAAATATTCCTTGCATGGTCTCCTACCCCTTTGCACATCGATGTGCATTGCCAGAAATACTCCCACTTGTTTACCACAGAGTATATAGAACAATTTTCAGAACTTCAATGGAAAACCAACCAGATTAAAAAAAACCAAGAAAAATCCAGTGACATTGTGTCATTGCATTATTTAAGCAGCAGGAGATCTTTGGGGTATTTCCAAATATATGGAATTTTAGCACTAAATTAACACAGCCTCCATGAGTAAGTCTTGATTTTCCAATTCAGTTTTTTCCCAGCAGTGAGAGGGGAATTTTCAGATATCAGATGAAAAGCAATCTTTCCGAATCTGGATCACATGCAAATATTAAGCTCCATTAACCAGAGTTCCTGCATGTTTTCTTGCTCCTTGCTTGAAACTGCAGGAGCAGTGCCTCCCTTTGCATGAGGAACTGCAGGTGCTTATAAACAGACTTTTTTAAAAGGAGCACACAGAATTTATTGCCTCAAGATTAAAACATCCTAATGTCCCCAAGAGCAGAGACCTGCAGGGATAATGGGAATGCTGCCCCCAAGTTCCTCTGGAGCAGAATAGCAATGACCACCCCTTAGCACAGGGTGGTACTGAAGAAATGCCTTAATTAGGGATGTGAAGGACCTGGGAGCACTGGGTGAGCTTGGAGGGATGGCAGCGACTCACTCCCTGAGATTTCCAACACTGCTGCCCTGCTTCTCCTGTGCAAATACACAACAGGGGCATATCCAAAAATCCCCAAGCCTCCCTAGCCTGAGAAGATGTTGATGATCTCTTTCTTTAGCCTTTCAAAGCTGACTATCCCTTAATATCACATAAAAACTGAAAGAAAGAAGTCCTGTGACCTGAAGGAGAAAAAACCCAGTAGATCTTATTTTATGGGATGTCCTGTCCCAGCATGGGGAGGAGGTGACTGGAAGGACACCTGCATGTGACATGTTAAAGCCCCCCATCTTAAAGCCTCATGCTGGCATGAGGGGGGTTGTACCACACACCATGGAACCAAACTCCTTTAAATGACTTAGAAAAGGTCAAGCAGGAGACTTAATATAAAGCCAGGTATTAATCTCTTCTCTCCAGGACTGATGTTTTAAAACACATATGAGAAAAGCAAATATAAAGCTGATACTGTGGGTGAATAAAACAGAGGAGAGAGAAAGCTCTGCCTCCCAAGGCTAAGGACAGGCTCAGTGAAGGTTGATGCACAGCAAGCCTGGCACACTGCCTGCTGCCAGGTACAGCTGGCTGCTGCTCTACCTCAAAACATCCATCCTGGCCTAGGAAAAGCTGAAGTCAGAAGTCCTGAGGAGCTGGGTAGCAGCTATCTGGGCCCAACCTGCCAGCTGAGCTTGAGCTCCCAACTTATGTTTAGACTGCAGCCTCCTGGAAGCCAGCAAGGCTTGGGCTTAACCTAACTCCAAGCCTGGCCTGAGTACTGGCACAAGCTGAGGTGGGACCAAGTGAGAACAAGTGCCTGTGCAAAAAAGAATCATCCTGTCTGTTGGTGGTGGTACACAGACAGAAAAAGGACCTTTGAAGCTGACTCCAAATCTTCTGCCCAACCACAAAGTTGTGACTTAATCAGCATTAACAACCAGTAACACACAGTATCTACAGAGCAGTCCCAGGACACAGGGGTCCTCAGTGATATCACATCTGAACCTCCATCTCTTCCAAAAATCCAAAACTGGACAGTTTTCCCTTTGTGTACCAAAGGTACAGAAATTTCCTGTTACTCAGAAAATCTTTGCATGGGATGAGTTTCACTGTAATTCTTTTACAACCATATCACACAATTAGAAACCTTTTAAAAACCTTCATTCCCTTAGGCTGTACTTAGAAAGATTTATCCATGAATACAGTAGTAGCTGTTATCAAAATTTCATCAATTATAGTTCCCCTTGCAGCTTAGAACTAGAACTCCACTCCCTTCTCTGTCACAACCTTTCCAGGCAGCTGCAGTGGTGGAATCACCATCCCTGGAAGTATTCAAAAAACACATGGCACTTGGAAACATGGGTTAGTGGTGACCTTGGCAGTCCTGGCTGAATGGTTGGACTCAATGATCTCAGAGTGGCTTTCCAAGGCAAATTATTCCATTATTCTAAGTTTCTCCCCTTCAAATCTGCTCAGAATTAGTTTTTAGTCCAAGCACTTGCCACGTGTTATGTTTGGAGCATCCTATTCAGGCTCACGGTTGTGAGAACAGGATTTCACCAAGGATTCAGGATAAGAAGCAATCCCTCTAAACTTCTATAAAGTGCCAAGGTTGCAGCACCACAGTCTCTTGGAGAGAGGATGGATTTAGAAACAGTATTTGCTGATGTTTCACAGCTGCAGAGGGACTCACAGCAAACAGGGAGGAGGGAGTCCCCAGCTACTGAGCCATTAAGGAGAGCCTGATGTCATTCTGTCAGCCACGGAACAGCTGGAAATCCACTGTTTCAGCTGTGATGAAACTGAAGCAGGGCTGAACTATCCCTGCTGCAAACGGGGAGGACATGAATGCCTCCCCAGAAAACCTCCCAGCTCCACCAAGAGCTCTGAGAGAGTCTCTGGCCTGGTCTTTTCAGTGGAGCTCCAACAGGACCTCTTGCAGAAGCCTGTTCCCAACAGAACAATTTCGTATCACATTTCTCACTGGAGTTGAGCAGTAGTCCTGCAATGCCTAAACACAAATTACATTTCCAGGCAAAACAAGCTGGGTGATGTCACATCACCTACCTGCTCCTGCAGATCCCAGAGAGCAGTGAGAGCAGGAATGCCAGCAGCATGCAGGCAGGCACGGAGGCCTGCTTCAGCAGCTCCACGATGATACTGGCCTCCACCCCGTCCGACTGCCAGTGGGTCAGCTTGATGGGCCCCTCGTCGTACCTGTCTGTCATGAACAGCACCTGGCTCCTGGCCACTGTGTCAAAGATGGCTGAGAGCTTTGAGGCATCCTCTGCCCCCTGGCCAGCTGTGTCCAAAGGGGGGTGCAGATGGGAAAGCATGACCTTGCGCTGGTCATAGTACACCAAGATGATTTCTTCCTCCTGAGGGTTCTTAGAGTATTTCTGGAGGGTAGAACAGCTCCAGAATTTGCTGTCTCCCTCTTTGCTTATCTGGATCCATGGCTCATGGCAGAATATGGTCCCAAGGTCTTCCAAGAACTCACTGAGACTCTCTTCTTTCTCTTGTTTGCTGTTGCTCCATGAGCCGAGCACAGAAACACTGACTTTAGTCACGCGCTGAACTTCCCCAAGGTACTGCTTCACCTGGACAGGAATAAAGGGGAAGTGCACCACAGCAAGGATGACAGCAGAGTTCTGCTCGGAGATCCAGCGGCCGATCAGAATGCCACTGTCTGCTGAAGAGCAGCATGATGGAAAGAACACCTTCAGTACCATGGCAGTGACCCTGGAGGGACGTACACCTGCCAAGAAACACAAAAATTAAACTTGAGGATGGTGAGTAAACACAAGGAAAATCTGAGCAGGCCAAAGCCACTGGAGAGGAGAACCAAGTATTTTCGAAAACACTAAGCCAAACCACTTGAGTAGTGACATTAGTGACAGCCAATAGCAACACACACATTCAGGAGATTCCTGATGATCGGCAGCTCTTGAAGTGAGGGAAGGTGAGCATGGAGTTTCCCAGTAAAGCCCTTCTCCCAGTCCTGGAAAGGTCCTTCATGGTGATACATAGATAAGCACAGCCCATCAGACGAGCCAAGACCTGGAGTCGACCCAACCTTAGATCTTGGATCCCACACTGGATGTGCTGGAGCACTTCCTAGAGAAGGGACTGCATCACAGTGCACCGTGGTGCCTCTGGGGAGTATTTGCTGCTGCTACCAACAACCAAACACTGCTTCATGCCATTCAGTCTCCTTTATCACCTTACACCTCAGAGCTCAGCTGTGCAGCAAACTCACAGAGCAACCTTGATACCATCACTCAGCTCTTCCTACCTCACTCCTTTCATCTGGAAACTGAGACAATCATTTTGTCCAAAAGGACTATAGTGATTAATTGAAGTAGTTTAAATTAATTAGATTCAACAGCCTAAAAAAGGAGAAGTATCTCAGCTTTATCAGTCCTCTTTATCTCTGTGCTTTTCTCCCCATCATTAAGAACACATCTCAATGGCCTTGGGAGACTTTTCCAGAAAGGAGCTTTGAGGCAGTTGACAGTGTCTCTTTAAATAAGGTGGAGGTTTCTAACAGGAATATAATTGCAGTAAGGAGGGCGCTGGCGCAGAACAGGCGGCATCCGCGCCCGTTGTCCTTTCCTGTCCTTCAGTGCTTTGTTAGGGATGTGAAAACTCCGCAGGGCCCCGGGGCTGCTCCTCTGCGAGGGACCCAGTCAGCTGGAAAGGGAACACAGAGGGTATTTACAACACCGAGAGAGGATGCACAGCGGGAAGGGCCTGCTGGCTTTGTTTCCCTCTCCCTTAGAAGAGGAGAACTGAGCCAGTAAAGCTCAGCACCTGGGAATTTCCTACAGCATGGAGGGATGGAGCAGCAGCTATGGGGAGTGATTAACCTCGGGGGTTAATCACTCACAGTGAGGTAATCTGGGGAGCAGTGGACTCCCCATCCCTGGAAGTGTCCAAGGCCAGGTTGGACAGGGCTTGCAGCAACCTGGGATAGCTGAAGGTGCCCCTGCTCATGGTGGTGGAACAAAATGGTCTGTAAGGTCCTTTCCATGCCAAACCATTCCATGACCTGTGATGACTGTTCTGAGATCCTGCTTCCCCACAGCCTCCAGTTATCTGAGGTTATCCCTCTGATGAAAAAGGGAGAAATGAAGCCCCTCTGTGGCCTCCAGGTCTTGCTGGGGGCTGGAGGATCTCTGGAGCAGCAAAGGCCACTGCTGGGTGCTTTCAGCACCTGCAAACACTGTGCCTTCCAGCACCAACCACACTGCCAACAAAATCCCTCAGGAGAGGGAAGCCTTGGGATGTACTTTGCAGTTCTGCGGTAAAAGGGAAAATTCAGTCCAAGGAAAAACATCAAAGACAGCCCCATTATGTTTTTCCTACTGAAGGAGGGAAAGTTGTTGTGAGTATTGACACAAGAGACTCTCAGTGTCTGTGCACAGCTGTCCTTAAAGGTCTGTCCATCTACTGGACATTTCAGAGAGGAACTGTCAACTGATTCTTCATATACACATTTATTTTTCACTGAGATTGTTTTTCAAGATAGCCACAATCCTCTGGGAAAACTTCTCATGGAGTAGAAACACTTCTCTTCCTTATCTTCTCTAGTTTGTGAGTTTTTTTCTCTTACACCTTCCCCAACTTTTTAAATTAACGTAGCTTTATGCACCCAACTACTCTGGCTATAGCTTAGGTAAAATGATCTGCCCTTTGGCTGCTGGAGACATGGCAAAGAAGATTCTGATATGATTTTCAGGCTGTACAAAATATCTTGATAGTTGAAAACCTTGCTGATCAACTATTGTTATGTTAATGTGTCTCATATTCCCAAATCCACGACTTGTCATGCATCCACCTCATTCATTTCAATAGACTGAAATATCAAATGTCATCATAGTCAACTGCTTCACTGCTGCTAATTTTAACAGAAAAATCTTACTAATGCTCATGCAGTTCCCTGTTCATCAAATGCCTAAAATCTTCTAGATCTGCCTATTTCTGCTGAAAACATCCACCTTTCCCTGGCAGTACCAATGCAATGATCTCAGGTCACCAAAACAAACAAAATAATCACCTAAAATGTGTTAATGCAACCAACAAGTGAATACAGAACCCCAGGAGTGATTAATTCCAGAATTTTTGTTAGAAAAGCAAAGATGAATGGCAAGATGTGGCCATGGTCTCACCCCAGAGGGTGTCCTGTGGCCACAGAGTGCCAAGAGGAACTGATGTGACTCCATAGCAGATCCACACCTCAGCATCCCATGTTCCTTGCAAAAGGGGGTTAGGGTCAGGATTAAGAATCATAGAACCGTGGAACTGTAAAGGTCGGGAAAGCCCCCTAAGACCATCAAGCCCAGTCATTGCCCCGGCACCACCACCACTAAACCATGCCCTCGACTGCCACACGCACACGGCTTTTTTAACACTTCCAGGGCCGGCATTCCACCACTGCCCTGGGCAGCCTGTGACAGTGCCTGGCCATGCTCTGCGTGAAGAAATTTCCCATCTGTCCTATCGATATACAAATTAAACCTCTCCTGGCAAACTTAAATCAATTTCCTCTCATCCTGTCCCTGCTCCCTGGGAGCAGAGCCCGACCCCCCCGGCTGTCCCCTCCTGTCAGGGAGTTGTGCAGAGCCAGAAGGTTCCCCCTGAGCTCCTTTTCTCCAGGCTGAGCCCCTTTCCCAGCTCCCTCAGCCTCTCCTGGTGCTCCAGCCCCTTCCCCAGCTCTGTTCCTTTCCCTGGAAACGCTCCAGCCCCTCAGTGTCTCGAGGGGCCCGGCGGGGCCTCCCCGGTGCCCGCGCAGGCCCCGCTCCCGGCGCGGCCCGCCCCGCTCCTACCGCCCGCTCCGCTCCGCCGCTTCCGCCCGCGGTTGCTCGGAGACGCCGCTGCCGTGCAGCGGAACGGGCCCGGCCGGCGCCAGCACCCGCCGCCCGCGTTCCGCCGTGCCCGGCTCCCCGCTCCCGGCCTGTCGGGCCCCGCCGGCCCCGCTCCGGCAGCGCCGCTCTCCAGGCTCGTCCCGGCGCCTTCCCGCGGTCCCCGAGAGCGGCGGGGCCGCCTGAGCCGTGCGATAAGAGCGGCAGTGCCGCCCGCCTGCCGTGCCACCGCCCGGGCTGGAGCGGGGCCAGGGGCTCGGCCGTGCTCACGGCACGCTCTTGGCTCCATCCCCACAGCCGGGGGGCTCCTCACAGGACCTGTCCTCACAGGACCCTGCTGTCCTCTGTTCCCAAAATCGAGGGGCTCCGCTGTTCTCACGGGACCCTGCTGTCGCTCATCACACAGGCCAGGCACTCGCCTTGCCATTGCCCTTCATCCCCAAAGTCCAAGGACTCGCCTTTCCTCGGGGGACCCTGTTGTCCCCCATCCCACTGGCGAGGGGCTCGGCTGTGCTGGTGGGACCCTCTTGACACCATCCTGACCACTTCAATGGATGCCTGGCCCAGCAGAGCCCCATGACCCCTATCCTGACCACCTCAGTGGATGCCTGGCCCGGCAGAGCCCCACCGGTGCCAACAGGTGCCCCAGAGCTTTGTCCTGTGAGCCGGCAGTGGCTTGGGCCGATGAGCTTGGGGAGATGCTGGGCAGCAGGAGAAGGTCCCACATGGAAAGGGAGAGCAGGTGCATAAGTGGGGGTGGGCTGGAGAAAAAAGTTTGGGGTTTTATTTTTGTTGTTGGATGCCACAAAATTGGAAATAAGATGGGGAAGATTTGGTCTTGTGGGAGGGAGCTCAGCTTCCTGGGATGAGGGCAGGCTGATCCCCCTGTTCCTGCAGATCATGCAGCTCTGCTCCCTGCTGCTGCCTCACTCTGCAGGGTGTCCTGGAGGGCACCACGGCGTATCTGCTGTGTTCAGTGCGTGTTCCACGGCCAGGAGGAGCAAGGCCCTCCCCAGGGATCATTTGGGATGAGAGGCGGTGGCTTGGGTCTGGGACATCAGCAGAGACCGAGGAGTTGTTGAGCTCCGCGCCCACACTGAGGGCTGGAGCGGGGAGAGGAAAACGCCCGTGCCTGAGCCGGCACACCCTGCCCCCTTCCCTGGCCCCTGCCGATAAAGGCAGCAACATCTCTGAGCCCTCCTCCCCAGAGGACAGCAGGGCAGCGCCTGCAGGCTGAGGAGTTCCATGTTTTCATATGGAATTTACTCCGTGCAGTAGTTGTTGCTTCCCTGTAGAGGTCAGGAATGCAGCACAGAAGGAGTTACCTTCATCTTACCCTTTTCCTGAAGTCTGCTGCAGACCCAGTGTGCTGTTCTCTGATTGCAAAACCCTCCCTAATAGCCTGGGTATGAATCAGGACAGAGCAGTTGGCTCAATCATGCCAGGCTGGACAGGCCTTGGAGCAGCCGGATCTAGTGGAAGGTGTCCCTACTCACCTCGCAGGGTGTAGATCTAGGTGATCTTTAAGGACCCAATCCAAACGATTGTGTAACTCCATGATTCTGTGATAGAGCATGGACTTCTGGCATGGCCTAACCCCTCTGGTCATGCTCTGGCATCAGGAAGATGGGATGGTGGCACATCAAAATTACATGGAGAGAGGAGACATGTTTATATTAGCTTTGGAAAACACACAAGGAGTAGAGGGTGTGGTGATAACAACTTTGCCAAGGCATCAATGCAAGGCAAATTATGAGTAGCTGGGCCATCCTTTACATAATCTGGTGGGTTCACAGATGGTCTAGTCCTGGAGAAGCTGGGGGCGGTCAGGCAGTAAGGTCTGGAGCAATGTCCCATCCCTGGAAATGTCCAAAGCCAGGTTGGACAGGGATTGAAGCAACCTGGGATAGTGGAAAGTGTCCCTGCCATGAGATAGTCTTTATGGTCCCTCCCAACCCAACCCATTCCATGACTCTGTTCCATGAATCTGTGAGAGCAGTGGAGCTCTCAGCCTGCCAACAGATGCACAGCTCAGCAGGGCTGCAGGGGAACCACCTCCCCTCCCCTCCTGTGTGTTTGGTTGGGGTCAGCACCTGATGCCCCAGTGTTGGTGGGTCTGTATGGGGCCCTCACACAGTACTTAAAGACTTTGACACAGTTCTCCACTGTGTCTGCCACAAAGAGGTGCCCAGAGGAGGAGCAAGCCATGCCAGCAGGCCTCCGCAGCCCTGTGGACACCAGGCAGATGGGAGCTCCATGCTCTGGGAACAAGTGGACTGTACGGCGCTGCTCGTCTGCCACCAGGATGCTGCCATCCCTGTCCACGCAGACCCCAGCAGGGTTGCCAAACTGGTGTCCATATTTGCTGCTGAGGGAGCAGAGGAGCTTACGGCTGCTCATGAAGACCTTGACGTCTCCACACTCCTCACTCACCACAAAGCCTCCACCGGGCACCGGACTGACGTAGCGAGGTCCCTGCAGACTGGGGACAGAGTGGGCATTGAGGGTCCTGAAGGCATGGTCCAGAGCAAAGCTGTGCACTTGGCCTTGTACATAGTCTGCTACCAGGATCTTGCCCGTGGAGTCTACTCCAATACCCCTGGGGGAACCAACCTTCCTGATCTTTACCCATTCCCCCTTGGAGAGGCTGGTGTGAGGGTTGAAGACCCAGATGGCTTCATTCACCATGTCAGCTACAGCCACCATTCCCATCCTAGTCACAGTCACATCTTCTGGCAAGAAAATGCTGCCTCCCCTGCCCTTTTGCTGGCAAGGCAGGGAGTGCAGTGTGTGGCCTGTGCTGCTGAGGATGTGCACCCAGGGAGCACTCTCAGCTATCACATAGATGGAGCCATCCAGGGAGCAGTGGATTCCACTGACACCTCCATAGCGGCTGCCGGTGGGGTTGGGAATCTGCCGGACCAAGGCATCCTGGCAATAATGGAGGAGGTTCTTGATGTTGTCCAGATCTCCACACAGGCTTTTGGCCTTATCTGTGAGCTGGTGGACCTGCTGCTGGGTCACCATGCCCATGCCACGCTGGTTGTGCAGCAGCGGGCTGGCTGACTGCAGTGTGCTAAATGACTTCAGCTGGAGGCTGTAGATGGTTTTCAGAAGCTTCTGCTTTAGCTGAGTGGTCTCCAGCGTGTAGTCCATGACAAATCTCTTGTCCCTGTTTGGGGGAAGCAGTTAGGACCATGATGTCCCATCTCTGGGGCCATGATATGGTGCTTGCTATTTACCCAGGGTCAAGGTGTTGGTGCTAGTCTGGATTCCCTTCATGCCAGAGAGACCACGTCACTTTATTGCCACCTAATTAAGAAATAAAGACAAACAAGGACCATGGCACAGAAATAAAAGGGACAGCAAGCTGGATCTGCAGCTGGAGGAGTAAGTCAAAAAGGTCCAACAGCTCAACTGGTGTCAGATGTGGCCTGGAGATTTAAGTCTAAAGGTAAGTCCTGTATGTGAACATATTGAATGGGACATCAGACTCTCCAGTTCCTGAGATAGTGGCTTCTTTCAGGTCTTTAACACTTGTTACCCCGATTTTCTGTGAGCCTCATGTCTCCAAACCAAGCTCAATCCATAATAACACTTGAGTCACTCAGGGTGACCATTCCTCAACTCCCACATGTCAGATGTCCAGTCTGGCTAGTGCATGTCTTTCCTCAGGGCAGCCCCTTTCCCATCCAAATAGTTTCATAGAATCATAGAATATCCTGAGTTGGAAGGGACCCACAAGAATCACTGGGTCCATTTCCTGGCCCTGCACAGACACACCAACAATCCCACCCTGTCCATCCCTGGCAGTGCTGCCCAAACACTCCTGGAGCTCTGGCAGCCTCGGGGCTGTGCCCATTCCCTGGGGAGCCTGGGCAGTGCCAGCACCCTCTGGGGAAGAGCCTTTCCTGAAATCCAACCTAAACCTCCCCTGACAGGGCTCCAGCTGGTCCCTCAGGTCCTGTCACAGGGAGCAGAGATCAGCATGTGCTGATCAAGTTATTTCTGAAGTAGCCAAGAACTTGTTGGGAAGAAAAGAGAGGTTCTGCTGTGAAAGATACATTCAATCTTCACCATTTTTTCAGGAAAGAGAGCCACCAAGAGAACCCAAATTTCTCTTTCGTACACTCTCCTTCTGTTTTAAAACCCAGCAATGATGGGAGCCCAGCTTTGCTATGTTCTCCCCAGGCCTGGCTGGAGCATGGCTTATAACACCAGCCAGGAGCTGGCAAGGGAAATGTCAAGAGAAATATGACCTCATTAAAGCTCCTGGAGAAGCACAGCTTTAGTTTGCTTTAAATGTGATTATAATTAATATTATAATGGCCGCACTTGGCTGTTTTGAGTTGTTTGCAAGCCATCACTCCACTTTTATTGCCCCATGTCCCATGATTGCCTGGATCATGTGCCCTGTGCTGCTTACAAAAGTGACATTTCTCCAGACCACAGCTGAAGAAAGCTAACTCATACAGTGCCAAATAGTCCTTCTCTTGTGCAAATACTGCAGCTATCTAAAAGCCATCCCTGAATAATTGCAGAATTACCACATGCAAATATACAATGGTGAGGATGAGAGACTACAGATGGAAATCCAATTTCTGCTGTTTTGGGAACAGCTTTTACTTTCCCATGGTGGTTATGCCTTGTGTCTTTAGCAGCAGAGATCTGCTGGGTGGAAATAAGCCCTCCACATGCCAGGGCTGCTTGTCAGGGTCCTCCTGCAGAGCTGGATAGAGTCCTCAATCCAAGAAGCTGGATTTTACAGATGGGGAAACTGAGTCACTGGCAGGGAGACAATGTGCCATCTGCCCCACACCCCTCATCAGGAGCATCCCCCTCGCTTCCTGGGCACTAGACACCCAAAGCTGCCATCAAACCCTTGATGGTGTGTCCTGAGCCTAGCTTGAGCTGCTTGGGGTCCAAACCCAAGAAGAGAGCTCTGACACTGTCCCCCACCCGTGGATACAAGCCCAGCAGCACAGATCCTGTACCTTAGTCCTGCTGTCCTGGGGGCTGCCTGTCCTTCCCTGGCAGCGCTGGCCTGCCACCGGCTCTGTCCTGCTCCCTCGCCAGGCTCAGGGCAGTGGGACCCAGGGATGTTGTGTTGTTAGTGACGGGTGATTGCCCTGAAGTCTGGGTAAACACAAGAACTCCTTGTGCTGACAACCAGAAGCAGCAAGACAAGGGCTGATCCACACGGTTTTTACTCCCTGCTGGTCTCCTGCCCAGAGACAAGGTGCCTTTCCCCCAGGATCAGTCTGTGTCCCACCTGTCTGCTCCTGCCAGAGGGAGGTACCCACCTGCATGGGGGATTTGTGGCTTGTATGTAGAGGTAAAAGGGTTGATTTGCTGCTCCTCACCCTTGGCAGCTGCTGGGGTGGGACAGGGACTTCACCTGGTGAATCAGGGCTGCTCACAGCTTCACCACTGCCTCCCCATGTGCCCCAGGCTGGGCATGGTGCAGGTGTGAGCCTCAGTCTCCTCACTCACAAAAAGAGACTGGTGAATTTTGCCACGTCAGGCTTTGAGGTGCAGTGATGGAGAAGCATCTCTAGAAGAGGCAGATCAGCCAGGACTGCTGGAACAGCCCCCCTTTCCATCTCCATGCTGCTCAACCCAGGCTCCCCACAACTGGACAAAATGGTGCTTGGAGCTGATGGTGGCATTTATTAGTTCTTCCCCAACAAAGAAGGTCAGGAGTAAAAGCAGAGTGAGCAAAAGAAGCCTGCAAGGGCCTGCTCACAGCCAGCCCTCCTTCCCTGGCACTGATTCATGACAGTGCTTCCTGAAAGTGTCCTCTCCACCTTTGCCTGCAGTGAGCTCAAACCACTCACCTTAAACCTGGCCAAGTCATGAAGAAGTTTGTATCTGTTCATTATTCAGATGGGCCAAATGTGAGTGAAGTTTTGGTCAGACTCAGCCACCTTTTGGGATGCTTGGAGGGACTGCCTGTGCCTCCCTTAGGAATAAGGAAGCAGGTTGGGGCCCATCTGGTGCAGGAGCTGTGGGATGGGGATCTGCCTCCAAAGCCCCAGGGCTGGGTGCTCTTCTCATCAGGTGTTTAGGGCCCTTCTGGTCCTGGATCAAGGTATCCCTGAACCTCACACTGCCTGCCTCAGACCTATTACCAGCCAAAATTACAAAAATAACTTGACATGACAAGTGCTGGGGCCGCTCCATCGGAGCCCCAGCAGGATGGGAGGCAGCTTCAAAAACCATCTCCCAGGGCAACAGGGTCTGACCTTTTGTTTCGCTGTTGTGTGCTCCATCACCAGGATAAACAAACACAGCCTGGCCCTGGGGCTCCCGTTCACCTTTCCAGGACCGTAGCTCTGTCACAACCTGTTCAGAAGCCACCCTGGACCCCAGGAGAGGCCTGTGTCATGGCACAGCCCTGGCACAGCCCATGCCCACGCCAGCTCTGGCAGCTGCAGGGTTCAAGGACATGGGCATGGTCAGCCTGCTGCTGCCAGAGATGAACCAAGGGAAAGAGGTTGGGTTCAGTTCAGGCTTTCCTGGAGCACATTCCTTGCAGGTATAAGTGGCAAGCTTCAGCCCTGTGGCTTTTCCTCCCCTGGCACAGAGTCAGCAGCTCTTGGTTGTGTGTCCACAAGGAACACACAAGCCCTGGGTCTCTGCCAGTTCCTGTGCCCAGGGAGACAGGCACGGTGCCTGCCTGGCACACTACAAGTGTGCAGGGAGCCAGCAGGAGAGCCCACAGGAGGATCAAGGTCATTGCTACCAAGTCACAGACTTGTGGGAAAACAACCCAAACCCATCCACTGAGGGTATTTCCCCACCTAGAGCACAGCTCTGTGACTGGGGAGAGTGTGGGGGGACCCTGAAAGTCCACAGTGTCAGTCCAGTGTCAATTGTGGGGCTGCAAAACCCTCCCGTGGCTCGGGTCCCTGCCGGACACCAGAGCGCCCCAGCCCCGAGGGTCCCAGCAGTCCCCAGCCTGTTCTGGTCCCTGCTGGATACCAGAGCGCCCCAGCCCCGAGGATTCCAGGAGTCCCCAGACTGCTCCACACCACTGTCAGCGCGAGAAGGTTGCAGCCAGGGGCTGTGGTGGTTTGCTGGGACCGAAAGGGAGAGGAGGGAACGGAGCGGGGCGGCAGCGGGTGTCGGGCTGGCCATTGCTTTGCGCGGACACCAGGCGGCCCCGTCTGTCCGAACAAGCGGCAGTGACTGGCACTGATCATCAAGCAGCTGGAATGCACCGTGTCTGTGTCTGTGTGCGTGTGCAAGGGAAAGTCGTATCCCAGCACTGTCCAAGAGGTTTCGGTGAGAAGCTGGAGCATCCACTGCACACCTACACACAGAAAACACCATCCCCAGCCTGAGCAGAGCCTGTGTCCTGGCTACGCTCCCCCACTGTCCATGGAGTGCTTGCAGTGTCCAGCTGGGGACATGCAGGGACTTGGGGACACTGGGGGACACACTTCTTGGAGTCTGATCCCCCACGCAGACTGAGACTGCGTGGGCTGAGGCTTCCTGAACTTGGTTCCATGGAGGTGAGAGCAAGAACTCAGCTCCTCTTCAGGCTCACAGAAATCCCTCTAGAAAGGAAAGCTGTAACTACTCTGGTCCCTAAAACTGACCTGGCCGGCATGGACACCCTGGAATCCCTGCTGCTGGTTAGCTAACCAACGGGAAATATTCTCCAGAGTCTGACAAGGGCTCAGCTGACGCCTCAGCTTCTCCCTTTCTCCCTCCTCCTCTGCAGCCTCCCTTGCTCACAGGGCTCACAAGAGGATTAGGGAGTTAATCCTCTTTGAGACATCAAGCTCGCTGTTGAGCCTGCTGGGAAGGGCCAGAAGCTGTGAAGCACATTGGGGCACTGCCACAATTCCAGGAACAGCTCTGTGGATGAATCCCTGTCCTGGTGGATTGTCCCCATTGCTTCGCCCTCTCTTCCCAGCCTGTTCCCAGGCCATGGGAGCTGGGTAATGGTCCCACCAGGCTGTCTCCCCACCCCATCCTGGCCTCTCCACCTGGTCTGGAAGGGTGGTGGGACAAAAGAGAAGCATCCTCCTGTCCTGGCAGGAAACAGCATCCCAAGGCTGTGCAGGAAGAGGGAAACAAACAGAAGATTTCTGCAAACACAGTTCCATGCTCAGCCCTCTGAGGAGGGCTCTGGATGTCCAGAAGCTCTGTAGAATCCCAGGGGCATGGCTATTACTGGAGCAAAGTGATGTGCTGGAAACATTCCTTTATGGATGGTACTGAGCCAATTGGTCTTCCACGAGGGATTGCTCCAGCTCTTCCTCTGGAGAGAAAGGGTGCAGGCTGGCACTGCTGCTGTGCCACAGGCTTGTCGCCATTTGCTACAGGTGGGCAAGGAAGCACCTGCACCATTCCCAACTCCCACCCAAACCACAAACTGTCAGCATCCTTGGGTACCCTGCACCTAAAATCAGGGAGGAAATAACAGTGCCTGAGTCCTTTGACTCCCTGAGCCCTGGATCTGGGAAAATGATGTGGGTGTTTGGCTTTGCAGCAGCTGCTGCCTGGGGTGGGAGAGCCAGGGCTGCCCAGGCACAGCATCCAGCTGTGCAGGTGCTCCTGGGTCTTCAGGAAGCTTCTGCCTTGAAGAAATGTTTGCTCCTTCTCTCTCAACCATTCAACCCTCAGCATCTTCTGCACCCCGAGGCAGCAGTGGGGAACACACGGTGCCCTGGTACCACTTGGCATCTCCTATGTTGCCCCAGTCCCAGCAGGCATGGGCCCCTTCCAGGCAGGGAAGTGGGCAGGAAGGCAGGAGCTGATCAAACAGCAGCAGCCAGGATCTTACCCTGCCTTAGCCTGCAAAGCCCGAGGGAAGCCTTCTCTCAGCTCACCTTGGCTGCCTCTGGAAGCATCAGCCCTGGTGAGAGCCAGAGCACTGCTCTCACCTGCCCCAGCTCTTTTAAGTACTTAAATCCTCACTTCTTCCCTCCATAGGCCTTTGATCCAGCTCCAAAGCTAGAAAGGTTCTGCTCTGGGCAAATACCCAGGGAAACGATCCATTCGGAGGCGTCTAGGATCAGGGAAAGGAAACCTCCAATTGCAATAACAGATGGAAAACGCAGCAGGGAAATTTTGTAGCCTTTTGTACTGTTTTTCCTCATTTAAAGCTGAGGAGATGGGATAGCTACTCCTCCACAGTGGTTACACGCTGTGGGGGGATGGAGAACACAGTGCTGCCGGAGCAGGCCGGGAGCTGCAGTCTCAGGGACTGCTCTGCACTTCAGTATTTGTGGCTGATGGGGGTTGAAGAGTTCATGTGGGACTCGAAATACAGCAGCAGTGCAGCAGTGTTGCCATCAGAGCCAGGGGACAGTGACCTGGGCACAGCGAGATGCCTCGAGGCAGAGATGCCACCACACTGATTATGGTGGGGAGAGTGGTGAGGAGCAGTAGTGCTGCTTCCACAAACAGCTGGGAGCAGAAGGTCCAAGATAAGCCACAGGCAATGTGTGGAGTGGTGCTTCTGGCTGCCTCTGCTCCTCTTCCTCCCACAGAGAAGCTCCCAGGAGGATCAGGACGACTTGTGTTCCTCGCCAGGAGCTGCAGTCTGGGTGAGGCCCGGGCTGGGCTGTCCCTCTGATCAGCATTGCCCTGGCAGATCAGCTCCTGCCAGGTCTCAGCACATCTGTGCTGCTTCCCTGGTGTGCTACCAGCCCTGGGGGCAACATCTCTGCTTCGAGGGGAGTCAGCTTCCCCTGCTTGCTCCTATTGTGCTAAAGCTTCCAAGCAAAGGGAGGAGCAATGCTGAGAAGAGGCTTGAGGAAGCAGCAAAGGGAATGGTGTTCTCCTAGCACTGTTAGTACCTTCCAGGACACTTTACTTGGAGCTCCCAAGAACAACACCAGTCCTTACTTAAATTCATGGGGAAACTACCCCTCCACGCACAGTCATTTGGCAGGAAGAAAACCTTCCCAGCCTTTCCCCAGGTGAGAAGTGCAAGGCCCTCTGCAGTGATGAGAGCCCTTTGGGGTCCATTCCCGGTTTGTCTTCCCAGCTCCAGCGTCCTCTCAGCCTGGTATCTTTCCCTGCCCTCAGCTCACAGTTAAAGTTGTTCTGTCACTGCTGCACGGCCAGGTCATTGCCCCACTCCTGCCTGAGATGGAGCAATTCTGCTCCAGGTTGTCTTTGCAGCTTCACATGTCTGCTCAGAAATCTCCTGGCCGACCTTGGCCCTTCTTGAGCCCATGTTTGGTAACTTTCCACTGCTCCGAGCTCTGGCCAGCCCACGTTGGGGTAAGAGAAAACTGGTTGTGCTGGGCAGGAACCACTTCTCGTCCCCAGCTAGTTCCACCTGGTAGCCCACAGTTCCAAGTGAGTGCCCAGCTCCCCAGCCTGCTGCAGGCTTACCCTCCTGGTCATCTCAGCCACAGCCTCTGGATCTGTGTGGTCCCAAATCACTTAGATCTCCCCTATCCAGCTGCACATTACTGTGTGCAAAGGGTGAACTTCCCCTGGCAACAAACATGTCCCCATATTTTGGTGTCACACCAGCACCCTGCTGATGCTTGGCAGCATCCAACTCTGGACATGGCATTGGCTCTACCACATCTTTTACTTGTGGGCAAAGCCAAGGGAGTTTGCAGCTCCATCCCTTGGACCATGGTTTCCCTGCCAGGCTGGAGTGCAATGGGAAGAGGTGATGCCCAGCACAACCCCAGCCATCCTCCATGCAGGTGGGTGACTCCTGGGGCTCCTGCTGACTGTACCTCTGCAGCAAATGTCCTCTTCCAGCATGGGATCCACCCCCAAATTTTGTCACCAGCCCTTTGCCAGCAAGCCAGGGAAATCTGGGGATGCAGCATTTTCAGGGGTCTCTGGGATGTTCCCACCTTGTGCTCAGGGCTGCCCTACTCATGGTGAGCAGCCTGACCTGGCATTCTGCCACCCTTCCCCAGGAGCTCTGTGTCCCAGGGTGTCTCCACACTCTCTCCCCTTGCTTTTGACCCTGGCAGGGCATCCAGCCAGAGCTCACAGTCACTCCAACGTGGCTGGAAAACTGGTTTGGGATGCAGCAAACCCACCCTCTGTGTCCTCCACTCCCTGCTTCCCTGGGGCCATGTCCTTGTGCCAATGGGACGGGGAGTGTAACAACCTCCTCTTTTACAAGGAACCTTGGAATCTGGTTCCTTCCACTGCTTTGCCTGAGATAAGTCTTCCCTCAGGGTTTGTTTATTAGGAAACTTCCCTCCCTCCCAATCCCTGAGCTCTCCATTGCTCTTGAAGCTGGAGGAGAAGGAATACTTGAGCAGGAGCAGCTGTACCCACCTGGGGTTAGAAACCCATAAACATCGTGCAGCTCCATTGACCAGGAGCTGCTGGGCTCTGAGCTGTGCCAGGGACCTGCTGTGACCCCATATCCCCCAGCCCAAGGGGCAGGGGGGGCTGCTGCCTCATCAGGGCAGGGGAGGGATTTGGCTGGGTTCTCCATCTGTTGATTGAGAGTGGGCTTGGATGGCAGGAAAATGGGGGGGACATGCAAGCAGGGGGAGTGTGGTCAACCATGGCCAAGAACGATGCCTATCGGCTGGGCCTTTGTGCTAAGGGTGGGTAATGGCTCCATACCAGATGCCTTTAGGGTGACCAAATAGCCGTGTAATGGGTCCTGTGCTGGAGTGGGCTGAGGGCCCTGGGGGTGCAGATTGCAGCCTGGATAAGCTGCCCTAGTAGTTCAACTCCCATCCATTATTTAAATGTAAAGGTAAATGCTTTCATCTTTTCAATTGGAATGGTGCCACCAGCTCAGCCACCTCCTTAGTCACCTGCAGGCAGGAGTCCCTGGAGAGGGGACTGCCTTGGACAGCCATGGCAGGGCAGAGAGGGGAGCCATCCCCTCTGTGGGGGTGCTACCTGCACCCCTGGGGACAAGGTGCAAAGGCTGATGGACAGGGTGGAACTGGGGACACATTATATGGCCCTGCACCCTCTCTCTGCTCTTCCCTGCATCAGAACTCAGGGGTTGGTGTGGTGGTCCCAAAGTCCAGCCATGGTAGATTGTAAAGGAGATGGAAAGAAAGGCCATGTGTGTGTGCAGGGACTTCTGCAGGAGCAAATAACATCAGAATAGGACAAGAGGAATGATTTCAAACTGAAAGGGAGTAGGTTTAGATTACTGGCTAGAAAGAAATTCTTCCTTGTGAGGGTGGTGAAGCCCTGGTACAGGTTGCACAGAGAAGCTAGGCACAGGTTGCCCCATCCCTGGAAGTGTCCAAGGCCAGGTTGGACGGGGCTTGGAGCAACCTAGGATAGTGGAAAGTGTCCCTGTTTGTGGCAAGGCTTGGAAAAAAAGAGGTTTAAGCTTCCTTCCAACTAAAACCATTCTGAAATTCTGGGATTCTATGAATTAGGACACTTATGGCTTATGTGACGACATACCTCAGTCTGACTTCTGCTGTCAAACACAATGGGCAGCCCCTCTCCCCAGCATGGGACAAGCCAGTGGGATCCTGGTGTTGATCCAGCAGAATGAAAGAATCAAATCCCACTCATGTAAAGACAGACCACACTCAGTCAGTGCCACATCCTGCTGGTGGCTCACTTGACACCTCAAAAACAGAGGCTCTGTGATAGGAACTGTGTCATGAGACTGCTGCAGGATCCAGCCAGAGCAGGCAGAACTCCCAGGAAAGAATAAAGTAGCCAGCAGCAACTCCCACTTGAAGGTTTTCCCTTTAATGGTTTGGTTTTTGTTTTGTACATTCGTAAAACCGTGAACAATAAATACTGTGTGATCAGCCCCCAGATTCCACTTGCCCCCCCAGCTTTCTGCAGAGGTGAGGGACACAGTGGGTGACACAGGGAGGGCTGCTCTACTCATGGGAGATGCCCAGCTCACAGCATGGGCACCAGAGAGCAAGGCAGCATCCCAGCTCTAGCAGCAGGATGGAGTCAGGGTCTGGGGACAGAGAGGTGACAGTGAGCAGGCAACATTGCAGCTAGAAAGGGGTGAAGGTCAGCACTGCCTGGTGATCTGGGTGTGGATCTCCTGCTGAAGCTCAGGGCTGATGATCCCAGAGCTCAGCTACCCCTCTGGTGTCCTGGACCTTGAAGGTGCCCGTGTTCAGATGGGGATCTGCTAAGAGATATGGGATGATGCTTGGAACTGGGAGGAGATGTGATTTCCAGGTGGGCAGAGAGACCTACATGACTTGTTGTTCCTCAGAGGAGGTAAAGGCTGGGTGGGGCAGAGAAGGATGTCTGACTTCCTGGCTGCACCTGTGGGTTTCCTGCTGTGACTGGGGTGAAGGTCCAGGAATGGAAGAGGAGATGGTGAGGGGAGAGAATGGGGAGCCCTGAGATATGGGAACAGGGAGGTGCTCAAGGGGGATCATGGGCTGCCAGGGCAGTGAGGGAGCTGGAGGAGAGGAGGTGACAGCAGGGCATGGGGTGACAGAGGGGCACAGGATGGCACCAGAGGCTGAAGGGAGACTGGGAGGCTGTTGGGGGAGGGTGATGTGAACAAGGTGCTTAATGTGGAAGGTCTGCTGTGCTGATGGTGTTCTGGCATCCAGAGATGACAGCAGAATTCACACCCAGAGAGGCTGGACAATGCCACCTCCCTGGTCTCTGGGGTTGAGGAACTTCCATCCAGGTTCTGGGCTCTGTTCTGGTGGGGTCTTCCCACCTTCTCTTGTGGGACCAAGGCCATGCTGGGAAGCAGCAGGACATGGCCCATCAGGAAGGTCTGGAGCTGGCTCAAAAGGGCTATACTGCTGAGCTGAGCATCTCTCCTTCTGAATGTCCCCCTTCTCCCCACCCTACACTTTCCTCCAGAGAGAAGAGACCAATAACCCCACAGGGCCCTGTGCCCCAAGCAAATTCTCACAGTGAGAAATAAACCCCTTTGATGACATGGAAGCTTTGTCCAGAGAGCAATCAGGTGAGAAGAGCCAATTCTTCATATTGTCTGGGTCCATCAAAGCACCTGGGAGTCCCAGGTCTCACACTCCACCATGTCCTGAATACAGAGTGTGGATGGGAGAGGAAATGCTTTTCCAGGAGAGCACTACAGGGAGGGACTCCAAGAGTTCCTGGGCCCAGCATGAGGGCATCCTGAGCCAGAACAGATGTTTCTCAGAAGGGTGGTGGGGACAGGGACATGTGACTGCCCTGCAGTGGGTCCCAGTCTGCCCAACAGAGTCAGGAGCCCCCAGTGAACACAGGGAGAACGTGGCCTTTGGAAGGCCAGTGCTGATCCCACAAGCAGCAGGCACCTGCCTGGGTGGTTTGATCTCCAGTGTTCTGGCTCAGGGGTGGTTGCTCAGCATTGTTCCAGCTTAGGACAGGCCAAGTTTGTCCCTTCACAGTTGTCCCTGGAGCTCTGTGGTTCACAGCAGCATCCTCTCACCCATTTTGCTGTCCCGTGTGCCAGCGTTTGGGGAATAAGGATTAGTGGGCAGGAGATCCTGGGAGCTGAACTCTGCAGGATCAGGGCCTTGGTGAGGAACATGCATCACGTCTGCATGGGGAGAGAGGGAGGGAAGGTCCTTTCTGTGTGAAGGCAAAAGGAGGACCAGGACACTGGATGGTCAGTGGCCTGGAATAAATCCCCACAGCCCAGCATTCCCTACACATGGCAAATGGCCCTGGCAAGAGAGCTCAGGACCCAGGAGTGGGGGTGGCAAGGTGGCTCCTGTGTCGCACTTGTTGTTGTGACTGGCAGGATGTTCTTGTCTCCACAGTGCAGAAAACTCTTGGCCTCTGGGTCAATCCAGCTGGGCATCTGGTTCCTGGCTGTGACCCTCCTGCCTCCGTGGGACAAAGCCACTGTGTCTTTACTCTGTACAAGGTGACAGTCTGAGTATAACCTGAACCAAGGCTTGGCCCTCTGTAGTCCCTCCCCTGTCCACAGACTATGGGAACTGGGTTGCAAATGTCCCTGAGTGTCCCTGATGAGAGGGCTGGGGGAGCCTTTTGATGAATGCTTGGTGCTTTAGGCAGTTTTGTTTCGGTGCTTTTAGCAGTTTTCTCTTGGAGCCTGCTAGTGACTTCCCTTTGGAAGGGAGTTCCAGGCCTGGGGTGCTGAGGCTGGGAGCATGCAGAGCCCAGCACACTGTCCATGACACATTATGGAGCACAGGGACTGGACTTTTACACCTGGTGGATTCAGCTGGGGCAGCTGCTGGAACGGCAGCGGTCCCAGCCAGGCAATGAAGCTTTCATCCATGGCGAAGAGGAGTGGAGAGGCGGGATGGGGCGGTCAGTGAGATGCAGGAGCCTTTGAGCGAGGTGCATTTAGGGGTCAGCATGCAGAGGGCTGTGGACACACACGGTGTCGGTGTCGCTGGGCAGGCCGCAGGAGCGGGAGCGCTGCCCGGCGCGGCCGCCCAGGGGCCCGTCCTCGGCGCCCAGCGGGAGCGGCGGGCCCTGCGCGCCGCCCGCCCGGCCGTCGGAGCACAGCAGCACGCTGGAGTCGGCCTCGCACTTGGTGGGCCGGCTGAGGTAGGGCTCCATGGCGTGGCGCAGCTCCAGGGGCACGCTGAGGGGCAGCACCTCCGCCTTGATGACGGCCCCCACGGGCGCCTCGGAGGAGCCCGCCCGCAGGCTCTCGGAGCGGCTCATCTTGATCAGCAGCTCCATGGTTTTGTTCTCGGCCTCCAGCAGGCAGCTGGGCAGCCCCTCCCCGTCTGCAGCCTCCCCGGGCGCGGGACATTTGCTGAGGGGCCCTTGGTCTTTGCCATGAAGCTTCTCACTTCCCAGGCTCACGTTGCAGGGCTCCTTCTTGGCCTGCTGGACCTTCTCCAGACCTTCCGAGGATCTCTTCACCGACAGGTCCAGCGGCCCCTCGTGGGGTTTTGTGGCTTTCTCCAGTGCCTGGTGGATGTGGTAGAGTTCCCTTCGGATTTTGACCAGCTGATCCCTCAGCTCGTTTTGCCCAGGGGTGTCCTCCTTTGCCAGATCAGACAGCTTCTTCTCCACCTCTTGGTACTCCTCCAAGGTTTTGGACAGGTCCCCGATAAGCATGGTTGTGGCCTCAGAGCCTGTCATGGCAGAAGTCTCTTGGAGTCTGCTCTGCTTGCAGAGGCCATGGTCCTGGACAGCACCCACAGAGGGAAGGACTTCAGTGTCATTGCCCCTCTCTGGCTCCTCAGGCTGGCCTGTCAGGACATCCAAGTGCCAGTGGTCCAGGGCCTTGGGGATGTGGCCAGGGTTGGCCCTTGAACCACTGCAGAGAAGAGGTGGATACAATCAGTAGAGAAAAAAAGAGGAAAATCCTCAGTTTACGTCCAGAGCCAGCATTACCAGATTAGCCAGGTTTCCTCCACTGGCTGCTGCCAGCCAGGAGGGGCTTTGGTCAGAGCAGGCAGAGCCCTGGCTGGAGCTGTTCATTGTACAGGAGATGAGGATGGATCCTGACACACAATGTTTCATGGCACTGACAAAGGGAGAGGCCAGTCTGGGGAAATGGTGCTGATTCCACCTCAGCTAGCCCAGCCTGGATTCCCCTTCTTCTTGGAGCACTGGAGAATGTTAATGGAAATGACCATCCCACAGTCCTGAAGGCCCAATTGCAGGGAATCTGCCCAGTCAGCCTAGAAGCATGGAAAGGGCAGGTGGAGATAGAAAACCACAGGGATCTACTCCAGAGAAAGCTCCTCTGAGTGTCAAAGCAATGGGTTTACTGTGACATTTTTCTTGGAGCCACAGCTGGACTTGCACAACCAGGGGAGGAACTGAAATTCTGTTTAAAGGCGCTGTGCACATTTCTAGCCCCAGGTAGAAGGAAATGTTTGGGAATGTGACCCTCCTTCTGGGCTTTGAAACCAGAAGGTGAATCAAAGGAATGCAAATGTGCATGTTTAAAAATAGACAACGATTGTTCCAGCAAACCTGGGATATCTGGGGACACAAGAGGTGCTTTCCTGGTGCCTGGGGAGCACAGGTCCACCTCATCACCTCTGACTCCATATAGATCAGGGGAAGGCAAGGGACAGTGAGTGTGACATAGCCCAGGTGTTTGGATACACTTGGGGGGTTTTGAGGCCCTGGAGGGCAGGGAGCTCTGCTTGGGTGGGCAGTGGTGTGGACCACCAGTCTGAAGAGTGCTCAGCTCCATGGGGCTCATCCCAGGATTAGTGGGGGGAGCAGAGAAACAACAGGATATCGAGATAAACAATGTCAACCTGAAGTGAGGAAGAGGCAGAGAGATCTCAGGCACCTTACCTGCTCTGGTAGCTGAACTTCCCAGGCATCATCCTTTCGGGTCCTATCAAATCCAGCCCATTGGAAGGGAACTTCCTCTTCAGCGGGTTTCCTGGAGGGCTGCTGGTCTCCAGACAGGTCACCACTGGCAACTCTGTCTTCCTGACACTGCTGTGAGTGAAAGCACCATCCTTCATCCCCACCACGGTTTGGTAGATGTCAGTGGCTGACTTCTTGGGTAGGTTGCTGAGGCCCAAAGCTGGGTTGCTGTCCTTCTCCTGGGACAGCCATTTTTCCTCCTCTTCCTGCCCCAGCATGGCAGAGTGGCCAAGCTCAGAGCCTGGCTCCTCCCGGACACCTTTGGACCAAGGAAAACCTGTCTTCAGCACAGGAACTTTCAGCAGCCCGGGTTTGTTTGGCTCACTGGAAGGTTTGTTTTGGGGTGGTGTGGGCATGACTGAGCCCACCAGCTGCTGGGGGTCTGGCTTGCTGGAGGACATCTTGCTCTCTGTGGAGCCAAAGGTGTGCTCGAAGAGCAGGGGGTAGTAGAAGCGGGGGAGGAAAGCTGAGCGCTCAGGGCTCTGCAGAGGCTGGAAATGGGAGGCATGGGGGTGCATCAGCTGTGCTGTGGAGGCCAGGAAGGGCAGCTGAGCCAAGTGAGGGTGTGTTGTCGTGCTGTTGGCCATGGTGGGGCTCAGGTAGGAGAAGAGACTGGGGTTCAAAGGGTAGTTAATACCCAGCAGTGAGAGGTTCAGGCCCTGAGGTTCGTGGTAGTCACTGTAGGCTGGAGGGGGGTAGCACGGGATGATGTTGCTGTCGGTACAAGGTGGGGACACCTCAGGGGTGTTCCTCCTTTGCCCATTTGCCACCAGTTTCCACTGCTCCATCAAGATCCCACCGCTTGCCAGGCATTTCTTTGGCACTTTGCAATGCTTTGGCTTTGCATCTAGGTCGGGGGAGGCCATTTCCCTGCTCTTCATGACATGGTTCTTGAGGGAGAAGACATCTGTGATGATGAAGTCAGGCTCCACCTCCTTGCAAGGCTTGTTGTCCCTCTTGTTCTTGAAGCCGAAGACCAAAGTGTTCACTTCTGGTTCAGCTGGGTCACCTTGGCAACCTGGCTCTTCGTTTCTCTCTTTCTTCTCCCCCGCATCCATCTCCCTCAGCAGGCCAGCAACATCCTCCTCCTCCTCCTCCTGGAACTGCCCACCTTCCTCAGCAGCCCCTTCAGCAGGCAGGATCTCCACCCCTGTCATGGGTTTCTCCTCGTGGCCATCCCTGGTGGGGAGCTGCTTGGCCCAGATGGAGCCCCCCGGGGTGGCCGCGGGGTCGCAGGTGTCGAGCTCATCGCGCCGCCCGCGCAGGCGGGAGCTCTCCGTGTGCAGCAGCCGCAGCTCCGGGTGCAGCAGGTTCCCCTTCTTGTAGGGCCAGTCAGACTCGATGAGGAGGGACAGGGAGTTCTTGCACAGGCTGTACTTCATGTGGTTGTAAAGATGGGACTTCTCCATGCAGGTGAAGGGACACTGGAAGCATTTGTAGTTGTAGGGTTTGCCCCACGGCCTCGGGATATAGTGAGGCTTCTTTGGCTTCCTCTCCTTGTGCTTGTAGACTGAGGTCAGCTTGCAGCCCCCGTCGTCCTTGGACATGGTGGAGGCTGCCTGGTGATGGCTCCTGGTGGGAATAGGGGGGCACAGCAGGTGAATCTTCCCACACCTCTCTGGGAAGCACAGTGTGCCCTGGAAGAGGGACAGCATGGAGGTGGTGAGCTGTGCCTGAAGCTCCTGAGGAGATGGCTTTGCTCTGTGGGCACCTCCTGGCCCCAGAGAGTGAAACCACAGAGAGTGGAGCTTCTGGGACCTCAGTATGGAGCTCCCAGCTTTGAGATTTAAGCTCAGGCCAGTGATGGAATTTTTGCCCAAAGCCTGCAGGTATGCCTGTATACGCTGATCCCATTATCGACCCTCTTCTCTCAAAGCACCCCAGAGGACAAGGAAAACAAACACTATTAAAGGCGTTGGAGCTAAACCACCTCAAACTGACATTGAGGTGCCCAGGTGACCTGCCTGACCAGCCAGAGCCTCTCTGGGGCAGCCCCAGCCCAGCTCAGGGACCATTTCCCTGCTGAAGGCAGGGGATAAAAGAGAAAAGAAAAAAGAGAAAAGAGTCACAGTCCCAACACTGTGCTGGGCACAGACTCATTTGGCTTTGCCATCTCCTGGGGTGGGACAGTGACAGAGCCTACCAAAGGGTTCCAGAGCTCTGGCACCAAAACTGCTGCAGAGCTGGACTAAATTTGATACCTGCAACCCTACACGTGAATGTGTGATCCAGGTACAAAGAGGGCAGTGGGAGATGGATAGACAGGATGGGAGAGGCTGCAGACTGTCTGCCTGTAACCTGGTGTTACTGCTAGAGAAACAGTCCAGCCTACCTGACCCTGTGGGACTAACACTATCCTGTGACAGAACAGGGATAATCTGGCCTGGAAAACCAATACAGGCTAAACTAAACCTCCCCCATTTCCAGGTGGTGCCAAAATCAGAGTGTCCAGGCAATACCCCCACAGGACCCTGACACTGGGCTGCCCCCTCTGCGCTTCCCACCACAACCTCCCTGGGGACAGCCATGTCATGCTTGTCCCACAGCCTGGCCCCCACCAGCTCTGAGATGGGCAGGGGCACAGCCCCCCCACTCCTCATCTCACAGAGGAGCCAGACCTGCACAGGCACCACAGTCATGAAATTGGGCTCCTTCACAGGTGGCCAAGCAGCCACGGGGCACCCAATGCTGATGCAAACACCTGTGCCACCCCTCCAGACTCTGCTTTGCTCTGGAAGGACTTGCCAGCTTCTCCTGGGGAGAACGGTGAATTTGAGGACTCATTCTGTGTACCTGGGGTTCATTTCTCAGGGGCCAAACCCTTCTCCCATGTATCAGGTGCCAGGACAGAGCTCTGCCCCAGAAACCCTGCAGCCAGGCTGGTGTGGGAATGTAGAGCCCAGAAAGGAGAAGGCCAGAAGCAGCTCCAGATTGGCACTAATATGGCAGCTGGAGCCATTTGGGGAAAAAATCTGCTCTCTGGCTTCTGGGAAGAAGGAGACAAGATTTGGAGGATCAGAAGGGAAACAGTGTGTGTCTCTGCAACTTTGGGCAGCTGGGACAGAGAGTTGCCTGGGGGCAGATCCAGGCAGTGGCTGAAGAACCTGACAGCCCCTGCAGTGGGCCCTGCTCCTCAGCAGCCTGGAGTGTGCCAGCCATAGCCCACATCCTTCTGCACAGGTTCTGGGGGGCTTCCCTGCAGGGCTGGGGGGGACCACTGCAGCTCCTGGGGCAGGGGGATCAGCACAGCAGTGCCAAGGGGCTGGGATCAGAGTGGGATGGGCAGGGAAGGGGCTCCTGCAGCAGCAGCACACCAGAGGATGGATTGCCACGTGGCCCACCTCCCACGGCTGAATGGCATTTCTGCTGCTCCCCTTGGTGAGCCCACACCTTGGGGCTGGCCTCTCTCCCTGCAGCCCCATGGCCCCATGCTTTTTTCCCTGATTATCTTGCTCCAGGCACACAGGATGCTCTGGCTGCAGCCTGCAATACCAGTGGCCCTGGGGACAGTCCCACCAGCCCCATGCCCATGCAGTCGCTGTGCTGAGCTGAAGGATGCTCCCGTGCTCTGGTACCCTCTCTCCTCACCACAGGCACCTAGGGACATCCCCTTCCCCTGGGAGTATGGTGAGAGCGTTTCTGTGATAGAATTACCTGCATAGAACCCTTTCAAATTTCTCTCTGAGGTTTGACATCTAACAGTGGAGTATCTCCCACCTGCTATGGGGACACGGAATGAGCCTTACTGTGGTTTTCCCAGGGCAGGCTGAGCTGCAGGCAGGGCTGAGGGACAACGCCCTGCATGCCCACGTTGTGGGCTGAGCTGGTAGTCTACCCTGCCACTAAGATCTGCTCATGCAGAAAATAGGCAAAAATATGACAAACCCGCGTCCACTGGGATGTGGGGGAAGCCCGGGGGTGCAGCCCTGACCTGCAGCAGCCCAGGCTGATTTCTCCCATCGCGGTGGGATGTGCGAGCAGAGCTTGCCTGCAGGTTCACCTCAGCACTCGCAGCCCGCCCGCGGGGACGCGCTCGTCCTTCAGCCCTGAGCCGCGCTGTGTGTGCGTCACGGCCGGGAGCTGTGAGAGCTCCACACACGCCGCGCTGCCCAGGGGAGCAGAAGAGATGCAGCAGCAGCTGCGCAGGATGGGGCCCCTCCGAGCATCACTCCCCGGCTCCAGCCACTGAGCCTGGGGTGCCCTGAGCATCCTGGACCTGCTTGTCCCTGGTCCCCTGCCCCGTGTCACCCTGCTAGAGGGCAAGAAACCAAGAGTGGCGGAGCGGGGAGCTGGGCGCCTCGGCCCCGCTGCGATGCACGTCCCCTGTTTGCAGGTCAGTTGAACAAACATTTGCTGTTTATATGCCAGAGGCAGATTAAATCTTTGCTGGAAGACTGGAACTGGTTGTTCCATTCCTGCACACCTGATCCTCCTCCTCCAAGGCTGCTGCGAGAGCCGTTTGTTCCCTTCCTGTGCCCGGTGGTGCAGAGGATGGCGGAGAGCTGCCCCTGGTGCAGGGACAGGCAGCTTGGCTGCCTCCACATCCTTAACGCTGCGGAGAGGAACAGCAAGGAGAAAGAGCAAAGAGAAAGAATGGGAGAGAGTGGAGAGGTGCCCTGCGTGTGTGGCAGGCAGGCTCGGCAGAGCGAGGCATCCCCAGAGCCGGCTCAGGCCCTGCGGAGCCGGGAGACAGGCGTTGTGGCTCCTGGTTGCTGAGCAGTTCCCGCACCAGCAGATCTTCGTGGTCTGCTGAGTCTCTCTCTGCCACAACACATTATTTCCAGTGGGCTGTCAGCTGCGGCGGTGGGGGCCGTGCCCGCGGGCAGCGCGCGGCGGGCACCGCGCACCTGTGCCGGGGAATTGCGGCAGCCCCGCTCTGCTCCCCGGACCGCCCAGGGGAGAGGGGCACGCTCCGATGGACGGAGCCGAGCGGCGAGGGGAGAAGAAAGAGGAAGAGAGACAAAGGGAAGGAAGAAGGGAGAGATGCCCACGAAAGAGATCTGCAGTCCCTGGTGCTTCAGTACTTAAAACATCCCAGCCGGGTCTGCAGGCACAGGCACACGGGAAGGGCACACGGCCCTTCCCCACAGCACCTCAGTTGTCCATCCAGCTCATGTCTCGAATAACAGCCAAAACTGGGTTTCCAGGGTGTAGGACAGGCATCTGTGGTACTGCTCCAATTTTCCTAACCAATCAGCCATCCCAGTAGTCTGGGTCCCACTGGGTGCAGCACAAAGAGTGCACGTCCCCACTCTGAATCTGCAGGAGCTTCTTTGGAAGCTGTGGAAATGTTGAGCCCCTCTGAAGCATTCTGCAGCAGGGGGTTCTTGGCACACCACCCAAGCTTCATCCTCCAGCTTGTCCCTACAAGTCTCATTTGATTCCCCCCAATTCTTTGTCTGATAGAATCAGCAGCCACAGTCCCTGTCCACTCTCCAGACACATGGTTCACCGCCACACCCCTGCTTCACCATCTCCTTTCCCGGCTGAAGCTGGACACAGGGTCAAACCCTTCCAGATCCCACGCCTTCCCTGAGCCTGCTCCTGGTGTGTGGCAGCCACTTGCAGGAAGGGGCTCAGCCCAGTGGGTTGCCTGTGCAATACAAATCCTCTCCACCTGTAGATGAGCATGGGAACTTGCCCTGATTGCTTTTGCAGACTCCCAAGAGCTTTTCTAACTGGAACAAAGACCCCATCTCTCAAACTGAAGTCCTTTCTTTGCTGCTGACCTCCAAGTGCTCCAGTGCTGACTGGGAGGCTGCCAGGGAGCTGCAACGCTCCTGTGGAAATTGGCTGCCCTCAACCTTTCCCAGATGGCTGTAGGACATGGCATGGAGGAATGGGCTCAAGGAAGGCACTGAAGCTCTTCTCCATTCAGTGTTGTTGTGATGAACCTTGCAGCTTGCCCTGCAGCTGAGGATTCCTGTGGTCTCTTGCAAGCTGCAGGTGGGATTTCATCAGTGGTGCCCTGCACACCCAGCACCAACCACAGGACAACTCTGCCCTGCTCCTACATCCACCAGTTGCTCCCTTCCAGGCTGTCCAGGCCACTCATTTCCCAGGGCTCAGCATCACTCCAGTCTGTGTGGCCCTGGCTTTGCTCTTTGTCATCAGGGATGCTGTGCCCTGGTGACTATGCCAGGACAGGACAGTGTGGAGCAGAAGAATGGCCTTTTGGTGGGACCTCACACCAGCCCCACAAACCTTCCTGCTCCTACCATTACCCTGGAAATTACATCAGCCTTTCTGGAAATTCCCGTGGGGTTTTATCCCGTTTCCCCCGCGCCGTGGCTGGAGCGGCCGGGCAGCGCTGCGGGAGGGGAGCGGCTGGGGCGGGAGCCACTGATCAATGCAAACCACTTTCCCTACACTACAAGCTTTTGCCGCAGGGGCTGCTCGGCTATTAGCGGCTATCGGGTCCCTTTTCGTTTTCATAGCCTGGAGTTGTGTGATTTGAGCTTTTAAGCGTTTATCGGAGCTGGGATGAAGGCAATCGGCCATGGCAAAGCGCAGGCACTCGGCAAGAGGAGGGGAGCGTGGCTGGTGGGGCTGGGAGCTCCCACCTCTCCAACCTCACGCTGTACGGCCGCAGTGTGAGTGACTGTGTGAGGCCATCCCACCGCCTCTGCCCCTGGCTCCTTCCATCAGCAGCTTTGAAACTATTCCCACCTCGAGCTGTGCCCTCCTCCTGCTTGTTCTCAGTTGCTGCACCAAAATCTCTTCTCTTCCCAAAACTGCATCTTCAGAAGAGCTGGGGCTTCCTGTCTCCTCCAAGCAGCCAATCTTTCCATGTCTGCCTACCCAGAACACCTTTGTGTCCAAGGCCAGAGGCTGTGGCCCGTGCCCTGTAGCTCAGTGTGGCTCTGCTGCTCAGAGGGTTCTTCATCACCTCTTCTGTGTCTCCAAATGTGGGCTCACCAAACCATGTGCTTCACATCCCAAGGGTCAAGACAAAGTTAGAGTCATGGTCTACAAATCTGACAGCATTTGGATTCCCAGCCTTTGAGTTTTCAGTGTTTGGAGGGATCTGGAGTTTCTGGTTGGGGAAGCTTAGCTCTCTTCACAGGTGGATTTTGGTGAGGCCCAAACCCCAGCCCAGACATGGGGTGAGTCCATCTTTGTGAGTATTGCTGCCTTTGGATGTGCATGTTGTCTGGTGTCTCCTGCCTGGCCTTGGGGTGTCCCTCAGCCAGATGATGAACATACTCCCTGTAGTCACAGCAACTCCACATGTAAAGTTTACCCTCATTTTGGGTCAAATCTCCTCCCATCTATGCACTTGCTCAAGAAGTGTTTCTGTGTCTCTGACCTCTCATTTAGCCTCCACCCACAAAAAGTTGGCCTGAAGGCTCCCTGTGGCAGCCCCAACACCCCGTGAAAAGCATTCAAGCAAGCGGCAATGGGCTGGAGTCATCATCGTCTGCCTGTGACACTCACAGCACAACTCACAGGCTCCTTGAGAGATGAGATCAGGCCGTCACAGCCTCCAGGCTACTCTGCAGAGACATGAGGGTCCTCCACCGCAAAAGGCTTTCCTCCCACAGCCTTTCTTACTGAGAACCCTTCAGGGGAAGAAGCAGGTCCTGGTGAGGAGATATAGGACTGTCTCTCCACATTATATCAACCACCCGCAGAGCTTCTGCCTCAGCCCCACTGTGGGAGCTTCCTGCATCTTCCTCCACCTCCACTCTACCTGCTAATGGAGCCTCAGGAGACCACAGGCTCCCAGCCATGGAGTCAGCAGCTCGTTGGCAAAATGATCTCCAAATTTGTAAAGACATCATCAGTGTCCAAATGACAATGTGCAGCTGGAGAGAGGGGAAGGTGTCTGTGCAACTCAGGAGGATCAACAGTGTGGCTGGCACACAGGGATGTGCAGGGGAGGTGGTGTCCAGGCTGGAATGGTGAGCATGGGAAGATGATGGATAGCTGGAGAGAACTTGGGGGGGCTTAAGAAGTGTGTGCAGCTGGAAGAGGAATGTAGGTACAGCCATCCTTTGTTCTAAAGTCTGTGTCATGCCTGTAATGTGTAGGGCTTTTCTGTTTCCAGAAAATAATTCTGTGGCTTCTTCCAGTTTCTATGACCTCTGAAATTCTTTTCCCCACTTACAAGTCTCTCCTTCTGCTGCTGGTGTGACAGCTGAGGATGGATCCCACTGCCTGTACCTGTACTGGGAGGTTCCCTTTCAGCCTTCCATCTGGAGGGCCTCTGGGGATGGTGGCAATCTACAGAAGCTCTTTCTTGTCACTGGCACCTGTCCCCTGTGTATGCTGTGGCAATGTCCACAGCAGTCCAAGATGGGCAATGTGGGGCTCAACTCTGCTCTGATTACAAAAATCCACTTGTCCCACCCCCACAGACCAAACCACATGAGTGCCCTCAGAGAGGACACTGAGGTTAGATCATCTCTCTGCCCACGCGAGCACCCAGTCTGGGTATGGGCAAGATTCCACCTCCTCTGTCACCTCCCCTGCAAAGCAATGAGCTCTGACAGACACTGAGGTGCATTTAGTCACCCCTTGACCAACTCGAAGGCTCCCTGAGGCTCCCCAAACTTCTACAGCCCAGTTCCTCATACTGGAAATGTTCTCCACTTTACATTTATCCTTGGACAGTTCACGTTCCATACATGCCCTGGGGATGGGAATGATAAGAAAGGAAGCAGATCTCTGCTTTGCTTTTCCTGGCTTGGCAGGGCCCAGCTCTTTCTGTGTCTCCTAAGACACACTAAAGATGACCAAAGGTTCCCATATTGATACAACCTTGCTCACACCCCGAGCTCTCTCCCACCTGCTGTTCTTGTATTTGCTGCTCCACCAAATCAGTCTCCATCTTCCCACAGAAGATGCACCTTCATGCAGTTCAGATCCACCCAATATCCTCTGGGACAGGAACAGGGAGTCTTCACCCCTTCTCTGCCTGCCCCCCTCCTGCCTTGCAGCCCAGCCCTCTCCTGCTCCTGGATATGTCCATTGCTGTGTCCTCACTTACCCTTTGCTACAGGGAGAGGAGAGGAGAGGAGAGGAGAGGAGAGGAGAGGAGAGGGAGGGAGAGGGAGAGGAGAGGAGAGGAGAGGAGAGGGAGAGGAGAGGAGAGAGAGGAGAGGAGAGGAGAGGAGAGGGAGAGGGAGAGGGAGAGGGAGGAGAGAGAGGAGAGGAGAGGAGAGGAGAGGAGAGGAGAGGAGAGGAGAGGAGGGAGAGGAGGGAGAGGAGAGGAGAGGAGAGGAGAGGAGAGGAGAGGAGAGGGGAGAGGAGAGGAGAGGAGAGGAGAGAGAGGAGAGGAGGAGAGAGGAGAGGAGAGGAGAGGAGAGGAGAGGAGAGGAGGAGCTTCACACAAGGACATCCCAAGCATTTCCCTCACCCTTCCATGTCTCCACTCTTCCTGCTACCTTCAGAGCCTTTCCCATCCTTTCCTCTCTTGGTCCAGCTCTTGGCAGTCAAGATTCTGGCTCTGCTTGTGCCTTGCAAGGCTGCTTTTTAGCCCATGGACATAGCCCAGGACATGCCCTGCTGCAGGGGGTGACTGCATCCCAAATGCAGGACTTTGCCATTCCCTTTCTCCAGCTGGGAGCTGCACCTTGCACATCCAGTTAAGCCTGGAAGTCCAGCCAATTTTTTGTCCCACCTTGTCTTTACATTTCCAGTTTGGCCATGAGGACACTGTAGGAGAACATGTCAGGAGCCATGTTAAGGTCACTTAAACAGGATCCCTTTCTCCCCCTCCCCTGTTCTGGCAGCCAGTCCTCTCCTCACAGTCAGCAGTTGTGCTGCTCTGGCTAGATTTGCCCCCAGTAAATTCACCCTGGCACTTTCTTGCCATCCTTGAGAATGGAAAGGAGTTCAAGGAGGGCTCACAGCTGTCCTAGAGACCATGATTATGTCTGGCTCACTCTGGGTGCTCGCTGATGGGTCTGAGCCATGTGTGCTGCAGGGCCAGGAGCCATTGTGTCCCTGCAGGGACCTCTGCACATCTCAGCAGAGACTGGGATGGAGCTAGCAGTGCCCACAGCTGGCCCTCTTGGGGCCTTCTCACTTGGGTCAGTGTCCCTAGGACTTGCAAAGCAGAGCATTTCTGGTGGCAGCCACTCAGCCCTCATTTGGGATCACCCCACACAGCCAAAGAGCTTTGCTCAGTACACCCTCAGGGTAGAGACCTGCCAGCAGACACACTCTGTCACTGCCTCCCTCCTGATGGACTCTCCTGCCAGCTCAGGTGGGCAGGGGAGGGCAGGAAAGGGGACCACGGGTCACAGGGAGCAGACCTTGCTTCACACACAGTACACCCCTCCCTGTTCTTGGCTGGGATGTTGTTCACCCAGGGTAACTCCCAAAGATCCTCTCTCCCCTAAGTTACAGAACAGGTCTCTTTTTAGCCAAAACATGGCCAAGATGGGGCCATGATTTCAACCACTCCTAGAAAAGGGGGACTGGGACATGGGCTTGTCCCTGCTCCTGCCTGCCAGCCCCGGCACTGGCTCCAGCCAGCAGTTTTGGGATGGAACCATGACAAGTTCTATCCAGCCACCAAGGAACTGCCACCTGTGAAGGACTCAGAATGTTTGAGGTTAAAGCAAATAGAATAAGCTGGGGGGAGGGGGTGATATGCTGATCCACCAGCAACACTGCTGCAGTTTTGTGACCACATCCATGTAATCCAGCCAACTGTAAAACCTATTTCCAACTGGCCCTACATAGAACATCCCCTGCTTCTCCCTCCCCATCCTTAGAGGAGCACTAACAATTACACCTGCTAAATAAAAACCTAAAGGGGAAATGGTCCAGGGCTGGTTGTGAAAGCTTGGGAACAGCAAGGAGATTACAGAGCAGAAAAGCTGGTTGGGATGGAGTCCAGGGAATGTGGAGGAGCTCTGCCAGGCAGAAGCCCTCTCACAGGGATGGGACACCCATAAACCTTTCAGTAGAGGAACTTGGATGGTTCCTGGGGGATACCCTGATCCCAGAGGAAGGAGGAGACTGCTCCACAGGGACACGGAGCACATCAGGCAGCACATCACACCTCTTTGCAGGCAGATATTTCTCAGAAACACCCTTTTATTAGTTATTATTATTATTATTATTATTATTATTATTATTATTATTATTATTATTATTATTATTATTATAATATACCTGTTTATTCTTGGGCAGGAATCTCTGCAGTGCTGTGGGCTGACCTGTGAGCACCTCTCTACCTTCTGCCTGGTACTTGGTGGTGGTGTTTGGTTGGGCTTTTAACGCAGATCAAGGGTGGTGCTGCCTGCTGGGATCCTCCCTGTGTTTCCAGCTCCATTGCACCCCTAAAATGGGCTGAGCTGCTGAGCCGCTGGCCCCGCACGGCGGGCAGTGCCCGGCTGCAGCGCGGGTGGGAACCGAGGGATGCTGCTGTACCTGGAGGCAGGAACCCCGAGCGGGCAGGTAGCGCTTGGCCACCAAATTGCCCAGCGAGCTCTGTACTGGCCGAGGGATGACCAGGAGGAGTAACAAGGGCCCGAGGCAAAGCCACCGGGAGGAGGAAGGGATGTTATTAGCTGGCGCAGGAAGGGGAATGCAGCTCGTTAACCCGTGCCGTGCCGCAGGACGGGGTGGAATGGCCACACGGTGCCGGGAGCAGCCGCTGTCACAGTCCCGGAGTGCCTGAGCAGGAAAGGGGTCTGTCTGCATCCCCCCTCCAAACCAGGGTTCCCCCACTGCCTCCGGGTGGGGCAGCGCTCTGAAATTCCTTGGGATCTCCAGGAAAGAGTGAGAAGACCAAGGGAATGAGGAGTGACACATCCACAACCTCCTGTCCCAAGATTTCACAGAGGGGAACCCAAATCCTCACCATGGAGGAGGAAGGGCAGGGCAGCAGCACCCAGTGGGTGCCAGCAACTTCTCCCCGTGCCAGTCCCAGGATTTGCCACCACCCCGATGCACAGCTGGCCCTCAGTGACCTGATTCCCTTACAGAAGCCCCTGACTGCTGTGAACTGCTACTTGTTATGTGACCTTTTGATTTAATTGCCAAAATTCCTACAAACACGCATTCCCTGGCGTGAGGAAGTATATTCCTAGCTGACACCATTAAGCATCTCAGTAACTCACCTCCTCTGGCAATTCAACAACTCTGTTTAGTTTTCACTTCCTTTAAGAAGGATTAAGAGGGAAAAAAAATATGGATAACAAGGATAATACTGTCTTACTGTTAAATTTCCCCCTTCCCCTGGTTTGTATTTTTTCACAATTGCAAATACTCATCACATCTCCAAACCTGCAGAAAACCATTGATCTTTTTGATTATTACCCAAACGCAGAGAGGTAAACACGTTAAAATTAACCAGCCCGTGTCCCCCCAGGCTGCTTCCCTTTTCCCGATGTATCCTTTCATTTTTCAGTGGGGAAACCAGTCAGATTCTGCAACCAGCACACGGTCACGGGGAAAGCATCCAAAAACCTCCCCAAACTTTCAATTGTCAGGGACGCGCGTGAGCAGATCCCCGGTGAAGGCAGTCGGACGTGTCATTAGGAGAGCAACCCAAGCAGAAAGGCCCCATATGACCTCCCCGGTGCCGAGTGCCTTTAATAATCAGGAGTTACACGGCTTGCAAAGAGAGCGGAGAGCGGGATCAAAGAGCATCACTTGGGAGCGGTCGGCTCCCGGCTCCCAGCGGGTTTGCACATCCCCGCTGCGGGTACCAGCTCTGCTGCCGGCAGAGCACCTGCCTGTGGCTTGGTACAGGGCTTCCCTGGGCACCGCCAGATGCCTGGAAATCTATTTGGAAGAGTACAAAACTGGCAGGAGCAGGCAGCTTTTAACAGGGTCTTTTTTTTCCGCTCCAGGTCCTTGGTGGGTTTTGTTCCCTGCCCAGACCCGCAGTGAGTCCCGCTGCTGCCTCCAGCACCTTCCACCCTCAGCCCACCCCATCCCTCCCCAAAACAGATTGAAATGTCAGGACTTACAGCTCGGCCCCCGTCCCGGCTGGGTCCCTGCTCAGGGCCGGGGGGCTGCGGGCAGCTGTGGGAGCGGGGCGAGGGCTGTCCCCCCGTCTGGGACCCAGCGACCCCAAACCCCTCCGAGCAGGGGGGCAGGTGATGTCCGAGGCTACTCCTGAGCATTTACAGGGTTGTTTGCAGGAAACATCAAACTCGGGAACAGAAGCGCCAACCCAGGAGTCATCGCCCCCCCTCTCGCCGTCCCTCCCCACCCTCTTGCTTGGTCTCATTTGTACCGATTTGCCCCGCAGGCTTCGCGCTGATTTGCCATGTCCCTGGCAGGGCTTCGACCGGGGAGGGGGAGCGGGAGCCAGACGGGGAGCGGATCGGGGGGAGCAGCCATGGGGAGGGTGGTGGGGACCAACAGGAGCCTGGCTTGCCAAAAGCAGTTCAGACCTAGAAAAAGCTTTAATGTGCACAGACGGAGCAGGCTGGGAGCAAAACCAGCTGGGCTGGAAGAGAACGTGCTCGGCAAGAGGCTGGTTTGGGGCTGGGTGCGTGCGTGGCTCCGGGCTGGCTCCTTGCTCCAACCCTCTGCCCCCGGAGGGAAGGCAGAGAAGGGAGGGGAAGGTTACACGTGAAAATTCTCCTTCCAACATCAACTTTTCCTATCGACGAGTGATGGGCAGGATGCCAGCCTGGCTTTCTCCGGCATTAATGATTTACCTGCTCCAGCCACCATCCTTACCCTGACAGCTCTTGCACCACATCTCCGGCTCAAGATCCCCCTCTATGCCACGAGATGGGTCCCCTCGAGCTGGGACAGTCCCACCATCATCCCCACCCTGTGCCCACCCTGGAGCCGATACCATCACTGCCATGTCGTGCCCACCCTGGTGCTCAGGCCTGTGGGCTGAGCACCATCACCCATGGAGAGGGACAGATTGGGGATAATTCGGAGCTTGAGTGGTTCTCTTCTCCCCTTGCAGGTCCTTTTCTCTTAGAAGTGAGTCCCAGACCATCCAGTTGGGGTGTCTGGTACCCAGCAGGGTCTTTGCCCTTGTTGGAAGGATCGTGGGAAGATGCATCCTGAGAATCTCCTCACAAGATGTTGGATCCAGTCCAGACATCTGCATTGGGCTGTCTCTGCATGGCATTGCTTAATGCAATTCCTTAAAATCGGACCCCTCCAAAACCTCCCGATGCTCTGGGGGCCAAGAGAGGACACCCTGTGTCTGCCCTCACACATGACCCACCAGCTCCCTGTTCCCCACCCCTGTCCTCGGTTTGTTGTTTTACAGGGCTCTGGTGTTGGTGCTGAAGTGCTGGATCCAGCACTGGGCACAGCATTGTGAGGCCCCCCTGGGCTCTGCACCCCCCGTGCCGTGGGGAGCCCTAGCTCTGCTCTGGGCTCCGGAGCGTGGCAGGGACTCGGCCCTTCCCGGGCACTCCGCAGGCAGCCGGCCCCAATCTGCCGTGGCGCGGGGCCACCTGTGCTGGCTGCCCACGCCATCTGCGAGGCCCGGGCCGGGGGGGCGGCTGCCATCCCCCCGCCCGGGTCAGCGAGCAGGGGGACAACTGCGGTGGAGGCAGCGCTGCTGCCTCGCTCCGGCCGGGTGGGTGCCACTGCATCCCGGAGAGGGGAAGAGGAGGTGGGGGGCAGCTGCCCCACAGGTTCCTCCTGGGATCTGCCTCTGGGGGCTTGCAGGGACATTTCTGAGCCCTTTAGAGGGGACAGTGCGCACCCCGGCCGCCCCTGTTGGCTGCAGCATCCACTCCCTGCTGCGTCCGGGTGTCCCCTGGTGCAGGGACGCGGACATGGATCCCGGGTGGGCCTTGAACACGGACCCCGTTGCACTGAGCACATGGCTGAGCATGGGGACATCCCATCCCTTCCTGTCCAAGGGTGTTCTGAGGGAAGCAGCCAAAGGACCCCAGGAGCCTGTTGGCAGAGAGGTATCTCTGCCTTCCTGCTGGCGCTGGTGGCAGCCACCATCCTCTCTTCCTTCCTGCCCAGCTCCAGGAGCATCCTGAGAGCTCCCGGCCGGAGCCCACCGCGTGTCTGGAGCCCCACACCCGCCAGAGCCAGGCACCGGCAGGCTCATCCCGGGAATCCCCCCGGAGCCGTGGCTGTGGCTGTCCTGCTCACAGGGGATGTCGTCCTTTGATGAGCCGATAACAGAGCCTGCCCTGCGCCTTCCTACAGGTAACCGGAAAGTTTTATTCGTCACCGGCTGCTGGAAAGGTCACGGCGTCCTCCTCCCCCTTCTATTTCTGGCCCGTGCCCTTTCGCCGCCAGACGCGAGGCGCTCCCGTGCGCTGGACCCCGGACGCGCCGTCTCGGTGCGGCCGCGTCCCCGGCGCTGGTCCCGGGGGCGGTGGGAGCTGCGGGGAGGATGCTCTGTGCCTGCCCACGCCGCCCGGGCTCTTCACGGACCAGAGAAACCGCTGGAGGGCGGGGGGAGCCGTGTGCCATCGGCTTCACGGGGAAATAATGGGGATTTGGGGATGCTGCGGGAATCACGGTGCTACAAACCCGGAGGAGGTGGGTCTGGCCCCGGGTGTCGCAGGCACCGGCGCGCTCCCGAGGCAGCGGGGCTGTTGTGTGCCTGCAGCGGGGTGCCGGGGATGCAGCGGGGAGTGTGGGTCTGGAGGCATCCCGGGAGCCTCGCCCGGGGCCGGTCCTTCAGCACAGACACACGGGCAGCTCCCTGCTCCCTCCCCAGGCTGGGCAGGCCGGCGGTGGGAAGGAGAGTCACGGGAGCATCCCAGCACTGGGGAAGCATGGGCTGTGCGATGCTCCCGGCTCTTACTGCTGCCACCCAAAAGTGGGGAGCAAAAAGGGAACACCCTTCACTGACAACAGGAGACCGAAAAAGGACATTCACCCTGAAAACTGCCCTTTGCTCAAACCCCGCAGGTTTTTTCCTAACTGAGAAATACCCAAACCTTCATCTGAGCTCTCCCTGAGGACCAGGCAGGATCAGCCCAGCGATCCACCAGCCTTCTGAGCTGCTGTGGCCGGGGATCACCCTGGACCCAGCTCTGCATGCGTGGGTTGACTTTCAGCTGCACAAGGAGCCCTGGAGACCCTTTGTACCCAGAGAAGGACCATCGTTACCACTCACAGCATCCCAGCACATCCTGGCAGGGCTGGGAACCCAGGAGGGCTGCAGAGGAGCCCAGCTCCCCTTTCCAGCCTCCCCAGTTTGCCCGGGCAGAGCTGCACCCCTCACAGTACACAGCCTTTTCCAGCTCTGGGCCAACCTGAACATGGTTGAGAAAAGCCCCGGGGAGCTTCTTCATCCCTCTTTGTTCATGGAGCAAAGATATTCCCAGCCCTGAATCTATAGATTGGCCCTTAAACTACAACAGTCTCCGGGGAGCAGAGAAACAAACGTGGATTTTGGTTGCGGTTTGTTGTGTTTTGTGGTTTTTTCTGTTTCTTTTCCTACGCAGACAGTCTTTGCCCAGGAGGGGTTAGCATGAAAAATGCATGTGGGGATTGGGGGAGCGGGGGGAGTGGGAGGAAGGAGCTATCGATCAAGTATCTCTGAAAGCCACACAGCTGTGCCAGCCCCGCTGCCTCTGCCAGCCCTTCCCGGCGCTCCCGGGGCCGGGCTCGGTGCCTGTCCTGCCTTTGGGATGGGGCGCCTGATGCTGTGCCCAGGAAACCCCCCTGGATCCCGGAGAGGAGCCCGTGCTGCAGTGATCAGATGCCTCTGCCAGCCCTTTCCAGCAGCGCCAGTGCCAGGCTCGGTGCCTGCCCCGGCCTTGGGATTCAGTGTCAGGAAACCACCCTGGATCCCGCAGAGCCATCGGATCCTCCGCAATCCCTGCCCCGTGTGCGGCTCCCTCCAGCCAGGCTCGCAGCATGTCAGAAACGGGCTCGGTCCCTTTTCCCCCAGACCCAAAGGATTCTCCTCCTAAGCTCCACAGGACCACAAGGAGGATCTGTGGAAGAGCAACAGCTCTGCCTCTATGCCTGTCAACCCTCCTGCCCTCCCCACACCTCTGTACCACTCTAATCAGAAATAATTATAATAATTGCAAATAATAATGATCTTGAGCCTGATGCAAACACAGACACAGCCCATGTTCGAGGGTGGGCTCCAAGGCAGGCAACCAAGCATGAAAATGGGCAACCCAGCCTGCCTCCCAGACCAAGAAGAGCTAGTGAGGCATCTCCAGGTCCAGCAAGAGCTGGTGCTGGCAGAACATCAGGGACACAAGTCCTGCTCTCAGCTTAGGAGCTGTGCTTTGTCTGGTCCCGGCAGAGCTGGTGCTCCTAGCAGGGTTGGTGCTTCTTACAGGCAGTGCCCTGGCAGCTGTGTCACTGAGAAACCCAGGGTACAATCCGTGGATCAGGGTAAGGCACTGCAGGGGGAAAATCTTCTCCAGATGGTGCACATCGAAATGGGAACATCAAGAAATGGCGCTGGAGTGGACGCTTCATGCTCCCCCATCAAACCCAGCACTGCTAGCCAAAACCAGTCTGAAGCCTGGGAGAACCTGAAGGGCTGATTTTAGGCATCGCCTTGGCTGAAAGTGCCCTGAAATTTGTCCCACATTTGAGATTGGGGAAGAGTCGGAGAGGAGAAAAAAAGTGAAGAGAAAAGCAGTGGGAGAAAGAGATAATCTTATCCCACGAGGGGGGAAAAATCCCTGACGTCTTTGCCTCTCCCTCTGGCTGGGCACTAGTGTATGGCTTTGGGGACCTCCTGCTTTAGAGTGACACCAGGATGGGGCACCCAGCACTCCCAGCTTGGCTTGATTTAGCTGAGATTTCGCTCAGCTCCTGCCACGTTCTGTTCCTGTGCACCCGGGGGGAGCAGCTCAGTATCCTGCTCAGAGCTGGGATTTTGGGGTGTGAACACAACCAAGGGGGCTCACAAAAGCTGGAGAAGGGTTGAGCTGTCCCCATTTCAGTACAGAAATCTGAGATCGCTTGCCACCAGGAAGGATTTTCAAAGGTCCGGAGCCGAGGGGATGAGGTGTTCTCTCTCCTCTATGGTCCGAGCCAAGGGCAGGGACTCCCCGAGCCCCTGCCGGGTCTCCCTGCGCTGCCTGATCCCGGCCATGCTGAGCTACTGAGAGCCCCCAGATTTCCACCCCTCACGCAGGAAAAGCTCATGGCAGCAGAGAGAGAGCTTGGCCCGAATCAGCGACCCCACGCAGGACGCCCGACACAGACCCTCCACTCCCTGCCAACCCAGCACATCCCTGGCTCTGTGTGGCACAGCCTGGGTCTGTAACCCAACCCTGCCAACCCAGCACATCCCTGGCTCTGCGTGGCACAGCCTGGGTCTGTAACCCAACCTGACCACACCTGATTGCCTTCCGGGACGGGCAGTTCCAGCCGTGCCGCAGCCCCGGTGCCCACAGCAGGGTGCAGGGTGCTGCCGGGGTGACCCCTGGGCCGGGCTGGGTGCTGGGGTCTCAGCCGTCCCCTCCCGCCCGGCTCTGCTCACGGAGGTGTCTCTGACTGCTGCAGGTTCTCTGAGTCCCGTATCTACACACGATGTTAATTACACTCAGTGGCTGAGTTCCGATGGTCCCCTGCGCTGACCCTTCCTCCGTGTGTTGGGGCTCTGCATCGAGCGCTGCCCCTGCACGGGGCTGACCCAGGAACCCATGGAAGAGCAGAAATGGGGAAACTGAGGCACAGAGCAAGGGAACATCCTCAGCCTTGCACCCACAGAGCAGTTTTATCATCTCCGCACTTGCTGCGGGTGTATAAGCCCAAATGCCCCGAGGCATTCATTTTAACGATTTTGTCCATCTTTATCCTGATTACAATTGCGGATTCCAACTCCAACTCCAATTCCCATTCCCCTTTTGCCTGGGACTGCCAGGGCTTGTCCAAGACTGGCAATTCGCGGAGGCTCCCCAGCCCCAAACACAACCAGGGCTCCTCAATCCCCGCATCAGCACCAGGCGATTCCCAAAGCGAGCGGACCCCTCCCTGCCATGAGCTCGGCGAGGCCCCGCGGAGCGCGGAGCTGTTGCTAGGATGATTTTCCATGGAGCAGGACACGAACTATCCCCGGCACGGAGCCTGGTCCCCTCCGTGGGGCCGGCTGTGTGCTACGGGGACGCGGCAGCAGCTGGGCTGCACAGACCCCCCACACCCACCCAACCCTCCCCCGCACACTTCGGTTTGTGTTTTGCCACCGCGATGTCTCAGCCCACAGCCCCCTTCGGTCCCAGCTGGGAAGAGTTTCCCTTGCAAAGGGAATTCCAGTGCAGGAAGGTGAAGGCAGGCAGGCAGGCGCCGGAGGCGGCGGGCTGAGCAAAAGTGCTTTTTAAAGTTGTTTGATGATTCCTTTTGCTGCTTTGTCGAAGGCAAAGGGACCCCCGACGGGGCCGGGTGGGATGGGACGGTGACGGGCGGGAGATGCCGGGGAGCAGCCGGGCAGGAGCCAGGCGCTTCCCAGAGCCCAGGCGGACTCGACAGCAATTAACGAGAGTAAAGGAACATGGGCTGGCCCGGGACCCTCTCTCACTCGTGGTGTCCGTGTCTGCAGGGACAGAGGCTGAGGCTGGGCTCTGCCGAATTCAATTTCCCACACTCTCCACCACTGTCCTGGCACCAAAAAGGCTTTAAAATTCCCAGCTGATAACAGCAATAAGTGCCCCATCCCACCTGCGTTCACGGCAGCCGGGCACGGAGCAGTTCCCTCGCACCTTCCCCCTCCCCGGGACACCCTCCGGGAGCAGGAGACGAGGGGGACTCACCTGCACGCAGGACTGCTCTGCCCTCGCTGCGGCTCCGCTGCCTGATGTTCGCTCTGTGGAAGTGGGAAGCGTTTTAGATCATGCACTAGGTTATATATTGTCTGCAAGTCTGGCCCTAGGGCGTCCATCAGTTGGTCTTGCTTTGCTCCTGCCCCTATATGGAAGATGCATCACATGCTCCACGGCTCCCAGCTATCCGCCTGGCGAAAGAGGAAAAGAAGGAGAGGAGAAAGGGGGAAGAAAAAAAATTTAAAAGGATCTTCATCACCATGAAAGAGGCAGGGAGAATTTCTCAGTGGAAAACCCACCAGGTTTTCCCTGCCTGACCTGAACTTTCCCTGCTCTCCTTTTGTTATCCCTGGCTCCCAGTGCCCCTTCATCTGCTGTTCAAGGCTGGGGAGATGTGAAGGAGCCTTCACCTTGATCACTCTCCTGCCTCGCCTCCGAGCAGGTGAGAGGGTGCAGCTTCTGCCGAGTGCAGCTCTCCAGCACTGAATATTTACCCTTCCCCAGCCATGGCCCCAGTGCTGCCAGGCAGGGCAGGGATGGGGCCCTCCCATCCCCACCATCCTGCCCCAAACACACCCAGGGGCACCAGGGCCATGACACGGGTGCAAAGTTACTGAGATGGCACCTCCTGGGGTGGGGTGCTGGCCAGCAAAGCTCCGTGTGGTGCTCGGTGTGGGGCTGCTCCCCTCACCCATCCAAGGGAAAGGGGCTGATGGGGAGCTCCTGGCACAGTCAGGCAGGAGTGTCCTGGCCACCACCACGGTGGGGACAAGAAAAACAGGCAGGAGCTGCTGCACCTACTGTCCTGCCAGGTGTCCTAATTGTTCGAGGATATTTCTCCAGAAGAAGCAGGAGTTTCCTCCCCAGCAGGGGGGCACATCTGGTTGTGCAGAGCAGAGGCTGCAGAAATCCCAGTTTCACCATCCTCTGCACCAAATTTTACCTGGTTCTTCTCAGTCCCGGGTGCCACTGCCACCACCCCCGCAGCTCCCCAGGGCTATGTGCAGCTCCTGCTTTCCTGCTCACCTCCTGTGTCTCTGCTGGGAGCCCAGCAGGGCACATCACTCTCCTGCTTTGGGTAGGGCATTCCTGGCTGGAGCTTCTCTGGGAAAGCCTTGGCCTCCCTATCCTCGGAAAGGGGACACCAGGTGATGATGTCCCTCCCAAACCCAGAGTCCTCCTTGGAGCCTGATGCCTTTTGGTGCTCTTGGTCACACACAGCACAGATGGGTCATTTCTCTGTTCGTAATGATGGGTTGCTGTTTTAATTATGAATATGGTGGGGAGGCTGTGTAATGGGTTTTGGGGTTTTTTGTATTTTTAAGGTTCAAAACCTAAGAATTCTTCATCAAAAATTTAATTTGCTCCCTTCCCAAACATCCCAACTTTGGCTGAGCTGATAATGTGCTCCAAAGGTCCCAGACCCTGTCCACAAATCTGCATCTTCTTCTGAATTGCATTTCTACCTTCTTCAGAAATATTGGGAAAAAAAAAAATTGTGTTACACTGCTTAATTGAAGCAATTCTGGAACCTTGGGTACACCCAGCTGAACTTGGGTGAGGGATTCCCATCTCCAGGTGGCACAGACATGGGGAATTTGAAGTGGCATCTGCTAGGACCATCTAAATACAGGGCATGTGGAGCTGAGCCCTCTGAGGTCATGAGCAGAGATTTCCTTTCAACACCTGAGGAGCTGAAGGGCCAAGGCTGGTGATGTGTGTGCATTGAAGGGTCTTTCTGGGCAGAAGGCATGTGGAATCATAAAACCATGGAATGTCCTGAGCTGGAAGGGACACAAAAGGATCATGAATCCAGCTGCAGGCCCTGCACAGACACTCCAGCAATCCCACCCTGGGCATCCCTGGCAGTGCTGCCCAAACATTCCTGGAGCTCTGGCAGCCTCAGGGCTGTGCCCATTCCCTGGGGAGCCTGGGCAGTGCCAGCACCCTCTGGGGAAGAGCCTTTGCAGCCTGACCCTCCCCTGGCACAGCTCCAGCCATTCCCTTGTGTCCTGCCCCTGTCACACAGAGCAGAGATCAGAGCTGCCCCTCAGAAGGAGCTGCAGCCCCGGTGAGTCTCCCCTCAGTCTCCTCTTTTCAAACCAAATTACTTCAGCCACTCCTCACCTGGCTTTATGCCCCTCTACACCATCCCCATGGCCCTCTCCCAGTGAGTTTTTAATAGGTTTTAATAGATCTTTTTAATGTTGTGGTACCCAAAACTGCACGTGGAACTCCAGCTGGGATTGTGTCTACTGCCTTTGGTTCAGCAGAGCTTGGGCTGAGCTGAGCTCTCCTCCCTTGGAGCTCACCTCCAGCCTGCTAAAACCCAGCCTCACCAGTTCTCATCATTCTGAGGACCTCAGAGGCAAAGTCATGGAGAGACCAATGCCTGTCTGAGCATGCCTTGTCCACATGGACCAGGATTTCCTCAGAGTGCCACATTCCCACAGCAGAATTGCTTCTGGTGTCTCAGTGTGCTCTGGAGCTTTGTGCTGTTGCTGCAGAGGGGCCTATGGCAATGCCAGGAGCTCTGGCCTTCCCAGCCTCAGTTAAAATAGCTGTGCCAGAGCAAAGGATGCTTCCCTGGATCTCCATCTCCAGGGATACACTGCTGTGTCAGACCAGAACCTGTGAGCTGTGTGAGCTCACAGTTCTTTCCAGCTGAGGAGCACAGTCCCCTGCTGGGACTTTTCCTCTCAGCCACAGCTGTGATCTTCAGGGCAGGACAGTCCCACCTTCTCTAGGGTTGGCCTGATGGAGCAGTCCAGGGAAGTCATTCCAGAGACAGACTGGTGGGACATAGGAGGGAAATGGCACTGCTCCTTTCCCTTCAGTTTGAACTTCACTTGAGTTCCAATTCAGTCTCTTCCTGAGGTTCTCAGTGACTTTCAGCAATCTTGAGTTCATGGTTCTGATCATGGAATTTCTTACTGGATCCATGCTTATCCTGGTATTTTGCCATACACAAACACCCTTTTCCAGCTTTGGGGCTGGATAAGGGCCCCATCCCCCCTGCCAGGACCACCCTCCTCTCATGCTGATGCCACTTTGACAGGACCTCCCACCAGGCTGGAGGTGTCCCCGCTCAGATAACAGAGCTGCATCCATCTGAAAAGCTCAAAGGCAACACAGCTCAGACCCCAGTGGGAAATGCTGCTCCTGTTGCTGCAGGGTTTAGGGAATCTGAGTCCTGGTGCAGATCACACCTTGTCCTTGCTGAGCAGGCTCCTGCTGACTCAGCCTGCTCCCAGGGGATGGGAACAGGAGTTAGGGGATGGAAGCAACCAGAAAAACTGATGTCCTTGTGGTTCTGTACTTGGGAATGTCCAGAAGCTGAATGACTCACAAGGACTGTGGAATGGGAGGGATGGGCAGACCTAGCCAGGCACTGGGGAGGTGAGAGCTCCAGCAGGAGTCACTGAATATGGAGAAATTGCACTTGGTTCATAAAATCCCCTAGCTTGAGCAGTGGGAAGCTTGGAGAGTGCCCAGGAGAAGTTTCCTGTGAGTTTGCTCTGCCTGTGTCCTCTCCCCTCTCCACTGTTGAACACCACCAGAGACCTTGCTGGAAGGATTTTTTTCATGACCTTGTGCAGCCACCTGCTTTTTGTGCCCCCTGTGGTGGGTTCAGACACTGGAGAAGATGGGGAAGTCTCAGACCAGTTCCAGAGGGACCCAGATGATATTCTCTAGAATTAATTCAAGTTTTCCCTTTCAGGAACACCTACTTCCCTGATCATAATGTTTGACAAATCAAATGGACAATTAACAGCTGTGCATATCTGTTTTCTGGAAGGAATTTGTTTCCCTGAGGACCAAAGGAAGGACCAGTTCCCATTCCCATGGAGTCTTGAATCTGGAGGGTTTTGTTCTTCTGCCCAGACCTGAAGACAGTTTCCTGTTTTGCCTTGTCTATTCAGCTGAAAGTCCTGCCAGAAGGGTTTTGCTGAAGGTCTCAGAATTGAAAACTTGGGTGTTTACACGTCAGTGCCTAGGACAGGTATCCATGGTTGGGGTCTGAAATTATGGGCCTGAGCCTTGTTAAGGGGGGAGAGCCTTGTCCTCCAAAGAGCCAGCCTTGCCTAGGTCAGCCTTGCCTCTGCAGCTCTGCAGCTGGTCAGAGGAACTCCCTGGAGCTGTTGGGGCAGCTGCCCCATTGCCCTGTGCAGTGCTGGGGTGGCAGGCTGGGAGGAAACCCCTGCCAAGAGGGGGATTTCCATTTTGCAGTGTGGCTCAGAGGTGGTGGAGACCATTGTAGGTGATGGAGAAGACAGAGAGGCCTGAAGGGGCTGTGGCTGCAAAGTCCATCAGCTTTTGCTGTGACAGAGGAGCTCAAGAGGCTGGAGGCAGCTGCTGTGACAGAATGAATCTGAACCCACATCCCTCCCTCCTGCAATTAAAAAGGCAGAAAAGGGGAAAAGAGCAGCTTGGCTGGTGACCTTTCCCTCCTGTAAATCTCAGCCCGCCTCACTTCATACACCAGCACCAGGAGCAAACAGCCGGGCTGGGACCTGGCAGACCAGCAGTGGCACAGAACTACCCGAGGAGGCTCTGTGTGTGTGTGTGTGTGTGTGTGTGTGTGTGTGTGTGTGTGTGTGTGCTGCCTTCCAGCCTGCAGGCTGCTCCGGGGAGGGGGAGTGGGGAGGGCTCGCTTGCCAGCTTCTCCTGAGGTCCACTGAGAGGTGTCTGTAGGGCTCATCTCGAAGAATGTCAGAGTGCATGTGCTCCACAGACGGCCTTTCAGAAGGCATCAGTCCTGCTGTCACGCAGTGGACCACAAATCGGGAGTGACAGCTGTCTCCGTGTGCACCATCCATCTGTGGCAAATGTGTCAGCTAGCTGAACACTCCCGAGGAAACTGCTACGGAGCCAGAGAGGAGAGAGGGGGAGTGAGAGAGAGGGAGAGGGGGAAAGCACGGCAGCAACATGTTAGCCCAGCAAGGCCAGGGGTCCTGGATGTCCTGGAAGTGACAACCAAGGGCTGGTGTGTGGTGGCACCTCCAGTGCTCGGTGAGATGCCCATTAAGCAACAGCACTTTGCTCTTGTGGACACTGCTGAAGGCTCATGGGGAACCTAATCGGGCTTTTTCCCAGGTTGTTAACTTTTCTCAGCTCCCCCAGGCTGGAAATCTTTCTCAGAGACAAAACAAGGAAAGGTAGAAAGAAAACACAGATAGACACCTGGTGTTGACCAATGAGTCGTGTGTGTGTCTTGTGATATTTTGCAGAGAGCATGTTTTCAAAGAGGTGCTGCCTTCTCTGACCAATGAGTCTTTTCTACTTTGTTTTTCACTATCTCCCTTATATATATCTGCAGTAGCTTTTCAATAAATCTCTCCTTGTTGTTAGAAGGAGGAGTTGTGTTGCCACACAACTTTTGCCACTTCCCAGCCCCACAGTGACATGCTCCCCCAACCCAAGAAGCCCCAAACCATGGACCATTAATGATGCCACAAAGCTGTCACACAAGGTGATGCCACTGGTGCCACAGCAGAGGCAGGAGGACAGCTGGGCTTGTCCAAGGCCATGGCTGGAGGTGCAGCAGACCTGGGAGAGGATGCAGCAGCCCCAGCCCCACCCCAGCTGCTGATGCTGCTCAGGACCAAGGAATGGGTTGGGCACTGGGGCCGTGGTGGCACAACCTGCCTCTCCTCCTCTGATGGATATCACCTCCCCCTTTTCTCCTCTCCCCTCCTGTTCTTTTCACCAGCCTGAATTCTTCATCCTGGCTGAATTTGGTGCTGTGGGACATCACAGCCACAGGAAGTGAATTTGTTTTACCATACTTCTGAAGCAGGCCCATATGGTTAATAGAGAAAAGGTGATGGAGACTCTCTTCCCTTGAATTTCTTCATTCCTCCTGTTCAAATGGGCTTGAAGAGGGGATTTCTTGGGCTGGAAAACACTTGGTACTTACAAAACACTTGCTTCTTCTTCAGATGATATCCAGAAAGTTCAGTCCCCTCACCTGGCCTGTGTTTTTGATGCTTTTCTAATAATATCTTTAGAGATCCTCTACCACAAATTTTCCATCAGCACAAGAAAACCTTGGAATTTTTGTATCAGCTCTGAGGAGCTACCTACTAAATGATGCATGAACTGGAGTCCTTCCAGTGGAAAGCTGCTTGGAGTATTATCCATGTATTCCCAGAGACCAAGGAGCTCCAGGCCAGCAGCCATTGGTGACACACACACCTTGTCACCAGCTCGACCCTGACAGTGAACAGAAACCTGAGTCTTCAGCAGCCCAGAGCCCAGTCTTCATTCTTGGACAAAAGCCCTGTGTAGGCACCTTCAGGGCTGTTTGGGAGGGGGAGAGCCTTCCCTTGTTCCTGTGGAGGTTGGAGGACAGAATTTAAAGAAGGTGCATGGGAGACAAAGATTTGGTTCTTTCTCTGTAGATATTTCTGCTTTATGGTTTCAGCTAAACTCCAGATTCCAGCTGACAATGGCAAACTGGGTTGGTTCTGGTCACAGATGGGGCCACAGGAACAATTTCATTTCCAGCCTGAAGTTTTCCAGTAGGACACACCCACTGCAGAGAGGAAACTTGACCAACACCTGTCTATGGGTTCTGTAGTGACAAAATGCCAGTTTCCTGCCCCAGATCCCAAACTTGGGCCAGACATCTCCCCAAACCTGGGGGCATTTCCTGGCTCAGAGTGCTGCTGCAATGACTGTGGAGAGCTTTGTCCATTCTCCAGTATAGAAGGGCAGGGATGGGATGGGATGGGATGGGATGGGATGGGATGGGATGGGATGGGATGGGATGGGATGGGATGGGATGGGATGGGATGGGATGGGATGGGATGGGATGGGATGGGATGGGATGGTTCATCAAGACAAAGCTCTCATTTCCTCTGAATTCACTGGAGTTGCAAGGAAAACTTTCCAACAAAGGAGGCATGAAATCCCTGGCACTGGCTAGGACAAGCTGGACATTCCCTCACTGCCACAGTGCTGCTGAGAAGTCCCCAAAGCACAGGCAGTGACATTTCCATGCAGGGGGCTGGGAACACTCATGGGATCAGAGGAGTGGAGCCAGTGGGGCAGAGAGGAGAGGGCTGAGAGAGGAGTCCTCCAGCTGGGAAAAGGGAGAGTTGTGTAGAACATCAGTGATCTCAATCATTTTTTCATTCCAAAACCTCTGTGCAATCAGAGCAAATTACAGTTTAAATCCCAGAATAAGCAACATAGTCCTCCTCCCGTTGGGTTTGAATGATAATCCCTCTAGTAGTGCTTATTTATAACATCACTTAGCACCAAGCTGAGCAGTGAGCACAGCTAAAACCTGTCTGGGAGACAGGAACCTGTCAGCCAACAAAGCCAGTGAAAGGTGGGTCCACAGGGAAAACATGGCAAAGACATGCAGGTAATTCCCAGCTGGTTTCCAACAGCCAGGGTGGTTGGAGGGAGAGTTGCACAAAAATGTAAATCAGAAAGTTCAGTGACTGAGTTACCAAAAGCCACACTGGTCTGGCAAAGGTGAGTTCTCTGCTTATGGACAGAGGGGATGAAAGTGTTGAAAATGTGAAACAATTTATAGAAGGATTAATTCTGTATTTCTTAACCAACTAAGGACCATTGGGAACCAGGGCAGATGAGTTAAAGTAATCTGTGGAATAAAAATTATCCCGGGAACGTGGGAAGGTGAGAGCAGAAGCAAATATAGTCACAGCATCAGCTGCCATAGGTAATAGAACCTCATGAATCAGGCTATAAAAGAGTGACTTCCTCCATGTCATTGAACTTGCAGCTTCTCTGATTGCCTTGCTGGCACTGGGATGCCAAACCCTTCATCTCCAGCCCGTTTATTTTGAACATGTTCAAATGATCACAAGAGGGACAAAGCACAGGGAGGCTGGCTCAGAGCAGTGGGAGGCTCCTGCTCTTCAGGCAGCTTCCAAAGGTGCTCCAAAGAACAGATGTGCAGATCTGTGAGGAGCTTCCAAAACAGCAGCAAATGGCATCTTGATTTGGGTGTGGAACCCTGAAGAATGGAGGGGAAGAATGAGCACAACAGTGTTCAAGGGGAAAGTAATTCCAGTAATTCCAAAAAACAAGAACTGCTCTGATCAAGGTGTCCTTGATTCCAAATTGAGCAGAGATGGCTGAAACAATGATCTGAGTAATACAAAATGGAAAGCTAAAGTCTTCATTCTGTTAGTGTGAAGCTCCTCTATCTTGTGCCTGTGTCAAACATGTGCCCAGAGGTATTTCATATTGAATCTGGGCAAGTGAGAGCACCAGAGAATGTGCACTTGCCCAGAAAATGCAGTAACAGGATGGGAAAAGAAATGCTCAATGACTCAGAAAGAGAACCTGGCTTTGCATTTCTTTTCAGGGATTGATGTCTAAACCCCTCCAGGAGTATAGGAGCTGTGAGGGGCTTTGCACAGGACCCAGTCAGCACCTTCCCCATCCAGCTCACCTGGTACCTCATCACTTGTGCCACGTCTTCCAAAAGATTAGGCTGGAAAGAGAGATTTGGAACAATTTTACTCATCTGATCTTTTGTTTCATCTCTGTAAAATGCATTCACAGATGTCCTGGTAGCCACAGGTCTTTGGCTGGCAGCATTTCATGGGGACATGTGACTTGCATACCAATAACTCTCCCCTTGGCAGGTCCTTCCACTGCTTGCTGATCCTTTCTCCTCAAAACTCTCCCAGGACTGAGCTGTGGCCTGTGCTTGGTGGCCTGGCCATTTTCTTGGTAGCTGGAAGAGATTCAAACTGACAGAGGGCAGGATTAGATTAGTGAATAGGGAGAAATTCTTCCCCCTGAGGATGGGCAGACCCTGGCACAGGGTGCCCAGAGAAGCTGTGGTGGCCCCTGGATCCCTGGCAGTGCCCAAGGTGAGGGTGGATGGGGCTTGGGCATCCTGGGATAGTGGAAGGTGTCCCTGCCCGTGGTAGGTGGTGGAATTAGATGATTTATAAGGTCCTTTGCAGCCCAAGCACTTCCATGATTCAGTGGAGCCAGCAGTCTGCAGGACTCTGGCTGCAGACAGAGCTGACCCTGCTGTTTTCCTGTTGGGATGTTCCCACCCCTTGCCCTGAAGAACAGCTGCCATGGGCACACTCCTGCCTTATGGATCTCACCACACTCGCTCTTTTGGACAAAAAGGGCTTTTCACCAGCTCAGTAAATACCCAGACTCCTTTGAAAACTGATCTTCACACTGCCTTGCCCCTCACAGGGCAAGGATCTCACAGCTTGGTTTTCTAACAAGGGACCAGGCAGGGGTGTCATCTCCCTTCTTTGCAAAAAGTGTCCTGCTGGATCCCAAAGTCACACACAGGGATTTATTCCATGGGCTGATTTCCACCCTGTCCAGGGGCTTGTCAGTGGCAGCAGTGGCAGCAGTGACAGCAGTGACAGCAGTGGCAGCAGTGGCAGCAGTGGCAGCAGTGGCAGCAGTGTCAGCAGTGGCAGCAGTGGCAGCAGTGGCAGCAGTGACAGCAGTGACAGCAGTGACAGCAGTGACAGCAGTGACAGCAGTGCCAGCAGTGCCAGCAGTGGCAGCAGTGGCAGCAGTGACAGCAGTGACAGCAGTGGCAGCAGTGCCAGCAGTGCCAGCAGAGCCAGCAGTGCCAGCAGTGGCAGCAGTGTCACAGCGGTGCCAGCAGTGCCAGCAGTGTCACAGCGGTGACAGCGGTGACAGCAGTGTCACAGCAGTGCCAGCACTGGCAGCACTGGCAGCAGTAGCAGCAGTGGCAGCAGTGGCAGCAGTGACGGCGGTGCCGGCGGTGCCGGCAGTGGCAGCAGTGGCAGCAGTGGCAGCAGTGTCACAGCGGTGACAGCGGTGACAGCAGCGGGGCTGGCCCCGCACCGCCGGTCCCCTCCGTGCTCGGGTTACTCTGCGCTGCCCGATGGGCTCCGGCTGCCTTCAACAGCCATTAACACCAACCCCGGGAGGGAACAGCGACAAAAGGCTCTGAAGTTGTCGCTTTCCTGCCTGGGAAAGTCCTCACCGAGCTCCGAGTGCCAAAACCTGCGAGTGAGCCTCTCACAGCTGAAAAATAAGAACAAAATTAAAAATCAGCAGGAGAAAAATGGGAAAAGCCCCTGCAGCCTGTCTGGGATGCTTTTACCACCCAGGGGAAGAGGAAATCAGGTTCAGAGGCCAGCAAAGGAGGTTCTAAAAATGAAAAGAGGAAAAAGAGGTGGGAGCAGTTGCTTAGTTCATCTAAAGAGGAAAAAGCTACAGAGGGAGCAGTTGCTTTGCTGGGTTTGCATCCCAGCTCACTTTTGCACTCTCTGTCCCGTGACACACTGGATGCATTCACCCACTTCCACAGCTGTAATGAGACCTTCCCATTCCTGCCCCTGTCATATCCCACCCTGCAGGACCTGAGGCAGGATCTCCTGGAGCCCTGGTGCTGGTTGGGTGGCCATGCACACACTGCTTGGCCTGGTGGTGCTTCTAGGAGGTCCTGGTGACTTCACACGGCATTTCCTTGGAAATTCAGGTCTTTTACTGGACTAAACTCCACAAAAATTCTTACTGCTTTTCAGATTTTGACTGTTTTGTCCAATTCAGCTGAAATGGGGCCAAACCCTTTGGGAGGGTGAGGGCTGGGGCAGCCAACATGACCAGTGAACCCCGTCCAGCAAGCTGCACTCACAGCACCACATTTAAACTGTGAGAAGGAGCAGGATAGGCAGGAGCTGGGAGCAGGGAACAGGCATGAGCTGGTGCTGCTGGGCTGCTCACTGGACACCAGCACCTGGCAAAGCCAAGGGCTGTTGGAGCTGTATAATGAGGAACTGGGGATAAGTCCATGTCACTTGACACAAACTGGCTTCCTTCAGCTGCTGTGACATGTTTTTGGAGAGGGTGAAGCTTGGCCAGTGACAGCAGCTCTGTGGCCAGCTGCCCTGGAAGTGCTGGTCTGATACCATGCAGCACATTGATTCAGAAAAGAGACAAAGATAAAAATAACCTGCTGCATGTTGAACAAGCCAGGCCCTGGCTGGGGAGCATCTCCCAGGCAGGGAGTCAGCTCCCTGGCAAGTTGTGTTTGGGTTGTCATTTCTCCTGCTCCACAACCCACCTGCTTCTTAACCTAACATGGAAGTTCACAGACAAATAGCAGAGCTGGAAGCAACTGGGAAGATGTGAGAGCCATAGGGAAGAAAGAGGGCAGGTCCTGCTCTCTATTCCAGCACAGAGGCCAAGGTGGACAGCAGGAAAGGAGGCCCTGAGGAACAGGAATTGTGAGGAGATCTGGGTCAGGGTCTGGAGGAGCTCACCTGGGCTGCTCCCAGTGCTCAGCAGGGTCGATGGAGGCACCAGGGTGTCTGCAGGGTGCTGGGGAGGGCATAGGGAGCAAAGGGGAGCACTGTGATCCTTCTCTGTGACCTACCACAGGTATTGGAGGCAGAGCCTTGTAATTTCAGAGTAGCAAATGTGTGCAAAACAACAGCAGGGGCTGCAGACCAGAGAGAAATGAGAGGGTGAGCAGTTCTTTCAAGCAGCCAGGGAAGAAAAAATAATCAAAAAAAGCACTTTGGCTAGAAGGTGCTTTACAAAGTATTTATGAGGTGTGCTCGTTAAAAATAGATAAGCTGTGCAGTGAGGCTGCAGAACTCCTGCAAGCACCAGGAATGGGAACTTCTGCTGCCCAAGGAAGGCCAGGAGGAGCGAGCCTGAGCTCGGGGAAGCAGCATGGCCATCACTGCTGTGCAGCCACACCGGCCTGCAGGACCTGCACGGGTCCCACTGCTCTGCTTTCTTTGTGTTCAGCATCTGTATTGAAAGGGATCTCTACCCCTCCTCTTCTACCTCCTTTCTGCAGGAGCTGGAGTAGCTCCTGACATCAGGAGCTTGTGCCCCACACATTTTAGGGGCTACTGCATCCAGGCTGAACCCACCAGCAGCTTTGCAAAGCTGGCTGCTCTCCACAGGGAAAAGGAGCAGGCTTGGATGAAAAGTGGGGGGGCACAGAGCACCCTCCGTCTTCAGCAGCAAAATGCTCCCGACCAGAACTGACCGTGGGTTCAGGAGGAATAGCAAAGAAAAGGTACAGCCTGCTTGGATGCAGCTCTGGGGGCGGCAGACGAGGAGGAGGGCAGAGTTTTGCAGCGTGTGGGTGAGGGATCGCAGATGGGTGGGGCCGGAGTGTTGGGTCAGCGCAGCGAGGGTGAGCCCTGCCGTGCCGGGGGACACGGGCCCGCTCCCGAGGAGCACCCCGCAGGTCCCGGCAGCCAGAGCCATCCCTGCAGGTCCCTGTTCCCCAGACTGATCCCTGCCGTGTCCCTGCTCCCTAGGCCCATCCCTGCAGGTCCCTGGTACCCAGAACAATCTCTGCAGGTCCCTGCTCCCCAGACTCATCCCTGCGGATCCCTGGCAGCCAGACCCATCCCTGCCATGTCCCTGCTCCCCAGAATGATCCCTGCCGTGTCCCTGTTCCCCAGACTCATCCCCGCAGCTCCCTGCTCCCCAGATCCATCCCCGCAGGTCCCTGCTCCCCAGAATGATCCCTGCCATGTCCCTGCCCCCCAGGCCCATCCCCGCAGCTCCCTGTTCCCCAGGCCCATCCCTGCAGCTCCCTGCTCCCCAGGCCCATCCCTGCAGGTCCCTGTTCCCCAGGCCCATCCCTGCAGCTCCCTGCTCCCCAGGCCCATCCCTGCAAGTCCCTGCTCCCCAGGCCCATCCCTGCAAGTCCCTGCTCCCCAGGCCCATCCCTGCAGGTCCCTGCTCCCCAGGCCCATCCCTGCAGGTCCCTGTTCCCCAGGCCCATCCCCGCAGCTCCCTGCTCCCCAGGCCCATCCCATCCCCGCAGTCCCGGCTCCGTCCGTCGGCGCGGCCGCGCTCCGCGGTGCCATCGGGAGCAGCCGCTCCGCGCACGGCGCCCTGCCCCGGGCCTGTCCCCCCGCTCAGCCCCGGCGGGGCGGGAGAGAAGAGCAGCGCTGTCAGGGCCCAGCAGCGCTGACGGGCAGGGGAGCGGCGGGGCGGGGGGACAGGGCTGGCGGGGAGGGTCGTGGGGCTGGGACAGGGACCCTGAGGGCAGCGGACATGCCCCGGGTTGTGTTCGGATAAAAGCGGCTTGGAGGAGGAGGAGGTGAGGCAAAGCCAGCAGGGTTTGTGTCCCTGGGAGTGTGGCATGGGCAGGAGCTTGGCTTGGATGGATGCTTCTCTCCTGGTGCCAACCACAGGACCCCAAAGGCTGCGTCTCTCCTGGACAGCAAACCTGGCTCAGAGCCCTCCTGGTGTCCCACAGTCAGATCGTTCCTCTTTGCTTCTCATTCAAAGCACCTGCTTTGTCTGGGCCAGGGGCTCCAGAAGCAAAGATGCTTCCAGCTGTAAGGAGCCAAACAAATTCGCTAAAGGCACGGCTCAGCCTCCCAGCACCCCAGCGAGGCAGAGAAGCCAAAATCCCGTCTCAGGGGGTGAAATCCTCCCTCTTGCCCTCAGCTGAGTGTCAGTGCTGTGCCAGGGGAGGGCAGCCAGCGTCTGGGGACAGCAGCAGATGGGAGCGGCTCTCTGCAGGCTGCGAGCCAGAGCTGGGGCTGGGTCACTGCAGCTGGGGCTCAGAGCACCCCTGCAGCACCCCCGGACCCTGGGGGGGCCACAGCAGAAATTCCTGCACAGTGACAGTGCAGCCATGGAGCTGGGAGTGAGGGGCTGTGGGATTGTCCTGTGGGATTGTCCTGGAAGTGCCACAGGAACGTGCTCACTCCTGTTCCCTGAGGGAGGGGCCCTGTGCTGGGGCACTGCCACTTGAAATGATCCTCAGAAAATGCTCTTTTCTGCTGGGACTTGTGGTGAGGAGCAAGAGCTGTGGCTCTGGGAGATGTTGAGACAATAGAAAAAAGGTCATTATGTCCCATTTCAGATCTTCTCTGTAAAAGAGTCACAAAATCATAGAATAGTTTGGGTTGGAAGGGACCTTAAAGGTCTTCTGGCTTCAAATGCCTTTCCCAAGGGTCTTCTCTCAAGCTTCACATGGGAATGATTCCCTGGCCAAAATTCCCAGGTCACATCCATGTCAGACAACCCCCAAAACACTCCAAACCTTCTCTGAGGATCCTGGAGTCATTTCCTATCTTTACTCAGGCAAACATTCATCCATCACTGGCACAGGATAAAATACAGACTCCAAACAACATCCCATGAAATGTCATCTCCATAAGAACAAAAAAACAGCAGCCTGGGACCTGCTGCTCACCTTCCTCACCAAAATCCAGGGGAGCAAAAAGGACTGCTGCATGAGGCTTGGGCTCCCAGGCTCTGGCCAGGAGAGCTCAGCACCCTGGGGGCACCAGCTCAGAGCAGAACCTGCTCCTGTATTTGGTGAATCCCTGTTGCTGTGGTTGTGGAATGGGATGTGGAGTCTGGCTGTGTCTGGCCAAGACTGGACAAAAATTACTTGTGGAGACCCTGCAGGCAAGCCAGGAGCTTTCTGTGCAATCTCACTCAGGATCACAATTTCCATGGAGATGGGGAAAGCTGAGGCTTCTCCTCAGCTTTGCCTACCTGCTCCATCTTTATTATGAATCTTTTCACCATCCTAAAGGGTGAAACCTCATTGTCTTGGCCCATGCCAGTCCAATGTGTAGAGGTGGGTCTGATGATCTGGAGACCTGAGCTACACAGAGACCCTTTTCCTTCAGGCCTCTCAAGTCCCTTCAGGCAAGCAAGAACCTTCAGTCATTAGAAAGGCTGGATTGAAGCTAATTGCCTCAAAAGAGGAAAGCTTCACAACCCACCCCCAGGCCCCCAGGCCTTTAGGATTTCTACGGGCAGCATGAAATTATTAAATTACTATTTGTGTGATTCCCTAGACCCTTGCCCATAGGACATTTTTGCTCTGTCATATAATGTAAACTGCAGGCTTTGGATGTTCAGAGAATCATAAGTAACTGGAAGAAGGAAGACAAAATGTAACATGGTCCCTGGGAGAGCTGCAGGCTCCCCAGAGCCTCTCCAGGAATGCAGCACTCACATGCAGAGCTGAGACAACCACTGACCCCTCTTCAGCTCAGCACATCCATTTCCTCCCTCTTGCTTAATGCCACCATTAACAGCCAAAATTGATTGAATATTTGTTTCTTTTTAATTATAATGGACAGATGGATTTCATGGCAAAAGAGTTGTCTGCTGGTTCTGATCCTTGCTGTTCTTTGGTCCTTGTTTGTCTCCTTTATCTCAAGGTCACCACACTCAGGTGGGTATTTCTGTCACTGGTCAGTGATGAATTTTGATGGTCCATCTGTGGACACAAATAATCATTCACACCAGAGAAACTGGGACAGACAACCTTCACTGGAAACAGTTCTTGACAGCAATACCAAGCTTGAGGCTGCTCCTTGCCCTGACTGCAGACAGGGAAAATGCAGGATACACCCAGAGCTCTGTACCTCCTCCCACCTTGAGACACAGAACTGTAGAGTATCTCCAGCTGGAAGGGAACATAAGGATCATCAAGTGCAACTCCTGCTCCTCTCAGTGCCACCCAGAACTGAACCATGGCACTGTGAGCACCATCCAGGTGGCTGAAATCAGGTAACAGGGATTTTGCTCTTTCTCTGAAGCTATCTTGTCTTGTCCCCCAAAGTGCTTACCAGGTACCTTTGTTGCAGGTAGGTCACTGTCTCACCCACCATTCATCCATCCCCTGTATATCTGAGATCTGAGAAGCTCAAGAGATGGAGGACTAACATAAAAATCATGGAATTGTATGGGTTATCTTGACCAGGAGACGCTGCTGGGGAAACCTTGCTTGAAAGGCTGAAAGCCCTCTCCAGACACATCTCCTTGGTTTTGTTTCAGAATAATTCAAAACAACATCTGGAACCCCCTCAGCAGCTCCTCTGGCACCAGAACATGGCCAGAGGGACAAGCAGCCCCTTCAGCATTAACTGTGCTGTGGTGCTGCACTCCTGGAGTCTGCTCAGGTGCTGCAGCCATGGCAGATATCTGAATCATCTCCTTTTCTCTCCATTGTGCTGGTGTCAGAGTGGACACACACCCTGTAAAAGAGATCTAATAGCATCATTTAGGCTGGAAAAGCCCTCTGAGACCATTGAGTACCACCATTAACCCAGCACTGTCCCCAAGTGCCACATCTACATGGCTTTAAATCCCTCCAGCAACAGGGACTCACCACTGCCCTGGGAAGCCAGGTCCCATATTTTGTGGACAGTACAGGGTGAGGGAGGTGGGAATGGGCTCCAGGATGCTGCAGAAGGAATTTTTTCCCAGAATGCAGAAGCAGAGGGTGAAGAACAGCAGGAGGAGATACTGAAAGCAAGGGAAACAGGTGATGTTCTCTCATGAATGGCTCTCCAGCTTTGCACTTGTGAATGTTAAACCTTCTGCCCTGATTTCTGGATCCTGAAGGCCAGCAGGAAGGTTTCCAGGTTATCATCCTGAGCAGCTGGGCAGTCAGACAGTTCTCCAGCCAAACTAGAGGGGTGCTGCCATGTTTTGCCAGAAATCATGAGAACAGTCTGATAAGAGACTTGTCTCTTGAGCCTCAAACAGCAGACTCCATCCCCAGTGCCCCACCACTGCCACCCCCACCCTCCATCCCATTTGGCCTGGAGGTGCTTGGAAGAGGGTGAGGAGCTCCCTGGGTCACTGATGCCACCCTCCAGGGCCAGGAGGCATCTCGGCACCGTCAGCGTGGCTGGTTGCAATTGTCACTGCTGATTTCTGTGCCCTCCTGCCTCTTTCTCCCTGACTGGTTTGGTGGCCCTGTCATTACCAGGTTTCTCCAGCTGCCTGTCAGGGTCCTACTGGCCTCAGCGTTGCCTCAGGCTCCTGGATAACAAACAAGGCACAGAAGAGTCCTTGGGCTTCCACAGCCTTAATTAGCTGGTGTCATTTTGGGGATGTGTGTCCTGCTGGAGACACAGACAGCTCAGGAGGCTTCTTTAAATGCATCCAATTAGAGGGGGCTTCAGAGAGGAGCCGGCAGCTCCTGAGTGCAGGGGCTGCTGTGAGATCTCGTGTCCTCACTGGGGGCTGGAGGGGAGTTTTCTCCCCCTGGCAAACACCAGTCTCTCCTCAGTGGGACCTGTCACTGCTGTGGCCCTTGTGGCACTCACAGCATCCTGCCTGGTTTTTCTCCAAGAAACCTGCCAGTGAACCCGGTCGTACTCAAAGCTTGGGTAGATGCTGGGATAAAATCAGTCAGGGTTTGCTCCAGTTTTCAGCAGCTCTGGATCTCCAAGGGAGCTGCTGCCTGGTGTCTTTGGACACAGCACCACTCCCCTGTCCCTTCCCCACTGTCAGGTCCTGCTGTGTAGGACAGGCTGATGTGTCAGTTCTCACCGTGACCACAACCAAGGAGCTGGACTTAATGATCCTTGTACTGAGCTGGTCCCTCCCAGCTGAGGATATTCTGTGGTTCTTTGATAACCTGTTGCTGAGATCCAGCCTAAGGAGATCCCTGATTCCTTAGGAAGTCTAAGGAGGCTCCTTAGGGAGTCTAAGGAGGCACATTCATGCTCTTCATGGGCACATGAATTCCTCTGCAGGCTGTGACTGAGGGGTGCCACCACACACACCCCCACACCACTCCAACGAGCTTGTGCCCAACAGGATCCACCAGGAGAAGCCTCCCTGAGGTGCCACTGAGGGACAGTGGCATGGGGACTTCACACAGAACCTCCACTGGCATGGCAGTGACCTGAGTTACCTGGAAACCAAAGCCAGGCCAATGGAGTGAGGATGTGAATCACAGAACCACACAAAGGTTTGGGTTGGAAAGGATTTTTAAAGCCCATCCAGTTCCACCCCTCCCTGCACCTTCTACTAGACCAGGCTCCTTCAAGCCCCCTCCAACCTGGCCTTGAACACTTCCAGGAATGGAACAGCCACAGCTTCTCTGGGCAACCTGTGCCAGGGCCTCCCCACCCTCATTGTAAAAATCTTATTTATATCCTACCTAAACCTCCCCTCTTTCAGTTTAAAATCACCACCCTTCATCCTATCACAACAGGCCCTGCTGAAAGGCCCATCTCTGTACCATGACTGTTACAGGATTTTTTTTCTGAGATGTGCTTGTTCTTTAACATCTGCACACAGCTGTTGGCAAAGCCCTCATGGGGAACTCTGCATTCCAGTCAACCATGAACATCTCCAGCCAAACATGAACACGCTCAGACTGCCACAGTCTCCCTGTGCAAGGTGAGTTCATCCCTTCTCCCTGCCCGCATCCTGGCTCTGACAGGTCACCTCTGGCACCTGCCTTTCCCCCAGGGACATCCCTTGGTGTCCCCATCCTCCCCTCCTGCCCCAAGCCTTGCTGCTGCTCCACGTGACAGCACCCACCACCATCCCCTCAGCCTCCACCTCGGCTCCTTCAGCCTCTCCAGCAGGAGGCAGCTGGGTTAATCCCCTCCCTGGGGCTCAAAAATGCTTAAATCAATTAAACCCTCTTGGAAGTGTAGTTCCCATCCCATCCCATCCCATCCCATCCCATCCCATCCCATCCCATCCCATCCCATCCCATCCCATCCCATCCCATCCCATCCCATCCCATCCCATCCCATCCCATCCCATCCCATCCCATCCCATCCCATCCCATCCCTGGTGCTGTGGCTCTGCTCTGGTCGGGCTCAGTGGCAGCAGCTGCCCAGCTCTGCCCTCTCAAAGAGTTAACTCCAAGCAGCACCATTAATATTCTCACTGGTAACCCCAAATACCAGCCCTGCACGGCTGTCGCTTTCATTAGCGCCGGGAAAATGAGCCCTTCAAAATAGGACAGGCGGCTGATGGGGGGAGTGGGGAGGAGGGCTCTGGGGCCAAACATGCGATTTTCCATGCGATTGACGGATATTAAACCTCCTTGCAGTGACGTCAGGGGTGGCTCGGGTGATGGCGAAGGATTCCCCAGCCCCCTCGGCCCGAGCCCCCCGCCCGGCAGCGGAGCCGCGGCCCCGAGCGGCTCGGGAGGTGTGCGGGGGCTGTCACATCGCATCAGCGCAGCCCTGCCTCGGGGAAGCTCCTTCCCGCAGAGCCGCTTCCAGAGTCAGCCATTCACTCAACCGGCCGGGCAGTGCCAGGGGTGGCCGGGCAGCGTCGGGCACGGGCACCTCCCCGGGATGGCACAGGGTGGAGAGATGGGGCTTGAGGATTTGGTCTCTTTCTCCAGGCAGCGCTGACAGGACCAGAGGACACAGTCTCAAGCTGCGCCAGGGGAGATACAGGTTGGATATTAGGAAAAAGTTTTTCACGGAAAGGGTGGTAAAGTACTGGAATGGTCTGCCCAGGGAGGTGGTGGAGTCACCATCCCTGGATGTGTTTAAAAAAAGACTGGATGTGGCACTTGGTGCCATGGTCTAGTTGAGATGTTAGGGAATGGGTTGGACTTGATGATCTTGAAGGTCTCCTCCAACCTAGTTATTCTGTGAATTCTGTGAGTTTCTCCTTTTCAGATGAGGAATGGGAGTGAGACCCCTGCTCGGTGAGTGGGACAGTTCATCTTCCATGTAACCTGTCTGGGAGGTGCAGAGCCCACGGCATCTCAGATCTCCTAAATTTTGCTTTACCATGTGTATTCCTGGCAAAGCTGAGCCCTGGGGACATTGGGAAGGGATGGCTCAGCCAGGGCCAGATCCATTCTGCTCTCCATCACAGCTTCCCGGGGGATCCCGAGGACATTGCCAGAGCATGGATGGTTTTTTTCAGCTGTTGCATCTCCCAGTGTTTGGCTGCAGTTGTCCAGCTCCTTTGGGATGCTGCTGTGGCAAGGGAGAGAGATCAGATGAGATGGGGAAACTGAGGCAGGGGCCAGGTGCTTGAGTACACATGCTGTTCAAATTCATGATGGATGGAGCTCAGGACTGGGGCTGTGGTGCTCTTGGCACCAGAGGAGCCACAGAAGGAGCTGCTGCAGTGATGGGAAGCACAGCCTGTGGCTGGGCAGAGGCTGCTGTGGCAGTCTGGAAGGACCTCACTGATTTGTGGCACTGTATCTCCATCCAGGTCTTGCTGTCCATAGTGAGAAACAAGTCTTGCAAGATGCTGAGCGTGTGCCAAGGCCCCTCAAAGAATCTTGGAACAGTTTGGAAGGGACCTCAAAGCTCACCTCATTCCATCCCATGCCATGGGTGGGGACACCTTCCACTTGATCTGGTTGCTCCAAGCCCTGTCCAAGCTGACCTTGAACAGTTACAGGGATCCAGGGGCAGCCACAGCTTCATCCTTCTCTTCCTAAATGAGGACACTGAAGCAGTTCATGTTCAAGCCAGGCATTAAGTGGGAAATGAAGATCCACTTTGGCCCAGGCCCAGGGAGGGTGATGACCAAGACAAACTTGTCCCTGACCCAGAGACATCTCTGAGGGTGACAGGGGCCAGCCATGACTCGAGGTTTCTGCTCTACACAGCCCTGGAGGACACAGCCATGGGTGCTTGTCCAGGGGCTGCAGCAGAGCTCCATCCCATTTTCATGGATCTCGTGGTCCAGGCACAGAGGTGCTCCCCTGCCAGCCCCAGCCTGCTCCTGCTGGGCAGAAGGGTGTCCTGGGGGAGGGTGCCCCGTTTGGTGCCCTGCCCATGCCAGGTGACAGCACATCCCTCAGCCCATGGTGCCCCCCTGCACAGCCCCAGCTGCATCCCCACAGAGCCCCAGCACTCCTGGGACCTGGAAGGGCTCTGGAGATGTTCTGGTCCACCCCCACCCACTGCCCACCCCCTCCCTGACTTTGGGGTGCCCCGCAGAGCCCCGCAGAGCTTGTCTCCTTATCTGCCCAAGCAGTGGCTGTCCCCAGAGGTCTCCTGGCATCCAGGCATGGGATCTAGCACAGGACAACCCCAGCAGCACCCTGTAAAGAGGGATAGAGGTGTCCTGACATGGCCACAGCACAGCTGGGGGTCACCAGTGGAGAAGAGAAACTAACACCAAAGTCGACACCAAAGTGACACGACTGGGAGGAGAGGGGCTGCACCTCTCTCCCCACCTCTGCTGCTTCCAAGCTGCTGTCCCTGGTGCCAAGAAGACCAAAGCTGCGGCCGAGGAAGCCGAATGGCAGTGTCGGGGCCGTGGGGCCGGCGGGAGGCGGTGCGGGCTCAGCCCTCGGCGCGGAGCAGGCGGCAGCCTGTGTGACAAGCCAGAGCAGCATGGTGGATGGCAGTAATTATCCTGCCGCCCACAGCTGAAGGGGAGCATATGGTAAGGAAAAGGAAACTAACTTGTATTTTTCCGCACCCCCGGGCTCAGCCTTTCTGGGGCTGTCACAGTCGATTTGCGCTGCCTGAGCTGTTTCGCCCCGGCCGCCTCTGCGTGCGGAGCTCCCTCGCAGGCAGCGGCGGGGCTGGTGCTCGGCGATCCCGCATCGCCCCGCACCGGGGCAGCGACAGCCACGGCCCCGCTCCCGCACCGCCCCGCACCGGGGCAGCGACAGCCACGGCCCCGCTCCGCATCCCCCCGCACCGGGGCTGCCGCAGCCACGGCCCCGCTCCCGCATCCCCCGCACCGGGCAGCGACAGCCACGGCCCCGCTCCGCATCCCCCGCACCGGGGCAGCCACACAGCCACGGCCCCGCTCCCGCATCGCCCCGCACCGGGGCAGCCCCGCACAGCCACGGCCCCGCTCCCGCATCGCCCCGCACCAGGGCTGCCTGAGCCACGGCCCCGCTCCCGCACCGCCCCGCACCGGGGCAGCGACAGCCACGGCCCCGCTCCCGCATCCCCCCGCACCGGGGCAGCCTCAGCCACGGCCCCGCTCCCTCCCTGCTGGGACACGGCCAAAGCGGAGCTGATGCCAGGGATGCGTTTGGAGCACCCTGGGATGCAGGAGCCCTGAGGAACCTGGGCAGAGCCGGACACCCAGCCTGACTAGGCTGGCTTTGGGGAGGTGTCTGCAGCAGCCCTGGGTTATCATCCAGTAGCTCCGAGCTGGCTCTGCTTTCCAACCAGGACCCCCGAGATGTTGTACAGAAAGAATTGGGATATCTTCAGGGAGCTGCCAACAGGCGTTGGGGTGGGTGAATCCTGCTGAGAATCCTGCTGATAGTGGCCTTGTTGTGACAAGGAGGGTCCAATGCTGGAGCTGAGCTCCTTCAAGGGTTCTGATCCCCTCCATTTGTGGTGCAGGGCCGTGCAGGAACCACCTGGGCATCCTTGCCAGCATCACCTCAGACTGGTTCATCTGCCAACTGGGCATGGATTCACCACTGGAAAGCAAACTTCCATTTTTCATTGAGAAATGGGAAGCAGGAGTTTCCAGCTTCTTTCCAGATCTGCTGCTGCTGCCTAGGGACTCCTGGAAGAGGCTGGACCAAGACGTTTTTTCTATGCAGTGGGATGTAAAACTGGTTTTGTCACTATTGCTGGTGTCTCACTGATACAGGGCAACATCTTGAGGGTCTGGTTTGGGTACAGAATCTGTGAAAACAGAGCTGAGCCTTGTGGGAGGTGGGGACCATGGTCAGGCTGGTTTGAGACCTCAGCTCAGAACGCTTCAGGATAAAATACCAAATCTGGTCACTCCAGGCACGCTGCTTGACCCAGTGAGGGAGGATTTTGCAGGGGTCTGCTTGACACAGGTGGCTGCTGGTCACAGGATGGGGGAGGTTATCTTAGAAGTAAACTCAATGAGCAGGAGACCTCAACCCTCACAAAGCCCTCAGCAAACCCCACTGGAAAGAGAGGACATGAGGAGGAGAGGGCTGCACCCATGTGCCCTGACGCTGCCCTTCCCACAGCCAGGGTCACCTTCCTGGGCTTGTTCCCCCTGGCAGCAGCACAGCTGGGACAGCAGGGCTGGGGACAGCAGGGACAGCAGGGCTGGGGACAGCGGGGCTGGGACAGCAGGGCTGGGGACAGCAGGGACAGCAGGGCTGGGGACAGCGGGGCTGGGGACAGTGGGGCTGGGGACAGCAGGGACAGCAGGGCTGGGGCAGCGGGGCTGGGACAGCAGGGCTGGGACAGCAGGGCTGGGGACAGCAGGGACAGCAGGGGCTGGGACAGGCAGGACAGCAGGGCTGGGGCAGCAGCTGCCCATGGAGCTCCTTCCCCTGCTCCAGGAGGTGCCCAGCTCCACCCAGCTCCATCCGGGGCCAACTGGCTGCAGTGCCTGGATGCCAGAGGAGGGTGGCACGGGCAGAGGCTGCTGGTTTTCAGCACAGGGCCCGGGAGCCGCTGACCCCGGGGCGCGGCGCGGGGCCCATCTGTCGCACCAGCCTCTGGCCCAGGGACAGCTTGCACGCCATGGTCCAGAGCATTCTCAGCGCCGGGGCTGCGTCCCCCGGGCACAGCCAGCTCTGGATGCTCCCCCCACAGCCGCTGCCCCAGCCCCTCCAGCAGCGCTGCTCCCCCGTCTGACCAATATCCCAGGGATACAGATGGAGAGCTAACAGGGGGCTGTGCAGCCCCTTGGCTCATCGGTAACCCAGGGTGGAGGGATTATTATGTGCACAGAGAATAGGAACATCAATTAGTTTCTCGCTAATGGCAGGAGGAGGATGGGGGCTGTTGAGGGGTGGGGGGCGTCCTGAAACGCAGAGCTGAATTCCCAGGCTGGAGGAGCTGAAGGATGCGGCCGTGGTGCAGGGAACCCTTCCCATGTCTGTGTTCCCTCCTCATGCTGGGTCCCTTGGGTTTGCCTGTAGGACACCAAAAGCACAGCCCCCACCCCTGGACTCCCCACCGCCCCCAAGAGCCCTTCCCCCCGCTTTGTTTTGGGGGAAGATTTTGTTTGGGGGGGTAAAAAAACCACCAGACCTGAGCTGAACTGCTCCAGCCCGGGCTGAGTGAACGGGAGCAGTGGGGTGGGCTAGGAAGGAGAAGACCCCCGGGAAGCTGCGGCTCCGTGCCTCCTCCCCCTGCGGGTCCCTGACCTCCCGTTTGCCTGTCAAGAGCGAGCTCCGCCACCGAAACACCCCCTGTCAAATTAGTGAGTCAGAAGACGTAAGAGAGACCACCGCTGCTAATTTGTACATTAACTGGTTCTGACAGAAATATTTCACAAGTGAAAAAACAGAAAATGTGCCTCAAGACAATGTGCAACTTCCGTACCAGCAAACTTCTGCTTAACTGTGCGGTGCCCGAGGAGGGGGGACCCCCCGGCCCGCCGCGCCCCCCGAGCACCGGCATGGCTTTAGCCCCGGGAGATGCTCCTGCAAGGCTGGATCAGGCCCTGAGCCTGGGAGAGGGGCAGGCAGATTCCCCAAAACAGTGGTGGGGGGGCGGTGGGGAAGGAGGGCAGGGGATCCTGGCACTGCTTCCCGCCGGGAAAAGGGAATGACAGGGTGGAAGGGGCTTGGTGAGAGCCCCCTCCTCACCCCACTGCAGAGAGGTACTGCCTCTCCACAGCACCCCGCTGTCAGCCTCCCTGCTTCCAGCAGCTGCCGAGGTCAGCGCCTGCTGCTTTTTGTCCCTTGCCCAGGATAGGACCTGCTGGGGCTGTCCCCATAGTCACCGTGTGGGACAAGCCGTGGGTCACGAGCAGCGAGCACTCTGCCGGGAAAACCCACGGGCGCAGGCAGCTGCCAGCTGTGCCCACTCCAGCCCACAGCAGGACCCTCCCCAGAACCACGGGAGCCACCGCAGCGCCGCCAGCTCCTCCTCAGCACAAGCGGCCGCGGCCAAAGCTGGGGGCCGAGCCCGTGCCGAGCCCCCGGGCAGCAGAACCCATGAGGGCAAGTAGGAGCGAGGTGGCTGCCTGGGCTACCTGGTGGCCCCTCACGGTGGCCCCACGGTGTGGCCGGGCTCCCCCGCGCGGGGCTGGCACCGCTGCGTGTCGGGGCGCGGGTGGGAGCAGGTCCTCGGGCCAGCAGCACCGAGCACATGATCTGTTGTGGCAGGTTCCCTGCAGCCTGGAGCCAGCCCCGAGCGAGCGCTGGTGATGGCTTTAATTGCTTTCAGATTCGATAGCCCAGCCCGTGACAGCCCGGCCGGGCGACCTCAGCCGTGCCGGCCCGGACCCTGCGCGGCCCCGCGCCCGCTGCCCTCGAACAGCCCAGGAGGAGGAGAGCAGTCATCCTGGGATGGGATCTTCCTCTTCATCCCGGCAAAGTCTTCTCCTTCCTCGTGTCTGTCTGGGTGACTCCCTGAGCCTCGTCCCTGGGGAAACCCAGCGGGGCCAGCGTGGATGCCGTGGCAGCCCTGCTGCGAGGCCACCGGGCCGTGCGCCGCCGTGACCGCCAGGTGAGCACCAGAGCAGCTCCACCCCGCCCTCTGCAGCTCTGCCGCACCCCCATTCGGAAGTGGGGGGATGGAGGGCTCTGCTCACCCATCCGAGCCGGGGGCTGGGACCTGGAGGGTCCATGATGCCGCTGAGGCACAGGCTGCTCCTCTCCTTGTGCCCTCCCGACTTGCGCGGCCGTGTCGGGGGACTGGGCACTGCTCTCTAGGCCTGACCCACATCTCGGGGGCTTTCTCCCTCTTCTGAAGGCGGAAGAAGCTGACCCCAAGGATCAGGTCCTCATCCCGCTGGAGGGTGGCTGGGGCGTTGCTGGGAGTCTCTGGGATGGGAGGATAAAGGGCCGCTCACCACACACAGCGGCACCCGTGGGCTGGCCCTGACCCGCTGCTGCCTGTCCCCTGTATCCTCTTCCTCCTCTTTCCCGCTGCTGCCGTGGTCCGAGGTCCCTCCCCCCGCTCCAGCCCAGCCCAGGTGGGCGCAGGCAGCTGCAGGATCAGCGCTGTTTCCCTGCCTGGCCCTGGAACGTGCTCGAGGGGAGCAGGATGAGCACCCTGGCTCTCAGTGCTCACGGCACGGCCCTTCAGCAAGGCTGGGGTCCCCCCGGCACACGGTGGCAGTGGTGGCCGTGCCCTGTGTCACTCCTCTGGCCCCAGCGGCGCCCGCTCTCTCAGGGGTGCCAGGCTGGGCATTGGGGTGCCCGCAAAGAGCCCCGGTCCCTGTGCCCGCAGCCTGGGCACTAGCAGCGGCTGGCGCCGGTGAAGGTGAAGGCTCCTCCGTGGCTCGCCAGCTCCTGGCAGAGGGCGGAACTCAGCGGAGGATGAGGAGGGGGCCGCTCGCATCCCGATCCATTATTGCGGGCAGCGCCGGCGGGCGCCCGGGGCAGGGGCTGCATTATTGACGAAGGGGGAGGCAGGCCGGGGCGCAGGCAGGGACCCTCCTGCAGGGCTCAGCCCCGGGCAAAGCACTTCGCCTGCGCCGCAGAGCCGCAGAGCTGCCAGGCCTGGCCCGGGGCAGCGGCCGCAGCCGCCGCAGCCTCCACCGCAGCCTGCTCTGGCGGCCGCGGAGCATCCCCTGTGCCCGGGCCGGTGCTGGGCTCAGGGCACCCACCGGCACTCCGGGGAGGGTGACAGAGGTGGGCGACAACATCCTTGTGATGCTCACGCTGGCACTGGCGCTGCAGCTCTGCCCCCCTCAACCCATCGCAGCGCTGGTGCTGCTCTTTTTAAAGCTTCCCTCTGTCTCCAGGCGGAGATTTGTGGCGTAAAATGCACAATATGTTCTATCTGCCCTGTGGGAGCCATAAAATATTCACCAGCAGCTCCCATTATAGTCAGAGTGAATCACAGAGAGCGCTCGAGCCCTCGCTCCCTGACGTGCCCCCTCCCCGAGCAGCCGCGGGGTCCCGGCGGTGCCAGGGCCTGACGAGCGGCCAGAGCCCGGCCGGGTCCCACTGCAAGGACCCCCATTCCCACCTCTGCCCTCGGGAGATACTCGCCGGGATCAGCAGTGAAGGGGTGGTGACCGTGCTGATGAGGCTGCCCCAGAGAATCCCGGGCTGGTTTGGGTCGGAAGGGACATTAAAGCCCATCTCATTCCGCCCCCTGCCATGGGCAGGGACACCTCCCACTGTCCCAGGCTGCTCCAACCCCTGCCCTGTCCGGCCTTGGACACTTCCAGGGATCCAGGGGCAGCCACGGCTTCTCTGGGCACCCTGTGCCAGCTCCTTACCGCCCTTCACCTTCATCTGCCCGAGCATCCTCGTGTGTGCCCGGGGAGGAGCAGCACCAGCCCTGCGGGTGGAGGGGACCAGCGGGATGGCAGCAGCGGTGGGGTGGGCTCACACGGCCCTGGCAGCCTGCCCTGCTCACGCTGTCCCACCAGATGAGCTGATGTGTGGACACCCCTGGGGTGACTTGTGCTGTCATTTTTGCAGCCCCAGCCCCCTGGGTGAGGTGTCTCAGCCGTGCCAGGGCAGTGGGACAGCCCCTGCCTGCTCCCTGCCTCAGCTGTCGCACCTGTGCCGCTGCTTTTCACACGGCTCGGTACCACAGCGCTCCTCCTTCATCTCCCCTCCAGTGTCCTGCTGTCCATCCTTCCTTCCCTTCCATCCATCCTTCCTTGATCCGCTGCTCCCCGTGCCCATCCCCATCTCCCCCTTCAGACCTCAGGCTTAAGACTGACAGCCAAGGGATAACAAATTTCCAGATGAAGCAACACCCTCCTCCAGAGCTGATGTGTCAAGCACAATTTTATCTTTTGCCACACAATTTTTTGTAATTATAAAGCAGTTAATGTTGCCTCACCGCCCTTGGGAATCAGGCACAATTAGGTTTTGATTTCACCTCCACCCCTTCCACGGCTACACCGCAGCTCTCAGCCCGGTCCGTGGTGTTGGGGGTGCTCTGAGGGTTCCCAAAATGTTCACACAGAATCACTGCCACACTCGTGCCTTCTCCTGGGAGATGGTGTCCCCTCCACCAGCAGCCCACCCGAGTGTCCCCGGCTGCCCCGGGCACTGCCGTGCCCAGCCGCTGGCGCGGCAGGATTTGCTCCCAGTGCGTTGGAGACGCGGGGCTCAGCAGGACGAGGAGCCGTGGCCGTGGGAAGGCAGGACACGATCACGCACCTGGGCTGGTCATCACGGCAAGAGCCAGCACCTGGTCACTGCGCTGAGATGTCCCGGCGTGTCCTTGGCACAGAGCGGGGCGAGGGGACCCGCGGTGGCCCCACAACCCCCCGGGATCGCCAGGAGGCAGCAGCGGGGGGCGGCAGGGCCGCGAGGGTTAAACCCGGCTCCTCTCCCTGAACAGACTGAGGGAGAGGAGGGAGCGTGGCAGTGCCCTCCCCGCCAAAATTAACTCTCCATCTGTTTCTCCCTGGCTGAGGCTGATGGCTTGTGACAGGGCCTCCTGAATGCAAAGATGTTTCGCCCGGAAAAATCTATTACAAGTTGCTGTAAGAAAGACCGAAATCCTCTCCTTCTGTCTCTCCCTACTGGTCTCAAGGTGCCCACCCCGGGCGAGAGCGGGCTGGCAGCCGGCCGCCTCCACTCAGCCGGAAAGTTCTCCCCGCGCCAGGCGGCCCCGCCGCCGGACAAAGGCACGGCAGGGAGCAGGGGTGCTGCCCTGGCTGCTGCCCTGGCTGCTGTGGAGCTGCTCCGGCATCCCCAGCCTGGGCACGGTGCCGGGGATGCAGCGGGCACGGCCATGGCGCTACCCGGCACGGAATGGGTGGGGAAACTGAGGCAGGAGCGGGAGAGCATCCAGGCGGATGGTGGGTGCCCTCTCCCGGCCACGGCACAGCCCTGCTCGGCCCTGCGAGAGAACAGCGTTCATTTTATGGGAATTTCTAGACTTTGCTTTTGTTTTGCTTTATTTCCGCTCCTTTCTGCCCTCCCGCACCCCAAGGTGCAGCTAAACAACAACTTCGAATTCCCCTTTTTCTGGTGCTCAGCTCTTCCCGCAGCACTGCCTGTCACTGCTCCATGGAAATGCCTTCAAGACCCATTGCTTTGACCCCCAAACCAGCCCACTCATCCCTTTTGTCTCTTCCACAGCAAAACCAGGCAGCTTCAGTAAAAAACAAAACTTTATTTGGTCCATCAGAACCTGAGTTTTAAAACCACCCATGGATAATTCATATCATACAGGGATTACTGATCTGATTTACAATTGATAAAATATCCTATGATTCTGAAGAGCTGGACAGTATTTACAGGGTTAAAAATATTCACAGCTCAGAAAGACAGAAAGAGAGAGGAAAAAAAAGTGAAGGACAAATCATCCCAAGGAGGAAGGAGCTGGAAAGAGAGGAAACAGATAAACAAACAGAAATACGGACAGAGCTTGGCTCAGCAGCCCCAGTGGGGGGGTTGGGAGGGTGCCAGGGCAGCCCACACCCCCACCACCCCCAATCCCCGGGGACACAGAGGGACAGGTCAGGCAGAGCCCCCTGCACCCCCTGCCCAGCCCAGGGGCTGGTGCAGGGTTTGGGGTGCAAGACCCCCCAGCATGGTCCCTGCCAGAACAAAGTCCAGCATTGCCCATCGCCCCCCCTCAGCTGTAAGTCCACACAGCCCAGGAAGGAAGGAGACAGTACATGGGGGACCCCCAAAACACACACACACACACAGACACACACACACAATCAAGTCAGAGAGCCACAATGCCCTGTAAACATGGGGTGCAGCTCCCTCCAGGATCAGCCCTCACCTTGGAGCACCCACAGGGCCAGCAGCACCCACCTTGTGCTCACTGCCTCCCACAGCCCTCGGGTTCTGGAGGGGGCTCTCCACTTCCCCCCAAAACCACCCCCTCCCCACACATGGACTCATGCTAACTCCAGGGATCTGCTTCCTGGCCCTGGGTCTGTACCTGCTGCCCACCCTCCCTCCATGGGGCGGGGGGCCATAGGGCAGTGCTGGGGGCTGAGCCCAGCTCGGGCCATGGCTTCTCTGCAGGCACTGCTCCCACCTTTGCATAGTAACACTTGTGTGACAGGGAGAGGGGCCCCGGCACCGCAGCCCCCGCCAGCAACACTGGCTGAGCTGAGGAGGAGGTGGTGAAACCTCTGAGTTTCACCCCAATTACAGCAAAACCCCCTCAGCAGCAGTTTTCTGCAACAACCCTGTGCCCTCTGCCCCCCAGCCCCAGCACCCAGGATGGGTGGGGTGGGGTCCCTGGCATGGGTGGCACCACGGCAGTGTGACCCTGGTATCCCCCAGCCCAACCTCAGCACCACGCTGGTCCTGGCAGCAGACAAAGGGGGCAACAAGACAGTGGGAAGGGCCCGGGGACAGACGGAGGGTCTCACAGACGGACAGACATCAGAGGTATATTCTTCTTTTTGCAGCGCCAGTGCCCTGGCGCCACGGGAAGGGGCAGAGTCCTGAGCGTGGTGCCTGGGAAGGGTCTTGACAGCAAGCTCCAGCCCCTCCCTGCCCCACAGTCCCGGGGCGGGCAGAGGGCACCGGGCCCAGCGCAGGTACGGGGCAGGTGGGATCCTGAGATGGCCCCGTGCCCCCAGCTGCTCCTTGTAAAGTGCGTGGGGGGCAGCAGTGCCAGGGTGGGGGGCAGCGGGCAGGGCTGGTGCTGGCCCTGAGAACTCGCCCCGGCCCCGCAGCGTGGGGCAAAGTGCTGGGGGTGCCACTCTGGCTCTGCCCCGCAGCTCAGCGCTGGTGGCTCAGGGGGGCACCCCGGGCCAGCGGCTCGGTGACAGGAACGGGGCAGTGGGCGGGGAGGGGGAGCTCTTCGTCATAGGGGCCGGGGGCCGTGCAGCCCGGCCACCTCGGGCGTGAGCAGCGGGTTGTGGGTGCCCTTCGTCAGCATCCAGTCATTGAGGAAGGCCTGGGTGGCTTTGCGGTGCGCCAGGCGGTGCGTGATGGAGAAGCCGGCGTTACCCTCCAGCTGGGACAGGATCACCAGCACCTGCCTGTGGAGAGAGCCACGGGTTCAGGACAGCAGCCTCGGACCCAGGAATCCCACCTCTACCCCAGGAATCCCACCTCTGCCCCAGGAATCCCACCTCTCTTCTGGCAATCCCACCTCTGTCCTGGAAATCTCACCTCGGTCCTGGCAATTCCACCTCTGCCCCAGGAATCTCACCCTGTCCCAGCAATCTCACCCTGTCCTGGCAATCCCACCTCTCTCCTGGCAATCCCATCCTGTCCCGGCAATCCTACCTCTGTCCCATGAGTCTCTCCTCTGTCTCAACAACCCCACCCTGTCCACGCCTCCCTGCCAGCCCTGGCTCTGCCTTTCTCCCAGCCTCCTGCCAGCCCCAAGGCAGCCTCCATGACCCACCCCTGCCTACCCCGGACCTGTGCAGGGGGGGGACGCTGTCCTGTGTCTTGAGGCTGCCACGTGTGGACACCACGTTGAAGCTGTCGGTGCAGTCGCACTGCACGTGCAGGTAGGACTTGGGGTGCCGGTTCTCCACCACCACAATGAGCCCTGCCCAGCCATGGGTCAAGTAGTAGCAGGTCATCCCCTCACGGCCCTGGGGCAGACAGCAGGGAAGGGGATGAAGCATTTGGGCACCCTGAATCAAAACCCCTGCATCTTCCACTTTAGCCAAGTGCTGCCCATCTGCTGGGGTGACACATGCTGCTCCAGGGAGCAAAGGGGGTGGGCATACAGGGCGGCAGCCAGAGCTGGCACAGCCCTGCCCAACCCCTGCCTGAGGACCTCACAGGTCCAGGCTCCCCCTGGCAGCATCACCCCTTCCCCCCATGCCCCGCACCCACCTCGTGGCGCTCGCCCTTGTTCTCAGTCAGCAGGATGATGGCATCTGCCAGTGTGGTGGGCTGTGCCTCCACCTGCTCCACCATCACCAGGCGGGAGCTGTAGATGGCCAGGATGTAGCTGGAATAATCAGTGGCTGGTCGGCTGCTGGTGGGACTGGAAGCTGTGGAGATACCCGAGGAAGGGGGATCAGGGAACTGTCACCAAGCCCACAATCCCCAGGAGCACGGTGCTCTTGGGTTGATGCATGTGCAACAGGCAACAGGCAACTTCCACCCTCAAGAAGGTCCCCATGATGAGGACCAAGGGCTTTGGCACCCCTCCCTCCCCCAGGGCCCCTCCATCCCCTCACCCTGGGCAGCAGGGCCGGCCAGGGCAGTATTCCAGTGGTTGAAGGCACAGCACACCACGGCGTACTCGCCCGGCTCCAGCATCACGTCACAGTTGACGAACTTCTTGACGGCTCGTTTGCTGTGGGCCATCAGCCGGCCCAGGCTCAGCTTGTTGCCACTGGTGAAGGTGGCCCGGAAAACCATGATGCACAGGTCCAGCAAGTGGCTGTCTACTGTGTCTGACCTCCTGTGCCAGGAAGGAAGGGTCACACAGGCAGCAGATCTAAGGAAGAGCTAGCCCACTGCCCCAAATACCCAGCTCTGCATTCAGGACTTGGGTTCCAGCTAAACATGAGCAGTTCCCAAGATTTGGAGGGATGGTGATGGGGACCCATGCTGAGCTCTGTGACCCTAGGGGATGCCATGTGGTGAGATGTCAATGTGTTTGGATATCTTCTGGGCCCACAGAACTGTGGCATGATTAATGTTGGGAAAGTCCTCTAAGATCATCAAGTCCAACCATTAACCCAGCACTGCCAAGGTCACCACTAACCTGTGTCCCCAAGTGCCACATCCATAAGGTTTTTAAATCCTTTCAGGGATGGGGACTCCATCACTGCCCTGGGCATCCTGTGCCAGGGCCTGACCACCCTTTCGGTGAAGGAATTTTCCCCAATATCCCATCTAAACTTCCCCTGGGGCAACTTGAGGACGTTTACCCTGTCCTGTCTGAAAGCAGAGCCTGACCCCCACCTGACTGCACCCTCCTGTCAGGCAGTTGTGCAGAGCCAGAAGGTTCCCCCCGAGCCCGCTTTCCTGCAGGCTGATGAACCCCCCAGTTTCACTGCCCTGCCCAGCTCACCTGCTGCCCTCCTGGAAGAGGGCAAATTCCAGAGCTGCGCGCTCCAACACTGTCAGTGACGTCACTGTCACCGGCCCGTTGGCCTTGTTGGGGAACATGCCCTGCACACGCACCTCATGCCAGTCTGAATGGAGCTTGCAGATATCCACAGAGTCAAAATACCTGTGGGGAAGCCAGGCTCAGTGCCCATGGGCACCCTGCATGCTGCAGGACACCCACATTCCCTAGGGATGACTGCTCCCACCTGCCCCATCATGACCCCGTGTCCCATTTCCCATCCGTGCCCTGCTCCCCGCCCCACAGCTCTGCCTCTGGCAGTGCCATACTTGATGAAGTCACTGTACTCCATCCAGAAGACGCCCTCGCTGCTGCCATGGGGCATCAGGTCGTGGCGCAGGGGGAGTGGCCAGTGCGGCCACTCGTCCGACCAGCTGCCGTTCCAGGAGAAGCGGCCCCAGGGATTCCGGAGCCGCAGTAACCTGGGGGAAAGGGAAAAGTGTCACAGACCACGATGGAGGAAACACCCAGCCTGCCACCCCACAATGGACACCTTGTCACTCCTGCCTTCCAAAGCCCTCCCAGCATCCCAGAACTAATGTGTCACCCACACGGTGGCCCCAGATGCCCCTGCCCCGCGGCTCTGGACCTGCTGCTGCCCTAAGCGGCTCAGCAAGGGAGAGGCTGCTGAGAGTGACATGGCTGAAAGTACAGCTTCCTACAGCAGCCCAGCTGTCAGGTTGGCACCCATTTCTACCCCCCCACATTCAAAGGTGAGCAATATGCTCTGAGCACCTCACTGAAGTGACAGCCCAACTCAGTCCTCTGTGTCTTGTGAGACCAGGTGAAACACTCTACCCCTGAACATGGAGCCAACATCAGGCAAGGACAGCTTATATGACAAACAGCATGTATGAGACACCCAAGGATGGTGTGATCCTTGCTGGCCATGAGGATGGGACACTAAAGACTCCCCAAGGTCCTGTTCACCATGCCCTCAGTTATCTGTCGCCAGGTTTTCTGCTGGCAGGAGCAGTGCAGTGCCATGGCAGGCTCCAGCCTGAGCTCACCTGAAGCCCTGGACATCCCTCACGTCCAGGATGGAGTAGGCGTGCCGGGGCCGGAGCCCCATGCTCTCGTAGGCCACATCATCCACCTTCATGTTGCCTCCGCCACAGGACGCACCCATGAGGAACCTGCACGGGGACAGCAAACCCTCGGGGTCCTGCCAGGCCTGGCCTGGGGGGAAGCTCATCCCCATCACACCAGACATGGGACAGCCTCCTTCCAGGAGGCTCCTGGATGCTCCCTCTCTGCAACAACACTCCCCAGGCAGTGCCCAGCCCCGCTGGGCAGAGCCCACTCCCCTTGCCCACGTGCATGCTGAGCCCAGGCTCCAAGGAGAGAGCTGCTTTGCACTGAGGAGCTTTGCCCCAAACCTCCCCCGATTTCTGCCAGGCCCCAGGGTCCTGCCCACTTCTGCTGGCTGGCAGAAAGCCACTAAGAAAGGCAGGTGGCCCATCAGCTAGACAAGCTGGCAGGGATGAGGATGCTATTTGGGGCAGGAGGTCTGCTCCAGTCAGGTTGAGGGGGACACCATGTGCTGGGAGCTATCCATCCATGTGGCCCCATACCCCAGCCTTCAGCCAACCCAGCTGCCCTCCTGCCCAAGTGATGAGCAGGTCTCTGCTTTGGCTGTGTCCCCTCTAGACCAGCGCTAGCAAAGATGTCACATACGGGTGGGAGACACGGACAGGGTCAAGCATTCACACAACAGAAAAGCCCAAATCAAAGCAAGCAGGCTCAGTGCCACTTCCTAACTCCTTCAAGACAGCACTGATGTGCAAGGGAAGTTCACCAGGCTCTTAATTTCATATGAGAATTACTCACAGGAGAAATAATTTCTTAGAGCTTTGAGTGGGAGCTCCACCAGTGCTCCAGATGAGTGGCAAGGGGGGTGGACTCCACCCCAGCTAGAGCAGTAACCCCTCTCCTGAGCCTCTAGAGACAAGAATGCTCCCCCTCACCCCCCTCTCCAGTGTCCCTGCTCCTGCCTCGTCTTACCCAGCCTCCTTAGAACTCAGCATTTTGGCCCAGATGAGGTCAGTGTCAATGGGCTCCTCGCGAGGGTTAGTGGAGCTGACCTGCAGCATCAGGCTCTCGCAGGGGGCCCCCGTGAGCGTGGCCAGGCCTTCGATGGCACGCCCGGCCTGCAGGGCGAAGTACGAACCGTGCAGCTTGGCCAGCGCCTTCTCAATGAGGGCCACCCACAGCTGCTTCCTCTGGGCCTGCAGAGACAGGGGGGACAGGTCACCAGCCTGGGCAGGAGGTGGGAAAGCCCCTCACAGCCATCCCCTCACAGCCACCCCCACCAGCCCTCCTGGGGCTCCAGAGGCAGGAGCAGCAAGGCCATGGCAGCAGCTTGTCCCCTTGGCCATGGGTGACCCCTTTGCTCCTTGATCGGTGTTTTGTTTGCAGAGTTCAAGTCCCCTTGGGAAGAACACCCAAGAGGCCTGGATGCTGACAGAGCTTCACCCTGGGGTGCCCAGCAAGCAGGCTGGCAGGGTGGGTGCCCACCCTGAGCCCCTTCTATCCACTTCAACCTGAACTTAGAACCATGGAAGAGGATACCAAGCTCCCAGAGCTCAAGGAGTATTTGGACAAGGCTCTCAGGCACAAGGTGGGATTGTTGGGGTGTCCTGTGCAGGGCCAGAAGCTTGACTCATGATCCTTGTGGGTCCCTTCCCACTCAGGGCATTCTAGGATTCTGCGATGTGGAGCACATCTGGAATAGCTGCCTTTAACTCACACACCTCTGCAAACCCAAACCAACAGCCCTTTGGCAGAGGGGGCTGCCCAGAGTGCACATGGCCATGAGACTGATTGGATTCCACCCAGGGAACACAGACACTGCTTCAAGGACAAGCTCCAGAAACTTGGACTGGCAAAGTCCTCTACTCCAGCACAGGGAGTAACTACAAGGCCTAATTACAAGATGTAAGTTTTTTCCCAGCAAATGGGGTCTGGTATCCGGTGCTTGGAGAACAGCAGGGAAAATCACTGGTACATTGTGCCTGTGTGACTCACAGGTGGCAGCCAAGAGCTGGCAGAGGAAAGGAGGGCAGTGAAGATTTTTTTCTGATGGATAAAGAGAGCTTAAAAGTGCTTTTTGCTGGTTTTTGGGTCCCTCACTCAACAAAATCCATGTTGTTTATTTCTGCCTGAACCACAGCCAGGGAGCTCAGATAAGAGCCTGATTTTCTTTTATTTTTAAAACTCTGATTTTCCTTTTTTATCCCCTACATCCAGCTCCCACAGCTGAACACTCAGCAGAAAAATCTAATCATGATTCAGATGCTCCTGGAAACAGAGGCAAGGCAAGTCCAGCCCATGTAAAAACCACCAATATTAAAAAAACACCAAAAGCAGACTTGAAATTCATGAAAGATGGAAGGAAAATGTAAAAACTAAGACAGGTAAATCTTACACTGAAATAAAAAAAATGCATGTGTATTCTCTGCCTACTGAGGCAGAATGTAGACACAAACTCCTTCTTGTTCCCATCTCTGAAGTTTGAGTCCTGTCCTGACATGGCTGTGTGTCAAAACCCAGGACTGGATTTGCAGAACAAAATCCAAGCCAGCAGTCCCAGTCCCTGTCTCCTCCTGACAGTGGTACTGTTCTCTTTGGCAGATTTTGCCTCCTGAGTTTCAATAGAGACGTTCTCAGTCTCCTTCATGGACATGATCCCAGCAAGAGCCCCTGGGCCTGGCAGGCAGGGCAGGGCAGGCAGGACAGGGCAGAGTGATGTCCTGGAGGGGCTGAGGGAGCTCAATTGATCCGAGCAGATGCCACCCCCACGTGCTCAGAGCAGCTGGGCACTGGCTCAGAACAGGCTGCTCCATGTGCCATCCCCTCCTTCTCCACAGTCCCTCCCTGGCACAGCCAAGCTGCCAGACCTCCCCTCAGAGAAAAGAAACAGCTTTCCCTCAGTCCCTTGCAGTGCAAAACACAGGTTAAAATGTTTTCTTTTATATGAAGAGTAAGGGTGGTTTTCCCTGCAAGTGAAGTGGCTGTGGTGCAAGGAGGAGTGAGGGAAAAGCAACTGTAAATAAAACTTTTTCACTGCAGCCTGGGAAATGCCAAAAGGGTTCTAAATAGATGGATATTATGTCCTCAAAGAGTTCAGCTGTCTTGAGGACACAGCAAAGAGCAGCGCCCGGAGCTGCAAACAGGGTGCAACCAGTGCTGGATCTTCCATTTGTGTCACAGCAGCCCCTGGCAGCTCCAGCTCAGGGCTGGGAAGTACCCACTGGGAAAGGACCTGGGAGTGCTGCTTGGCTGCAGCTGAACGTGAGCCATATGTGCCCAGGTGGGCAAGAAGGTCAATGGCACCTTGCATGACAGGAAGGACACTGAGGGGCTGGAGCATGTCCAGGGAACAGAGCTGGGGAAGGGGCTGGAGCACCAGGAGAGGCTGAGGGAGCTGGGAAAGGGGCTCAGCCTGGAGAGAAGGAGGCTCAGGGGGAACCTTGTGGCTCTGCACAACTCCCTGACAGGAGGGGACAGCCAGGTGGGCATTGGGCTCTGCCCCCAGGGAATAGGGACAGGACAAGAGTAAACAGCCTCAAGTTGCACCAGGGGAGGTTTAGATTGGATATCGGGAAAACTCCTTGATGAAAGGCAGTCAGGCATTGAATGGGCTGCCCAGGGCACTTCCAGGGAGTCACCACCCATGGAAGTGTTCAAAAAACAAGTCAATGTGGTGCTTTGGGGAATGGTTTAGTGGGCAGGGGGTATTTGATCAGTGGTTTGACTTGATGATATTTGGGGCCTTTTGCAACCTTAGCGACTCTATGACTCTAAATGCAGTAGGTGTTCACAGCCAGCAGCGCCTCTTTGCACTGTGTCTCCTGGGAGAGCCTGGGATGAGCCCCCCTGTCCCCCCGTGGCACTGACCTGGGAGAAGAGCAGGTAGCCGCTCTCGTCGCAGGGCAGCATGTCATCCACCAGCACCGTGGTCCACGTGCCGTCCTTGCACAGCCGCACCTGGTAGGCGCCCTCGGGGCACAGCGTCCTGGTGATCATCACCCTCTCCACCAGCTCGGGCCGCTCGGCCAGCACGGCCAGGGCGCTCAGGAACCTGCGGGGCGGGCGGGGCTCAGCGCGGCACGGGCGGCAGCAGCAGCAGCAGCAGCGGCACTGCCCGGCCACGCTGCGCTGCGAGGGGGGAGGCAGAGCATGGGGCACAAATGGGTTTGAGTAGTGCTGGGAAATCAAAGCTTGACAAGAAGGTCTCACAGATGTGTATGTATAGCAGAAAGATCTTTGAATGTAAAATATGAAGAAGGAATAGAAATGATAGCAAGTTTTGATGTAGAAGAAAAGAATTGCTGAAGGTAACTAGAAGGCAAAGGGTAAAATGAGTTGAAAGGAGATTTTACGACTCAAATCCACCTCAAACAAAAGATGTTTTTACCAAGCAAAAAGATTTTCATAAGCAAACAAAAATGCCATGTTGCAAGTGGAAAAAAAGTTTCAAAAATTCCCACTGCAAGAAAACTGCAAAACAAGTTCTAGCTTAACATACTAACTTTTTATAATTAGAAATCAGTAACATGAATATGGTAATGTTCATAGTTATGATAGGCTGTAGGTTATAGTAGAAGTATTGATTGGTTATTATGCTTTAAGATGCTCTGCAATGAAAAGTATATAATGCATTGTAACCAAAACTAGAGTTGGCTCCAGATGAGCCTACAGCTAATGCTGACAGCTGTGGGCTGGGCTCTTGTTACCCACGACCCGTGAATTGCTGCATCATCTGGATACAATAAACAGCATTTTAAAAAGCCACCTGGAGCCCGCATCCCTCGTTTCGGCTCTTACAGAGTAGGGTGAGGGGGCCGAGCTGGAGCTGGAGGAAGAGGGGGGAAGGAGGGAAGGGAAGTGTGAGCCCGGCTCACTCGCCCTCACCAGCAGTTGCCCAGCAGTCCCTGCAGGATGTCCGAGGGCCGGGGCGTGCGGAACACCGACCACTTGACGGAGCGCTCCTTGAAGATGCTGCAGTTGATGTCGTGGGGCCGCAGCCACTGCTTCACCCGCTGCTGCACACTGTCCCCTTCCGGGAACCCCACGGACCGGGGCCCTGGGGGGAAACTGTCGTCTACAAAATTGACTTTGTTCTGTGAGGGCAAAAGGCAAGGAGAGCGTCAGTTGGAGCCACCTGGGACTGGAGAGAGTCCCACTGCCCCCCAGACAGACAGCAGCGACCCCAGCCCTCCTGCCTAGCCCAGGCAGTCCCTTCCCAGCCCGGCAGGGAGGCAGGACCAGGCTGGGGTCTGCTGGCAGCAGCAGAGATTCTTCTAGTGCTTCAAGTCCAGCATTCAGCCTTGCCTCGGGCTCACCTCTCCAGCCCCAAGCTCCGGGCTGTGACTCCAATCTGCCTTTTTCTGTTTCACAGGAGCCTCCCGGGGCAGGGACTGTCTGACACTTCGTGCTGGTGCTAAAAGCTGGGCTGTGGGGGGCCTTGGCTGCCTCCAGAAACAGCCAAGGCTGCGAGCAGCAAGGCTGCAAGGAGCCACCTGGCACACAAACACAGCTCAACCTGAGCCTCAGCCCTGCCTCGAGGGGACACGCTGGGCTTGGCAGCCCTGTGCCACCCCCAGGCACATCCATGGGGATGGGAGGGGCAGCGTTGGCAACTGCATTCAGCCAGACCACAACCAGGCAAGCAATTCCAGAGTGAGGGTATCCCACGTCCCAGCCCTCCTGCAATACCTGCTGCATAATAAATAAATAGGATGGGTGGAAAGGCAGGTAATCCCATAGACATTAACCACGTGGATGGAAGCACAGAACTTCACCCAGTGGAGAATGGTGGCTTTTTCAGTCTAACACAGGGTGAAATGAGAACAGGTGTTTCTTTGTTATTGTTAATTAAATTAAATTAAATTAAATTAAATTCTTTCCGCAAAAGCTGGCTCTAATTTAAATTAGCTTTATGCACACCGAGCCAGTAGTTGACCTCCTCTTCTGTGGCAATCCTACCTGAATGCTTCCTTTGTTGTGCCTCAATTAGCACCTCCAGCTCCTCTTTTGCAGGAGGGTGTTTTTCAGCTAATAGCTGTCCTGCTCTCTCAAGGGAGCATCTGCCCCTGAAGCTGAGGAGCAGCTACCATTCCAGCATTCCTCACATCCTGGCTGGGACCTGGACTCGATCCATCCCTGCACATGGATCTCTGGGCTCTGCAGGAACTTGCTATGCAGGGCCATGAGGACATGAGGGAGGGGATTCTCTCCCTCTGCTCTGCCCTGTGAGACCCCAGTTCTGTCCATCTCTGGAGGACTCAGCACAAGAAAGATGGGGATCTGTTAGAACAGGTCCAGAGAGGCCGTGGAGATGCTCCATGCGCAGGATCCCCTCTGCTCTGGAGCCAGGCTGGGAGAGCTGGGGGTGCTCACCTGGAGAAGGCTCCATGGAGACCTCAGAACCCCTTCCAGTGCCTAAAGGGGCTTATTAATAAGAGGAAAAGTAATTTTTCACATGGACAAACAGTGATGCGACAAGGAGAAAGTTTTAAACTAAAAGGGGAGAAATTTAGGTTGGATACTGGGGAAAAATTCTTCCCTGTGAGGCTGGGGAGGCCCTGGCACAGCTGCCCAGGGAAGCTGTGGCTGCCCCATCTCTGGAAGTGTCCAGGACCAGGCTTGGGCAGGCCAAGGCTTGGAGTCACCTGGTCTGGTGGGCTGGCAGGGTTGGAATGAGATGAGCTTTAAGGTTCCCTTCAATCCAAATTCTGATTCCGCTATTCCAGTGGAAGAGGTCAGCCCTGCACTGCTCCCCAACAGAAGAGAAAGGGTAAAGCTAAAATAGGGACCAAACACTGAGAAGAGATGGAAAAGGCATCCCTGGAATAGCAGAGGAAGGAAAATCCACAGCACGAGCTCGAGCAGAAATCCTGGCAGGGAGCTGCTCCACATGACGTGGGGCAGGGGGACAACAGACGGAGGAGAATTTGGCCAGCCTGGCTCCTCCAGGGGGAGGCTGAACAGGCTGGGAAAGGCTGGGCCAGCAGGGAGCTTGGAGGCTGCCTCACACGCCAAGCCTGAGCAGGGGCACTGCGAGGGACACTGGGAGCAGAGGAGCACAAGGACAGGAGCAGCATTGTCCCTCCACTGCTGCCAGGCCTAACCTCGGACTAAACAGTGCCAGAGCACAGCTGATGGGTGCAGGGGCATTTTTGGGATGTGGCCCACGTGGATCTAACAGCTCATTACTGGTGGGTTAAGGAGCACAACAGGCTCCAAGGCTCCGACCAAGCACTGGACAGGGCAAGGCGGGCTCCCCTTCCTGGCAGTGCCACACTGCCAATTCAGCCTGGCCATCATCCTGATTCATCCTTCAGGCCTGATTCCTGATGTAACAGATGTTCCCTGCCTACAAAAGAGGCTATTCACTTGCTTAAAGGACAGGGATAAGCAGAATCTGGGTCTCTGCTACAAAGACACCCACGCCTGTTAGGAAGGACATGCAGCAATTTAAAAAAACCACAAGCCCAAACAAGATCATTCTCAGAGTTTCCCCTCCAAGCCAAACATCTCTGTGCAGTGGAGGCACAGGAATGGACACAATCCTCAGACCAGGCAGGAAAAGCCTTGTCTGTACGTCAAAATGGGACTGCAACTCCCTTTCCATATGGTCCAGAAGAGCTGGAGGCTTCCCCCAGAAGGAGGCCAGAGAAGGCAGCATCCACAGAAGCTTTTAATGCCATACAGGGAAAAAAACATGAGGCCATCAGAGTGGTGTTTGAGGCTGAAGCCAAACTGACTGGAGCAGATACCTCACAGTGGGAAGGTGGGTTCTAGCACATACTCCTGAGACCTTCAACTAGAGCCAGGCTCCAGCTCCAGCTCAGCTGGCCTGCCCAGAACAGGGAGAGCCATTTGTGCTGCACCTCTGCATTTGCAACACCCAAACCAAGAACGCCAAGGCCCAGACCGTGGTTCTGAAACCCCTGCAGTTGCTGGCAGTGGCAGCAGTTCCTCAGCCTCTCATCCTGAGCTTCTGCTTGTTGCATTCCAGATTTCCTGCATCCACAGACAGCAGTGCCACCAGCCAACCTGGACACACTCCCCACCTTTCCCACCACTAGACTCTGGAAGGAGATGGACTGACCACCTAGGGATGCCCCCTTCATCTCAATAGTTCTCTCTCACTGATTCAAAATACCACTGGGTTTCAGAGTCAACAGGTTTAGCATTAGGTTTTAGACTTCCTCATCCTTGCACCAGGGTGGGCTGTATGGGCTGTCCTAGATCATTCTGCACCAAAAGATGACATTTCAGTGCTAACAACCAGCATCCAGCTGCTGCAAGGGAAGATCCCTGGAAGCCAAGGGATGGAAGGTGCTGCCCCAGATCTATGGGGGAGGCAGGGAACAAGCAAGTGCTCACCTCCCTGCAGAAGGTCACGATGTTCTCCCACAGGGCTTTGGCCTCGCCTTCATCCGTCTGCCTCCTCTTCTCCACGTGCATGCTCTCCCTCCTCTTGAGGGGCTTGAGGCCCTTGTGCTGGGCCACGTACTGCTGGGGGGTGTGGCAGGCGGCGCAGTGCTTGGCCTTGGCCTCGTTGAGCAGGGTGCAGGCGGGACAGGCCCACTGGGCCGGCCTGTCCTGCGCGCCGGGCAGCGGGGCCGGGAAGAGCCGGGCCACCTTGCGGGCGGACGGGGCCTTGGCGCCGCAGGAGCAGCCGGGCCTGTCGCAGTCGGGGCAGCGCGGGGCCGCCTCGCCCGGAGCCCCGTGCTCCTGGAAGCCGTGCAGCTTGGAGGAGCCGCACACCTTGCACTTCTGGGCCTGCGTGGGGTTCTTGAGGGTGCACTTGGAACACGACCAGGTGGTGAAATCAGGGCTGGAGGGGCTGCACGGGGTGAACCTCACAGAGTCCCCCACCAGGTTGATGGTGTCGCTGCCTTTTTGGGCGCTGCAAACCTCGCACTTGCCAGCCCCAGCAGAGTTGAGCAGGGAGCAGGAGCTGCACTTCCAGTGGGACGGACTGACCTCCATCTCCTCCTCCAGCACGCTCAGCCGTTTGTTGGACAGCAGGTCCGGGAAGCGTGCGGCAGGGGCAGCCCTGGCCTGGCCCTGGGGAGAGCCCTTCTGCCCCACGGCGCCCGGAGCCGCGGGCTGGGAGCCTTCAGGGCCCGGCACCTGCAGCTGCGGGGGCACCTCCCGCCGGCTTCGGGGCACAGGGTTGTTCTGGAGCCCCGGGGAGAAGGGGCTGAAGGCTGGTATCTTCTGGGCCTCTTGCTCCATTGCCACCGGACCCTGGGGGGCCACGGCATCGCCATCAGAGATCTCTGCGGAGACTAAAGGCTGCGGGGTGGAGGGGGCCATGTGGAATCCGGCCGGGGTGATGACTTCAGGGACGACCAGCGCCTCTGGTGGGATTTTGGGCAGGGAGAGCTTGCGCGGGCCACCACAGGCGGAGCAGGAGTTGGCCACGGGCGTGTTGTGCAGGGTGCAGCGCTGGCAAGCCCAGCCGCTCTCCAGCTCTGCTTCATCGGGGCTCTTCCCCTCTGAGTCCTCGCTGCTGCTTTCTGCCTTGGCAGCCTCCTCCTTGGACGAGCCCTTGGGCTCCACCAGCACGGCAGGCTTGGGCAAGATGCCGTTGATGACGGGCAAGGGGGAGCCACTGGGTCCCGGCTCCGGGGTGAAGCCACACACCTCACAGGTTTCCTTGCCCAGAAAGTTCCTGAAGGTGCAGCGGGCGCAGGCCCATTTCTGCTCCTCCACGCTGAGCCGCAGGATGTGGTTGAGGTCGGGCTTCTGGCGAGGGGCCTCGCAGATGGAGCACTGCCGCTGGCCCACGGGGTTCAGGAAGGTGCAGCGCGTGCAGGACCACTCGCGGACGGCAGCCATGGAGCCGGGAGAGTGGGAGTGGCTGCAAGAAAGAAGACACAGGGTGAGGCTGAGGCCAAGGCCACCCAATATGCAGCGGTACCTCGTGTTTCCTGGGCTGGCACAGTCAGGACCTTGCTTCTAGGAAGGGAACAACCATCAATCCAGTCACTGCTCTACAGGCACTTGCTCCTCTGGCACTGACAAATTCTCTAAGTGCATGGCAATGCATTGGCTTCCATCCAAAATGCTTGAGGAAGGGCAAAAAAAGCAGCCCTGCACCCACTGACCTCATCCTCACAGTGGGGTTGTGCCCTGGTGAACAAACACACCATCTCTGTGCCCAACCCTGGCAACTCTGTGTGTCTGCAGGTCGTTTGAAACTCTTTGGAGGAGGTGACACCCTGCTCTGCCTTCTTGCTGTTCCAGAATCAGTTCTTTCCTCCTCTCTACTCCACCCCACCTCTGTTTCACTTCCTGTTCCTGTCTCCCTCCTCTCCTTTCAGCTCCACACCATTTATCTGTTGCATTTTAGGCTATAGGTGAACAGCAAAAAGGATAATGCAACATAGTTCCTCATGCAACGGAGAAGCAAAAGAGAGAGAGCTTTATTTAAAGAAAAATTACACATATATAGAGGGTAGTACGTGAAAAACAAAATAGAAGACTCATTGGTCCAAGAAGGCAACACCTCCTTGAAAACATACCTTCTGCAAAATATCATGAGACACTCACACGGCTCTCACACACGCTGCAGGTGCATAATCATTGCTAGAACTTCTGATCCAAGTGAAGGCTGAGAAAGGTAAAACTTCAAGGCTGCTTTTTCCCTGGTTCCCAGCAGCATCCAACACCACCTATCCACACTGGGATAACTGTTATCCCACACCAGACACCACCAAACCAGGAAAGCAGGCTTTGGTGTGCAGAGGTGCTTCTACCTGGCTGTAGGTTTTGGGGCCAGAAGCCTGGCCCAGACAGCCTGGGAGCAGCAGCTCCATGGTACACCAATGCCAGGACAGCTCACCAGCAGCTTCCAAGCTGAGCAAAGGGAGGAACCATGTCCCAGCTCCAGCTGCCTCCCCACTTATCTGTGAAGTAGAGAGGCCATAATGCCCTTCTGGCTGTACCAGCCCTTGGCACCACCCTCCAACGTTGCCTGGGAATGCCTGAAACCCTGACAGAGGAATGGGGTCCAACCTCGTTCCAGGGCAGGGGTCACAACGACGTTTTCTAGGCAGGTTCAATTTTCAGAAAGTGCAGCAGCAGCAGCCCCACCTCCACGGACCAGGGTGATCCCTGGGTTGCAGGGAGCAGCCTTCCCCCCATGCAGCCCTCCTGGTGCTTTCAGGATGCCATATGTGCACTCACACTGAGAACAAACCCAGCCCTGCATGGTGCCCTTTGTCCCCTGCTCGGGGTCATTTCCTGCAGCTTGAAGCAAAGGTGGGGCTAAAGCAGAATTTTCTCCTCCTTCACACAAGGACAAACCAGCTCTCCCTCAGTTAAACAGGAGCCTGGAGCCCTCCCTTCATGCACTCCTGCCCCCAGATAAGATGGCCAAGTCTTAAACCCAACCTTGAATCCCAGCTCCAGGTCAGCTGTGCCTCTCAGCAGCAGAGCAGGCCCCTTCCAAGCCATTCCACCCTGCTCTGCTTGCCTGAGACCACAGACAGGGTCAGCTGTGCAGAAAAAGCCTCCAAGCCCATCCCATGCCCTCAGCTCTTCTCAGGAACAGCAAAGTCAGACCTCCAGAGACCAAGAGCAGCCTAAGCCATGGGAGCTGCACCTCAGTGGGCTCACCACTGGCTCCCTCTCCAGCGTCCCTTCAGGAGCCGAGTTCAACCACCACACTGGCTGGAACAAAGGGAAGGAGGGTGTTTAATCCCATAAAGGGCAGGCACAGACAGCCCCGAGACGCCGGTGCAGCCTGTGAAGGAACTGGGTCCTGGCTGGCCTCCAGAATCCCAAGCAGCAGCACCTGCACATGCAGCTTCCCAAGGCTCTGAGCACACTGCAATGCAGCAGTGAGGTCTGGAGGGGCAGAGGAGGCAGGCAGAACCCCCCTGGGGAGGAGGGAAGTGACCCTCCCTTTGGCTGGTACATGAGAAACTCTCCTGGGAACACTCCAGCAGCAGCAGCAATCCAACCACATTTCCACACCATGCTTCACAGCCACTGGAAGAGCAGCTCCACCTCAGAGAGATCAGATATAACCTTCAACTCCCTTCTTAAATCAAACCTTTCTCTAAATAAAGCCTGAAATCAAGAAATCCATTTTATTGCAAGAGAGAGCTTGAAAATTCATTCTGGTTCATATACGGTGCCTGCATCGTTTGAACTGTGCAAGGTGTTTATTTACTGGAGTTATTCCCAGCTAACAGAAATATAAACATTGATTTTTCTGCCTCAAGTCCTACAGCTGGGAGCCACTGTACATCCCTCTCCCCTGTGGCAGCATCATGTCCACAATATCTGAAAGGGAGATCATTCCTCAAGCAGAGGAGGGAAAGGAGCCGCTGCCTGGCTGTGGAAGCAAATGGGGCCATGAAGGGCACCGTGATCCTGTCACATCCATTTGTCTTACTGGGTGAGGTTCATCAAACCCCAGGCATCAGCAAAAGGCAAGAGAAGGCTGTCAGCAACCTGTGCCACCACCTCCATCCTCCTGCAGCTTTCCATGCTGTTCCCCAGTGTACACAGTGTGGGAGAGCATTGGCTCCAAAAAACCAACCCCAAAGCGCGGATGCCGCAGTGCCTTCTGTGAATTGGGACATACAGCCACCAATCTTCTTCCTGCACATCCCTCACACACCCATGGTCCCACCCAGCAGGCAAAGGCTTCTAGCAATGCCACTATGGGACCGTGGAAGGAACCACCCTGTCCCTTCCCACAGAGAGGACAAACCCCAGGATAACCTACAAGACAGAAGTACCACACGAGGGGACATTGGGGTGAGCCACATCACCAGACCTGCTTGATGTGACATCAGCAATGAGCTGCAGGCTCAGGGAAGGCAGCACCATTTCACTTGGCTGGGCAGGAGATCCAGACTCCAGGCAGCTGGAAGGGAGGTGGAAGCCAGGACACTGAAGTGTCCTGGAGGGGCCCTGGGGAGCTCTGACATTCTCTGGTCATGTTGTCCCCCTCCTGATCCCATCTTCTCACCCCATGCATCAGGAGTCGGCCCCTAAAACTGTCCAACTGCTGCTGGGATTTCCACCTACCTGACTTTCTTGAGAAAACCAAAAAGCCTTCCAGAAGGGCCATCAGCTCTTCCCTCAAAGGTTCTGCAGTGGCTGAGCCACTAGTGTGACAAGCAGGAGACTTCCCTGCCTTCTGTTGCACGTTGTGGTGCCCAGCAGCCACATGAAAATGAGTGGGAGACAGAGAACACAGGACATGAACCTTCAGCTGTGCCCCACAGTTCCAGGTTCCCAACCACCAATCCCCCAGCCTTGGCAACTGGCAGGACACCAGCCTGCAGCCTGCCTTCCCTTGCCTAGGACTGACAGACAGTTACAGTCCCTGCCTGGAACAGAATTAAATTTAGGGTCCAAAGATCCTAGCAGGCACTAGGCTGGAACCTGCCTTTACATGGTCCAACCCATACCAGAACGTGGTGGATTGTGGCAGAAGCCTCTGCCCCACAGCAACAACCTCCTTCCAAAATTGAACCAGCTGAAGGAGAGATCCATCCTCAGCCTGTCCAAGCTCCACACTTCTTAAACAGTCTGGCTGGCTCCTTTCCCAGCAGGCAGCAAGGCTGCATGAGGAAATAGGGTTATCTCCAGCACCTATTCACCAGGCCCATCTGCTACGTGTTAACACAGTCACTCTCCAGCCCCAGCAAACACAACTGAGATAAACATTGCCTGCCACCTTCCTGCAGGAGAGGAGCTCCAAAACCTGGGACCTGGCAGCACCCACCCACGGGAGGGCTTTCCTGGGGGACACTTCACAGGCAGCAGTGAGGCAGGGCTCTGCTCAGCAGCCTGGCACCAGGGAGCTGCTGGAGGCTCTTCTGGGGTGCACACAACAAGGGCAGCTTGGGGTGCAAGGAAAGGGCAACAGGCTACAACCCCACACCTCCAGCAGCATGGATGAGGCTGGATCCACATGGCTGTGCTTCCCACCACAGCAGCTCTCCCCAGCCAAAGCAGGAGATATCAGCTGGCAGGAGGCACCACCACGCTGGCAGGAGTGCCCCTACCTTGGCAATCACAGCAGTGTAATTATCATGCTTAAAAAATAATATAGAAAGTACTCAACCAAGCAGGCAGCTTTCAGCACACTGATCAGGTCCCAGGGAATCTCACTGCTCCAGGGATTAAGAAGGTTCCAGCTGGTCACCTTCCAAAACCACTTCAGGACATTGATATCCCCACCCTGGCTCTGCTGAGCGAGGAGTTGGCTGAGCCCTTTGTGTCCAGCTGCTGCAGAGCCCTGGCTCCTACACAGCCACCAAACTGTCCAGGGATGGCCACCACCTTTGGGCACCATCTGGGGCTGAAGACTTCTCTGAAGCAGAACAGCAAAACAAGAAGGAACAAGGCAGGGTAGGAAACTGGGAAGTGCCAAAAAACCTGCAGTTTGTGTCTTTCCTGCTGGCAGGTAGCTGGTGGTGTGCCAGGGCTGTGTAATGTGCACCTGAGCCCAGGGCAGGAGATGGCACCCAGCAGGGGCAGAAGCACCCTGGACTGCCAGAGAACAGCTCGGGGTGACCTGGGCACTGGAGTGAGAGATCCCAGGGCTCTGCTGCAGAGCCCACGCTGGCAACAGGATTAGAGGAGATTGTGTCAATCACACACAGCAACACAATCAGGCTGTTTCTCTAAATAAAACTCCTCCAGAGCAGCTAAAGTCTTAAAACTTACAGCTTCATTCCTCTCCCGCAGTAAATAAACAAATAAATAAAAATCAATTGTTCTAGTCAGCAACACAAACCCCGAGCTCTCTGACACGCAATGCATCCCAGCAAAATCCTCACTGACAAATACAAGAAAAAGCACTAGAATTTTGTGGACGAAAATAAAAATTACCAAAAAATCCTAAACAAATCCTGCCTCAGTATCTGTGAGCTGTGAATCCCTTCCCCTCAACCCCATGCTTTCTATTTAATATTTCCCATTTAATTTTCTTTCAATAGCACTGCGGACCCTGACCTAAGAGAGGACTGCTGAGCCTTCTCCCACACGGACCTACCACATCTCCAGAGCCAGCAGGAGCAGAAGGCACCTGTGCCCACCAGGAAGGGGTGCAGGAGGTCAGGAAGCACTCAGAATCCCTGTGGCAGTGCACTGTTAGGAGCACACGTGGGTTGGGATCATGAAGCCCGAGCAAGGAGATGCTGTTGGCTGAGCTGACTCACTCTTGCAGAGCCAGGCAAGGGCTGGGAGGCTGGACCTGGAAGGTTGCAGCAGATATACTGGCAGAGCAACACAGAAACACGGGGAGCTGGGACTTTCCACTTGGTACAAGTTTCTATAGGAGCATCAGTGGAGACAAACAGTCTCTGATTCAGACTTCTGAACCCCCGAGGCTATAAAGGAAAGTGTCACCAGCTCCTTGCTGGCATCATCCAAACAGGGCAGGTTGCATAAGTACTTCCAAATCCTGCCTCCAAAGTGAAATAAGAAAATAAAACAGGCTTTAATACCAGTGACCTTCACCCCATCCTTCCAGGACTCTTCCAACTCAGGATATTCTGTCTTGGAGAGACATGGACAAAAACAGAGCACTTAGAAGGGACTTGTCTCTTTGCCCTTTTCTCCCAGATCTGCTGAGCAAGGGTAGAGACAGCAGTGAGACTCTCCCATAACTCCAGCTTTCCTGGAGCACTATATCAAAGTATCCACGCCAGTCAGAGCCAGGTGGTCCCACTGCAATGGCACAAACATTCCCAAAAACCAGAGGCTGTGCCTCTCCAGGAGTCTGCAAAAGCAGCTCCCCACTTCCACAAGAATAAGTGTGGAAGATTCCAGACTAACTCAGGTCAGAAAGACCTCAGGGTGGTCTCCAGCCCAAACTCCTGCTTCAAGCTGAATCTCTTAAAGGGATTGCAGTAGGTTTACATAGTCTGGTCTTGAAAACCTCCAAGGATGGAGATTTCACAACCTCTCTGGGCAGTGACCCCAACTAACTGACTGTCCTTGGGCAGAAATGCTTCTCCTTATATCCAGTCTGATACTCTCCTGTTTCATCCTGTGTTTGCTGTTTCCTGCCCTCCCACCACGTGCTGCTGTGAAGAGCCTGGCCCTGACCTCTGGATGATGTGTCTGTAGGTACTGGTAGAGCTCCTTCAATGCTTTCTGTTCAGCTGGGACTAATCATGGAATCATGGAACAGTTTGAGCTGGAAGGGGCCTTAAAGATCATCCCATTCCACCCCCTGCCATGGCAGGGACACCTCCCACTGGCCCAGGCTGCTCCAAGCCCCAATGTCCAACCTGGCCTTGGGCACTGCCAGGGATCCAGGGGCAGCCACAGCTGCTCTGGGCACCCTGTGCCAGGGCCTGCCCACCCTCCCAGGGAACAAACAATTCCTGCCCAATATCCCATCCAGCCCTGCCCTCTGGCAGTGGAAGCCATTCCCTGTGTCCTGTCCCTCCATCCCTTGTCCCCAGTCCCTCTCCAGCTCTCCTGGAGCCCCTTTAGGCCCTGGCAGGGGCTCTGAGGTGTCTCTGGAGCCTTCTCTTCTCCAGGTGAGCACCCCCAGCTCTCCCAGCCTGGCTCCAGAGCAGAGGGGCTCCAGCTCTAAGTGATCAACCCAGTGGGCTCCTCTGGACTCATTCCAGCATCTTTCTTGTGTTGAATTCCTCATCAAGCCCAGCTCCTTCATCCTCTCTCTGCATGACTCACACTCCAGCACCCTGACCACCCTAGAGCCCCAACACCTAAAACAATTCCAAAGGTCACCACTTTCTTCATGCAACCTCTGACACCAGGCACCCCCTTGAGCCAGTACCAGAGCTGGGGCCTTGCTCTGAGCTCCCTTTGTTCCTCCAGTTGGTGGAAGGGAACCACAACAGCTATATCTACACAAATTCCTACTTTTGTTGAAGCACTTGAGGAAATAAAGATTTCTTAATCCTGAAATATTAATTTTTGAGCACTCTAGACATTTATCATATATTTATATCTGCTCTCACTCTTTAGTGTCAATCCAGGACAAACTGTCAAGGAGTTCCCAGAAACACAGCTTAGGTTGGGGATGGAAAATCAGCCAAGGGACTAGTGTGATCCCCTTCCAGGACAAACTCTTCTGTGGCCAGGACATCACTTCTTTCTGGAGGTTCCCTCCTCCCCACCCAGTATCAGCACTCCTGACCATTCACTGGAGCAAGACAATCACATTTATACAGAAAATGGTATTTTCTACTGGTGATAACCTGCAATGAACTGAAACAGGACAACTGGATTTGTCCTGTTTAATAAAGGAATGGTGGCAGGCAAAAATCCCTCATCAAAGCAGAAGGAGGGGGGAAAAAAGGTCTAATTCTGCAGCAGTAAACCATGCAAGGGTGAGCACTTGACAGTGAATGGGGCCATAAAAGACACAGCAACACCACACAACCCTCCCTAGAGGTGCCAAGAGGCTCAGACAGACAGGAACAGTTTCCCAAGCTGATGATGCACTCCGGTTCCTGGGAATTTCTTGGTCCCATTGCATCAAACCTCCAGACAGTTCTTGCACAGTTTCTATTTAGTTTCTTTTTTTCCCACACTAGACACAGCTCCGGCAGCTCAGATGTGCTCCAGCAGCCAGGGAGAGAAGAGGCTGGGAGTTTTAATGAGAAGTTCCCAGGGGAAGGCTGGACTCTGCTAATGAGAGGTCTGAGAGAAAAAACACTGGCCCATCTGTACAGAGTACACTCAGCACAGGAATTTCTGGCAGCCAGCAAAGCCACAGAACACACTCTCAAACTACAGTTGTCCCTGCACTTTACTCTCTTGTCACCTCCCCAAAACCAGGGATTGCCTGTCAGATGTGAGGGTGAGAGGGGACATCTTGCTGTGGGACAGGCAAGAAAGGACTTCATAGAATCACAGGATGTCCTGAGCTGGAAGGGACCCACAAGGATCATGAGTCCAACTCCTGGCCCTGCACAGGACACTCCAACAATCCCACCCTGTGCATCCCTGAGAGCACTGGGCAATTCCAAGGCAATGCTCTGTAAATACAAGTGCTTGCAAGGGCTGCAAGTGAGACAGAGAACACACTCCTGTATCCTCCACCAGCCATGAAGAGACACCAAGGAATGTGTTCAGAGTGTGGTGGGAAACAGGAGGAGGGCAGAAGCACAGCTGAGACAGAAGCACCCTGAAAGCTCCTCTGACACACACCAGAGTCTGGCTTTGATGGAGAAGGGAAGTTGAGGAGACTGTCACAGCTTACAGAGTCCTCTTCATGGCTGAAATGGTTTTGTTCAGGAAAAGGGAGGGAAGGGGCAGAGTCTTTGGAGGGATGTGCCCATCTGAAGTCACTGGAGCTGCTGCAGGAATGGCAAGTGGCACACACCTGGAAGCAGCGTGCCTCACGCTGCCTTCTCTCCGAGCCTAGGGACATGCAGGGAGCATTACCCTGAAGTGATGGACAGGAGACAAGAGACTTTCATCATTCTTCATCAAAGCAGAATCAGAATCTGGAAGGCTTGTCTTGTGAGAAAAACAGGCTGAGCATGAGTAACCTTAATTGCTGTAGTGTTGTAAGAAATGAGCTCTCAGAAGAAAACCAGTTTGGCTGGCAGAGCACAGGCACGCTGGGACAAGACCATTACCAAAGGCTCCTTGGCAATGAGCAGGTTTCCCATACGTCTGCCAGGGCAACAATTACAATGCCTGGGGATACAAAAGGAGGAGGCAGACTGAGTATTCCAAGGAAGTCAGCAAAGTCCAAGTTCTAGCTTTGCTCAAAAGTTTTGCAGGCTCTGGATTCACAAGCTTTTGATGAAGTCTCTCACCCTAAAGCAGTGCCTCCTGCATGTGTCCAAGGCTGTGGAGATGCAGGGCCTGGATGAGATGGCCAATGGCAATGTGACTTCTTCAAAACCAGCATGGAGCCACTCAGTAGCACAGGATCATCATGGGACAGGCTTTGGAGCAGCAAGGCTGGCAGGAGAACTGCCCAGGAAGGTCCTTCTGGAGCCCCAGCCCTGGAGACAGCCACCAGCACCACCTCAGCTCCTCCCAAGCTGCACTATTTCTCATTAAGATCAATTCCAGCCTGTTGTGATAATTAATAACCTCATCTTGCCTCCCTGCATGCAAGCAGGGGAAATTTCTGCAGTTGCAATCATACTTTACTTCAAAGAAACCAATTTAGCACAGTGCTACTGCTGCCATCATTCCTCTTACTCAATGACTTTATTTACCTTTTCTGTACCTAATTTCCCCAGTACTTTGTGTGTCTGGGGAAATTAAAAGTAAAAAATACCAAGCTCCATTTGCACCCAAATATTATAGCAGGGGGAGGAAATTTGTGTCCTTAACTTAGGCCAGCACCATACTATGGCCATTAACATACTGATTTGGCTCAAGCCTTGCTTTGACTACACAACATTGACTTTAACCAAAATCTACATATAATGGATATTTGAATCCTCTCAAGAGCAAATACAAAAAGTGGGTACAGCAGTTTATGAGGGTTTGTCACAGTGGCATGAAATTGGTGTAACTTGGGTGCAGAAAGCACAAAGGATCTCTGGTTCTGCCAAAACATCAGTGAGTGCTTCAGCGTGCCTGCAACTCCAAAAAAAGCTGCTTTTTCAGGGAAAAAAAGGCCATAGCCCTCCAGCAAATGCAACACAAGAATTCAAGAATTTTATCTTTGGTCAATAAAAGGCCTGAATCCCAGAAGACTGATAGAGCCCCAAGTTCTGTTGGATACTTGTAGCTTCAGCTTCTTGCACACTTGGAAAAACACTTTGAGAAATGTAGTTTTGCTTTTTAGAAGCCTTGATAAAAATTGTATCGGCTACCCTGTATGGTTTTTATAACCACACTCCATCTGTGGTGTGAGCAGAAAGTTTCCCATGTAAAATAAACTTGTTCAGCAAAATTTGTGACCTCCTGAAACAGAGGAAGCACTGAACATGTGAGCAGAAAGTTTCCCATGTAAAATAAACTTGTCCAGCAAAATTTGTGACCACCTCAAACAGAGGAAGCACTGAACATGTGAGCAGGTCACATCACACAGGGATGGGAACACAGATCTCCAAGCCTCCTCTGGTGTTAGGACAATGTAAGATGTCCAGAAATCAGGGAATATCCAGAACAGCAGGGAGAGGATTTATGACCAATGCACCAGCTCTGGGACTAGCAAGATGCTGGGGAGGAACAGCTGGGAAGATGATGTTCTTTAATACTACTGCTACACTAATTCATTTCAAATCATGGCAGATTTTAATTTAAAAACCCAGCAGAATCCTGAATAGGAGAAATGGGAGGGATGGCAGAAGAGCTCAAAATGGAAGGATTTCAGATGAAAGGCAGGAGGGAATGAAGGAGAGAACATCTCTTTGGGTGTCTCACATCTGGACAGCGAGGCATGGCACAGGTTTGAGGAGCTGCAGGTGATGCTCTGTGAGCAGCTCCATGCCCCCCCCTCACTCTCACAGCCAGCACCACCAGCTCAGCTCCAAAACTGCTCCCTGCACCTTCAGAGAATAAATTAAATCCCTTCTTCCCAGCATGAGGAGGAAATTCAAAGCCACTTGCTGCCTTTGAGGCCTGTGCAGCTGGGGGCTGCCTGCCCCTCCTGCAGCCCTGGGGGGTTTGTGGGGTGCTGGAGCTATTCTGGCACAGGCACAGCCACAGGAAGGAGCTGGGAGGGCACTGCCAAGCCCCTCTCTCCTTTTGTCCTACCAGTTCCCAGCCCTACATCGGGCAGGCTGCTATTTGCTTCAGAAACAACCATTTTTTTCCCTAAATCCTCCCTGATAAAATAAATTAAAGCATAGCTCCAAGGTGCAATTAAGACAAAAAACAACAGTAATAAGAGCCTGCTACCATTTGGGATGGAGGGAGAGAGAAAGAATCATGTTTCCATGAGGTCTGAGACTAAGGAGAGTGGGGCTGCAGCCTGGTAGGTGGAAGCAGAGCCCCCAGCCTCCTCTTCCTCCTCTCCTAGGGCTTTAACTTGGCCACTATCCCAGCTCCTGGCAGAGCTGCTGCTGGGAACTCTTCCTGCAAATGAGGAAACTCTCAAGCCCAGCTCTGCAGTTGCAGTGCCCCATGCCAGAGCAGGCAGTGCCCTTCCCAGTGACACTGGGGGCAGCCCAGGCAGGACCATCCTGGAGAGCTGGGAGGCAGCAGGGCACTGTGCTCCATGGCCAGCAGCTGTCAGGCTCCTCAGCATGATTAACAGGCCTTAATGAAGAGCTAAGCCAGTCCTGGACCTCAGGAAAGCAGCTCATGCTTAATATCCCAGCCAACAAGCTTTGCACTGATCTGCAGAGAGAAAGAAATACTGCCAGAGGCCAGAGGAAGAGAGAGGAGCTCTGGCAGCTCTCAGCATGCCTGGAGTTCAGTGTGTGCTTGCTCAGGGCACAGCAGTGAAGCCACTGCAGCTACAAACATCTCCCAGCAGCAAGGGACAGGAGAGGATGGAGGCTCCCCACAGCCACTGCCACCACCAGCACACCCTGCCAGCTCTCCACTTGCCTGAGCTCCTTTGGTGTGACAGAAGGTCAGAAAGCAAACATGAATGTCCCCTCTCCTGCATCAGGAACCCTGTCCAAAGCTGCACAAAGCAGAGTCCCAGCTGAACTGGGTACTGCAGTTTGTACACACACACTCCATCAAGTCCTTGGCTCCACTCACACTCCCTGCCAGGTGCTGCAAAAGCCACAGCAAGGCCTGGTGCAGCTGCTGGGCTGGAGCCAGGCCCTGCTGCTGTACTGACCTGGGCTGGAGAGAGGCCACCACAGACAGCAGAAGACCCCACCAGCCTCACAGATGGCTCCTGCCTTTCCTGCTCCCAGAGCAGCAGCACCATCTCCATCTCTGTTCCCCTTCCCAGGTCATGTCAGGTCAAGCAGCAGAATGCAAGAGCACACAAAATTGGTTGCTGCATCAGGCAAGCTTTGGGGAGCCTGTTGCCAGCTGCAGCAGGCTCTGCTCTCCTTGCAGGCTTTGGGGGAGGAAGAGCAAGGAGGGGGAGAAGCTGCCTCAGGTGCTCAGACTCAGGGCAAATGAACCAGCATCTCCCCCACACAGCAGGAGGAAGAAGGAATTTATTGTGACAAATGGTGAAAGCCTGCAGCAGGGTTGGCCCTTCCTGTCAAAGCTGGTGAACCACACCAGGAGAGGAAGGGCCTGGCAGTCAAGTGGGATATGCATCACTTCAGGGGGAAAACATCAGCAACTCAGGAGAAGCAGGCTGCAAGAGATCCCTGCCTGCCCACCTGGGATGCTGTGAGCACAGCGTGAGCCAGCCAGCCAGCCCTGCTCATGCCCCACTCTCAGGGCTGCTAACTGCCACCTCTCAGTGTCCCCTGCTCCAGTGGGGTCATGCCTTGGCCCTTCAGCCTCAAAAAGGTTTGGGCAGAAGTGTCTGGGATGGGACACGGGGTGGGGGAGCATCCAGCAATGCAGCACAAGTGGGATGTTCATATCTGCACCTCCAGCTCGTAAGCAACTTTCTTGTTGACTGTAGAGAGTTCACAGTCCAGAAGGACAGGAAATAAAATTCTTAACTTTTAAGGAACCTGAAACAAGGAGAATCTGGGATGCCAGTTGTCTGAATTAGCCAGGAGAGAAAAGGGAGAAGCTCCTCCTCAGGCAAAGGAATTCCAGGGTCCATTTGGTGGTCTCTGGTGAATACAGAGACATGGCTGTATCCTCCTCAGCTTGCAACACCTGCCTGGCTGCCACATTCCCTTTTTCCACCAAGTATCTGCTGGGGTTCCAGACAGAACTGGGATTGATTTTCCCACTGCAAACTAAGAAACACCATCAGCACCCAAAAAGAACACAGCTTCACACCTGTACAGACTTCTCTGTGTACTTGTGCAGCTCTGTGCCTGCAGCAAACGTTTTTTGTTTTGGAAAGCCTTGGATTCTCCTTCCATGGGGACTAGACAGCAGCCAAAGCACTGACAGACCACTAAGCCCAAGACAAATCCAGAAATGAAATGTGGATCTCTCAAGTCCTGGCAATGCACCTTCACCATCCTTACTGTACAGCAGAATGTTTTCCCAAGCTTTGGGTCAATCTGGAGCTGCTCCTTCCGAGCTGCAAGAGCCCCATGTGGGAGCACACACCTCCTTGCATCCCAGAATAGAAAGCAGCTGGAGTCGCATCTGAACACTGCAATGAGAAGATGAAAGACTTCCAGACACTCCTCTTTTTCCACTGAGACCTTTATGGGTTCTTCTCCCTGCTCTCACTTCACATACAGCTCCTTCAGCTGCTGATTTTCCACAGGTGCTGAACTTCCAGATGCTCCTGGAGGCTCTTCCATCTCTAAATTTATTCTATTTAAATAACAGAAGTATATGGTTTATTATAGCTATAAAAGGGTGTGTATGTATGTGGGGGGGAATCTGATCCTGAGATCCAGAAGGCCCCCAGGACCTCTGAGCAGCCAGGCATTGGTGCCTGGCCCCAGAGCAGCAGAGCCAGCTCTGCCTGCAAACATCACCCGAGGGTTGTGATCGAGTTTCCAGCTCACCTACATCACACCAGTGCTAGTGATTATATCAGCTCAGGAGATACTCAGGACTGCTGTGTGCTTTCTAGGACAGCTGCTACCCCCTGAATAGGATGAAGGCCAAATCTTCAGGACAAGACCAGTGCCAGGATCTAACCAGGAGCTTACAGGGGGCTTCCATCACCCCAGTACCACTAACAAAAAAGGTCTGTGCATGAGTTGGGCTAGCACAGCTGAACACAGATCCCACACCACAGGAGCCCAGCTTCTTTTGGGAGAGAAAAGGATCCCAAGGGAAACCTGCTGATGTGTCCCTCACCCCAGCTGCCACAGTATCAGGAGGAGCTCACAGATCTGGGCATGGAGATCCTTGGAGTAAGTTTTGATCAACTCTTTCCAGGTCCCATTTGAAATGGGCTCAAGAGTAGCACAGGCTGCTCTTGGAAGGAAGCACAGGGATGTAGGATGTAGGATGTAGGATGCAGGCAGGGAGCCTTTCAGCTGAGACTGGGAAGGAAGGGAAATACTGATGGGGCTGATATCCACAGTTATGTTTCACAATACAGCCCTACCTGCTCTCAGCAGGGAGGGGAGGAGGCAAGGAAAGGAGCAAGAAGCTCAGCTCATTAAGCTTCTCTCTCACCTGTGGAACTGGGACATCTTCAGCAAGGAGGGTGGACTCATGGGACCAAAGGACACTTGTTTCCATTCATTTAGCTCCCCACACCTGAGGTATGTTTGAACAGTCACTTCAAAAGCAACCCCTGAGGAAAGCAGGCTGGATGAAGAGGAACCTCTACTTGTTTTCATTTCTCTGTCTTTAAGCCAATTAAGGAATTTCTTTTTAAGTGAGGGTCTGTGGTCTGCCTCAAAGAGCCTGTGCTCCCCAGAGAACAGAGGTGGCCATCTGGAGCCAGCACTGCAGGGATTTGTGCTTCTCTACAAAAAAAGAAACTCTGCTCCAAAGCCTCAGAATCTCTCTAAGGCACTTCTGCAGCAGGTGCCTCTCCCTTTGCACCTCGGTTTTCTCACTGGTACATCACACAAAAAGCAAGTGGTGGTGACATCAGGCAGAGTTCCCCTTGTGTCTTTCAACACTTGCCCAGTGTTTGAAGAATCCAGTGTGGAAAATGCCTTTGAAGATTCACATCCAGCCAAGAGGCCAAGACAAAGGCATGGTCTGCACTTTATCCTGGTCTCGTATTCACAGAACCACAGGATGGGTTGGAAGGGACCTCAAAGCCCATCTCATTCCATGGCACACCTTCCATTATCCCAGGTTGCTCCAAGCCTCATCCCACCTGCTCTTGGACACTTCCAGGGATGGGGCAGTCACAGCTTCTCAGGGCAACCTATGCCAAGGGCTCACCATCCTCCCAGGGAAGAATTCCCTCCTGACATCAGGGTGGTGGAGCTCAAATGTGATGGAAGGAGGCTACAAACACAGGCAGAACACAGCCAAGGACACAGAACCCACAGCTGGAAAACGTTTGCTGGGACAAACAGCTCCTGGTGTGGGACTGTGCAGACAGATCCCTTGCATGGGCTAAATGGCCAAATTTTTCCTTTTACACACCACTCAGAGCTATTTTCCATCACACCTCCCATGGAGGAGACACACATTCTGCATCAGGTAACAGAAGCACCTGTGTGTGCAGGGTAGTTTGGAGGGACAGGTCCATTTGCTCAGATAAAGAAAACCTCATGTTGTCTTCAAGAACAGGGAACATCTTTAGGGTCACACACCTGAACAACAGCATTTGGAACTTATTCTGGTACCCCTCCTAATTCCATGTTTGAGGCTGTTTCACACCACTTCCCAACCCACCTGATGTTTGAACTGAAAGCTGGGGTGGGAGAAGAATTTTCCTGTTTCCCAGGACTAGAGAGACGTGGGACTAAGGCTATGGCCCCATAGCTGGAAAGAGCCAGGAAAACCTGATGGGACTGTAAACTCAGGACTCACCCACATCCCCTTACTCCCACTGCAACTTCCCTCCCATGGGGAGGCTGCAAGAGGAGATTTACTGGTGGCTGCCAAGCCAAATTGCTGCTCAGCTGAAGATTTATGCTGCAATTTGTAGTGCTGTTAAAATAGAATTGGAAGAGTGGTGGGGGAAGAGAAAGAGCAAATGAAAGAGAGGGGGGGGAAATGGATCAGGAGCAACACCACAGCTCCAAAGCTATTTGCTCCATCTCTCACATCTCCATTGAACCAATCACCCTGCCTTTCCAGCTGCTCTGCTCCAGCCTTCAGACCCTGCAATGCCAATGCCTGGGCTCACTTTGCAGCGTGACACACGCAGGGTATAGTTAATAGAAATCTGTCCATCTCCCAGCCCCTGAACTGTCAGGCTCAATAAATACAGCTGGCAGAGAATGCCACAAAAGAGACAGGGCATCTGCAGGCTGGTGGCTGCTCACATGACTTCCCCACTGCAGCCACCAAGGACAGGAGTAGGGACACCCCCATCCCAAAGGTCACCCACTGCCTCCCCATTCTGGCACTGGTTAAACACCATATTCCTACTTGCTGAGGTCAGAGGTGAGCTAAATTATCCCCTGCACCTCCAGGAACTCTGCACACTGGAACTGGAGGAAAAAGGCTGGCAAGTCATGGATCGATATTCCTGCATGGGCTTCCCCTGCCAAGGCCCCCACTGCCCCCTCCCCTGAGAAGCCAAGGAAAGGTCAGAATGCCCTGCAGCTGCCAGGGAATCCTGGCTCTGCTTTGCCCAACTGGGTGACACATAATCTCCAAAAAATCAAAAGCAAAACCTCGGTGAACTTCAACAGAACAGCTTTCCTTTGAATGAGGGAAACTCCTCATGCCCTGAGCCAGCCCCCTGTCCTGTACTGCCAAAACCATGGAGGAATTTCAGAATTACAGCCAAGACATTTTGGCCTTTCAGCCCCTGGGCATCCCTGCAGAAAAAGTCAGGCCAGGCTCTTTCCTCTTTCCAGAAACCATCCTAGGGCTGGGGTTTCATTTTACTGAGAGGTCAAACTGTGGATCCAAACTGACCCCCCAGGCACTGGGGTGTTCTCAAGCCCTGCCACTGAAGTACCTCCTTGAGGTGCCCAGCCAGCAACTGAGAGCAGTTCCCTCTTGCAAGGGAGATGGGAGAGGATGGGATCCTGTGCACAGGCTGAGTCCTACCAACAGCAATGGATCTGTTTGTGTGTGTGCTCCTGACCTATAAAGGTCACTCTTCTTTCTCACGTGCCTGAACTTTGGAGGGGACAATTAGCCACAGTTCGCTAGAGGCTCAATGGGATAAAACACACTGATCTTCCTGTGGTTTGGCTGGGGATGCTTCATCATGCACAGCCTACTTGGCATTTCATTTCCTGGCACTGGCAGCTTCTAGGCCAGTCCTGGGCCAACATCCAGTGCCAGTGTGCAGGTGAAATAGCTCTGGGTGTGCAGAGCGGACCCTGGCCTGTATCCTCTGGTACAGCATCCTGTGTAGGCAGTGACAGAGATTCCCTCAGCACAAAACCCTTCCATGCTCCTCCTGCCCCATCAGCACCAAGCCCACAGTGGCTCAAGGCTATCCCAGGCAGTTGCCAGTCACAGATCACCCTCCAGGCTCCAGGAGGACACAGGAGCACTGCAGCACACCAGAAGCCCACCACAGTCCCAATGCCCCATCAAACACAGGTTCCACACAGAAATTCACACTTGGCCTCAGATTCAGTTTAGCATCACTGTGCCCTTTCAAAATGGGGGCTGTTTGGTTTCTCCAGCCTCTTGGAGACAGAGAGGAAGATTTGGTGGGTTATATGGAAAGGCCAGGAATAGAGCAGTGCAATGCTGTGCTGGGGCAGACTGAGCCACACAACCAGCCAGCACCCCAACCTGCTCCTTCTGCTCATACCCCAAGCTCCAGAGCTATTGCCACCTTAACTGAGGCAGCAACACATCTGGCTGACTCCTGGAGCAGGCAGAGAGGCTGGAATTACCAGGGAAGCCCCTAGAAGTTATACTGCACCCTGGAGGCCTCCAGGCTGGGTAATTCAGACCATAGCACTGTTTACTGCCTTGTAAAGATGACACACACTTAACTTTGTGTTTTGACAGCTGGAATCTAGAGGATGCTCCTGGCTGGAGCATGTGCCATTAACCCTCCCAAGTCCATGTGCCAGAGGGAAGCATCCTGCCAGCACAGCAACCCCAGAATGGCCAGGCTGGGGCTGGTCCAGTGTCCCTTACCTGCAGCACAACACTCAATTTTCTACCAAGGAGAGTGGCTCTTGCTGTTGTTTAAAGCTCCTGAACCTCATCAAGTCACACACACGCCCACAGACAGCCCTGGGTAAGCTCAGCACAGATACTCCTCAAGGACACTTTGAAGGACATCACTGCTGACCTGCACAGGACAGAGCAGGAAGGAGCACACGTGCCCTGGAGACTGAAATGCTGCACCAGACACAGGGCCCTGTCAGCTGCTGTGCCCTCCCCACCACACTGCCACCAACAGAACAAGCAGGCCTGCAGTGCCCACACCAGTGTGCCCACAAGACACATTTACTAAAGGAAAACAACCCACAGAAAACTGAAAGCTTTGCTGCAGATTCTCTAGGGCATGTGTGAAGTGCTCAATGCCAGTCACTGCACGTGCCACAGGGGCTGCTGGGCAAGACAGCAGCAATGTCACTGATCAGTCCATTCTGTGCCATGAGCTGCAGCCTGAAGCTCCTGCAGAACTAAAGTCTTTCCACATTCCAGAAGCACCAAGTGTTTCCATGTTTATCCCTCTCCACAGACAGACACAGCAGCTGTGGGTAAGGCAGCAGGAGAAGCCTCAGCTCCTGGGCAGGGAATGTACAGCTGGTGGCATGGGTCTGATGGAATGTTCCAGTGCTGCATGGGGCAAGTGCCAGCCAACACCAGTGCTCTGAATGAAAGGTGCCCTCTCCTTGGTGTCCCAAAGAAGCAGGGGAAAAAAATACAGGTATATACACACACTCATTTATCCATCTACCTACCTATAGCTTCACTTTTCCAAGGCAGGGAGATTAAAATCAGATTTTAAGGAAGACAAAAGATCCTGCTTGTGTCTGCCTTCTCCCCCTTCCACAGCTGCTGAAGGACAAGGAGTGCTGACACTGTCCTCTCCCAGCAAAAGCTGGCATGATCCAGCCTCTCAAAACCCCCTTGTGCTGCAGCCAACCTGCCACGTTCCAAACACCAGAGCCCAGCTCTGTGTAAAACCCAGTGTGTGATGCACAGGGAGCACTGGGGGCAGCAGGGATGGAACCTGAGTGTCTGCAGAGCCAGCTGAGCTCTGGGCAAGGCAGGTGAGGCCCCTCCAGCTCCCTGCAAGCTGCTGACTCAGCAGCCTCCAAACACCTGCAGCCCAAACTCTCCTCACTCCCCCACAGCCCCAGCCCTCCTGCTGCCAGTCCTGCCACCATCCAGAAGGGCTCCAGGCTGCCTTCACACTCCACTTCCAGCTTCCTTCTGGTTTGGGTGTCCTGCTGCAGCCTCAGAAATGCCATCTGTAAGGCAGGAGCACTTCCCTCTCCTCGGATCAGCTCTTCCCAGCTCCTCCCAGTGACCTGCAGCACCTGCCCCTCGCAGGGACTCAGGGATGCCTGGGGCTGCTGGGAGCTGCACTGCCTGGCAAAGGGTGCTCCTGAGATCCTGGTGCCTTGCCAGGCAGAGCTGGAATGCTGGCAGGGTGAGAAGCACAGGAAGGTGCCCAAGTCAAAGAAAAGCCCAGGGCAGTTTGTTTGAAGAGCGTGCCTGAAAAGGCACAGGCACCTGAGTGGGTTGTGGGTCCCCAGGCAGTAATAGAGAGATGCAGCACAGCTTGGCAAATGCAAACAGCACCCAAGCAGGGCTCCCCTTTCCTCCCTGTGCCCTTCTGTTGGCAGCAGCCCCGTGCTGAGGGTGGTTTCACCCCAGAGAACAAAGGGCTGCAGAGGGTTCAGTGAGCACAGCACCAGGCTCCGGCCGCGCTGGGATCAAGGCAGCCTTTCAGGGACACAGGGGAAGAGGCTGCAGGGAGCTGGGGGCAGCTCTGAGCACCCCCTTGCTGCTCCTGACTCATGTTAGGCAGACTCCAGCCCAGAGCCACCAGTGTCAAACTGGATTAAGTTACTGGTTGGAGAAATCCAGCATGTGTCTTTCACTGCAACCAGTACCTGGTAATCTGAGAGGGAAGCAATGGGCTCCGGAGTGATGCCTGGGAATGCTGGGCAAAAAGAGGGAAGGGAGCTCATTCCTCCTTCCTCCCTCCCTCCCTCCTCAGGATATTCCTGCCTTCACCCCTCCTCTCACAAGCCCACAACACTGAGATCACTGCAAGCCCATCTCCCTCCAGGACACTCTTTGGGGGATGTGTTTGCAGTTTCCATTCTGATCTCAAGAGAAGAAATAACCCTCCAAACACACACTTTCCTACATTTCCTCCTTCTTTGCAGCAGCTCAGCCAGGTTCCTGAGCTTCCCACTCTCACCACATCCATCCACCAGCTCCTGCCAGAGGACTGAGACCATTTCACAAGTCCAGGCTTCATGTGTGACACCTCTCAGAAGGACAAGTGATTTGCCATGAGACACTAGACCAAGTTCCTCCCTATGCAGCCAAAGAAGCAATGCAGAAGGGTTACTCTGGGGGAAAAAAAAAAAAAAACAAACAAAAAAACAAAACCTGTTCTGGCTCCTCTTACTGCTACCTGCTCTTAAAAAAAAAACAAAAAACAAAAAAAACCCAAAAAAAAAAAAACAAAAAAAAACCCCCAAAAAACATAAAAAACCCCACGAAAAGTCATAAGCTACCAATTCCTCCCCTTCCCCAGCCCAAACACACCTGGAAAAATACCAAGTACCAAAGGGCTTTCCCAGGCCCTCAACCACATATTCCCACAGCATCACTTACAAGAGACCAGCTTCCTTCACAGCAAAACTGCATTTGCAGGACCTCGTCCCAAAAGAGATGAAGACTGGATCTATGCACAGCCAAAGCTGGATGCTAAAATCCTTCATGCAATGCAGCATCCAAAGCAAAACTCCTCAACACCTGCACCTGGAGAACAACCTGAACCAATAGTCCTGGAGCAAAATGCTCAGTTCCTGCAGAGAGGAGCACCCCCAAACCAGGTAAAGGTACTGGATTTTCCCTTCTCCAGGCTGACACTGTCAAAGGGACAGCTCTGCTGTGCTCTCCATGCTGTGACAGCAACATCCAGGCAAGAAGGTCAGGCATTGCTGCTCAGATTTGGCCAAGCCTGCTGTGTAAGCTGAGGACGTGCTCCAGCTGCCTCTGCCCTGGATTTGACCTCCTTTGAGGCAGGACAGCTCTTGTGGGACATGGAAATGAGGAAGGTTGGAGGGCACACAGGGAGCAAAGGGAGGGTTTGTTTGGAGATCTATTGAGAACTCTGGTCTCCATTGCTCTGCACCACCCTCCAAGTTATCCATGGCTCTAGAGCTATAAATAGCCCTAATTTAAACAACTAATAGGCTTTGTGACCGCTGGAGCAGGCAGCATGGAGAGGGATGGGCAGAGCTGGGAGCCTCAGGCAGATGAAACAGCATTCCATGCTGCCAGCTCCTTGGCACTGCAACACCTCCTTGAGCAAAACACTGCTCCAGACACTGTAGGCTCTGCTGAGAACTGGTGAACAAACAGTTACAAACCAAACATTCCCAGCTAACAAGTATCCACAACAACCTGCAACATCTTTACTTCACCAAATCCCAGCTGAACTCCACAGCAGCTTCCAGAGGGAGCACAACCTGCACAGGGATGCATCCACCTCGCTGCAGCACCTGGGGAGCACAGGCTTCACCCCTGTGTGATGAGCAGCATGTCCTGAGTATGAGAGCTGATGGTAGAGCCCTCGTGGTTTGGATGAGTGGCTCCTTTTCCCCTCCTCTGTGGATACACAGAGCACCTGTTGGTGATCCCCATCTGTTCCACAGCCACACCTGTCCTTTGCATGGAGGCTTAGGAAGGGAGATGGACCAGCTGGACCACAGAGACCCCTTCCAACCCAAATCAATCAATTATTCTTGAAAGGTGCAAAATAAACTCTCTGAGCACACTCAAATCCATGCAGGTTGCTGATAAAACCCAGGTATCTGTGCCTGTCCCTCCCCAGGTTTGCTGTTGGGGTACCTGTATTGCTGAGGCTGCCAGACCTCCCAAGGCCAACCCAGCCTGAGATCTGATGACAGAAAACAGAAGCAGGCAATTACCAGGTGATTCCCTGCAGTCACCTGATGCTTTACCAGGAGCTTTTTTTCCGAGAATCTCATTTCTCTGGGCCCTGGTTTCCCCAACAAGAAAGACTAGGAGTCATTTAATTGGGAAAAGCCCTCCAAGTACATCCAGTCCAACATTCTCCAGCAGTGCCAAGACCACCAGTGATCCATGTCCCCAGGTGCCACATCCATAAGGTTTTTAAATCCTTCCAGTGATGATGACTCCACCACTGCCCTGGGCAGCCTGTTCCAATGCCTGAACACCTTTTCTGTGAAGAACTTTTTCCCCAGCATCCAACTTGAACCTCCCCTGGCACAACTTGAGGCTGTTTTCTCTTATCCTTGTCCCTTGTTCCCCGGGAGCAGAGCCTGACCTTCACCCAGCTGCACCCTTCTGTTAGGGAGTTGTGGAGAGCCAGAGGATGCCCCCTGAGCCTTCCTTTCTCCAGACTAAACACTGGCTGGTGTCCTCCAGACACTTCTCCTCATGCTGCACTCAAAGCTGTAGTGCCACAGGACGGGGGAAGGAGCAGCACAGATCCACATTCCTGCTCCACCCAGTTCCCTCCACACTTCCATATGCCAGAGTTCAGTTACTAAAATCTCCACCAGCCTCAGAACAACTCAGAGCCTGTAGAAGAGGCCTCTGTGATGCTGCCCAGCAGTTCTGACTTGCTGCTGTTTATGTATTTAAGCCAAGGGCTCACACACACCCAGGACATTTAGGCTTGCCCAGAGATTTTCCCCAGAACTAAGTGGTACTTCTGGGGAGCAGGGGGTGGCACAGCAAGTGCCCTCCCACCACCTGCCAACAACAAAAGCAGGTCCCCTCACTTCTCTCTAAAAGCAGGGAGATTTACATATTTTTATGTCAATTTTTATTTTTAGCACATCATAATAATAAAATAAAAGAATAATAAAAGAGTGTGTTCCTCCCTCCATAGTCATTGAGACCCAGAGGTATTTCATTCTGCAAAGGCTTTTATAGAAAAATAAAAACCCTTTGCACAGTGCTGTGGGAAAGCCCAGAAAATGAATATCCTCTGGAAGAGTAGGGCATTCAGAGAGCTTCAGCCAAAGCAAGCAGTGAGCAGAGACACTTAGGTCAGCTGCACAGACCTTGCAACCCTTCCCCAAAGGCCTCTCCTAAGAGTGAAATCCAGAAGTTCTCGGTACTCAACAGAACCCTGTTCATGAATCCTGGCAGTGAGGAACAGGTGAACAGCAACACTGCTTTAAATCTCACCAGGAAACAGTTCAGAGCTCAAATTCCCTCTTACCCCCTTACAGTGACCCTGGAGAGGTGTCACCACCCCTTCCAGCAGCAGCAGGAGAAACCACTGCAATCCCATCGCTCCCAAACCATTCCACAGTGGCAGCCACAGCCATGGAGCCATGTCCTGCTGCCAGCACCAAGCCTGGGGCACTGCCCCTTCCTGCTGCCAGCTCCAGGAAGGGTTTGGCACATCAGGAAGCTTGGCCATCATGGATGCTCAGGCTCAGCTGAATGCTCCCACCCAACAACAGACCAGGCCAAACACCTTCAAGCACATGAGCAAGACAGAGCCCAAGGGGACTTGTAGCTGAGCCAGAATTTGTCTGGCTGCACACAGCTACCTGGAGTGAATTTAAACCCAACATCTTTGCCCTAAGCAGAGGTTTCTGCAATCAGATCCCTCCAACATGAACCTAATACCTGGTACCTCCAGTCTTTCAGTAGCTGTGTCCTCCTGGCACACCGGTAAAGAGACAGGCTCCTGTTTAAATGCTGACACTCAGAAAGAGACTGCACAGCCTGTCTAGAAAAGATCAGGGACTCAAATCTGGCTGTCAAAAGCCTGCTGCTTCTACTACTGAGGCCCTTTCTCTACTCCTCCTTGTCTCCCTGTCTTCAGCAGACACGGACTTCCACACCACCAGCCTCACCCAGGCAACAGAAGACAGTGAAGCCTCCTCCCAGGTTCTAAAATCTTGAAAGCCAACCAGCACTGATTTCTCTCCTTATTCCCATCCCACCACGAGGGATGACTCCCCCAGCTCCCAAATCAAGTACAGACCAAAGTCACACGCTAAGTATTTGTGTCCTTGTTTTTCTGCCAAGGAAGGTTTGTGTTCATCCCTGAGACAGCCCAGAGCAGCTTGGGTCTGTGCTGCTCCAGCCAAAGCATTATCAGCTTTGAAGGTGGCTGCAGGCAGGGACAGAAAACCAGCAGGAAAAGCAAAGTCTATCCCAGAACTCCTGCCCAGCCTCAAATTGACCCCCCAGTGCTCCACTTCCTTCCTACACTACATGACTCCAGGGACGAAGACATGCACAGGCAGGATACCTATCCTGACTTGTTCTATTGACTTACTTAATTTTTTTAAAGAATATATTTATCTGTTCCTTTCTGGAAACAAATCATCTGCTGCTCCTTGGCCCTGCTGTTCCCTTTGATGCCTGGCAGCCTGGCTGATCTCAGCAGGTCTTTTGAACCCACTTCCATAATCAGTGCCTGGAGCAAGTTCTTCCCACGCAACTCGCTGCTCAGTGAATCACAGCCGGTGATTTTCCTGTCTCCAGGAACCACGCAGCACTGAGCTGGGATGAGTTCTGCTCTCCCCTGAGCAGGGGAAATGAGGAATTATCACAAAAGCCACCCCTGACCCCACAGGACACCGGCATTTTCTGCGCCAAGACCGGCAGTTCCTGTTCTTGCCCCAACATCCGCTCCACCACCAAGGCTGGTTCTTCAGGAAATTTATTTCCACACGTCAAGATATCACTTAGTTCCTCAAACTACAGATTTGGAGTCATGAACAGCCTCAGCTGCCACACACGAGGCTGCAGAGACACCGCCTTTTTTATTGCCCAGGGCTAGGTGCACACTGGAAATTCCTAAATTTCAGTTCTGGCAGTGCACAGCCATACCAGAGAGTTCATCTGTGAGCTGAGACACCTTCCCAACTCCTCAAGGCAAGAGGGAAAACCAGCATTCCAGAAGGGATAACCCTGCAGGAAGAACCCAGCTCTGTTTGCAGGATCCCTCTAAACCAGATGGGACAAACCCACATAGCACAGATCACCAACCAGAGCCGTGGACCAGCCACACAGGTTAGCACACACAGCAACAGAACTTAGGAACTGCACAAAATATCTTTTTTAAAGGTACTCAAGTCTATGCTATAGAGTAAAGACAACAACTTATTGGTTTCACACTGTTCCCAGCTCAACAAGAAGACCCAAGCCAGAGCCAGAAAGGAGCAAAGCCTGACATTGCTGAGAGGCTCTAGAGTCATGCACCAGAGCCCAGGAAGCACATCCCGACCTCGCAGCAGCAGGAAGGCAGGAAAACAAGGACTGCATCACTGATACTGCACCAACATCACAGCAAACACCTCCAGGGGAAAGCCAGGACAGCTCAGGGACACTCAGAGCAAGCAGCTATTCCTAAATGACCAAGCAGCTCCAAACAGACTCAAGCAGGTATGGACACCCATCCAGGCTGGAGTCCACACGAAGCAGGCATTAGGCAAAGGCTCAAATGTTATCAGCACAAAACATGGCAGCCTCTGTAGCCAAGCCCCCGGGCAGAGGGGTTTGGGATGCTTTTTGATAAATCTCTCAACCTGTCAGAGACTGAATGCAGGACACCAGCCCTCCAAAAACAAGAGAAACTCCTCACCGCAAGTGGCTGATGCGGAAGGGGCAGAGGCAACAGCTCAGAGACACATCTGAGGTGCTGATTTCATTGAGGTGGGCTAGGAATTGAGGGCTAGAAACACTAATCTGTTTTTAAGAGTAATTCTGTTTTGGTGTGTTTCATCCCTGTGAATCTGTTATTCAAAAGCATTTCACTGCTTTTGCATGAAAACAGTTTCTCTGGCTCTTCCCGAGTTTAGAAACTCTTGCAACTTACTGCCACCCAACCTGGAGACACAATCCTCCACCTGTGATGCTACAGTGTGGTTGGGAGGCCAGAAAGATAAGGAGCCATGAGAACATGGCAAACAAGGAACCGAGATCCCATTCCCAGGCAGCCACCTTGACAATTTAGGTGAGTGAGGAAGGGCTGGGATGAGTCCTGCAGTCCATTCTGCAGGAGACATCAGCCAACCTGTGTAAAGCCAGGGTTTGGCATCACTCAAATCAGAGGGAATTTGGCTCTGGCATCCTGGAGGAACTGAACTGAGCCTCTGAATGAAGGGACCCAACACTCAGTAGGATGCAAAGCAGCTCGTGTCCGAAAGGCAGCACTGGGCTGAAGCTGAGAGGGGAGCAGTGAGCGGGTGAGCAGGTGAGCAGGCTCCTTCCCCTCCTCCTTACCTTCGCAGCCGGTGCTGTAAGTGCTGGTGCTGCCGCGTTATAAGGGCACTTTCCCACACGGGGCCACCGGGGCTGCTCCTATACCAGCCCACGGCCGGGTGCCCCGCGTAGGGCGCGCTACTGAAGCCATGGTCCGACTCCGTCTCTGCGGCCAGCGATGAGGCAGAGCTCCCCATGGCTCCCCCCTGCCCAGGCCACGCTGACACTGAGCCTAGGTTAGGTCCAAGCCAGTGGCATGGGCAGCTCGGGTGGAACGGGCGAGGCGCTGCGGCATGGGCTGCTGCAAAGATCCCAGCACGCTGGACAAAGGAAGGTCGGTTCTGATCAGAGTTGCAAAAAAAAAAAAACAAAAAAACAAACAAACACAGAGAAAGGGGAAAAAAAAGGAAAGAAAAAGAGAGAAAGATAAGGTATGATTTCAGCAATAACCCTGCAGTTTTAAAGCCTAGCAATGCATGCTCTGATCAGGGTCCCCATCCCAGAGCTCACTGGGATGGGAAGGGATGTGTCACTGAAGAGATGGGGAGTCTAGAAGAGGCTCCCCCAGATTTAGCACCAGGAGTTCCTAGGCACAGGGAAGCACTGACTGATGGAGGGAAGCACAACAGAGCCCAGCACAAAGCCCTTCACACATGGGAAAGAAGCAGAACACAGGACAAGCCAGGCCCAAGCCAGCAGCTCAGGGCACCACACACACCAGGTTAGTCTGGGCTCTGACTGGCACACTAGTTTTAGGTAGTTAGCTACAAGGACTGGATAGCTTACATGCTTACATGTAAAATAAAATATCCTTTTTTTCCTGTTTCCTACTAACACTCCAGTAGGACTGGAACTGGACAGACTGGGGATCTGCACAAGTATTTTCTGTGACTATTTACTTTCAGCTCAAGGCAAGTTTTAGCTGATCCTGAGCACGCTCCTACCCACAGAAGCAGGTCTGGGGCTTTGCTCCTCCTTTTTTCCCTCTCTCTTTCCTACTTTCCAGAATTTAGGCTTCAAGCACCCTCACAATTAAATTCCAGAAACACTTCATGTCCTCTGTATTAAAAGAAGTTTAAACACACACACGTCTCTCCTTCAAGTGAAAAGGCAGGACAATCTGGATGCATGTCAGGAGCAATGGATCAAGGTAAAACTTAACAGAGCAAGAAAGAAGAAACAAGGAAGACAAAAAAATTAGCACAGCTGAGCTTATTCAATTACCCACCAGGATTTAAGGAGATGAATGAACCACAGAAAGACCTTTGCGAAGAAACTACTTTTGCCATAAAAAGGCTGAGATGAGGAGTCCTAAAATACAGCTTTTCAATCCCAGGATTGATCTAAGGGATCAAGAAAGGCCTTGATAGATAATAGACTCTCAAAAGCAGCAGCTCAAGGAGCAGGTGCAATTTTGCTACAAGCTCGATACCAGAATGCGCCTGTATTAGGTCATTAACTGGAGAATGTTAACTGCTCTGTCACAGTCTCTGTAGCCTGCAAAGCCTGGATGAACCAAAGAAATCTGAAAAAAAGCCCAAGAACACAGTTTCCCCTGCCTCCTCCTTGTTTTAATTGGGCTGCCTTGCAGCCATACATCAGCACTACAAACCCACTACCCAAGAGCAAGGTTTCGATTTTATCAAGCAGTTTTCAAGCAGGTAATTTGTAACAAATCTGATTTTCTGGCTAAATGAAAGCTACAGGATGTGAGGGGAAGAGCATTTCCAAGTGTCAACTCAGTCTATCTGGAGATACCCCACACCTGTGGTGTCTCTGGCTCTTCCACCCCATCCCACGGGCCCTACGTGCTCCAGCAGCAAAGGCACAGCGGAGGTAGGTCTGACATCTACTAGAACAACAAACTGTCTCTTACCTCAGAGCTTGGGTTCTATCATGATAAAGTAGATAAGTAAAGGCAAGTTGGGTAGAACAGCCCCTCATTGCAGGTTGAGCCAAACAGAGGAACGATGCCCAGGCACCAGTAGCCTTTTCCCCCCTTGAGTTGGGTTAAACTGCCACATAAAGCAATTCCACAGCCTGGTTCAAGACCAATTCCTCAAGCTGGTAAAACAGAACCCTTTGCTTCCTCCTGCTGCCCATGGAAAGGCCAGATTTAGCTCATCCCAAGAGGAGCCAGACATGCCTGCTGCCCGCATCGCTGGCGCTCCCAACACGGTGCTGCTCCCCCAGCTCCACACCAGGGAGCCACAACAGGCAGCTCCACTCCCAGGGAGGGGAAAGGCTGGAAGCCCTGCTTTAACACCTGCAGCAAAACCCCACGGTGGGTGGAGCTGGGAGAGGAAGGCAGCTATAAATAGGTGGAGGATAACCTAGCTAAGTCGGAGTGATCTCCGAGACTGTCTGGTCTAACTGGGCTGCTTGGCTGTGAGTGCTGCGTGAAATCGGATTTCTCCAGGCAAAGCAGTAAATCCTTCTCCTCAGGGTCACCCTCATGCCAGGTGAGAGCAGCCAATGGATGATATTGAAGGGGGAGCATTGACCAAAGGTGGGGAGAGGGAGAACCAGTTTGAGAACAGGAGTGGGCAGCAGTGTTACAGCCCAATGCAAAGCATGGACGTGCTCACCATGCTGAGCCCCAAAACGCCTCTGGCCAGCACTAGGCAAATGAGGAGCCTCCAACAAGTCAAGGTGAGAATGGAAACTGCACCCCAGCAAGGGAAGGGGTCAATTAAAGAAGAAGAAAGCCTCTCTGGAAGCACTCAGCCTTATTTTTGAGGAATTTCTGCCACTGGGCAGGGAGATGTCCCAGGAAATGACCTGCAGACACCTGGCTGAACAGGGGAGTTGAGTTCAGTCACTAAAAGGGAGCAAACTGCCAAGAGTTCCTCTGTCTTGGCAGGAGGGAGCAGGAATTTTCCTCTAATTAATAAAGCACTACTTCCACCTACCTAATCTGGAGAGGAAGCAACAATGTGAACAGATTGAAGCGCCTTGAGAAGGGTGGATCTCACGCATGGAAATTAACAGTTAAGCACCTTAGCAAGATGCTGAGTTTGGATTTTGGTTTTCTGCCCCTCACAGCTGCAATAATTACCACGTTTGAACTGATGCTGTGTAACTGCTCCCAAAATATCGTTTCCAAAATAAAACCAGGTTTGATCTCACCCCACCCCCACAAAGCCACTCACAGCCTCTTACCCTGATCTGTGGTATGTGATGCAGACCCTTCCTCAAATTCCCCACCAGACCCTGGGCAGCAGGAATGCACAGAGCTGTCCCATGGAGCTCCTCCTGCTGCCAGGACAGCAAAGCAGCTGCCTGGATGCTTCCATATAACCTTATTCCTCCACGCCAGTGAGCAGGGCTGACCCTTTGGGCCCCAGCTCTCGTGTCAGAGGAAGGGTGGGGATCTACCCAATCCCCTTTCCTTCCCTCCAGTTTCAAAGTAAGGTTTGGCTCTGAAGAGAGAGAAAAAAAAATTTAAAAAAAAAAGGGAACTAGCCCATGTGTTTCAGCGTATCTAGGAAGTTCCACGATCAACTTTTCTAGGGTCAGCCCCAAGCTCTGCCCTTTGGCACGCAGCAGGAAGAAGAGCCAGAGGTCCCTGGAGCTGCTGCAGCCACTGAGGAAACCAGTGAGGCAGACCCACCCCAGCTGGTCCCACATGCAGCAGCCCCTCTTTGTGCTGGATACTCCTACAGTCCTTTTCCTAGTAATTTACTGATCCACATGGCACGAGCCAGCTTTGCTATTGCTTGAATTTTCCAGCCTCTCTTGGTCCTCAACTTTGGAAACTCAGGGACAAGACTTTGCCACTTCATTAACTCCTCCACTCCCCCAGCCTATAAATCAAGCCAATTCTGAGCTACACCCTTGCTCCAGGGAAGATGCAGGAATGAAAATACCATCAGACATACTGAACTCCAGACAGCTCTGGTCTGAGGTGAGGGCCAGCAGCTGGCCCAGGAGAAGGCTCACTAAGTACCTGAGGGAAATACATCCCTCAAAGCAGTGCCCAGAGGAAGCTGCAGGAGACTTTCATCTAAGATTGAAGCTGAAGTACCAGCCCTTCTTCTCCCTCTGCTGTGTGAGCTCCTCTGCCTGGGGGCTGACTAAGATCCACAGAATGTCCTGAGTTAGAAGGGACCAATAAGGATCATGAGTCCAACTCCTGGCCCTGCACCAGCACTCCTCAAGAATCCCACCCCATGCCTGAGAGCATTGTCCAAACACACCTGGCCATGACCATTCCCTGGGGAGCCAGATGTGCTGGGACCTGGGACCATCACCAGCAAAGGAGGAGTTCTCTGCCTTCAGTCCCATGTAAGCTCTGCTGGCAGGGAGAAACCAGGGCTCCTGAAGAGCTCTCATTGTGAAGTGCCCACACACAGCCCTGGAGGAGCACCCTCCTCTCCAGGGACTGCAGGATGTGACTCACACCCTTAAACCCCAAGGAGTCAGGGGCAGCTGCAGGAGCTGGGGCTGTGTGGGGGCATCAAGCTGGAGGAGATCACTTCAGACATCCTGAAGGAATGGACAACCCTTATCCCCCCATCAATCCTGCCTCTATGAACAGCAGATCTCCCCTGAAGGAGGCACATGCTCAGGGAGGCCAGGGTAAGCAGGGAATGCTGTGCAGGGCTGGGAAGGTGCACAGCACCTGGCAGCTTAAGGTTATAAAGTCCCAGAGCAGGTTGGGATAGCTAAGAACGCAGAGGGGAGTGTCTGATGGTGTTATGCTAGCCAAGGAAGGGAAAGGAGCTCAAGCATTTGTGGGATCTAGCCAGCCCCCAGCCCCAGGCAGGGTGGCAGGACCTGAGGACGCTCAAAACCAGGCACCAAGAGCATGGCTGGAATTCACCAGGTTGAGATGGCTTGTGAGAAAAGAAATAACCCCAGGAGAGGAAGGGAAAAATCCTCTTTTTTTTCCACAAGGCAGCAGGGGAGGAGCAGGCAAGCAACAAGACACCCACCTCAGGCAGACACAGCACTGAAATCCAAGCTGCAAACACCAACCCAAGGAGAGCTCCATGGCTCAAAGTGCAGCAGGAGCAAATGAGCTGGAACACTCTGTGCTGAGCACAGAGAGTGTCCTGAGCAGGTGTCCTGCACACAGCTGGGGACAAGACAAACTTTTGCTGCTCTTTCTGCCTGCCCTCACCTGCCAAGCCAGCCCAAGTGCTGCAGTCTTGGCAGGAAATGAAGGTGTCAGCAAGTTCCAATTCCTTGCAAAGCTGCTGCAGGGAGGGCAGGGAAGGCACCTCCAAGGACAGACTGAGGCAGAGGTATAGCTGCAGGGATGGGACAGTGGTTGGCACATTCAGCTGGGATGGGGGAAGCTTTTCCAGCCCTTGTGCTTCACCACAGAGCTCCCAGTGTTCTGTGACTGAGAAAGCTCTGCCTTACCTGCCAGGGTCAAGGAGTCCTCAGGTGTGCAAGGCATGAGGAAGACAGGCAGTGTGCAAGCACTGCACATGGGAGGACAGAGAAAAAGGAGCGAAGGGTGAAACTCACCCACCCACATTTTTGTTCTGGGGCAGAGGGCTGAGGGAAGAGAGTCAGATATTCTGGTCTTGCAGGAAACTGAGAGGACAGGAAGCTTTAAGTGAGCTGTTTTCCAGGTCTTGGTGAGAAACAGACCAGTGCACCACTTGCAGAGATATCACTAGCTGAAGTGCACAGTCTGGAAGCAGATTTCCAGATGGGCTATTAACAAGGTAACAAGATAATTGAACCTGGAGTCCTAGACCAGCACAGAACAGGATCTCACACTCCATGCTACAAAGTCCAGAACAGCAGCACATGTCTCTGGCCACAGACACCAACATGCAATGGCAAGCTTGAGGGTCTTTACCTTCTTTCAGCTGCCTTGAAACTGGTTCTGGCCCAACTTTAGCCCAGAAGAAACTCAAACACAGCAGTTAAATTGGGCTAAGCTGCATTTAATGCCCAGCACTGACTTAGTAATATGCAGGCAGAGGAAGAGGTGTCTGAAGCCTGAAGTGAAAGATTGATAGGAAAAACAGATGTATTGCAGAGCCAGCTTAGCCACAAAACAACTACCACCAAAGTCTGAACAAAGTTTCCTCTTCTCCCCTGCACTGGACACTGTAACCAGCGACAGATAATCCAGGGAGCTACAGGAAATCTATCCCGGTCACTTTGAAAGAGGGGATTACACAAATCTGAAAGGGCAATCAGTATCTTAATCACAAAATGGAGGGAGAAAAAGAGGAGAAGCAGTAAGGTTTCTTTTCAAAATCAGGGTTAACTTCAAACCTCATCTCCACTGACAACTGCAAAGCAGCATCTGAAGGAGCATGAAAATGGCAACAAGGGCACTGCTGCAGAAGGGTCTGAGTAAACACACATTTAAGAAAACCCACACAACGAAATCCCTACCACCCCAGTGCTCTATTAAGTCAATTAACACTGCTCCAGTGAAGTGCAATGAGCCTGTGTGTCCCACAGTTCCTGGCCAATTGCGGGTGACTCTGGAGCGTCACCACGGCGTGGGTGGGCTGGCAGGGCCCTCTGAGCACCAGCAGCCAGGAAATGCCACTGAGAGACTCACAGGGGAAGGAGGGAAACAACACAAGCACAGCATCCAATCCTGAGAAGCTTTACCAGCAGATCTCATTTCCAGATCTTTTCCTCCCCGTGTTTATAATCCTTGCAGCAGAGTTCTGTCATCCTACTCAGCTCACAGGCTGCCCCAGCTACAAAAGATGTCAGGCTGAAAAATCACCCCGACAGACTGCCTGCTGAGACCAGTTGCATTATAAAAACAGGAAGCTCTTGCCTGCCTGCTCCCAATATGCTATGGATTTAATGGGAAAGAGCAGACGCAGGGATGCTTTGCAAGAAGAGCACACACATGGGACTCTTGCCAGGAAAAATGCATCTTGAGTAACACATGTGCTCTTAGTTTCCTCTTTTTTCAGAAAGGTTTAACTACACTCTGAGCTACCCAGCAGCAATAAACCACTTTTTTCCCCTCTTTCTCACTTATAGCAGAGTGTTGCTTGGTAAACAGCAGATCTTCCTGTCTGAGGCTGTGCCAGCCTGTGCTGAACAGAACTGTTGTTATTGCACATTCACAGCTAGAGATAAACATGAATAAGAGCCACGAGTAAGAGCCAGGCACTGGCTCTTCAATACACTGCTTTATCAGGTTCACCTTGATTCAAATGTTTCTGACATCTCTCCCTTCTGAAGGGGCAAGATGGCACAAGTAGCAAGGACAAACATTAAAAAAGAAGACAGAAATGACAGCAGCACAAAAAGCACTCTTCTGTATTCACTAACATTCACAAATTGTGCAGCTCACAGCTCCACCTGCACTTGAAACACTCAAAAGCACAACAAGGAAACAAATGGGCCCAGCCAAACCAAGCTGCCCAAATGGGAAAACAAAACAGCCTTCAGCACATTTCTCAGGACAAACCTTCATCCAGAGCCACAACTGCTGGAGGACATAAAGGTTACAGAGAACCAGGGAAGGAAAAAATGTGCAAGTCATCATCTCATCTGCAAACTGACACTCTGCAGTGACACGGGCACAACAAACCAACCCAGGAAAAGTGGACACTGGAAGTGTGAGGAGGGTTTCTAACCTTTCCAAGAGATCTCTGGACCAGCTGCTCCAGAAGCACTGGGGAAAAAAGCACAGTGTGAGTTCCAACAACTGGTTCCAGAAAGTTCACGAGCTGCACGAGCTGACTGCCCGTCTTCAGCAGCACGGAACTCGACTTGATGACCCATGAAGTTCCTTCCTCCCAATCACTCAGCAACCCAAATTCATAGAGGCCCAGACACAGCACAAACACGAGGTCATTCCCAAAAGGACAGCAGGGATTGTATCTTCAGATCATGCTAAGCTGACAGATAAGCAGATGAAGGGCTGGCTACTGCAGAAGGGAGGGGAAGAGAATTGCAGCAAGAAACAGTCTCACAGTGAAAACTCAGGCCACAGACTTGGAAAGCAAAGTCTGAGACACAGGAGGTGGAAATGTTCCCTGAGCACACAGTCCTCAAGACACTCCAGTCACAGCTTTCATACTAACACAGATTAGACAGACAGTAAATATGTTGTTTGCCCAAGACACATCCAGTTGCATCCCTTCCTAGAGACACTCCAATCCTCACTGCAGTGCCCTGCCCAAGCCACACAGGCAGCAGCACCTGGCTGTCTCCTGCCATTTTAATGCAATTTGGCTTTCCCTGGCTTTCATCAGGCACCACGTCCCAATTTCCAACCAACTGGCTTAGATTTAAGCCAACACATCTCTGGCTGTGCCTCAGGCAAGCAGAGAGGTGGGAGAAGCCTGTCAGACAATGGTGCCATTTGGCATTTCCATCACAAACAACCAAGGCATAAAACAGAATTGCTGAGAACTGCACAAGAGGCTCCTGCCTTCCCCAGGAGCACAGGAAACCGAGAAAGAACAGGGAGGTGGGACAGACTTAGGGAGCAGAGAGGAAGTTCCTTGTCTGGAATCATAGAATCACACAATGGTTTGGTTTGGAGGGAACCTTAAAGCCCATCTCCTACCACTCCCTGCCGCCTTCCTCTAAACCAAGCTGCTCCAAGTTACATCCAACCTGGCCTTCAACACTTCCAGGGATGGGACAGCCACAACTTCTCTGAGCAACAGGGAAGCACAGCTCACCACAATCATTTAATGCAAAAGCACTGCATTACTGCTTAGCCCTCTCCACCTCCAGATGACACCTGAAAAACACATCAATCCTTCTGCACACTGATGTGGCAGCCATGCCACTGCTTCTGTTAGGAGATTATACAGTATTGAAATTATAGGTGTGGAATAACATCTGGTACAAGGAAGTGATACAAACAAAACAGTGCCTGACACCACCACCACCCTCCCCTCTCCTCACCAGAGTAGTTTTACTGGCTCATTGTCTCCATCACAAGTGGCTCCTCTTCAGCTACACCAGTACAGCTGGAATTGTAGGTGTTCAATTACACACACCTTAAGCAATATTTTCTGGGAACAGTCATTTGAACAAACACAATGGTCATATGAAGAAAACGCTGTGCTCTGAGAGGGCTGAAACACAACACAGATGGTTTGAGTAATGGTGGAGCAAAGCCAGCCAGCCACACGAGGTACCTCCAGCACAGGGAGGGAGCTGAGCTTTAACCAAGGGCTGCTGGCTGCATCCTGAACCAAAAGTGCAGATGGAGAGGAGATCATGTTACTGGAGTCACTCCCACATGCCTTGCAAGACACATCCAGCTGCCTGAGCCTTGTGTGGTGCTGCAGACCCCCAGGCTCCTCTCCAGCAGGCTCTGCTTGCTAAGACATGGCAAGGTCAGGCAACAGGAACAAGGGCAGTAGCTTTTGGAAGACGTTCTAAGGCTGCATCAAAACAGATCCAAGAGCAGGAATGCCACCTCATCCTCCTTACCCATGAGAATAAGCTGTGATGGAGATCTGACCAACACCTGCCTGGTGACAGTCACCACTCAAACTCCAGAGTGTTCATGGCCCAGCTTCACTGGCCAAAGCTATGAGAGGTTCCTGCAGACCTTCTGCTGTGGCTGGACACCAACACCACAAACACATCCAGCCAGACCAGATGGGCCAACACACAGCAGCACTAGTGTCCATCTGATTAATGCAAAGCCCAACCTGGATGAGGCCATGTCAACCTGGATCATTTGAATCCAAGGACAGCACCATCAAATGCTGCAAATGTATCCTGATGGTCCAAGCTCAGACTGGCTCCCACCACCTCATCCTGCCTCCACAGCACAGGCTCTGAATGCCCAGGCTGAGAGCAGCCCAGCCACATAAGGCACAACACAGTCACCTCTCTGTCCCAGGGGGCTGGGAACTGCCACAGCTCTGTGGTTACTGCAGGCAAAGCTACGCAGAGTTTCTTCATTTATTGCCCTGTCCTTGCACTGCCTCAAACACACCCTGGAACATCCATGCAGTTTCCACTGCTTAAGACTGCGAGGTGCTGGAAGACCCCACAGTTTCTCTTCCTCTCCCACAGTTTCTTCTTCACCATGAGAAAACCAGAGGATGTTGGTATCCCCATCCATTTAAGCATGTAGCCTGCACACAGACAGCATGGAAACACTCAAAGAAGGAATTCAAACAAGGAAGGAAGACAAGAAAGAGAGGCCAAGAGACACGAAGCAGGGTAACTGTGCTCAAACCAGAGGAGAGAAGTCTCCTTCCTTCCAGCCCCTCCCAGCCCAGCCCAGCACCATCTGAGTCAGAAAAGCCTCTCACCCAACACAATTCCTGCTTGGCAGGTCCAGTGCCAGTCAGTGTAGGGTCAGCCTGGTGTCCCTGGTCCCGAGCCGCTGCTGGCACCCGTTGAGTGGAGCATGCTAGAAGGTCCCTGCACTGAGCACTGGGAGCACACCAAGCCTGGAAGGAGCTGTCCCAAGCTGCTGGACGGAGAGTGAAAAAAGGCAGGTAAGAATAAATGACTGCTGAGACTCCAGGCCCATCAGCATGGCACCAGCAGAGACAACCAACCTCACATTTTTGGTCCCTCAATCAATATCCCCTTGAACTCCAGCACGCAGAGGGCTCTGTGCTTCCCACAACATCCAGCTGCAGCTTGATCCCTCCTGGAGACAGCTTTTGGGTCAGCTCAGACTCTTCACTCGTGCTCTCAGAACCTGTGACTTTATAGCTCTGTGCCCACCACTGGTCCCAGTCCCTGCCGGCGGCCGCTGCTCAGCATCCTGGTGTGAGCTGTCATCAGAGCAGGGAATGGCACACCCCAGGAGCACAGCAGGATGGAGCACAGCAGGATGGAGCACAGCAGGATGGTGTGAGGAGGACTCTGGACAGCTCTTGACAATTAGCAACAGGGCAGGATCTCCCGAGGGGCCGGACGGGAACGCAGCAATGTCTGGCGGGGCACGCTGCCTGAATGTTCAAATACAGAAACAGATGTTAATTACTCTGCATAGCCAGGACATCATTAGCAGCTACATCTCCTGGAGATTCTGAAGTATAAATTCCTCTGATTATGCCAAACATGCCCATCCCACCCCCAGAAGCCATGACGTTTGAGTAGTTGCCTCGGCAAACCTCCCTCCTCTGAGATATTTCCCCTCTCTCCTTCATACTCTCTGCTCTCAAAACAACCTTGTTTTAATGAAATTCCTGCTTTGGGAAAGTGCTGTCTCCTTTGGGACAGGATTTTAGCAGATGGAGGCAACAAGAACCCTTGTCCATAAGTGTCTGCCTCTCCAGCACACTCTTACTTCCTCTATTTTAGGTTGGGGAGGGAGGACAAAAATAAGGATTCAGCTGGCACCATATGATCAGTGAGCCTCTTTAGCAGCATGGCAGAACAAAAGAACCCATTCTGCCCCCTCACCTTGCTCACCATCCCCACAGCCACACCATCAGACGCAGTGTGACACCTCTGGGGTAGGTGATGGTGAACTCACAAAGAGCTTTTCTCTTCCAGCACTCCCCCTCACTGATAATTCCAGGCAGTGGGAAAAAGACACACACCTGGACAGGTGCTGCTAAGAGAACCAGAGCAGCAGAGGGAGGGTATACAGAATGGGCAAGGGACACCACTCAGGGACCAGTAATGAGTAAATAAGGGACTGACTCAGGAACCCTTCAGGTTCAAAAGGACCACCCTAACTAATCCTTTTAGCCCAAGAGTCTAGGCAGCTACACTGGGAATTCCAGGCACACAGCACCTCCAAGGCACTCACTGAGCTGCTCCTGCACTGGAAAGGAGAGAGATTCAGGAGAGAGAAGGAGGGAGTGAGACCAACACCAGCAGACAGAGCACCCCCCAAGTGCCACATCACATCATTATCCTTGCACATACCATGGGATAGGAAGGGAAACCAATCAGCACCCAGCAGCTCAGCACAGACCTGCTGGGCTGGGCTGGAATTCCAAGGACTTCCCGAGCTCTGCCTGCTGGCCAGAGCCTGCAGGAAGCAGAATGACAAGGGGCAAGCTGGAGAGCAAGACCTTGATCACATCAGTGCTGCAGCCTCTGTGGATTGTGGATGGCCAAAGGAGAGGACAGAGCTCAGCACACAAGGACTCTGGTGCTGTGCTCCCATTTCCACAGACCAGCACAAACCCAGGGGATTTGCTGGGAGCAAAGTTTCCATGAGTAACTTTCTCTGCAAACATTTTTGTTACAGGAACAGAAGGACACAAGTTGGGAAGCTGCCTGTGATAGCCTCAGTAAACTGAAATCACCTGGGCTGGGAGTGGGAACAAGATGCTGAAGGGGAAACTCTGGTGTTGATGCTTGGAAAGGCTGACCTGGAACAGAGATCTGGCAGAGCAAAAGGAATAAAATAGGAATTTATTGAAAGGATACACCTTGACCAGTGCAAGAGCCTGGCTGGGGCTACACCCAAGTCAAATCCAAGATGGATTCAAGTCATGAGTTTTACACTTTTATGAATTTTGGTCTTGAGGTCAATTGTCCGACCGCAGCCCCAGGTTATGGAGTCTCAGCCCCTGGTTTGACTCCTTCCTTATGACATTGTTTATGCCTTTTGGGTAACGGGTGTCCTTGATTCTCTAGCTAGGAAGGGACTAGCTAGTTTTGTCTAACTACCCTGTGAAGAGAACTTATCAACACCTAAAATGAAGTTTCAGAGTTACACACTAAGCAGCAGAGAATCTGAAAAATATAAAAGCTAAAACCCAAGGCATCACTGCCACTGGAAGCATCACATTAGAAACGCAGCTGGGCAGCATCACTGGAGGGGACAAACCTTTTTGTAAGGTCTTGGTATCTATTTCACCAAATTGAGAATGCACTGATAACCCCAAGGTTTGGCAAGGGCTGCTCACACCAGGGCTAGGGCAGAACATCAGCTCAGTGCCCTGACACAGTGTCACCGTCACCATCCCTGATGCTGAGCCCACTCAAGCCCACAGCATTTCCTACAAAAGGGGCTGCACTGCAGGAACAGAAAAGCTCTTTCTTTTTTTATGAACACTCATTAGAGTTTACACCGTTGGCAAAGTGTGGAGGCACGCATTTGTGGAGGAACAGAGATATGGTTCCAACACTGGTTTTAATGTGCAAGCCTAAAGACTCCGCTTCAGTTTTTAGAAATCAAACTTGATCATCTCAAGCTGGCAAAAATAGCCCCATGTTCCCTTGAGTTATTTTCTTTTCAAATAGGCAGGGTACAGCACAATAGGAAATATCAGCAGTTATGTATTCAACCTCCAGAAACCCAACGGGCCAATTCCAGCAACCCACGGCAGCTTTCCAATCCTCCCTGATCTATTTGCTGGAGTTAGTCTGAAAAGCAGGCTGCCCCCGAGCCATTCAGCAAACTCCACGTCCCGCTAATTACATCAATATAAATGTATTATCTTGGCTGTCAAACATGGGCTGCCTCAACAGGACAAGGCTCTGCCATGGAAATGCAGGAAAACAATTGCTCTTTCTGCTGGTGACACATTTCTCTGGATCCTATTTCCTTGCCAGGGCTCCCCCTTCTCCCTTCTGCCCAGGCACCAGGGCACCAGTGTTGTTTTCTTCCCGAGCAAGAGGAAACGGCACACAAAAACCCTCCTCATCTTTTAAGCAACTGAACACGAATTAATTTTGGGAGCACCACTGGCATTTCCTATCAGCCAACCTGAGAGCTGCCAGCACATGGGGAAGGGAGCTGTGAGGGCAAGAGTTAAATGTTTCTTGTGAGCAGGCAGCAGTTCTTCTGCCTCTCTTGGCTTCATCAGCTGCCACTGCTAAATGCAAGGCAAGTGTCAACACTCCAAACAGCAAATGTGACAGAAATTCGGAGCAGGCTGCTCCTCCCTGCCCAGCTCACTGACTGTGGCCTGGAGAGGAGGGAGCCTCCAGGAGCAAGCAGTGAGGCTGAGGCAAACACAGGCAGATGCAGAGGCTGCCAGGGAGCAGGGAGGCAGCTCCAGAGAGTGGGATTATGACAGAAAACGAGGAGGAAGCCACTGACTCACCTGTCCCACCCGCGTAAGCAGCTTTTCCACCGAAGGCTGCATGAGTGTGACCTTGCTCAGAGCCCCAAGTTCCAGAAAATCGGGGCTCACAAGGCTCCCCCCAGCTCTGGGCATGGGGAGAGAGCCATGCTGGCAGGACACTGGGCTTTCCAAATCTGCCTCCACTGCAGGCAGCCACAGTCCCTCACTCCAGCTTCCCTCTGCTTCCTAAAAACCCTCACTTGGAGGAATGCCACAGGGTCTGGTCCTTCCCAGACCCCCCCCTGCTCACAGGAAGGGTCAGAAAGAAGCCAGAAAAAAACAAGCATGGATTCCAATGAAGTGGGAAGATGGGAGGAAAACAGCATTTCTCCACCTAGGAGCAGATGATGCTTCCACCAGCGGGGATCAACATGACCATGGACACATGGCACAGGCTGAGCCTCTCTCTAGATCTCACATGCAACCAGTGAAAATTGGAAAGTTCCCACAAAACCTCCAGGACAGAGGAGAGCAGCATGTTTTCCACGAATTAAAGCCAACTGCACTCAGCTGGCTGAGGGAACACCAGGGCTGAGGCCACTTCCCTCTGCAAAGCCAGCGGAATTCCGAGCAAAGATAAAGGATGCCCAGAGCAAAAATAAGGGGGGAGCAAGGCAGGAGGGTGAGGGGTAATCAGTGCATCTGCTGAGGGCATCCAGGCTCCTCTGTGGGGTCACCCAGCCCTTCCGCCACCATGAGACAGCTCCGAGTCTGGGCACAATGCCCAACTGTTTTACGTGCAACTTTAGCACTTCTGGGTTGTTTTCCAAGATTTATTGCCATTCAGGAGACACCGTGCCTGGCCCACACCTCCAGCTCCCTTATGGTGGAGGAGGCTGCTCTGCCTCCTGCCAAAGCAAACCCAGCCAGTCACATCAAACCTTCAAAGGGCTCTCCAGCCATTCAACCCATCCCAGGGAAGGAAGCAATGTTGGGCTTTCAACTTCTGCCTTCAACTGTTAAAGCCTTGGACACAAACAGGAGCTGATGCAACTTGAAAAGAGTTAATATCCCCACATACATAAAATCAGGGTAATTTGAATCATGCCTTGGACAGGTTATGCTCAGGCACAGCTCAGCCCTGCTCTGGTGCACTCAGGAGCACGAGCCAGACAACAGGCTCTCAACAGGATCTCAAAAAATGGCCAGACAAAAGCCACCAGCAGACTCTCAGAGTCACAGGCGGCCAGTCTGTCACGACAGCTCTGTTCCAGTTTAGGGAAAAGCACAGCCCTGAAGCACACCCCAAGTCCCAGGTGACAATGTGCAAAGCGTGGCAAGATCTCTACATTCAGAGCCAGCCTGGGATATGCACCCCTCACCTCCACCTTGGCTCCCTCCAAACAAATCTCCCAGTCTCCATCAGCTCATGACCAACCCACAGCAGTGCAGCACTGTCCTGCACCAGTGCCCCAGGCCACGTGCAGAGAGCAGTTCCCAAATAACCTTCTGTCCAACCATGAGAAGCCAGCCAGCCGCATCCTGGGCCTGCAGGCCAAGCTTCAGCGAGACTCCCAGCTGAAAAAACGCTTGGAGGAAACAGTATGACATTTCAAACATAACGTTCACATTATCCCATCTCCTCCAACAGGCCCACAGATGATCACCCTGAACATTTGTTTCCTGGTGCTTCGGGGGATGTACCCCAGGAGAAGCAGCACAGAGAGGAGAGAGCTCAGTAAATGGAGAGGCTGGCAAGTACAGAGCTTTTTTCCATCTTGTAAGACTCCTACATCCAGGACCTGGAGGCTGAGATGCTTCAATTGCAGCTGAGCTGACATGCAGCAAAATCCAGGGGTATTGATGAGACAGTGGGACCCAACAGCCTTAGGATGTTCAACACCCAAGGATTAAGAGCCAGCCAACTGATTCTAAAGGGCAAACTCACAGAGGCTTCAGAAACTCTGCATAAAACCCTGTTCAGCCCCAGCACGGGTGTCTGAGCTGGAGGTGAGAGTGAAGACCTGAAGGACAGGCAGCCCGGGGTGCTGGGGGCTCCGCCGTGCTCCGCAGCCGGCACTCGGCGGTGCCCAAGCGGGGCTCCCCTGCCCCGGGAGGAGCCGGGAGCTGCGATCTCCCCGCACCGGGCGCGGGCCGAAGGCAGGTCAGGCACTGCAGCCTAGCGCGGACAACCACGGAGCCTCCCCGTCCCCCCGGCTGCTGCACGATCCCCAAGCCCGTTAAAAACCCTCCGGCTGTGCGGCCGGGCTGGCTCGCGAGCGGGGCCCCCGCAGCCCCCGGGTCGCTGCAAAGCCCCGGGCAAGGCACCCCGGGCAAGACACCCCGGGCAAGACACCCCGAGCAAGGCACCCCGGCACCGCCCGCCCGCCCCGGCCTCCAGCCCCGCTCGGGCCCACCGGCAACAGGTGGTGCGGGGCGGCCCGGGCGGCCGGGCCCAGCCGGCGCCTCCGGCCGGAGAGCCCCAGGCGACCGCCGGCGCGGGGGCCGCGGCCCGCGGGGCTGCGGCGGGAGGCCCCGGGCGGGCGGCCCGTCCGTCCCCGCTCCCTCCCCCGCGCCCCCGTCGCCGCTCACCTGCTCACCTGGGGGTGGAGGCGCCGCGCTGCCGTTCTGTGCCCCCGGCCCCGCGCGTTCCCCCGGGCGGAGCAGCTCGCACCCGCACCGGCCGCCCCGCCGGCCCTTCCTCCCGCCCGCCCGAGCCCCGCGCCCGCCCTACGCCGCCGCCGTGGCGCAGCGCCCCGTCCCGGCCGCGGGCGTGCGGCGCGGAGACAGCGCAGGGACCGTCGTGAATAGCGCGGCGGGACTACGAGCCCCGAGGGGCGCCGCGCGCAGGAAGCGGAAAGCGGAGGCCGAGCAGGGCACCGGGAGCGGCGGCTGGGGGCCGGGGCAGGCCCGGGCAGCGGCGGTGGTTCGGGGCCGAAGGACTGGCGAGCTCCGGGCGCGCGGAGGGCGGGGGCCGGAGCGGCCGGTGAGGGGCGGAGGGAGCTGTGCGGCGGACGAGGACTACGAGTCCCAGCGTGCCTTGCGGCCCGTGGGAGAGCGCCGCCCCCCGGCCGGGGGTCGCGGCGCAGGCGGCGCTGTGCACGGGGGCGGCGGGACTTGCCCGGGATGAGGGTCCCGGAGGGTCCGGGGGGGGGGTCTTGGCGTGTTCCGGGGTTCCCGTGGCTCCGTTCGTCCGGGGTCGCGGTTTGGGACAGGCGGGTGCGTGGCTCTGAGCCCTCACAAGGAGGCTCCGTGCGCCCCTGAGCGTCCCTGCCCGCTGCCCTGGCAGGCGCCGCCGTGAGGGGATGGAGCACCCGGGCGTTCCCTGTGAGGATCAGAGCCCGCGGCTGAGCCAACCTGGAGAGAAGCCGCTCGTAATTACAGCTCTTAATGAGCTGGCGGCACATGAAGCGAAGGTGGAGCCGGCAGGGATGTGCTCGGCGCTGCGGGCGATGTGCAGCCGCGGTTCGGCGTGGGACGGGCAGCGGCAGGGGGGGCCTGCACCCCCAGGCAGCCTCGGAGCCCAGAGCCACAGCCCGACCCGGCCCAAGCCCAGGCTCGCCGGGTCAACAGGCACTTTCAAACCCTCCCAGCCCAAGGAGATGAGAGCTGGGAGCAGTTCGTGCAGCACCTGCTCCCTCCCGGAGGCACGAGTGAAAACGAGGAGGGGGTCCCGCTGTGACCCAGCCCAGCTGGTCCAGCACACTCTAAAGGGAAATCAATGGTCAGTGTTGCAGCAAAAGCAGCATCATTTAAACCACCAATCTTGGAGGGGGATTACTGGCTACTAGGTGAAACGTGACAATTGCTAAACATGGAAAATGTTCTCTTTGGGCTGTTGGACCCTCCCCAAAGGGTGCCCCAGGCTTTCTCTGTGGGCAGTTGAGGACTGCTGAAATGAGACCTGTAGGACAATGCAGGGACCAAAAGCTGATGAAGAGCTTGGGCTTTCCTTCATCCATCTCTAAGATGTGACTGTCAGTAGTATCAACACATTTGTTTGCAGACAGATCTTTTCTAGAGGCTGCAGACACAGCTCTGCCACTGTTCTTTGGGGTGGGCCCGGGAAGGAGCAGCCCCATGCTGCTCACAGATGGAATTCCTGGACTGGGGAAATTGAGACCTTGATGCTCCAGCAGTGCATGCCTAAGGAAAGCACAGAGGTATCCCCAAAATCACAGGATCATGGAATATCCCAAGCTGGAACCCACCAGGATCATCGAGTCCAACTGCTGGCCCTGCACAGGACATCCCCAAGAATCCTGCCATGGCCAGTGGGGCTGCCTTGCCCACTGTAGGGCAAAACCTCTCAGGACCCACTGGGGGAAGGGAGAATTTGTGCTTAAAAGAATCCGCTGGCTCAACCATGGTGGGAGTTTCCAGTAAATCTGTCACCAGCTATGGAGCATTAGCTGCTCCATAGGGGAGCTTGGGCACTTGGGACATTCAGTGGCTGCACTCTGGTGTCACATGAGGTACCCTCAGGTGTCCAGGTCCTGGCCCCACAGCTCAAGCTTTTTTTTTTACCATACAAACCTTGCTTTCCTCTGGCTGCAAAAGCTCTCCCCTGCCCACCACAACTTCCCAAAGGTGACAGAGGAGAGCAGCAGCCAGCTCTCCCCACACCACGGGCTCGCACAGCTGAGATCCAACCAGCCATGGATCAATGTGTGTCAGCCCAGACACAGCTCCAGATCTCCCTGAGAGCTCCCCTGGCACTGATCCTGAGCTGCTGTGCTGTGGGATGCCCCAGAGGATGGGAGGTGGCCTGGAGCAGACCCAGCTGGCCAAGCACAGGGTACACACGCAGGGTTGGCAGGGACTGGAGGGTGCACAAGGAGAATTCCCCTTGTGTTCTGGCACTGCTGAAACCAGCAGCTCCTGCCTGAGGCACATCAGGTGAGAGAGAAGAAGGGTTTGCATGTTCCACATCCCAGGATTTTCCAGTCCTTGTTTCCCAAGCTTCCCTCTGTTCTCACCTCTGCTGTGACCTCACTTCACACTGGCAAGCAGCTCTTTCCTGGTACCTGCCCTCAACCCTCCCAGCTGCAGCCTGAGCAACGGGGACCTGATGGCTGTCAGAGAGCAGGACAGGAAGTCATATGATCCATCATTGATTTGGGAGGAAATCTTTCTTGAGCTGTTGCAGTGGAAGGCTTTTTGCAGGTGCAAGGAAATACAGCCCTTGACTAAATATATAATGTACATATTTTGTATAAGGATGGGGAGGCCCTGGCACAAGGTGCCCAGAGAAGCTGTGGCTACCCCTGGATCCCTGGAAATGTCCAATATCAGGCTGGACAGGGCTTGGAGCAACCTGGGATAATGCGAGGTGTCCTTCAACCCAAACCATTCCCTGACTCTGCATTATCCATGTGTACATCTATCAGTGATCAGTGATATGTTTTTAGCTGGTAGGGATCTCAAAGTTATGCAGAAGATGTAGTCCTTTGTGTAGTATCTGTGTGTGCAACACTGAGGGCATTTGAGGGAACAATATGGTACAAACCCATAAGAGTTTTGCTTTTGTTGTCAAGAGAATGCATCACCCATGTTTTTAGTATGAGGGAAACTGGACTTGATGACTTTGAGAGGTACAGGAATGCCCCAGGGAAGATGCAGACTGTTTTGTGGAGGCACATGGTGGTTGCAGAGTCCAGCAGCTGTCAGCAGTGTGCTGTCTGACACCAGACTCGTGGTTCTTCCTGCTCACCCAGCACCACTGCTGTCACCTGCAGTGGGACAGCTGAGGGGACGGAGATCAATGGTCCTGCTGCAGCTGTGCCAGGATATGTTCAGTGGGCTCTGCTGTCTTTTTTGGTGTGGTTGTGACACTCAAACCTCTCCCTGCTCAAGGGAAAGGTATCCATTCTTTCTGCTCAGGGAGGATTATCTGCTCCAAAACCCCCAGGTGATCCAGGGCCCCACACCTGTCCTTGGGACTGAGTCTGTGGCCTAGAATGGCCCCCTGGGCCCCACATCATGGGGACATGGGGATTGGGGTGTCTCTTGGCATGTGGGAATGTTCATGGCACTCTGGGGTTACTAGGAATTCCCTGTAATCCTGGGGGAATTCTCACTAGAGGAGGAGAGTTGTCAGCATTTCCTCAGGAGAATTTGAGAGTCCTGGGAGCATCAGGCATCCCCCTGGGTGTGTGGTGTCTCCAGGAGATGTCACAGTCCCCAGTTCCTCACAAGCACTGCCCAAGTGCATGGGGACCTTGGAGATTTGGGGTACCCCAGCTGTCATCAGTGGGGTGGAGGTGCCAGGGGACCCCAGGGAGGGGAGGCCTCCCCAGGTCACTGGCCAGGGGATGGGCTCACTGTGGCCCTTGGGCCACCTTGGGGCAGGGGTAGTGACAGGGATCCCCCAGGGCCTTGGGAAGGACCAGTCACTCCCCTGCAGCCCCTCAACAGCCCATCAACACCCAGTCTCACCCTTGACTCTCTACTTTCCAGTGCTCCCCAACAGCCCCTGCTCACTCTCCAGCCCCCCCCAGTGCTGGCCCAGAGGATCCTACTGCCCCAACATTTCATTTGCCACTTGCTGCCCCACCCTGAGCCACCATTTACCCAAGGAAAGAAGGGGGCATGGGTGTGGCATGGGCCACATGTGACAGGGCCTGGGCATGGGGTCCATGGCCTCCCTGATCTCCTTGGACTGCTGGACACTTTTCCCCATGTTTGCCATGGCCCTGATGGTTCAGGTCCCTACCAGGGCCATTCTAAAGGGTCTGGCTGTCCCCAAACACAGTACAGGGGCTCTGACCTGTCCCCTGCTCCTCACACACATGGGCTGGGCTGGTCTCTCACAGCTTCATGAGGGGATTCTGTCACAGCTCCCCAGGTTACCCTTTGGATTGCTAGTTTAACCATTCCTATCCTCAAACTATCTACTAAAACACTTCAAATCATAAAATATGTCAAGTTGGAAGGGATCCACAGGGATCACTGCCTCCTCCAGCTCCCTGCTCTTTAAGAGACCAACCTCCCCAGTACAAAGTGCCCCAGGTAAGTAGGGGCTGGAAGACTCCCCCTCAGAAATGGCTGAAGGCAAAGGAAGGAGTCGTGAAAGGATTTTTGGCAGCAGTGCCTCTTCTGCCACCCTCCCTAAGCAGAGAGGTGGGATGACATAGGTGGAAGCTAAGTTTTCACTGGAAGTCTGTCAGAACGGGTTGGTAGAAAGGGTTTGGTAGAGTGGGAGAGAAGAACCAAGTGTGTGTGAGGAGCTCAGTGTGACTCTGCTCCCAGGAGCAGCCTGCTCCAAAATCCCTGGGATCCAGAGTGTCTCTCTCACCACCCCAAGGCACACACTGTCCTGCTGCAAGGTCTCATTGGAAGGTGAGTAAGGGGGTTAGAGATCCCCAGGATCCAGCAATATGAACTCCCACATGAGGAGCACCTGGAATGACACAGACTAAGGAGACAGTAAATGACAGAGGAGATAAGACAGTGTAGAATAAAGACTCTTTTATGGAAGAGACAAAGCTCTCACCACGTTCACCCAAGGAGGAATTCGGCTCCTGGCCATCAGTGGTGCTTGTGGAGCTCTTCTCTCAGGGGTGGCATGATCTCTCCAGTCTCTAAAATCTTGTCCCCCTGTGGGATGAGAGCGTGGTGAGCATTCCCTGTGGCACCCAGACTCCCCATGCACAGCCCAGTCCTCCAGGGAACCTGCAACTGTCCCCACTTCCAGGCAACTCTTTCACCCAACACTCCCAGACCACTGGAATAACATCACAGCAAAATCACCTCGAGTCTGTACTTGCTTTACCCTTTGTTTACACTATAGAACAGCAGCCATACATTTTGAGCCCTTTTGTTTCAAAAATTACTTATAGCACTGCATAATACCCTCCAGCAGTGATCAGTGAGTCCAAACCCACAGCCTAGAGCTCATGGAGAGCCATGGAATCCCTCAAAAATCAGCCTGCTGCCCCAGCACCACTTGTTCCAGTTCCAGGCACAGTCTTGGCCTCCTGAGCTGACCTAACTCTACTGGAAAATTAGGCAGAAGACAGAGGCCAACAGCTCAACCTTCAGCATGTTGCTTTGTGGTTGTTTGGGATGGAATATTTTATAATTTTATTTTAGAGCACGATTAGGAGGTGCTATACCAAAAATGGGCAGCATTCAGAGCTGATCTTCTGTGGGAATATTTGCCCTCTGACTTGTTACACCAATCAGTAACAGCTCAGAGCAGCCTGAAAACAGAAAAGACCAAATATTGTGACACTCTCTGCTTTGTGAAACTTTTCCCAAGCTGAGGTGACACAACTCTTTTGGGGACACCTGAGTGTGGTGGACCTTCAGGGACAACTGGGACCAAGCCAGAATCAACATTCTCAGTGCTGACAATGAGGAGAAGCTGAGCCACTCCTGTGATTCCATGTGTTAGTAATTACTGGGGCTTTGAACACCCATTCCCAAAGGGAATGTTTGTATTTTCCACCCAGGATGGGCAGCATTGGCCACATTCTGACAGCCAGGTGTTACAGAGGAGGTAACATCGAAACAGGGACTGAGGACAAGATGAAAGTGCCCAAACCCACTGTCCCAGTGCTGCCCACAGGACCCAGCACATCCCTTGGGAAAGCTGTCACTAGACATTTCTCAGGTTCTGCACAAACCTCCCTGGAAACCCCTTCCTGTGTGTGGGACACAGCTGGAAGATAAGTCAAGTGTTAAGAGACTTACTGGGAATATCCGGGGGTTTGTCATAACCACACCATGCGGCGATTTCTGGAAGCAGGGGGAGAAGAGGGGGAAGGGTAAAGAGAACAGTGTTACTTGGAGGAAGCTGAAAGGATTTTCAAAATGGATACCATAACCCTTCCAGAATGCAAATTGTGCTAAGCAGAAGTCTTGTTAAACCTTCCATTGCTTAGAGAAATACCTGAGGCTACAGCAGTCACACCTGCCAGGGAGGGCAGGGCTGGCCCTTTTCCCTCCCCACACCAACAGCTGCCCAGGAATGACTTCCCTGCTGTTTCTGCAGGGCAGGAACAATTCAGACACAGCTTTTCTGCTCACATCACAGGAAAAGCTGGGCATTGCCATAAATCATGGAATGGTTTTCACTGGAAGGGACCTAAAACCTTCCACCCCCTGCCATGGGCGGGGACACCTCCCACTGTTCCAGGCTGCTCCAAGCGCCAATGTCCAACCTGGCCTTGGGCACTGCCAGGGATCCAGGGGCAGCCACAGCTGCTCTGGGCACCCTGTGCCAGGGCCTGCCCACCCTCCCAGGGAACAATTCCTTCCCAATATCCCATCCAGCCCTGCCCTCTGGCAGTGGAAGCCATTCCCTGTGTCCTGTCCCTCCATCCCTTGTCCCCAGTCCCTCTCCATCTCTCCTGGAGCCCCTTTAGGCCCTGGCAGGGGCACTGAGGTGTCCCTGGAGCCTTCTCTTCTCCAGGTGAGCACCCCCAGCTCTCCCAGCCTGGCTCCAACTCCGAGAATTTCTGTGGCCTCCTCTGGACTCTCTCCAGCAGCTCCAGGTCCTGCTGCTGTTGGTCCCCAGATCTGGAGGCAGCTCTGCCAGTGGGCTCTCACAAAGGTGATTCTTTGTGATGAAGTATCACACAACATTTATATATAAGTGCTACCCCAGCAAGGAAACACAGGTGGTGGACAGGCCACGGGGAACAACCTTCATCTGTAACCGCATGTAAGCAGCACATTCCCACAGCCAGTTGGGATCACCCCTCGCATCATGCCCCCCCGGCCCTGGGCTTTTCCCAGCCTTTCTCCGTCCCTTCCCGAGCACTCCCGTTAACCCGGGGTCCGCACGCACCAAGAGATGGTACTTCAGGAAGTAGGTGATGGCCCAGGCGGGGAGCAGCACCCTCAGCATGACGAAGCGGCCGCCCTGGTAGACGCTGTGCACCTGCGGGCACAGGGACAGTCAGGCGGGGCAGCGGCCCAGGAGACGCCGCACGGTGCCCGCGCCCCGCCGCTCACCTGCTGCCGCCAGGGATCCCCGCGCTGCAGGAAACGCTCCCAGAAGGCGGCCACGGGCCCGAGCTTCCGCGGCGGCAGGACGGGCTCCCGCGGGCTCAGCTCCTGGTCCCGCAGCCAGCGGCGCCGCAGGACGCGGAGCTGCTGCACCCGCAGCCTCTCATCCTCCCCAGGGCCGCTCATGGCGCCTGAGCCCGCCCGGCCCCGCTCGGCTCGCTCGGCTCGCTCCGCTTCGGCCCCGCTCGGCTCGCTCCGCTCCGGCTCGGCCCCGCTCGGGCGCCGTGTCCTTCGCCGCGGCGCGCGGCAGTGACGTCACGGGCGCGCAGTTGTGACGCAAGGCCGCCGAGGTTATGGTGGGGCTGTGGCGGCCCTGCCTTGAGGGAAGCTCAGGGAATACCCTGGGAGTGTCTGGGGTAAAAACAGCTCAGGGGTGACTCAGCTGTGGCTCTTCCAGAGCCTGCAGGGAACTTACGGGAAAGATGGGGCAAGTCTGTTTACAACAGCAGGGAGGGACAGGACACAGGGAATGGCTTCCACTGCCAGAGGGCAGGGCTGGATGGGATATTGGGAAGGAATTGTTCCCTGGGAGGGTGGGCAGGCCCTGGCACAGGGTGCCCAGAGCAGCTGTGGCTGCCCCTGGATCCCTGGAAGTGTTCAAGGCCGAGTTGGACGGGACTTGAAACAACCTGGAATAGGGGAAGGTGTCCCTGCCCATGGCAGGGGTGGGGCTGGGATGATCCCTAATCACCTTTCCCAGCCAAACCATTCCATGATCCCACTGATTCCATTATTCCAATATTCTGTGTTTCCATGTTTCCAATGGTTCCGTGATTCCATAATTACAATTTTTCCATTATTCTTATCATCCCAACGATTCATTAATCCAGTGTTCCATGATCTCGATGTTTCCCTAATCCCAATGATTCCCTGCTCCCATTGTTTGTTTTCCCGCTCCCAACACTCCCGCGCCGTCGCTGTCCGGCTCAGCCCCAGCCCGGGCGTGGCGCCCCCTCCCGGCCGGGGCAGCTCACTCGGGGGAGCCGCGCCGTGTCCCGGGGTCCCGGGTTGGATCCCCGCTCCGGCGTTCCCCGGTTCGCGCCCCGGCCGGGCGGGGCTGCTCCGCCCTCTGGGCGGCTCCTCCTGCGGGGACTGCGCCAGGCGAGGCCGGAGACTCGCGGCCTGCCCGGCCGTGCGCTGCGGGGCCATGGCAGAGCCGCGGCCGGGGCTGGCGCTGCGTTTCCAGCTCCAGTTCCTGGCGGCGCGGCCGCTCCGCTCGCTGCCCTGGCCGGTACGGGAGGACCAGGCGGGGGGGAGGCGGCCCCGCGGCGTGGTTCATTTATTTATTCATTTATCTATCCTGCTTCAGGAGCTCGAACAAAGCTTGCGGACAGAGCCGGACCCCGCGCTGCTGGCGGATATTCTGCACAAGGTGAGGACAGCTCGGAGTCACCCCCGTGCCACCTGCGGGCGGTGTCCCAAAGCCGCCGGAATGGCTCAGAAATACGGAGAGCGGTGACCCGGTGTCGCAGTGTTTCGATAGGCTCTCCAGAACTGCAGATTTCCTTCTCTGCCTTGGAATTTGGGTGTTCTTAGATCAAAAGTGAGACCCGCGTGCCATAGCATGGATGTGGTAAATGGCACAGTCGGCGCAGCCGCTCCTGGATGTTCGGGAATGGTGGTGCCTAAACTGTCCTTGTGGATGGAGATCACAAATCAGGCAGCAAACCAAAATGGAAAGAAGGAAGAGAAATGCAAAATAAGGGGGAGAGTAATTGGATTATTTCCACTCCACTTTACTCTATTGAAAAGTGAGATTTTTGTTGCCACAAAAAGTAAGAAATTTGTGCCAAATCTGTAAACTCACCTGTCAGAAATCATCCCATTTCAATTTCTGGTTTAGCATCTCTTGTACAGACTTCCAGTGCATTTCGTAGTACCCAGAGCCAATTAATGGTCCTTCTCTGGTCCTTAGTGCCTTTCCTAAACCCTGCCCTGGGTAATTGGTTTCCATGGCTGTTCTCATTGTAGACAATTCTTCACCCTCTGTGTGTGAAATATCCCCCTTCGGCCAAGTACAGGAGGTGCTTCCTGACTGAGCTCATCAAAAAGGTACCTCTTGCTTTTCAGCTTATTTTTCACTTGTTTTTCTCTTTTTTTTTTTTTTTTCCTTGAAAATACCTGATGTAATAACCAACCACAACATTCAGTGTAAATACACTGTACTGAAACAGGGGTTAGAGTGCAATTGTTTTCTGTTTCATGACAATGTGATGCTCAGAGCTGTCCTGTTCTCCCCACAGCTTGAATCCACAGCAGCTGAACCTCTGGATGAACTCTACGAGGCACTGGCAGATGTTCTAAAAGAAGAAGAAGAAGAATCTACTCACTGTTACAAAAACTACTTACTGGTAAGAACTGACACTGCACTGCTCCAAACCACATTTACTCACCCAAACTAAGCAATAATTTTAAAGCACCAACCCTGAAGCTTGGAGTGCTTCCTGCCTTTTTCCAGGTGCTCTGTTGATTGTAAACTCTAAATCCCTGGCCTGTGCTGATCTATCTTTGCCTTGCCCTGTTATTCAGCCCACGGGGGACTGTGTGAGCCTCTCTGAGAGCACGGCGCTGATCTCCGGGGGCACCACGGGGCTCGTCACATGGGAGGCTGCTCTGCTGCTGGCCCAGTGGGCACTGCAGAACCCTGCTGTCTTCAGGGACAGGTATGGCAGCAGCAGGGCTGCAGGAATGGGGAGAGAGGTGTTCATTCCTGCAGGATCACAGGATGGTTTGGCTGGGAAGGGACATCATTCCATGGGCAAGGACACTTTCCACTGTCTCAGGCTGCTCCAAGCCCTGTCCAGCCTGGCCTTGGGCACTGCCAGGGATCCAGGGGCAGCCACAGCTGCTCTGGGCACCCTGTGCCAGGGCCTGCCCACCCTCCCAGGGAACAATTCCTTCCCAATATCCCATCCAGCCCTGCCCTCTGGCAGTGGAAGCCATTCCCTGTGTCCTGTCCCTCCATCCCTTGTCCCCAGTCCCTCTCCAGCTCTCCTGGAGCCCCTTTAGGCCCTGGCAGGGGCTCTGAGGTGTCCCTGGAGCCTTCTCTTCTCCAGGTGAGCACCCCCAGCTCTCCCAGCCTGGCTTCAGAGCAGAGGGGCTCCAGCCCTCTGATACTGTGAGCTACACAATTGCAATTTAATACCAGAATTATTTAATACCAGACTATGCACTTAAAATAACTGAAATTACACCATTTTGCTGCTGTGGAATTGCTGCTTTTGTCTGTTCTGCCAGACTTTAACCCAGGAGAGGACCTGTCAAGACTTGGTTTAGGATCAAACCCTTTCACTGTGCAGTCTGACCTGCTCTGTGAGGTCAGCTGTTCAGTTTTCAGTAATTTAACTAATGACCATGAATCCATGATGAGATTCACCAAGGATTATTTACATTAGGTGATTAGTGGGCAGCTCTGATCACATCATTTCTACTTTATTTATAAGCAGTCAAGACGAGCAAGGACTTTTGAGGAAAGATAATTTAATAATAATTAAGCTCACAGGGGAAGGAACTGTGCTGCTCAGTGTCTGTTTCTCTCCACTGACTAAAAACTGGAGAGCCAGCTCAGGTGGAAACAACTGTGCTGCAGATGGCTAAAGCCAGGTGGGAATGTCTCTCATCCCTGTGGTGGGAATGCTTTGTGCCTTACAGAAATCAGCATTTCAGCTAATTAATTTTATGCTGACAATTCCACCCTCACTTATTCCCAACTCTTCATTTGCTTGGGGCAAAGGTCAGATTGTGGATGTTTCACTTAAAAATTATTGTAATTATCTGGAACTGATTTTATCTTTAATTATATTTAGAATGTTTTGATTTCCAACTTAATTCTGATAGTACTTTTTACTCCATTACCCTCAGGACAATCCTGGAATTAGGGAGTGGGATTGGTTTCACTGGAATTGCCATCTGCAAGACCTGTCAACCCAGGACATTCATATTTAGTGACTGCCACCCCTGTGTTCTCAGACAGCTGGAAGAAAACATCCAGCTAAACGGCTTCATCCCAGAGCCTGACGTGGCCTGGAGCATCCAAACAGAGTCCCAAGGACAGGAGCTGGAAGGAGAGAGCTGCCAAAACCCAAAAGTGATTGTTGCTGAGCTTGACTGGGGCTCAGTGACAGAAAAACAGCTGCTGGGTCTCAGAGCTGACGTTGTCATTGCAGCAGGTACCACACCCACTCCCGGGAGCAGGGATGGGCAGGGCTCAGCAGCCCTGGCAGCCTCTTGAGGGATAACAGTAACAAAAACCAGCTACAGACCTTTTTTGGACTTGTCTGTGTATAAATCCAGAGAGTTTTATTAAAAAATCCAGTCATGGAAAATCTAGTGCCAGTAGGATGATAGTGGTGATACCTAGTGAGAGCAGAATGTCTCAGCTGTGTGTCTTACACCCTGATTTGGAGCTTTGCAAAGAAAAACCTGAGAATCCAGGTACAAAGGTGGCATCACAGGATGCACTGGATGGGAATTCAATAAAGTGAAGTCACTGCATGGTACCTAATGCCAATGACACTGCTCAGTGCCCAGCCAGCCCCAGCTGGACTCTGAAGGCAAGAACTGAGGGGCACTGACATCTCTATTTGCTGTTACTCATTGCAGCAGGATGTGCAGCACGAGTAACTGCAGTGCTACACACACCTGGACAGCTCTGTGAGGAAACAACCCCTCTGAGCATCAGCATTCTGCTGCCCTTGGTGTTCACTGACCTCACCACCATTTCTGCTCTCCAGGGAATGACTCCACATGAAAACTTCTGCAAGTCCTTGGCATCAGCCTCTAAACCAACTCATTTCTAACAGTGCAGGTTTGTTTTGCCAAGGGCAGTGGGAATAGAGCAGCAGCACTCAATGGTTGTGCTGCCTCCCTTAGGATGGGCTTAAATAAAATATCTGACAATTCATTTACAAAAAGGAGCAGATTTCTAGTGATGAGGGCATAGCCCATAGAATATCAATATTCTCCTGCACTGTGAAGATTGTATTTCTGCTTTGCTGCTTTTATTCTGGTTTTTGTTCAATTCTCAATAAATATTGTATGTTCTTCTTTTTTTTTTTTTTTTTTTTTTTGTAGATGTGGTGTATGATCCTGAGATAATTTTAGCCCTCATTGGGATGCTGCAGAAACTCTCCAGCTGCAGAGCAGACAGGAGAGCTCCTGAGGTGTTCATTGCCTCCACAATCCGGAATCCAGACACGTATCAGCTGTTCCAGGCTGAGCTGGGTGGGTACCTGTTCCATCCAGTGCTCAATAGTTTTGCCTTTTTGCCTCTTTCCCCATTACTTGTTCTGTGCTAGAGAGGAGCAGGAGCATTGTCCAAGAGCAGGATCTTATCCTGGAGCTGGATTTAAGAGCAGTAGCTTTTGCACATGGATTTCATCCAGGAGCTTGGAACTCACCTTTAGGTACATTCTGGCTATCACAGCTCACATTTGTGAGGGATGATTTGTAAGTCTGGTGCCAATAATAAAGTAAAAAAAGGTTTAAGCTTAAAGGAGGGAGCCATCAGTGCTGCACTGTCAGTGATAACACCTGAGATGCAGCCTAAATCCTTTATCTTATCTTACTGTTCTTTGAGGGTTAGAACCCCCAACTAGAGATTAAATAAAAGATGGATTTGGGGATTTTTCTTCATATACACTTCTAAAGCCTATCTTTTGGAGTCTCTTTGCTGTTCAGTTGGTGTTCACCAACTGGACCTGATGATCCTTGTGGGTTCCTTCAGTTCAGGATATTCTGTGAAATTCTGGTTAATTGACAAAGTGACACGGAATGTTCAGCAGAGGCATTAATGGGATTTAAAAAAAAAACACTCATAAGCATTTGCCTGTCAATCACAGTATGTTAAAGATCTCTTCTTACAGAACTTGTCATGCACCTTTTGCTCTTTGTTTTATTAAGCATAAATATGATTGCCAGTGTTTCTCTTCACAGATAAAGCTGGGATCAGGTGGCAGATGATTCCAGCCCACAGCAGCTGTAATTTTCTCTATGATGTGCAGCCAGATGTAACTATTCTACAGCTATTTATATAGGCTTGGTAAACAGAACTGGAATATTGAGACCAATAGGAGCTGTCTCAGCCTTGTAACAAGATTATCCTAAATTCTGGAAGCAAGAGGTTCTGAGGATACAACTGTACACAAGGACATGTGGAGTCCTTCCTGTAACTCCCAGCATGGATCCAGGGGCTGCTGCCCCTAGGAAGTGACTGAACCTCAAGCAACAGAAACCAAAAAAGCCCCAGTCACACTTCACTTGGATTCTGTAGAAGACAACAGAATTCAGGTGGGGTTTTTTTTCCCCAACTGTGTTGTGGTTTGTAAGTACTGGGGGCAACCTGCAGGATCACAGGATGAGGATCTCAGACAAGAGAGCAAAACAATGTTTCAAAGTAATCAATGGGTTTTAAAACTAAAACCAGCTGTAATTGTCTACTGTGGTCTTTTATGTCTGTATATACTTGCAGTTTGGGTTAGCTTAAAAACCCCCAATAAAACAGTGACCAATACCTGTAGTTGTGTCCCAGGTTTGCCTCTGCTGTAAATCAGGTGCATCTGCAGTGATGACAAGTCAGAACTGATGTCCCTTTCTCTCACATAAGGACTGTCACTTCCACAGTGGCTGCTGGGAATGAAGAAGGAATCACTCTGCACAGCAGTGCTCCAGGTATGCAAAGAGCCAGGACTGAGCTCCCCTGCTCTGAAACCTTCCACCATCCATTAATCATTCTCCTGTCAGGCAGCATTGGTCCTAAAGCAGAAAAATCAAAGTGCTGCTCATTCTTCTTTTTTGACTTCCTTTTCTCTGTTAAAAACTACTTGAAATGAAAAAACTTCAAGTTCCTCCTTCTGTAGCAATGGAGAAAAAACTGATGACACCTAACTTGAAACCTGAAGAATCTTCTTATTCTTCAAGCTAAAGGAGACCATGACTGCTGGGATCAAGCAGAAATAATCCCAGCCCAGGTTTTGCTTCCCTGTCTTCAAAAAGAAGGAACTCAAAGGTGTTATTTCCAGAGTAAACACAGCTGGCAACCCACACAGGAGCTCCTGTATCTACCCTTACACAAAATTCAAGTCAAAGGTTCTGTACAGAGCTCATTTTGGATCTAAAAAGTTCCATTATAGGAAGAGGAAACCTCTCTAAAGCTTTTGGCATTACTGCTTAATTAGAGAAGTGCTTAATTTATCTCCATGTGCACAGGAATGGCCAAACCTCTTGACAGGATTTTGACTGAAAACAGGAAAAAAACCACTGAAAAATTGGCAAATCATGCTAAATTCCTGCAGTAAAGCAACTTGACTCTATTTTTACCTTTTCTCTTTTGACAAAAGCAGATGAACTCAAGGGTTGTTCAGAGTTTAAAACTGCTGGTGCAGAACCCACTGTCCTCACCTCCCACCCTGACACAGGAACTGTGAGGAGCAGTAAACAGTCCAAAGCAAGCACATTTACCAATGACTGACATCTATTTTATCATCAAAAAGGTGATGAAAGAAGTCTTGTAAGCACTAGTGACCCTTAGTGAATGCTTGTAAGCATTAAGTGAACACTGACTTTAATAAAAAGCTAAAGGCTGTACCTAAGTAAGCACTCACAAAGCAAAGTGCCTTTTGATTAAGTTATACATGCTCTGTTCATATATTTTGGGTTTATTTTTTCCCTTTTCTTTTCATCTGTTCAAGAAGAGATTAATTTTATGTTCTTTCCCAAGGTAAATGGGCACATTCATTTCAGAGTCCAAAGGAAACACTCACTGCAAGCTCTGCTTTGCTCAAAGTGCCCAGTAAAGCTGTCACACACAGTGCTGTACTTCCACACTCTTGCACACACTGTCAAAAGGATAAACAACTTGGAAACAAAATGGTTCTGACCCAATAAAACCACACAGGAGGATTTTCAGTGCTTGGGCAATTAACTGGCCATCGAATTGACCAGCTGAAATGAAACAACTGAAATGAAAAGCATCTGCTATATGCCAAAACCACCACACCCAAATCACCCACTAAAGTGCTGACTGTACAGGAGGTAAAGCTGGTAATAGTTTCTATCTGTATTCAAGGATCTTCACCAAAAAGGGACCTTCAAGCAGCACAGGTTCTCACACAACAAACAGCCTCAGCACCTCTTAGCCAGGAGCTGAAATTGTAAAGAGTGAGAGCCCGTTCCAAGACAAAGGAGTTAGAAACTGTAAATGCAAACAATACAAAGTGTTTATTCACTGTTTCCCAAATCTCTGCAGCTGCAGGAACGTGTTTGACACCATCCTTCCCCCCAGTCATCCCGTGTTCCCCAACAAGGGAAGGACAGTCTGGTCCCAGCTCTGGTCCCAGCGCAGCTGCCGGGATGCTCGCAGGTTCTCTCGGAAACTGTGAAGTTTCCCTTCCAGGCTAGGGAAATCCAAGAAAAGCATCTGTAATTTAAAAAGCAAAACCACAGAAAAATAACTATCATGTTCCATTTCAGGCTCATTCCAGCCTCCCCAGTGTTAACCCTGAGCTACAGCTTCTGGGGTCTGGCCCCACAAACAGAGAACAAGGACAATATCTGAAATGCTTTTGCCAGTCTCAGGTTCACATTTAAACAGAAGTGAGGCAAACTGCTCACCAGGCCAGGCAGTACCTTGTGAAAATGCAAAAGACACGGGTGATACTCAGATCTGAAAAGGCTGCCCACACAGTGGCACCTCTGGGGTTATTTCTGAAGGGAAAGAAATCAGTCAGAGCCTTTACCTTCAGTTGTTCTGCAAGTTCCTGCGAGTCCCTGAATATCAAACCGTTCTCATTGTGTTTCACCAGTTCATGTAAACTGTGAAAAAAAAGTCCCAGAAGGAAGACTGAGGCAAAAAGCAGCGAGTGGGACATTTACAATGTTGCACAGTGACATCCAAGGGGACCAAAACAGGATATCTGTGTCATTATGGCCCCAGATGTCACAAGCTCCACACCTGACATAATGGAATTAAACAGGCAGTTTGAAACAGTTAAAGACTTCTTCTCCTTTCTATATCAGACTAAATCTGTCACAACTGTACCAAAGGGTCCTCATTCTGTCTTCGTACCTCTTGTCTGGACCCCCATTAAAACCAGGGCAATGATCTACTTTAAAACCAGATTTTTTTTTCCACAAGAAAATCTGTCCATGATCCATCATGAAATCTTTGCAGAGAATTTATCTTCTTTTATAAAGCTACTGTTTTCCCAAAGAAACATACATTTCCAAGAATGCCTATGCATACACTCACCCTTTCACTGAACATATGTGTCTATGCAGAAGAAAGCTTTTTTTAAAATTAGATATATGGAAACAATGGAATACAGGGATTTTTAAGGCAAGTGCTTGCATTAAATGCTCCCAATTTGTAGAAACTAGTATTAACTTTTAAAACAACCTTGATTTCTATCTTTTTGAATTTTAAAAATTGCATAATACAGGAATCTCACTGAATTCCTGCAGTAGCTGCTGAACTCTGGTTTTGTAAGAATATTGTTTTATGTGATCCCCTTGAGCTGTAACAGAGTAAGCTCTTACCATTCAAAATGTATTGCACACACAGGTAAACAGCAGCCAAACATATCCACCACCTTCATGGGCAAATCCAAACCACTGGAGGATTTATGGAGACACACACCCAGGTCTGCTGAGCCTGAAAAACCAACACAACACAGACTGAACTCTCTGAAAGCAGCTCCTCTGTCCTCCTGCAAACCTTCATTTCTGTGCTGCTTTGGATAGTGCAAGTGAAACTTTCAACTACTCACACACAATTTCAAGCAATCAGGGAAAAAATAAAGCACAGGGTGTTTTGGGACTCAAATTAGTTATGTTTTAGAAAAGTAATAAGTGAGTACATGTTAAAAGGGATTTTTAAGTTTTATGTTTCTTAAAACAGCCTTTCAGCCTCTCAACCTGCTAAAAATGGGTAAGTAAAGGAAAATCCCATCACAATCCAATCAGGATACACTGCATGGCTCACCAGTGACCTCTCTCAGTTGAAATCAGCTCAAACAGAGAAATTACAGTGTGATTTTACAGACTTTATCTTAATTCTTTGAAAAGGACCAAATAAACAGTGTTTTACAGCCACATAAATTGTCATGCTCTAAAACCCTGCAGAATGAAGATCACATTGAATATGTATTTTATAATTCTACTACTCCCACTTTATGCTATTGCAATGAAGATGCTGAGGGAGTAACATTCCAACAACGTGTTAATTTAGAATTTCAGCTACTTTTGCTTGCTCAGCTAACAACTTTTTCGTTTCATTTACAGGAGTGACCCTGAAAGTAAAGCAGAACATGCACAGCTGTATTTCAGCACAGCTGGAAGCAACAAAGAGTGCAAAGAACAGGCTGAAACAGCAACACAGCTACTCCTTGGGAAAACAGGGAAAAGCCAGCCAGAGGAACTCAGCAGCTTTGCTGGAATGAGTCAAACCCATTAATAGCCTGTCACTAACCAGCAACATTCCTGACTATATTCTCCCATCTTCTGTGCTGTCTGCATCAGCCCCCAGCAACTGTGCTGAGTTGTGTCCCACACATCCTCAAGCCTTTGCCATCATGTACTATTTACCAAGCAGAAGAGGGTAATCCTCAGCTTCCAGCCATGGTGTACAGATCTGGATATGCTTCAAGTCCAGTTTTTGGATCAGTCCATTGTAGTAATCCTTCAGAGGTCCTTTACCTGTTTAAAACAGAAAAATAATGTTTTATCAAGGTGACTGGAAACAGTGTGGTCTGTGAAATACAAGCTCCTGTTGGATCAGGTGCACAAACAGGATACAACACTTGTGGTACCCTAAAAAGACATGAGAAATCTAAGTTCCCTTGAAAGCAATGTGCACCTGGACTTCTCTTACTCAGTATTTCAATAAGTTTTCAGTCAATGTAGAATCATGGAGTTTTTAAGGTTGGAAAAGCCTTCTCAGATCAAATCCAACTGTTCCCCAGCACTGCCAGGCAACACTGACCCATGCCCCAATCCAAGTGCCACATTCACATGGCTTTAAATTCCCCCAGGGATGGTGACCCCACCACTGCCCTGGCAGCTGTGCCAGTGCCTGACCACCTTTTCCATGAAGGAATTCTCCCAATATCCAACCTAAACCTCCCCTGGCACAGCTTGAGGCTGCTTCCTCTGACCTTTCTTTTGCAGCATCATCTCAACATTAGATTGTTATTCATGCAGAGCTGGAACAGAGGGAGGCTCTTTAAAGATGTGCCATAACTGGTGGATGGTGCAATAACTCAGCTATAAATCATTGTCCTTAAAACCAGACACAAAGGCAACAGTCCCTCCTCTCTTCCACCAGCAACAGAAGCGTCAGCACAGAACAAAAGTGACAACTAAACCTGTTGGCACTGACAGAATTGTAACACAAACATTCTCACCTGTTATCACACACACTAAAGCTGGAAGCTTGGCTCCCTCCTTGATAAACCTCTCATAATCTGGAGAAGATAAAACACTGGTCAGAGCTGACAAATCTCAGGGTGCTTGGCTGAAGAGAGGTGAGAGTGCATTCATTACTGAGCTTCCCACTACAAGCAATTTCCTTACAAGCATATATTAGTAACACAGCAGTAAATTCAGCAATGTTAACATTTACAGACTTCTACAGAAATAAATCCTGCTGTTTATGCATGAAGCATTTCTTCAACTGCTCCCCAATCAGTTGCTTCAATAGATCAACTTTGAATTGCAGCTGCAAAGTTTACAAGATAAGACAAAGTATTCCCTCCCTTCCCATTAACAGATACCTGTGGAGAGTAGGTGTAATAGCTCAGAAAATAAAACTGCCAGTTAGAGATTTAATTCTTCCTGACAACTCTTCTAATTGAATTCAGATATTGCACTGCTGTATTTCAATTACTTATCTGAAATTAGTGCTAATTAATCAAATACAACTGCATTTGCTCCTTTATACAGAAGCACTGCTCTTTAGCAAAACCCTTAAGTGCCCAGAAGAGACCTCTTCGAAAAAGTGAGATTAATTCCTTCATACCGACCTTCTAAAGCTCTTAAAAGCACTGAAAAGTCTTCATCCTCTGAAAGAGAAGGCTTTATTAGTGACATTCATATTTCTACCATTTTAAATTTTTGTCTTTAAATAACAGTTGGGATTTTTCTCAACTTTTCTCAACCTACACAATTAAAATACAAACCATGTACTCAAAAGTTAAGTACGTAGTCTGTACTTAAAGATTACTATTTACTATCATGTGCTATTAAAATCCCCTATTTTATTTTCATAAATAAAAGTCCATAACCATGCAAAATGTTTATTTATTTCCCTTGTTGGCAACATGACAGACAAACCAGCTACAAATACTGGACATCTTTGAAGCTATCAAGTTAAATTCTTCTAGTTTCTAAAACTGAGAATTAAGTGTAAAAACTGCCCTGATTATTCACACATAAAGACAATCCTGCTCATGGTCACTGGCAATGGATTTGTTTCCAGCCTCTGTTCCCTTCCTCATACAGAGGGAAAAAAATGTACATAATTATGTAATAAACATCATCAGAAATCATGGAATCACAAACTGGTTTGGGTTGGATGGGACCTTAAAGCTCACCTCATCCCAGCCCTCTGCCATGGGCAGAGACACCTTCAGGGTGCTCAGTAAGGAGTAAATATTTGGGTTTCTTAATCTGTTTTACACCACCTATGTAAGACAGTATGTCTAGAATGAAACTAAAAAAACCAAGTAGGAAACCTCTTTTAATCATTCTTACAGTGGAGCTCTATAATTAAAACATAACTTCTAAAAAAAATCATTCATTTGTAGCTTTATGCAAGTTGAATGTATGCTTATTTAGTTGCATCATACACACATTATCTTTAAATTCTCCCAAGAAAACAAAGGGCAAACATAACTTCAGGTGTGAGAAAGTACAAACAGCCCTATTTGATAATAAAAATGAAGCTGAATGCCAACCTGTCCAGCTGGTGCTGCTGATGAGGAGGGCTGGCCGGGCCCTGGCCCTCTGCACATTCCCACTGCTGCTGTCCCTCTGGGTGAAGGCCGATCTGTCAGCAGCAGCACTGACAGCTCTGTACTATGGAAACACAACCTCCTGAGCATGAGCCACACACACAGCCAGCAACAGCAGGGAGCACCCTGCTTAACTGGCACCAACTTCCACACATTTGGCTTCAGATTTGCTGCTCAACTTGTCTAGAAACAGAATCATTACATTACAGAAATACCAGGACAAGGCAGGCCATTTTTGCCTCTTTGCCTGCTGCTATAGGCACAATTCCACTTTGCAACCAAATGTTTTCCTTCACAAGTTGAGCAAAGTCAGCCTCCCTTTCCACAGCCTATCTCATACTTAGCACAGCACGGAGGCCAACTGCACATTTATTCAACTAAACTCACAACCTACACATTCTGAGCTGGGCATTTCCAAAAAATCCCCACCATGCACTGTGGATTTCAATTCTTTTTCAAGCCATAGTTTAGTGAATTTAACTCCCCAGTACATCTGCTATAGGTGACATCCTGCACAGCCAGAGGGTAGTGTCTAACACCTGGACCAAGATCCTGAGGCTCTCCACAGTAATTAAGGGATGCTATTAAGGAAGCATCCAACCACTGCAGTGTGGGTCAGTGGGAAGCAGACACCTGCAGAGTTCCACCCCAGACACTCCTCACATATTGCCTCAGTGCTTATGCCAACTTCTTTAAAAACAGAACACTTCTACTACTCATGTGACCACAGCTCAATAATTTCACTTCTTCTGGCCTCTCCTAGTGACAATTAAGGCATCTCAGTGCCCCCTGTGCCTGCTGGGGGTCAGAACACCCCACACAAGTATTTCTGGTAACTTAAGTGCCACAACTCCATGTCCCTTGGTTAAGGGCTGTAGGGCCAGCTGCACTTGCACATACCGTGGTCTGAAAGCCTCGTAGTCCTTGGCAAGTTTCATGTATAAACTGTGTTGGAGGTCTAACGGTGTTTCCTTAAAATAAGATGCTGGTTTATCATACAATGTTACAGCCCTGGGAAGAAATAAATGTGCAGCTTAAATAAGATACAGATGTAACAACATGCACATGGTACAGTGGCAGGCTGCAAGAATACAATCAGAAACAAATCACCTAAATCAATACAGCAGAGTAACTAATTTTTTGACTCTTACAACTTCTCTATTCCTGAAGTTTGCTGGAACACACCAAGGTGGACATAAGTAACAAAGAATCCCTTTCTTATGTGCTTATTCTAGGGGTGATATGCACCTGTCAATACTGCAGACATCACTGTCCTGATTTTCAAACTTACTCCATAACTGCCCCTGAGCAACTCTGATCTTGAAGCCCTCAAGACAAGCTGGCAGGCCAGAGGAATTGTTCAAATCCCACTGGTACCTGTCCCACTCCAGCAAACTTCCACAGCTCCTGGACTGCCACCTCAGTCAATGGGGCTTAGAAGGATAATGAAGATTCCTCAATGCCCACACTGCATTGGCCCATCACAAAACTGAGCTGATATGTTTCAGTGGTGATGGATGAGCTCAGGAGAGCTGCTTTTGTAAGATCCCTCTGAATCCTCGGGGATCTGTTCTTTCATTTACTTAGCACACACACAGCTGTCTGAGGCACATGACTTACTTTATCTTGAAATTGACCCAGAGATCTTTTTTCATGGCATCAGTGACACACAGGTTATAATCAGACAAGCGCCCAAAAAGCTTTTCATACCTGACAAAAATGAAATGTCAGTCAGAAACCACAGGCAGGCAATTGCATCCTGTCCCCAGTGCTCATGCTTGATGAAAGCCAAACAAAACCCAAAGAAACTCAACTGCCTCCAGAACTGAAATATGATTGCCAATTTTTGATGGACTCCTATTCTCCAAAGTCTTTAACTACACATAACCAATTATATTCAGCAAGGAGCTGTTCAAAGAAAAGCTGGAGTGTAAAGCAGCATTAGAGAATAAAAAACCCAGGACATAAAAAGAAATTCCAGTAACAAAATCAATGTATGGAAATCATATGTATGGAAAAGCAACCTGCCTACTTCCTGCAACCCCCCTCCCACGTGTTCCACAAAGCAGCTGCAGAACAGAAACCAGTTTTACATAGCAAGGCCCAGAAACTCCTCCCCATGACAATGATATTCTCCCCACTGGCCTCCATTCTGAATCCCACCAAATGTCATCTATACAGAGCAGAAATGACTGCACAAACCATTTTGCAATCAGGACCAGTGGGTGGCTCCTCCCGTGACTCAGGCTCATGATGGTGTATCCATAGTTGTGCCAATCAATGATGAGTTTGCTCCCCCACCACAGCCCTGCCACCCAGGCAACAGCTATACTGGGCAAGCCTGGGGGATTCTGCTCAAAACAAAACAAAAATAGCATAAGACTGTGACCAAGTGACAAACACAAAGCAACTACCAGAAACAAAAAATCAAATTGAAATTGCATCACCCTAAGGGAGCTTCATGAACAGTGACTGTTTGTATTCACTTACAAACACTGGCAGGTACCTCAAATTTAACCCTTGGATCAAGATCAAAATTCCCCTCCAATAAACATACCAACATTTCCAGTAAGATTTATTCTTTACTACTACCCATGGCAATGAAGTTTCAAAGCACAACAACTAAAGGAAAGAGAAAACTTGACTTGTTAACAGACAAATCAAAGTTTAGAGCCAAAAAAATACCTGGATACAGGTTTACACCACTGATGAGGCCAGTTCAGCTCTGAAATAATTAGAACAATGTCTGAGATGGCTAAAAACGCCCTGTAATGTAGCACTATTTATTTTTACTGATATTAGTCCCAACACAAAACATACCTGAAGAAGAATATAGGATGGCTGATCTATCCTCAGGAATGTGTACAGTAACTGCACTGACTGCACCAGCACCTTTAGGACATACTGGAAAAGTTTTGGACCCACTGCAAAGCAACAGAAAAACAGGTAAGAATATTAGAGCTCTCCCCAGAGAAATGTGAACATCAGAACCAGCCAGCTCTGCAGAGACAGGTCAAAATAACATGAAAATGGACACCAGTTTAATAACTTTACCAACAACCTGGGTCAGTGATTAGACACCCTCAGCAAATTTGGAGATGGCTCCAAGTAGGGTGAGAGTGTCAACCTGCTTGAGGGTAGGCTCTGCAGAGGGATCTGTACAGCTGAATCACTCCAAGGCAGACACTGAGGGGCTGGAGCGTGTCCAGAGAAGGGAACAGAGCTGGGAAGGGGCTGGAGCACCAGGAGACGCTGAGGGAGCTGGGAAAGGGGCTCAGCCTGGAGAAAAGGAGGCTCAGGGGGAACTTTCTGGCTCTGCACAACTCCCTGACAGGAGGGGACAGCCGAGGGGGGTTGGGCTCTGCTCCCAGGGAACTGGGACAGGACAAGGGGAAACGGCCTTGAGTTGTGCCAGGGGAGGTTTAGATTGGATGTTGGAAAAATCTCTTCATGGAAAGAGTGGTCAGGCACTGGCACAGCTGCCCAGGGCAGTGGTGGGGTCACCATCTCTGGAGGGATTTAAAAGTGGATGTGGCACTTGGGGACATGTTTCAGTGGTGGCCTTGGCAGTGCTGGGGGAATGGAACATTGAACTCAACGTTCTTAGAGGGTTTTTCCAACCTTTGTGATTTTATTCTATGATCACTATAAAGCTATGTAAACATCTCATGATCCCTACACATTCTCTTTCTGTATTTTGTACGGAAAGAAACCCTACACTCGTTGAATGGTTTCGGTTGGAAAGGACCTTAAGGCTCATCTCATTCCACACCCTGCCATGGAAAGGGACACTTTCCACTATCTCAGGTTGCTTCAAGCCCCGTCCAACCCGGCCTTGGACACTTCCAGGGATGGGGCGGCCACAGCTTCTCTGGGCGACAGGGGTAAACACAAGGTGGGGGAGGAAGAGGTAGAATGAAAATAATGTCTACATTTCACTCTGCATGTGAACAGCAGCAATGTACGGGCAGGTGTTCAATTCCAGTAGCTCCTGTTTAACAGAGAAAGGGAGACAGGGGTGCGGAGCGGTGCGTGCGGCGGGGCTGGACCCGCACAGGCTGAGGGCTTTCATAGTCCCCCGAACCCCCTGCTCCCTCCGCTGCCCGGCCCGGCCCGGCCCGGCCCGCACGCACCTCGCAGCCCGCGCAGCTCCGCCACGGGCACCAGCCGGATGTTCTCGCTGTGCAGCACGTCCCGGTGCGGCCGGGTCTCTGCGGGGGGAGAGCCCGGTCAGCGGCGCGGCCGCCCCGCCCGGCCCCGCGGAGCCCCGGCCGCCCTCACTCACGGAGGTAGCCCAGCAGAGCGACCTCGCGCCCATGCCGGGCCAGCGCCAACGCGTGGTACTGCATCCGCGGGCTGCGACCCAGGTCCCCAGCACGGCCACGCACACCCGGCCCGCGCCGCCCGCCCGCCGCCGCCACAGCAGCAGAGCCAGCAGAGCCGCCACCGCGGCCGTCACCGCCGTGGACAGCGTCGGCCACAGCCACGGCCCCGGCGCCGCCATCTTGGAGCGCCGCGAAGGCGGGAAAGGCGGGCGCGCCCCCTGGCGGCGCGGAGGTGCCGCCCTCTGAGGGGACCCCGCACGGGCGGCGGGACCGGGGCAATTACCGAGGGAACGGGTAATTAATTAATTAATTACCGCAATAGAGAGGGGCTTATTAATTACAGCGGCACTGAACGCTGGTCCGCAGTGCGGGGTTTCCTGGTAAATTTTAGAGTATTTCCAAGTCAGAGGTGGTTTCAGTGCAGCCCCATTACCATCCCACGTGTGTGCTTTTCTTTAGTTCGAATTCAGCTAAATTCTAACGAGATCTTCTCTGATCTGAGTTCATACTCTACATATTTCTGTGCTACCCCTCAGTTTGTTGTCTCAATCCCTGATCCCACTAGGTACTAAATCCTTTCAACATCTGCATACCACTGGTTTCTCATATGTGTACCTAATAAACAATTTCCATCTATTTTCAGCTTGTTTTCTGTTGGAAATACAGAACAAACAGAAACCTAAAAAAAAAAAAAAAAAAACAAAAAAAAAAAAAAAAAAAAACATTTGCCATGTTATCTTGGCACCATGGAAGTGACTGAACACCACATTGAAAAAATCATTAAGTTGTACAAAAGTTTAAAACTAAATCAGTTGTACTAATCCAGTAATCCAATGGGAAGTTTCACACAGTGCAGAGAACAAACAGTATTTCTTCACTACAAATAGGGATAAAAACACAAATTAAAGATGCTGGTGACCAGGGATGGCTGGAGCTGTGCCAGGGGAGGTTTAGGTTGGATATCAGGAAAGGCTCTTCCCCAGAGGGTGCTGGCACTGCCCAGGCTCCCCAGGGAATGGGCACAGCCCCGAGGCTGCCAGAGCTCCAGGGGTGTTTGGACACCAGGGATGCACAGGGTGGGATTGCTGGGGTGTCTGTGCATGGCCAGGGGCTGGACTGGATGATCCCTGTGAGGCTCTTCCCAACCAGGGAATTTCACAACTCCATGATTCTCTCTGCAGACCCTTGTGGCCCCCAGAATGGTATCCTGCTATTCCAGTTATGTTTCTCTGCCCTCTATGACAAAGCCAGATGTCAGATGTTGCATTTCCAGTGTAACTCTCCATATTGCTAAACAGCAAGTAGGTGGTAACAATGAAACCGTTGTTGCCTTTAAAAATATATTACTAATTAGGAGTGTAGGCAGACTGGTTCCACAACAATATAAGGCCTGGAATGTTTGCTCAAGGATTCTGCAGTCCAGCCCCAAACAATCCCACCCTGTGCATCCCTGGCAGTGCTGCCCAAACACTCCTGGAGCTCTGGCAGCCTTGGGGCTGTGCCCATTCCCTTGGCAGCCAAGGTTTCCCCAAAAATCCCACTGTCCCCCATTCCTGTCCTACTGTTACACATACAGCCCTGCCAGGGCAGACACACATCCATTCTGAGTGGAATGTTGTATTTGTCAAACAGGCTGTGGGTCTGCTGGTAGATAAGACTAGCACTGAGAGATAAAAGAAACAATGGGATGGATTCCACTGATTGATGAATGGAAAAAGATATTTGCCTTTACAAACAAACTGTAGGTTTGCTGATAAATGAATTTGGATATTGAAAGACGAGAGAAGCAATGAGAACAACCCATGAATTCTATAAGAATTAAAAATTAAAAGGGAGGGTTATACATCAGAGGGGAATCTCAGGTATCAGGTGTTCAGAGAAGTCTGTGCCTCTCAAGTACCTCAGCCAATGGGGAAAGAGAGAGGGAAATGCAGCCAGGAAATTAGGATAAAAAAGAGGCTGCATACTCCAAAACTTTGAGAGATCCCAAGGGAATTCCCCATGGCCTCTCCCTTTATTCAAATAAAGTTACAGGACTCCTCTGTCTCCTTTTAGGACATAAACCTCTGGCATTTGTGGATTATTTTCCTGACAATTCCAACTTGACAATTCGAGATCTGATCTTTTGGGAATTCTTTGTTTCAGTCCCTCCTATCTCACCTGACAGCTCTTTGCTGTGTCTCATTTTAATGCAAAATGCAAATTGCTTTTCTGTTTACTTCCTTGAATAAAGTGCAAATATCCTGGCTGCAATGGAATAAGGGACTGGTGGATTCTTGCAGGCTATCAGGCATAACACCCCAAATTCATACAGCTGTATTTTCTGGCACGTTATCAAAGTACTTAAAATTACAAGTGTACCAGCTTTATGGATGCAGTGACTTTTAGTTTATGAAAGTAAGTGCAAGTGCAAAAAGTCCTTTTTGAAAATCTTCAGAGTTAGCTGAGAAGATAAATAAGGTGCAGTCATCACTTCTGGCTGAGGCTCTGAAAACAGGGATGCAATAGGGAGAAATGCATTTTCAGAGACTACTGATATCTGCCCATAAAATTTTTCATATGTATTGAACAGCAGTTCTGTTTTGCAAAAGGCTTTTTCTGTCTCTTCTTCCTGACCATTTCATAAAGTTTGGAAATGCTGTTTGCATTTACCTTAGAAATAGTCTATTTAAGCTCCATCCCCAGTCCTCCTGCCCTCGATGGACTGCTGTGAGTGCAATAAACAAAGACAGAGCAGCCAAAATCCCTCTCACAAATGGAACTTCACTCATCCCAGAAGTCTCCAACTCAAATAAATGCCTCAAGCAAATCTCATGACAACCTGCTGCTACCCTGGTTACTCTTATTGCCACATAATATATGTAGTTCAAACCTTTTAAAACACACTTTTTTTTTTTTTCTTTAAATTTTCCCTGAAAAAATAACATGGAATATCCCAGTAAGAAGTATTTGCACCAATCATACCTGCACTGTGGGGTACAGGCTAACAGTGCTCACAAATTCAAAGGGCTCAGAGCACTGGTGCTGTGCTGTATCATGAGGGATAAATTATGGCCATTTTTAATGGCAAGGTAATTTGCTTCTTGTGTTTGTTTTCTTTTTGTTCAATTTACAAAGCACAACCCCTGGCACAGTGGAGGTGAAAGGAGCTGGCTGTAGAATAACCTCAATTTTGGAGCTATTCCAGGTGGTCTGAAACACCACTGCAGGTGGCCCAGCACTGAGCCCTTGGCCTGTTCTGGTGTTGCTGGGATGCCCCTGGGCTTTGCCCTGAAGATGAAAACCCTGTGGTGTTTGAAGGGAGGACTGGCCCTAATGTTCCTCTACCAATCTCCATGCTCTAAAATTTGAAATTATTGTTTAGTACCTGCAGTGGCATGAACTGTACACCTGCTTTACCTCAATGTCAGCTGTTTCCCACAGACTTTTTACCAAGCCCACACAGGTACAGGTTTAGGTTATAGAAATATATTGTTTATTTCCTCCCAGGGCATAGAAGACGAAGAAGGGATATAAGCAGGAAAAGTAAAGCCAGTGTACATGGCTGATAACCACAGGGAAATTAAAATTAATAATTATTAGACAAGGTTTTTTCACAACATAAAATTTTCAAATTGTAGGAAAAGGATAAAAAACTTCCTAATTTTGTTCATGCCCAAATTTTCAGAGCTGGGCTGAACTTCAGGCTCAAGAGAGAAGAATATCTGCTTTATATTTCAAGTTATAATTGGAATTAGAATTAGCTCTAGACATCAGTATGCACATTCCTCTCATGATATTCACTCTGATAACAGAAATAAACACCCACTGGCTGACCTCTACTGAGTGGATAAAACAGAGATATTATGACTTAGAGCCTGACTTAGACTAAGACTTCAGTTAGGCTTGGGGTTGTGTCTTCATACCAAAGCTCAGGTGCTGAGATGAATTCGGCCCAAGGTGGTCACAAGGTGTTTTCCCAGCCCCTGCACACACATGTACTTCAGACTCTGCATTTTGGGGACATGAATATGGTTGTGACACTCCTGGAATGGAGACAGGTTATCTTTAACAGCAGGTAGTTATCTCAATTAGTGGGGAAATCATGTGTCTCTGCAAAACAAACACTGGAATTCTGGCAATGCCACCCTTTCCTCTGAGCAATTCTGGAAAAACAGGTCCCTTGTTATTCCACTTAATATTAATGAGGTGGAAGGAGCTGCTTTAGAGAGAAAAGTAAACTGAAAAACAAATGCACTGTGTGGAAAGGAGAGACTATTCCATTTTCAAATACTGCTTTGTTTCTCATTCCAGTCTGGAAGAGGTTTCTGTTCCCTGTTGATTTCCAAAGGTGACTTTTGGCCTGTGGATTCCACACTGCATGTTGTGATTCCAGACTATTTTGTAAGAAATGGAAAAGATCAGGGGAGTTTGGGAACTGGGTGGAAGCCTCCCAGTGGAACCCTTAGTACATGACGATCCCTGAGAAAAGGTGAAGCTGTTTGAGCAAAAGACCAAACTCATGCACAAACCTGAGTGAGCTCCCAAAGCGCTCCACTCATGCTTTATGTAGAGCTGAGTTTAGACCAGGAGAACCACCTTTAGGCCACCTTGGAGTTCCACTGGACAGCCTCTTTCCAGCTGGAAACACAAGCAGGACACCTGCAGTTCTCCATGGCTGAATAAAACTGGAGGCATAATAATCCATTAGCTAAGATCTTTTAATGCACTGCCTTGTCCTAAGGGAGTTTTTTGGTTAATTTGTGACATAAAACTACATTTCCCAACTGCAAGACACCTGAGACAGCAGCACATTTATTTACCTGAACCAGATGTGCTTATCCTGGGAAAGCTGAGGCATAATCCGCTGGCTGTGGAATTCTGCTGCAGTACAGCCTCAAGTTTGTGGCTCCACAGGGCACAGGGGTGATACCTGTCCTTGTACCACCCCATTTATGGAATCAAGGCCTGAAGAGAGCTGGAAGGGACTTTGACAACGTGACAGGACACAGGGAATGGTTTCCACTGCCAGAGGGCAGGGCTGGATGGGATATTGGGAGGGAATTGTTCCCTGGGAGGGTGGGCAGGCCCTGGCACAGGGTGCCCAGAGCAGCTGTGGCTGCCCCTGGATCCCTGGCAGTGCCCAAGGCCAGGCTGGACACTGGGGCTTGGAGCAGCCTGGGATAGTGGAAAGTGTCCCTGGACGCGGCTGGGGTGGCACTGGATGGGCTTTAAGCTCCTTTTCAACCCAAACCATTCAATGGTTCTGTGATTTAATTCTTCTAACTCAGCAGCTCAGGGGCCGCGTCTCTGAGGGAGCTCTCCCAGCCCCGCCAGCCGCCAGAGGGCGCTGCCGCCGCCCGCGCGCCGAGCGCCCGCCAAGATGGCGGCGTGTGGGGCGGCGGGGGCCGCGGGCGGGAGTCCCGGCCGGCCGGGGTCGGGGCGGGCCCGGCCCCGGACGGGATCGGGGCGAGCGGGGGTCGGGACGGTCCTGGCGGCCGCGTTGGCCGTGCTTGGCTCGCTGCAGGTGGCCCACGGCGCCGGGTGAGTGTCTGGGCACCGCCTGTGCCCGGCTCCGGGGGCTCCCGGTGCCCTGAGGTCGGGCTGGTGGAGCGGGTGCCAAGCAGGCCAGCCGCCCTCGAAGTGCGGCGGGTCACACCGGGGACGTGGGAGAAGCGAGCCTGGGGTGTCAGCGAGGCCGTGCCCACCCCGAGCTGCGCCGCTCTCATCACCCCGCCTTTGCGGCCTTGGGGCAACTGGGTGTTGTCGTTGCAGGAGCCCCCCCAGCGAGCCCCCGCTGCGGCCCTACCCGCCCTGGCAGCACGGCCCTCGGCACGGCCACAGGCACGTCAGGGACTGCCAGCCCCTCAAGTACGGGAATCTCACGCACGAAGCGTGGCCCGGCGACAACAGCACGGCCGGCCCGGTGGCTGTCACCCGAACGTTTGTCTCGTACCTCCACCCGGAGAGCAGCGAGCGCAAGGTGGTCTATGGCCACTTCACCTTCGTGAGGGACCCCCTGAGGACCTTCTCGGTGTTGGAGCCGGGCGGTGCCGGCGGCTGCCTGGCTCAGCGCAGAGTCCCCGTGGAGGAGACTGCGAAGCTCAGGAAGTGTCTGGTGGCCCAGAACGGCGGGTACTTTAACATGGAAACTGGAGAGTGCCTTGGGAATGTTGTGAGCGATGGGAAGCTGGTGAGAGACTCTGGAGGCCTACAGAACGCTCAGTTTGGCATCCGGAAAGATGGCACCATGGTGTTCGGGTAAGAGCTGGGGGTATTTGGAGAATGCTCTCTAGCCTGAAGTCTTTCAGGTATCACTGGGCAGGCAGTTCATCACAGCACTGCCTCCTCAGCCTCCCCAGTTAGAGCAGAAGCTCACTTGGAATGCTGAAGCTAGGGACGTTCTTGCTGTACCTCTGTGACCCTTGGCTTGTGTCCTAGGATGAAGAGAGGCTCAAACTTATGGTCTCCAGCTGCTTATGCTCCAGTGTCTCCTCTCCGAGCTTGCACTAGGAGCGCTGGGCAGGGTGGAAGGGGAGAGGGCTCTGTGTTCACCCCACAGGACACACAGAGTGCAGTGTGTGTGCTCTGGCTGCAGTACAGAAAGGCTGGGCTTTGGAAGGGACCTCACAAGGTGCCTCATCCCTGCTCAGCACAGGTTGGATGGAGTGGGTTGCTCAGGGCCATGCCTGGTTGGATTTTGAACATCTCCAAAGATGGAGACTCCACATCCTCTCTGGGCAAACCTATGATTGACCATATGAACATTTTTTGGGGACACTTTAAGGGCAGTGACTCCACCACTGCCCTGGGCAGCTGTGCCAGTACCTGACCACCCTTTCCATGAAGAAATTTTCCCAATATCCAACCTAAACCTCCCCTGGCACAGCTTGAGGCCGTTCCCTCTCAATCTGTTCCTGTTCCCTGGGAGCAGAGCCCTGCCCCCTCCTGTCAGGGAGTTGTGCAGAGCCAGAAGGTTCCCCCTGAGCCTCCCTCTCTCCAGGCTGAGCCCCTTTCCCAGCTCCCTCAGCCCCTCCTGGTGCTCCAGCCCCTTCCCCAGCTCTGTTCCCTTCTCTGGACACACTCTAGCCCCTCAGGGTCTTTCTTGTGAAAGGCCCAGGACTTCCCCCAGGACTGGAGGTGCCTCAGCAGTGCCCAGCACAGAGGATCCAGGGTCACTACCCTGGCCCTGCTGGCCACACTGTGGCTGGTCCAGGCCAGGTGTCACTGGTCTTCTTGCCCCCCTGAGCATGTGACCCTCCCCAAGTTCTGATCACCCTCTGATGAGGAATATTTGGATGAGTGCAAGTCTCCAGGAGCTGCCCTTCCCCAACAGCAGGAAGATCCTAAAAGTCCCTGAAAGGTTCCCAGGACCCTTCTGGTCTCAGAAATTGCAGCAGCAGCCTGGGAGCTCCATCCTCCACCCTTCTGGTAGCTCCCTCCCAGGCCTCAGGAAGGATTCCTGCTAACCCACACTGAGTGTGCCAAGCCAGGGCTTTATCCTGCAGCCATTCTGGCAGCCCTTGATTTATGTGAGAGAGGGGCTGGGTGGGTCAGTGACACGTCCCTTCAGTGAGGGGACTGCTGTGGAGTGACCAGCAGCGATCTGAGGGTCACTGTTGAGTCCTTAACCTCAGCTCTGCCCTGCTGCTCCACAGTTCTGGCAGGATGTCCCTGTTAAGTGGAGCTGTCATTGTGTTTGGTGGCTTTGTGCCTTGCAAATTGTGATCAGAAAAATAGTTTGGGTGTAAATAATTTTGGCTGTCAGGACAGTGGGGAAAGGCATTCACAACTTCACTGGTTCACCCTGCATCAGGACCAGCAGGACACAGCCCAGGGCACAGTTACCCCAGCCTGCAAAGCTGCTGCTGCTCCCTGGGCTGACAGGGTGAATCAGGCTTTAAAAGCTGTCAGTCCCTACCCAAACTGTTTTGTAGTTTGATATAATTTCAGCCAAGTTCATGTTTCTTCTTGTTCCTTTCCCATGGGAAAAGGGAATTAGTTTTGCATGTTTTCCATTCAGGTATTTGCAATTACACTTTTCTACAAAGCACAAAGCTTTGTTTGCTTACAGTCACGGATACCAGACAAGTAAAAGTTGAGCATCCAGCCCCCGCAAGGTATCAAAAAAGTCACCTTTAAACCCAAAATCTCTGGCAGAGCACAGCTGTCCAGCTCCAGTCCCTGCTGCCATTCTCTCAGTTGCAAACATCCCCCAGCACCAGGCTCTGATGAGGCAGGTGTTCCTCTTCACTCTCATTCAGGGGAGAGCAGCATCCTTCCTGTGGTGACACACAACACCCAGATGGAAGGAGCAGGCAGCATCCAGAGCAGCTGCAGGCAGGCTGGGTGCTGGAGCTCCAAATGCTCTCCAAAGCTGTCTGGTGTCATATTTTTGGAGAATAGAAGCTGACAGGCAGCAAGATGTTACAGCTGGTTCCACAGATCCCTGAGTATTTGGCAGTGGCTCTGTCCTTGTGCCAGATGCTTGCTGCCCTTGTTACCCTGGCTCAGATCCACTGGCCACATTGCTGGCATTGCTGGCCACATTGTTTCAGGCACAGTGGCCTGGGACCATCATTAGCTGTGAGTTTGTGCAGAAGAGCAGAGAGCAGGGGCTGCTCTGGCTGCTAAAGTGATGTTTCACACTGCTTGGCCCCTGTTTTTGGATGTAGCTATCCTTCATTCTGCCTTCTTCAGCTTTCACCCTGCTTCAGGAGCCTGCTGGCAGCAGGAGAGGCTTTGCCATGATGTGCTGTGACTGTGGGTAACCCTCCTGCCCTCTGTTCCTAGCTACCTGTCTGAGGAGGATGTCCTGGACCAGTCCAACCCCTTTGTGCAGCTTGTGAGTGGGGTGGTTTGGCTGCTGAGGAATGGAGAGGTGTACATCAACCAGAGCCGGGTGGCCGAGTGTGGTGACACTCAAACCACAGGTAAGTACTGTGGGGCCTGGCTTCAGCCTGGCCATGCATTGTCCTTCCCCAGGGGCTCTTGGAAGAAGGGGCACTTAAGAAGTCCAGCTTTCAGAGAATCATGGAATAATTTGGGTTGGAAGGACCTTAAAGACCATCTTATTCCACACCCCTGCTGTGAGCAGGGACACCTTCCACTATCTCAGGTTGCTTCAAGCCCTGTCCAGCCTGGCCTTGGACACTGCCAGGGATCCAGGGGCAGCCACAGCTGCTCTGGGCACCCTGTGCCAGGGCCTGCCCACCCTCACAGCCAAGAATTC